>RAHM01000109.1:463697-1063697 GCA_003713295.1 Parotia lawesii | reverse complement strand
ACTAGATGCAGCCTAGGTTCAGAAGGTTGGRTGTTCCTGTCGTACACACAGGGTTTGTTCACTTTGCGGAGGCTGGYAGTGAGAATGGCTCGCATATTTGAAAACCAAATAGCAAATTTGGAATAAACAGATTAAATGTTATTCTGTGCTCAGTCATGAGCAGCCCTCTCGACCTTCTATTATCAGAGATGAAGAGGGCAGTGATGCAGAATAACATAAAAGATACACTGATAGTTGTCCTGGTTTCAGCTAGGGTAGAGTTAGCATCTCAGCAGCTGTTACAGCACTGTGGCTTGGATTCAGAATGAGAATGGTGTTGATAACACACTGATGTTTTGGGTTTTGCTAAGTTGTGTTTGTCCTAAGGCAAGGACTTTTTTTCTTGTSTCACATTCTGCCGGCGAGGAGGTACCCCAGAAAACCTGTGAGGGAGCATATCTGGGACAGATGACCAAAGGGATATTCCACACCATAGAATATCATGCCCAGTATAAAAACTGGGGGAGTTACCCATGAGAGGAGACAATTTGAGTTCAGGAAGGCGGGTCTGGCATTGATCTGTGGGTGGTGAGCAGCTGAACTGTGCATCACTTTTTTTATCTTTTTATTTTCATTATTGTTATCATTTACCATTATCAGTGTATTTTACTGTATTTTAAATTATTAAACAGGTCTTAACTTACAAGTTTTACTTTGGTTCTCCTCCGCATTCCACCAAGGTGAGAGGAGAGAGAGGAGGGGGTTGGGCAAGCAGCTGGGTGGTKCTTAATTTCCAGCTGGACTTAAAATCACGAAAATGGTACAATAACTATCAGATATTTCAAGAAATAAGCACACTCAACAAATGTGTCTCTGTTTATTTGAATCAGTGTAAGTAAAGTTTGCTTTCTTCAGAGCTATGAACTTATWTTTAATGTGCCATTAATTTGGTGATGATTCACACAGTAATTTTATTTTTATTTTTGTAGTGTAGCTCTGGTATTCTTCGTTAACACCCACAGATTTYTTTCTTATGTTACAAAAATTAAAAYAAAATTCATTCAGTTGGTCAGAGYGTGGTGTTAAAAACGCTAAGAYTGTGAGTTSAATCCCTATGTGAGCCATTCACTTAAGAGTTGGACTTGATGAACCTTGTGGGTCCCTTCCATCTCAGAGTATCCTGTGATTCAGTGAAAACACACAACTTAATAAAATTTCCTTTAACTTAGTCATAAAAATCAATCCTCTGGTTTTGGCTTCATTTTTCTGTTATAGTAATGATTAAGACACATAATGAAAATATTGCTAATTAGGAGTGTGACCCAGTTAAAATAAAAATAATATATAAGGAAAAAGAAAAGACTGTTATTGACTCTTCAGTCTGATAAAATGGGGTTTTTTATCATTCTGATCTAGTTTGAAAAAGGACTGGTTTAATGCAAAGTGCACAAGCAAGAGGAAMAGAAATTTAGATTAAAGGACAGAACCTTCTCAGATGTACCATAGGTATAACTTTGTTATTCTATAATGGCCTGGGCATAGCTTCACATCCTAAGAGGTTCTAATCCTCAGTTCCAGGTAAGCAAAAATATGCTTACTGGCTACACACATTCTCCTTTAGCTGGGAAAAGGCRGGAAAGAAAAAGAAAAGTWCTAATCCGTATGTACTGTACATAAAAAGCAATCAAAGTCCTCAGACTTTTACTCTGCGTTGTCATATCTGAGGAGAAGGATTGCATCTGTTCTAACTAGCCTTGTTACAAAAAAGAAAAAGGCCAAACCAAACCCAAATCATGAATCTGGGGACATACTGTAACTAATGTGTGGTTCTTGGGTGGCATCAATACATTTTTTCCCRTTCCTATATTGTCTTCTGCGTGAGATGTCTCATATAGCACATTCTGTACATACTGTAAACATCTCCGGAAAAATAAATAGCTGGTACAGAACTCATATATCTATATCTCTGGGCCAATCAAATATGTTTGATGTTAAAGCAATGCTAAATGAACGTTTCAAGCTTTGGAAAGTTCACTCCTGAACTGGAACTCTGCAAATACTCTGATTATCTTCGTGGTGTTTTGAAAATTTAAAACTGATCTTCTRTGTGATGTTGCACAACTCTTTCTGCCTCCAGGTTCTCTTTGCATATTCTCTATATTTTGATTGTAGTCTTAACGCACAGGTATATTCTCTTCAGGTGTACACACACTTTTGAAAAAAGTAATTTTTAAGGCAATCTCAGTCAGAGTCTCCAAACAATACCAAAGAGAAATATTAAATAATATACTTTGTATTAGCTGTTGGAGGCAGCCTATATATTTAATCTGTCAAGCAGTACTTTCCTTTGTAGTGCCAACAGCAGTGTAATCACAGAAGAGCCATCTCTACATATCTCACTTTGAGTCTTTATTAACAGGATGGAAAACCCTTCCAGCTGATAAGACTGTAGATCTTGGTAGAAAGTTTTTTCCAACTACTTGCACTGGGGTCGATAGGAATCAGTCAAGGTTTCTTTCTGGTTCTAAGAGCTTTTTTCTGTAGAGCTGGCACATTTAGAAACACGTGCATGTCCATTAATACATTCAGGAGGTAAGGATTAGAAACCTATACTTTRCCTGCTTTTTCTAATGAGAAACTTTAACCAAATGATGATGTATAACAATGGTAGGAGATGACCCAACATGAACAAGCAGAGTACTTCTGCTCTCTAGCTGATTGCAAATACAATTTCAAAATACCTGGGCTGTTTTCACGATGTTTATGAGGAGTATGACAACTACACAGTTACCTATGCCAGACAAACCCTATTCTCTAGAGGCAGTTTTTCCTAAAACAGGGTTTAGTAGTGATCATCCCCCCAAAGCCCTGTTCACCACTTCTGCATRTAAAGAAACTCAGCACTTTGACAGACACAGTCTTGCAAATCCAGCTGAGTGGTATAAGGCATGATTTGAAATGTGGTTTCTGAGTTTTCTTATGCTAAAATTTGATAACAGTGTGAAGGCTCATGATCCACTGTAGTGGCCTGAAGCATATGTGTTTCATTAAACAATGCCATGGACTGGAAGCCTTTATGCCATCAGTGATGGCRTCTTGGGGCTTAGGTTCTGGAATTAGCTGACAGAAAGACATCATTAGACAGTTCGTATACTTTACTAGGCACAGGTAATTCAGAATGGGTTCTGACATACTTTTGGAGTTCTGAGTAGAGATACTTTAAGTAGGTACAAGCCCCATTGCTTTTTATACTTCTAATTTCAGCTGGGATTCCTATTCAGCCTGTTTCTGAATGTGTAGCCAGCTATATTGAAATAAGAGGGAATCAGTGTAAAGTTGTTTTTTCCAAGGTGTTTTGATTGCAAATTTTTAAAATGTGAGACTGTAATAAAACAAAACTCTTGTGCTTATGTACATTTGTCAAAGATAAATGGATTTTTCTCTATTCTGTTAACAAAACATGTTCAAAATAAACATCATCCAGCCATTGGTTAATAGAAGAGACTTGCCAGGCATCAATGAAAGAGGAGCAAAACTTTATTTTTCAGTTTGCATTTTAATAAATATCAAGACTGAGTGTCTGAATCCAAGGTCTTAAAACTATATTGAGGTTACTAAATGGAATTACTTTGATTGGCAAGATAATGCTAAGTAATGCCACCATTGCTGAGGTCAGTGAGAAGACTCCAGGGGATTAATCACCACAGGAGTACAAAGAGTTGTTGTAACTAGAAAGGAGAACACGTGAAACATCACAATAAGATACTGTTTGTCCAGGGGATAAACATGGCAAAGGGGAAAGTTTTTTGATGTAGTCCCTAAGAATGGAATACAAGTGAAGGCAAAGAAAAATGTCAAAATCATAACGATTTTTTCTTCATAAGGCTTTTCAGACCTCCTGAAAGTGTTTTGGGTTTCCACATGGATGCCTGCTAGTCTGAAGACACGCTCCACTTTAAAAACAAAGATAAAATACAGCTACTTTGAGGTGCAAAGTTAAAATCACTGATATGTATGGTGTGGAATCAAAACCAGGCAATCATGCTATGCACTGTAGAAATTATTAAGATACATAAATACTTATAAAGCATTAAGAGGCTGTGTGAACTTAAGATCTCATAYCCATCCCAGGTCCCCCAGTCTATATTGCCACCAGTTCATGTGCCTTCCTCTACTTCCAGCTTCCACGATTGACTGTTTCCAGTGTCTGTTTATGGTCTCATTGCTGAGCATCAAGATCAGGAGAACAGATAAGAACAAAGAGACAAAAATCTGGGAAAAGAGGAAGGCTGTGGGGAAAAGGGGAGTAGGTGACAATATTTGTACTACTGGTTTTAGAGACCCAAAAAAACTTCTCATGTCCTGGAAGGAGTGCCATTTGAAAGGGTCAGGTCTCCCTGAGCTGCCACTGGCTGTGCTCTCTAAGGGGACGCTTCATGCACAGAGCCGTGGGAGATGGAAATAGAGTTCCATCATACAATTTTTATGGAGTATATCTATATTTTAATATGCTTACACAGTTATGCAGCAGTCGACAATGTTTGTTTATCCAGTCTGTTGCTTGATATGAAACTTTTCTTGTTTTAGTGAGACTCCTGGCTTTTTTTATGGGTTGGAACAATGTGTGCTGTGTGCCAAATCTTTCTTCTGCTCTTAGAGGATACTTCATCTGAACTAATACTCAGTTCTATTTGCAAGGTGCAGTTAACGACTGAATAGAAAATTTTATCTCGGCTCATATTTACTGGGAGCTTGCCACTTTCCTCTTATTTTGCCTTAAAATTCTGTTTTCAGTTACAAGTGCTCTATCGAGCCTTAGTTTAGCTCGGAAGCCGCTTTTCACAGCTTATCAGCTGCAGTCAAAAGAGAGGGAAACAGCTCAAGTCTTTGCATTTATAACTGCAYATTTGAAGTGTTCTTTTGCACCTTTACTATTATTCCTACTTCTTGTTCTATTTTAAGAAATCTTCCCCAGAAGAATATGAGTTATGAGGGAGGCGATCCTTCCCCTCTACTCAGCACTGATAAGGTCACACCCGGAATTCTGTATCCAATTCTGAATTCATCACTACAGGAGAGACATGGACGTAATGAACAGAGCCCAATCAAGGGCCATGAAGATGATGAAGGGACTAAATCATCTCTCCCCTGACAAAAGACTGAGAGAGCTGGGTCTGCTTATCCTAGAGAAGACTCAGGGATGTTTTTATTAATATATAAAAATACTTGATGGAAAGGCATAGAGGACAGAGACAGGCTCTTTCCTGTGGTCTCCAGAGACAGAACCAAGGGCAACAAACACAAACTGAAACRCAGGAAGTTCCATGTGAACATAAGGAAACACTTCCTTACTGTGAGAGCGACCAAGCAGTAGCACAGTTTTTCCAGACAGATTGTGGAGTTTCCAGTGCTAGAGATATTCAAAAACCATCTGAACATGGTCCAGGGCAGCCTGTTTTAGATGGCACTGCTTGAGCAGCTACCTATGCCAGACAAACCCTAGAGGCAGTTTTTCCTAGAACAGGGTTTAGTAGTGATCATCCCCCCAAAGCCCTGTTCACCACTTCTGGGTTGGACAAGATAACCTTGGGTACCCTTTCAATCTTAACCACGCTGTCGTTCTGTGAAATTCTGCATCCCATAGCAAAGCAAAACCAGTTGCAAATGGTGGAGGCAGGATCAACCAGATATGAGATCCGGACGTGCAGATGGTTTCTCCGTGACGTGCTCAGTGAGCCTCATGTACCTAAAAATGCTGTAGTAATTGTAGTAGATACGACCTTTGAAACATGCTTTTAGGCGGTAAAGCTAAACCTGCAAAAACATGCACTTTTCATATGGGAAAGTAAAACAACAAAGGCACGGCCCTATGAAAAATCCATAATCCAGAACTATTCATAAAACTTGGCATTTGAAAACAATCTATAGGTCAAAGCAGACATTAATTAATTTTCAGCACTCCTTTGAGCAGTGGATGAGAAAATATTAGTTAAGGTGAAGAAAGTAAACCAGTCAAATATTTCATCTYCTGAGGCTATAACATGAAAACTTATGCCCTGATATTTTTTTCTATTAGTATTTCTTCTAGGTTTATGTTAATCACATTAATTTACTATCAGTTCTGCTTTCAGCACATCTGTTTATTTCTAAGCTCTATTTCAGTTATAGCTGTGGGCCCACTGTAGAACTGCAAGAAAAAGGCAGACTAACAATTTTTGCTCTGAAATGACTGCAGTAGGCAATAGTTGCTTACTTTGTGTGTTCTCTCCTTCCTGCTCCCATATTATTCATTAGACAATATGACAGTGTTAGATGTAAGTCCCATTTAACTGGGTAGTGTTGCACAAGCATCAACCATTTGGTAACCACATTAAGCAGAAAAGTGTAGTGATGAGGAATATCTTCTGTTCTACAAACCAATAGCGCTGTTATTCAGAACCAGCCTAGTCTGGCAAGTCTCTTGCACATCCACTTTAGCATTTGAGACTCTTCCAGTGCTCAAGGAGTGGACATGCCACCCAATTTTTGAAGAGCCTGTCAGGATATGCCAAACTACCCTCTTTATTACGGTATTCTTGTCTAAATCTTTTGTGTCAGGTGCTGTGAAAATACAGAGGAATAATAAAATGCTGGCTTGATATCGTTCTTCTCAGGCAAGCTTTAAAATGGGAGCTCAGGTCCAATAAGAAAATCAGACAGGCCTTCAGACTGATGGAAAATTTTGTGATGGCACAGATCAAGTGGGTTGTCATCTGAATGCATGGCAGGCACAAACTGTATTTTTTTTATTCCTTTGTTAGAAAAGGCTCTGGGGACATAATGACAGCTTTCTGTTTGAACATGGACTCAAGGAAYGCAAGAGTTGTGTTCTCTCCTGGCTGTGGTGGTAGTCCCTGCAGGCACATCCTCTAGAACAGGAAGGTGGGGGTCTCTGGATCCCACCCACACACCARCTGGCAGAGTTGGCAAGCTGGAGAGGAGTCATTGTTGCCAGCCTTTGCAATTTTGTCTTGATCTTGATATATTTGGTATTTTTCCTTAATCTCCTACACAGAGTTAAATGATTATCAGTAAATTTCCACTGTTTCTAGAAAAATAAAAAAGTCTTCTTGCTTGTGGAGGAAAGATTAAAGCTATGACCTAGAGATTTTTTTTTAAAAAAAAAAAAGAGAAAAAATGTTTTGTGTTTATTGATCACAATATTTTGGGAGAGCTATCATGTTAAATGGTTGTATTATCTGATATTAGAAGACTGCAATGCTCCACGAAGGGGAAAATGTGCATGGTCCTGGATCCAGTGGTCTCAATGTTTTGATTATTGTGGGTTTTAACCCAGTACTCTCTTTATTACACAAAAATACTTTTCTTCCTACTAACTTCTAGTTTCAGAATAAAACACATCTCATTTTGAGTCTCTTCTTGTGACACAGAACTTGCGGCACTCTGTCAGAAATAAAAGTCATCCACAGAAACATTGCAAAGCCTCATTTCAGTGAACTGTAGCTAAAAATGGGGATTGACTTTAGTCAAACCTTTCTCATTTGTGTCTAGCACCAGTTTGAGAAGTCATTTTAATCTGCTGCTCTTCTCATGCACAGAGTGAATGTGGTGAAATGATTTAGAAGAGAATTGCTAGAAAGAATTTAACTTTGATAACGTAGACAGAAGGACAAGAGTTTAACATTAATAACTGGATGTGCATGCGTATGGATGTGGAAGGGGGGAAAATGCTTCATTTTTATTAGAAATATAGTCAGCAAACACTGAGCACAGGAGTTTATATGTTATGCTCTAGACACAGAAAATCAGCACTGAATTGTGCAAGAGCATAGCTCCAACAAGAGCTTAAAATTAAGTCAATCCCCTGGTTAGATATGTGATTGTTGCTTGTGCAATTAGCCTTGCAGTAGTMCTAAGATGAGCTGAGAAGGATTTACTGACTGAGGCCAAACCTTATCAGAGAAGCCTTTTCGGGCATAGATTAATGTGGAAATGACTTTTGCATGCCTCAGTAAACTGGTGCATTAGTAGTAAAGACTTTGCTAAAATGCATTACAAAGGCCATTTTGCCCTGTACTACACAGAACAGTTTGCCCTTTCTGCAGCAGATGTTGTTGCAGATTGCCCCTGCTGACTGCACTGGGATTTAAAAAGTGGAGGATTTATATAAAAATCTGCCTTTTAAAAAATTATTTCAGTTTCTATTAGGTAAAAGAAATGGAGTCTTGAAAAAAATCAGTTCCTGGTGATTGATAATATAATGTAAAGAAATACTACCTGAGAGAGGAATGCACACAAGTTAAAGTGGAGAATATTTATCAAAATGGAAGACCCAGCTCTTTAACAGACGAAGTTGTGGGCAAGAACTGATAAAACAAGGACAGGCTATCAAATGGGAAAAGAAACGGACAAATAAGTCATTAAATAGGGATGGCTATCCACAGTCCAATGCTATGATAAAGAGTAAGGCATAATATATTCAGGCAGGGTTTTTGATGAAGTATTTCAGGAAACACAGGTTGTGTTCATATTCCTATCCAATTTTTGACCAACTAAAAAGATGGTGAACAATTTTGAAATCTTAAAGCAAATAATTTTAGAAGTTCTGAAGTAAATCACTTCAAAGTAAAAGAAATGTGATTTCTGTACATTTGTACAGAATAGCCAACGCACCCACCATGGTGCTTCAGGAAAATGCCCACTTAATCTGTCAAATGCAAAAAAGAGATTTGAATTGGAGGATCTTCTGAGGTGGGCAGCATGGCCTAAGCTATTACCTGTTTCTGGGAAATGSTCTCTGGCACCTGCTTGGTTATTCAGTTTTGAATACCAACATGTGCATTAAACAGTTTCTCCCACATGAGTGATAGAAAATATAAGTTTGACCTGGTGGTGGAAACATCATGGAGAGGAGTAGCATTGATGTACTTGTGTTACCATATCACACTTTCAGTCATGTATTTGTGCGGGTTTCAGTAGAGAGTGAGTGAGCACATGGAAGAGAAATCTTCAGAGAATTTTGTAACACATTGATGAGGGGGGAATCTTAAATTGAAGTGGCTTCTAGAGCCTGGGGAAAAGGTATCACATATTTTTGCCTCGTTCCTAGACTGCGACCGTGTATGGACTGAGGTGCATTTACATGGCACTCCTCCACCATCTGTCCCTAGCCAGCTCTGTATGGAGTCTGGCAGAGTACTGGGACAGAACTTTTACAGGAAAACCTTTTGTCTGTTCTACCACTGCAGACTAGTCCACCTGTCTATCTCCAGTCCTAATGAAAATATCTGGAGAAAAAAAAAAACAAAACCAAAACCAAAAAACCAACCAACCAACCAACCAACCAACAACAACAACAACAACAACAACAACAACAAAAAAACCAACAAACCAAAAAAATCGAGGATCACGTTGACTTGTACAATGCAAAATGAAAAGGCATAAGAATTACAGTCATTAACTATATATGAAAAATTCTTGCTTGACAGCTTCATAGTTAAAAATCATTGGAAGTAAGGTGCCATGCAGATGTTTGCTCAGACAAGGGGAAGAAATGCCTTGAGTCATATTTCAGTGACCTCACCTTTTTTTTGGCCTGAATGGGAAAGCAGCCTCAGAGCTTTAACATTTTTTTCAAGAGATATCATTGCTGCTATTACTAAGAGCACTGAAATGGGTTACAAGTTTAAGAGCAAGAAGAATTCTTCAGAAAAGTAAAGAATATGTGCAGGAAATACCTCAATACAAGATCAGAATAACAAACATGTAAATCAACTCCTTCTCATATTTCCACATGAAAGAAGCTGGATCAGCTGGATAAACTGAATTTGATTTGCTGACTATTCTACAGGAGAAATTTTGTTGCATGGGAATATAGCAGCAAAATACAGTGCCTAAATGCCACAAGGAGTCCCAGGTATTACACCAGGTATCCCAGGTAATGGACTGCATCATGATTTGATAACATTATCAGTTAATAAAATTGTCYGTTTCATACTCAGCTATTAGACAGTGGGAATTGCGTGAGACTGTCCCATGGAATCCGGACCTGTCAGGGCAGATCAGAAAAGACATCCAGTAAAAGAGACCAGCATGAAAGATTCTTATATGTTGTGTTCTCCAGAACTCACCCAGCCTCTTGATCGTCTCCCTTGGAGCACRTTGTCTCTTCCTGTAGACTGTACATTAAATCCATGATCTGGGAAGCTGATATCGACAACAATCACATAGAGCTATATGAATCACTGTGTTCTCTCTCTCTGCAGAAGAGAGGTCAGAAAAAACCTGTAAAAATCAGTCTTATCSAATATTCATAGACCACAGAGATAAGCGACATTCATCTAAAACTGGAGTTTCACAAGCATTTTAAGCTCAAGGCAACACYGTCAACACAAGGAACTGCGCAAGGAGCTCCTTTTCACAATGACAGAACTACTTGGCTCAGGCATGTCTGTCAGATGAAGAAAAAAGACAAGGAGGAAAAACAACACGTCTGAAGATGTAGTTACATTTCCCAGCAGGGTCCATAGCTCATTCACACTTGCTAAATCACACCCTGTGCCTCCTTTCCCTGACTCATTCCTGTAGCTCTGGGTCCTGTTGGGAAACCCTGCAGAAGCAGAATAATTTCCTGGTTCGAAGCAGTAAAAACTTTCTGCTTCCTTTCAACAGGCATCCTAACCCTTCCTCTTCCACTCTAKATTCACTCTAGATTTCTCACATGTAGTCCTGTTAAACAAGATTTCATTTAGTCCCCTCATTTGTCTGTAAATCTGGTGCATGTATTTCTTCTGTGTATAGGCAAATTAAAATCATCTGACTAGCTAAATTTGGTTACTGAACAGCAGTAAACTTTTTCCTTCTAAACAGTGGGAATAGCAAAATTAATTAGAGGGGTCAAAGRATAGTTTCAAAGGGACCATTTCTCTGCTTAACAAAACTAAGGAAGAGTAAATATTTTTACTATAAAAACTGGTTTTCAAGTACTTCTCTTTTTCATTACTTTTATTCTAATACTTAATATTTTATACCAAGGTAAATGTAAATAATTTCTTTGKTTTTTTCTTACATAAAGAAAAACATTTTAACCATGTGACTTTAATTTTGATTTTAGTGGATAAGTCATTTGATTGAAGACAGTATGTTTGTTTTCTTTTACACTTTAAGAGCCAATAGCCATGGGCCTTTGAGCGCTTTAAGTTTTCACATCCATCTGGAAAAAAATTTAGAACACTGAGAGCTTACTGACTGAAGAGATACAACTTTGGTTGGGTTGTTGGTTTGGTTTTTTTGGTTGGTTGGTTGGTTGGTTGGTTTGGTTTTCATGCAGCATTGTAGCATCTGCCATTTGAAATAGATGTGTATCTTCTAGGTCACTCAAAAATGTTTAACATAATCCTCATAGTTCTTTGCTATTTTTGTTGTTCTCTAAAGACTTACAGGGCAGTTTCCGGTTGGCTGGGGACTGCATGATGGTAATGGGGTATTCCTGCTTCTTTTCAGCTGTTCTAAGAGCTGGAAAAGACTTCTGGAAAGAAAGAGGAAAAGTCAGCTTCTTCCTTTGTCTGTAATAAAGAATAAAATGAAGAAGGCATCAGAAATTTTTTTAAGGAACACAAACTGTTTGGGGGGAGAGGACCAAAATTAAAAAAAAAAAAAATAATACCTGAAAACACAAAGATGAATGAAAGTGCTTATGTGGGAAGAGATTTGTACATTTTTGCCCATATGCTTAAATTTGAGAATCCTCATAAACTCAGGAAGTTCAGTAAGATTATTCAAATGTTTAACATCTCTCATTAAATTACAGTTTTGATATAGTTTTTGTGCTGTTAGTGGGATACACTTACATATAATTTATGGTATTATGAATAAAGCTTAATGGGAGATGAATTAGAAAGATGAGTTAATGGACTTCTTTCCCACAGGATTAGAAATCCCACTGTGTATCCGTTAACGCCCCCTCCACGCTGAATACCCCCTCATTACCAGTAGATTATAACTCTTCATGATGCACCTGGCTAACTAATATTTTCCAGCTTAATTCTAAAGAGAGAGTCCTCCTCCTTCAAATTTCTCATCAGTTGGTTAATCATTAGTCGCTTGCACTAGAATTCTAATTTCACAGAGAACAACTCCATCCATCTCAAGTGGACTAAATCCCCCTCTACATGAGCTTGCTTCCAYGGTGCGTCTCTCAGACAGATCTTCAAGACTTAACGACTCAGTAAATCTAGCTGTTTTGTTCCTGAAATCTAGTGATTTCCCCATGCTTTCCTTACCTAGCTCAATTAAAATCTTAATTTTTTTTTTTTGAGATTCAGCGTGGACACTGCTGCTTGGTGAAAATAAAAAAAAAAAAACCCATAAAATATTAATATTGCAATTAATAAGCTGTATTTCAAGCTTGAGTGCAGCTCTGATCAAAACACTAGTTTCAGTTGCAAAGGAAAACCTTTATGCTGAGTTCAAAATTGGTCAAAAAATTGGCACTGTGAATGGAAAAAACCTTAAAATTTAAACTAAATGTTTAATGTCATATTTCCTAGCTTACATTATTAAATCATCCTTTTCCAAAATCAGTTGTATAATTCCAACAGAGAAAATTTGTTTTGAGTCAAATCCAGAACCACAGACACAYAACTCTGAGTGTAGCAGCTCATTGTTTAACTTCATATACACTTTGTGTGCATGTTGTTTCAATATTGCTTGTAGACTGTAAGTGGAGAAAGATCCATGGAAAACAGTTTGTCTTCATATCAAAATGATAGTACCATAAACTTCAACCCATTTGTTTCTGATGCTCATATTCATTTTGGCCATTAAACCTTATCTTTCATTGCTCAGGGTTGGCTTCATTTTTCATCTGTCCTTGCACTCTGCTTAAGTGATAACTCACCAACCATAAAACRATGACTGAGATATGGAACCCAGGGCAAATATTGTATAAAATTGCCATCAAAACCATGTCCTAAGGCACATCATCAGTGATTTAGGGACCATTTGCTTGTTAGATTTCGAGAATAAATGGTTGCTTCTTCATTAAACCATTAAGTTCCTACATGTGCATTTCCAAGGTGTCAGTACCACACCTGTCACAACACATCCCTGTGCATGATGCAGCATTTCTGTCAAAAAACTTAATAACACTGGAAAATTCCAGTGAGCAATTCCAGAGTAAACGTGTTCCAAATATACTGTTACTGAGTGATACTGATACATGTATGTCAGGAAAAAATGTTTAAGCATAATAAATATTCCACCTATGTCTCTATTCTCATTTTGCTTATGATTCTTGCTCTTCCAAGAAAAACTATTAAATACACAATACACTGGAAATACGACAACAATATTTTGATCAATCCCTCTGTTCTCCATATAACTGTCAATTAGTTTGGGTTAAATTGTTACAGTATCTTAATCAGATGAATCAACATTGAAACAAATTTTAAGTTTCGATTAATTTTTTGAATGCATAGATTAAATCTAAAACAAATTCAGCATCTTGATGGGAGGAATTTAAATTCATTTTGGTATTTGATCAGTTTTTATTTTTCCATCAAATCATACTTTATGCATCCGTGTTGAGGTAGAATTTAATGATTAATAAGGCATACAACCGTACAAATCAAGCATGAAAACATCAATCACATTAGAAATCACACTGGACTATTTTATTTTGTTTAAAAAGATATGATTGCATTGTTTTGACCATATTCTTCTTACAGGCATTTTACTTTGTTAGTTGTCAAGAAAAGCAGGTCACCTGCAGTTCTTRAATATTTCTCATTTGCATCTTGATTCTCCATAGTGTTACCTGAGGTTTTTCAACCGTGGTGAGATGTCAAAGCATCTCTGAGCTTTGRTGAGAGCCAAAACTTCTCATAAATTAATTCATAAATATAAGGGAAAAGAATAATTCCAGTATTGTGGATATGCTAGACCATAGAACAGTGTTTCAACATATGAATATAGTTTATCAAAAATCAGTGTTGGAATTCAGGAGCATTTTAGAAAACATGTATGAAATCTTTTCTGGCAAAAATGTTCAATACTACTCAACAAAGAAAGCCTTTGAATTTCAAACCAATCAGTCTGAAAATTCACAAAACTTACTAGGATTTCAGAAAGAACTCCTCAGACTGACTTCTGCATCCTTCAGTGTTAGAGAACTATAGAAACAATGTGCTGCAAGTTGTGTCGATATATAAGGTTAAGGACTACAAGTAGTGAAGCCTATGACTTTGTTGAAATAAAGAAAATGTAATTTTCTCCTTAATTAAAACCAAGCTATGCTAAACCATGACATCATCAAAATTGCAAGATATGAGAACCTATAAAGCTCCACAAGCATGCTGCACCTGAAAAACTTCTAAAATTTTCCCTATTCACAAAAAACCTTTTGATCAATTGCAAAARTATCTTTTTAGGCTTCTTGAAATTGTCATGGAACCGCTGTTTAGTCAGTACTTTTCCATTTCTACCATGTCTTTATCCCTGTTTTCTCCTCAAAAGTATGATATCTTCATGCAAACAGCGAAAAATACAATGCTTCAATAACTTTTAAACTTATTAAGGAGTTCTTGCAAAATACTAACCCAAATCTGTTGTAGAAATATAAGGATATGGGATCGGACATATCCCCTGTTTAGTGTTCTCCCTAGAGAATATATTTAACTTTTCCAAGACTATATTACCATTCATTATTTAGATCAATACACTCTTCTTACCAATTAAATATGAAAGTTTTTATGGCATTTTGCTAAACTCTTGGCCTCAAAGGCATGCTATGGCAGTAAATTCCAAAGCCTGAAATCGCGCTCTCTAGAAAAGTATTTCTTTTCATCCTGACTTCCCATTTTTCAGTCTCASTAAGTGATTCCTTGTTCCTTTGTTGAAAAGAGAACTAGAGTTTCTCTCTTATCATCTCTTCACCAATTATCATTTTATATGCTTTTGTCGTGAGCCTGCTTACTCCTTACCTTTCTGAGGCAAGTAATCCAAATCCATTAAGCCATCCTTTCAAGAAGGAACTTTCCAAGGCTGGTAATTGTAGTTATTGCCAGTCACTGATGTTTTTTCCCTGTTTTTTTTTTATAATTTTTTTTTTAAGTAGAGTGAAGGATAGTCTATGATATCTTAGCTAAAAACGAATTTATAAAGCATATTTTCTGTGGACAACCAGATATTTCTGGTGTGTTTACTTTTATAAAATATTTTACTAAGCAGAGGTTTTCATTTAAATACTACAGCTTGAAAAAATACCATCATTTAGAGCCCAGAAATTTTTGCACGTTCATACTTTTCCTGGAGTGTGAAGTACTTTCAGTTTATCGATAGCGCATGTCATGTGGCATTAAATTATATTTTCAGGCCACCCTGAAGTTCCTCACACTCTTTCTCAGAGTAAACTGTTATGGGTCATACTTGGTTCACTCAGCAAAATATTGTGAATTTGGTAGAACTTGGGTATTCCACTCTTCCCTTTAGCATATTTTGACAGTTTCTTTGAGTCCTGGTAAGATACGTTACTGGGGAATAGGTCAGAAAGCAGCTGGATGCAATTTTTCTCCAATTTATTGGAAGGTGTGAACTGAAGCAGCTAAGATGAAGCGGGGAATTTGTTTAACAGACTTTATGTCACATAAAATATTTTAGTTACTAAAATGCAGCCTTATCTGGATTTTTTAAAACAAATGATACAGTGGCTTAAGGCAAAATTTCATCATCACTGGTTTATCCTGCCCTGGACTTGCTTCTTCAAACTTCTCAGTTTTCCAGAAAAATCTTACTTAACAGGTGATGACAGGAGAGATGTCTACGGGTTGGTGTCTCTGCTGTTGCACAAATTGCTGAAAGAAGGAGAACAAGAGAGGTGTTTGCTTTTCAAACACATGCGATGTGAGTCTGTTAGCTTAATGGTGTTATTTGTACACGTGTGGGTAACTGTGGTAACTCTGCCTCCTCCAAACCAGGAATTTTCTTTCTCCTTCAAGGACATGCCCTCYCCAGAGAGGGGCTCAGGAGCTGCCGTGCTGCCCTGTCCTGCCCTGGCTGCCAGACCTTGCCCTCCCACCCCTGGAATCCCCAGGCCCTGCAGCCCCTGGATGTCATCCTGCAAGCATAAACTCCAGAAACTCAGCACTGAGCCCAAACACCTCTATTTCATTGCATTAGGGATGTTTGGGTTTGTTTTTTTAAACAGAGGCAACTGCTGGCCCAGTGTCAYGCTGTGTGCAGCAGCTCACAGCCTCAGGCAGCCGAAACACTGACACTTTGACAGACAACCTGGGAAATGAATGTTGATCTTGGAAGTGAGGGGGAAGCTGGCATCCCAGAAGGAAACCTTCCCCAAGTGGGAGTAGCACCTGAAACCCCCAGTGCTGCCCTGTTGATGGCTATTGGTGACTCTGACCCACAGGATGGATCCTGCAGGGTCTTCAAATATTGCGAATCAGAGCAGCAGTGTTGTCTCTGCCTGTGGTCGATTTTCTAATACTTCACTACAGAGATACTTGCAGCACTGCTGATTTCAGTCAAAGATTTCCAATACTAGCTGAACAGGATCACAGTTTAGAGGGGGTTTTTTTTGTAGGCAGAATTGACGGGATAAAGTGGGGAAAAAATATGACTTGCATGAATCTTCTCCGCAAGATTCCATTTGAATAAGAAAAAGAAATATTTTCATTCCTCTGATATCACCAGAGGAAGGTGTAGGGAATTAAATTATAACCGAAAACTTAGCTCAGGAAACCTGCAGCTTTGAGTGGTAGTTAGCTGAGAGAGTTTTAAATGCATTCATTTCTATTACCACTAATTCTTTTGAAACAAAATCAATCCTCTACAAGCTCCTCTCTGTGTTTTTCTTGGGCAATGGGACTTTGCCTCATAGGAGACAGAGGCCAGAGCAGCTTTATGTACTTTTTTTTTAGGGCTTCAAGGCAGTGACGCTTGCCTGAGTTGTAAATCAGAGAAATCCAAGGGGACTTTCAATTTGCAGTGGCCTTCTAGGAGTTCAAAACTGCCCAGGATCTCCCACAGGGTCTGCAGTCAGGCCATTTCTCTCACTTCTGGCATGCTCAGGAGATGCAGATTAACTTCACGTAGCCTGCACAATGAAATAGCTGTCCTTGGATCTCACATGCAGCTTTCAGGATTTTGGCTGTAGCATTTGTACTTGAAATGAGATACACTTGTATTAATAATTCTTTGTCAACTGAGATCTGGGAAGAATAGTTAACACTCTGTAGAGAAACGATATTGTGTTTCCTGTGTGTTTGTGAAAGTGAATCACTGTCTGACTGGTTCACAGGAGGATTACCTCTGGAAGGTGGAAATGCAGAAGTGGCATCTTCTACATCCAGATTCTCAGTTTTGTTATAACTTATTTCAGATCACCTGAAGTCCAGGTTACGTGAATTCCAAGCAATTTCCTCTCTAAGCTTTCCTCCCTTAACCCTTTGTTTGCTTCCTCTGAGGTGGCATTTACTTGACAAGAGCTTGTTCAATGTCGGGGCCCTCAGGGCACTATTAGGGTTTGCTGGCCCTGCCCAGCCTCACCTGGGACTCCCCTAACCCCCCTACCCATGTTCCCAGGGGCTCTATTTAGGCTCTGCCTGGGCTGCTGGTTCCTTCTTTGGGTGATGCTGCAGTAACAGTTGTATTCAGCCTTGTTCTCTGCTCAGCCTGAGTTCCTGCAATTTTCCTGGAGCTGACTTTGCATCTCGCCTTGCTTTCTGATCCCTGGATGTGTGGACCTGTTGATCTCACCAATCTTGCTCAGGTACTCTGGGTCTGTAGAGGAGGTGGTAGAGGGATCACCTTGACTTCTGGCTTGTATTCCTCCTTCTGGAGCACCCTGACTTATTGCTCCACAACAACCAGGATATGAAAATAATTTATTTCCATTGCAATGCTTTTTCATGAAAAATGTTTAGGGTACATGCCTAATTATTCCTCGCGGCATTACTCTAACCATGTCAGGAATTTACCTCTTGCCACCAAAGCCAGGATTGTTACAAGAGCCCAGAGGGATGGAGGGAGATGAGTGTATTGCCAGGCTTGCCTGGCAGGGCTGTTCTCCATCAGCTCCTGGATTGCTTGCATGGCAGTGGTCTGGGAAGGAAAACATAGAAATGTCATAAAACCAGTTTTATGCCATAAAAACATTTGTTTTAGTGATAGCTTTTTTGGGCTGCTGTTTGCTGTCGTGTTTCGTTCCCAAAAAAGTCAGTGTCCACTAAGATTTCTCACTGCAACTCTGGAAGGAAGTTTAAACCAAGAGCCTATCAACTTTTGGTGTAGTGCTTGTCAGAGTGTGCATTTTGCAGAAGCAGAGTAAGAATTCTGTGTTGAAATGGTGAACTGTGGCATAACTGTCCGTCAACTGCTACATCAGTGTATAATTCCACACTGATGAAAGAAATGCTGACTACCACTAGGAAATGTATTTTCCTCGAAAAAGTAACAGAGAAGAAACAACTGACTTKTAAGTTTTTTCCTCTAAAAGTTTGAAACAGGCAATCCAGGAAAACACCAGATAGTCATTTTTGAAGAGAGGCTGTTTTTCACAAATAAAAGTCTTCCTGAATAGGATAAAAATATTTCAGTCTGTCAGCAAGAGATAAAACAGCTTGAATATTAAGTAATAATAAACCTCTTCTCTGCTCCGTTGTAATATAATCATGGCATATGGTAAAATAAGATTACAAAAGGGCTTTTGACCTTTTGTGATTTAGTCAGATATTCTTAAACAATTAGTTATGAACGAAACAACATATGGGAGGAAAGAATTAAAGCTGCTAATAAATAAATAAATAAATCTATTTGGATGTTCACTATTATCTATGCATAGAATTTGGAGACAGCAAAATGTTACTGGGTAGTCTTTAACATTTGTTTTCTAAGCAGGCTTGACAGTGCGTTGGTTTATGACCACATATGCCAGTTTGTAGACAAGTTCTAGTCGCTTTGTAGACATGTTCTACAATTTTTGAATAATGTTTAAATTTAATATCTATCAAATTACTCTTCCACATAAATCAAGAGGTTTTTAAAGTCATTGGGAAGACTGTAAAACCTCCCCTTTAAAAGGGAGCCAGAAGTAGTAAAGCTTGTTTTTGAAACTGTAGATTTTTTTCTGAGGGTAATCAGAAGAAATAGTACAGGAAATTTTTGTTCCCAGAGGTTCCAGCTAGCAAGCTCTCTGTACAGCTGGCTAGTCTGAAATAACTAAAGTGGTATTTCAATGATTAATGAGAAATTGCTCAACATCTCATTCTTCTGCCTGGTGTTCTGAACATCTTGAAGTCAAAATGTCAGGTTTATCAGACATTTTGGACTTACCTCATTCTCCTTGTATAAATCCTGGGCCATTGAGAAGGAAATTAATTTTGTTTCTGACTGTCACAATATTGTCTCTTTTCAGGATACTACTTTACAAAAATACTTTGTGAAATTATCGCTCCTCTGGGTTTGTCTGTAAGTTGAAAATGATTGGTGGCTATAATGAATTTCCATCCATTCACATACATTGTCTTCAGAAAAGGATTCTCTTCCTATGGCCTTTTACCTATGTGGATAAAAAATATAGAATAAAACTTGCAGTACATGTTTTTGCCATGTAGTACAATTTAATGGGCTCAGGCACAGGAAATGTGGTACCTATTTTTGTTTTTGTTCTGATATGACTTAGTCCAAATCTCCTTAATTTCTTTTTATATTTAGAAGAGTAAACAAGGATGTTAACCTCTACACCACTGTTTTGAATCCAAAAAATTCTGGAAAATTTTTTGTCGAGGACAGGAACAGGTGTTTTGAGTGGTTTTTATTGCTGGACCATCTGCAGTAAGAGTTGGCTGACCAAAACAAGTCGTCTTAGTTGTCATTCAGGATGTTAAGCCTCAACTTGGGAGCTTCTAAAGTGGAATGGAGTTATAATTTATCTCATGGGTATTAGGCACAGAAGTTTAAAGCTTCTGTGTCTAAGCTTCTGTAAGTTGTTGAATTTCTGGTGTAAATTGTTTTTCCTATATAGCATTCTTTAGAAACACCACTTTAAGCATGCTCAATGCTGAAACATCTTTCTATTTGATTATTTGACCCAGGGATTTTGCTACTGAAATGTGTCCACTGTTTTCAGTAACTGKACTAGACTGCCATGTGCATGAAACTGAGTTCTCCAGCTCCTTCCTGAAAGGAATTTCTCCAAAGTCAATGTTCTCTGTGTTGTTATTCATGTTTTTCCCTTTGAGTATCTATGCCTAATGAAATAAGAAATGTTTCCCCAGTGTGAGGCAGATGAGGAATTATTTTAAATGCATAGGAAGACCCTTTCTTTTACAGAAACATCACTAGAGGATTGGAGTTGAGAAGAAGCATATGGTGTTTGTTTCAGTACTCAGTGTTTTGAGCAAGTAGCTTATCCCAGCAAAAGCAAATATCCAAGTATGTGGAATCATCCAGAAATAGAGACCTTTAAAGAGGAGAAGAAAAATTTTCAGGCTCGTTCTGGAAAGGTATTTTTTGCAAGAGCAGTTGCCCTAGTGATTCATCTAAGCTAATAATAGCTGGGATTCCTTCCACAAGGGGGAGATGTGTGGCATGGTATGTTTATTCAGTATTCCTGTGATTTAATACATTCATTATTGCATCTAAGTCCAAATATTGATCTGATAACTTTTTATGGGTTTATTTTTACTGTCAGTGAAACTTTGAGGGATTTGCAGGCATTATTTTTTTATTACTATTATTGTTATTATTCCAGAAGCTTATGAAGATGTTTGTGTCTGTTAAGACAAAGAAAGACCCAAAATTGTCAGGGGCTATAAAACTTGGTCAGTGTGGCTCCTTCTTGTAGTGTAACTCTTCTTTGGTAATAACTGGTACCAATGACACAAAGCTCGCCTGAAATTTGAGGGCAGAGTGCTTGATTTTTGTCATTCTTAACTTGGTGAAAGATCACACATTTCTTTATGACACATTGACTAGCTGCCTTAGCAAAATTTCATTCTGAGTCATAAAAGCTTGCCAAAATCTCAACTAATATGAATAATTTACATTGATACACAGTGATAAAAAATCCTAATATTAGTCATTTCATTTGTTCTGTCTACAATGAATTCAGCAATGTATATACTTTTCCAGTTAAAAATTAGTTATGCTTGCACTTTTTTCAGAAAATTATAGGACATTTTCCTGCAGAAATGTTTCATTGACTCATACATATATATGTGTGTGTACATACATTCACACCAGTCCTGGAAATACGTATGTAGGTTGTTTTAATTGCAGCAACTGAGTATGTCTGTTAGAATTTTCTGTGCTTGTCAACAAACATAGCAAAGTACTTAGAGTAYTCCTCAATGATGCTTCCAGGTATAAACTATTAAATAGAAAGTTAATAAATGTTGTATGGGAAAACATGTCATTAAGTGTCTGACCAGCATCTGCAGTGCGTCTCTACATGAATTGAAGTGCACRAGATCCAATTACAAGCTCTTGAGCATAGAAAGAAAATGTCCATTAAAATCAGACGTTATTCTGACTTTGGAAGGCCTCCTAAAACACTTGATGATGCTATCATGGAACAGGTTGCCCAGAGAAGCTCTGGATGCCCCATCCCTGGAAATGCTCAAGGCTGGATTGGATGGGGCTCTGAACAACCTGGCATAGTGGAAGGTGTCCCTGCCCATAGCAGGGAAGTTGGAATGACATGATCTTTAGGGTCCTTTCCAATCCAAAGCACTCTGACTATATGATTATTTAAAAAATAATTCATTGTTGTCTGTAAATATCAATATTAATAAACACCCCTTATGCAAAGTGAGTTAAAATGTCTTCAGCTGCAATGTTCTCTGGTGATTTATGTTTTTCTTGTCCAGACTTTGGATATAGTGACATAGCAGACAGAAGTGAACCTATGTATCAAGACAAGATAGTAATAGTTTATTACCAACAGGTATATTTCTGCTTTATTCTTCATAATTCTTTCTTCTTTGCAGAGCACAGTGGTCAAGAGATAATTTTAGATATATTATTTAGCTGATTTGCTGGAGGTAAGGGGTTTTCAGTAAAGTTTTAATTATCTTTACTTTTATTTCCTTGAGGGTACAGTTTTTTTGCCTGTGCATTCTGTGCAATATTATCAATGTATTTAAACATTGCTGCTGATATGGGAAGTGGGAGGTTTATTTTTGTTTTGAAATGTTTGTTCATTTCCCATCCTATCTTTAGAAATAGGATTAAACAACATGGTGTGTTTGTATGTGAATGCTTTCTCTGCTACAGAAAAGGTTGACTCTGAAGTTACTATGAAAAATGACTGTGCTGATATATGATTTTAGTTTTAACTAGAAGTTTGAGCTGCTTACTAAAGAATTAATAAAACTTCAAAATGAAAAGAAGAAATAATCTTTTTGCTTAAAATCTAGACAAGATGTGGAATATGTGGGCCCTAGCAGTTTCTGTCTCTACTGTATCGAATCTCCTGCTGAAAACCACCTGCTGTTATCCCATGAGTAAAATAGGCTGTGGAAAGCAGTACAAAGGCTTTGGAATTGATATGTTTGCCTTGATGAGCTGCCTGAGTTAAGGATAAGCTGGAGGCTCTAGAAGGGACCTGTGCTGCTTACAGGTGGATATGGTGTGGTTTCCCCATGCTGGTAGCCCTTCAGAATAATGGCAAAGAGATACAGATGGCAACAGTGACAATAAAAATAAAGTCTGAGCAGCAATCAGAAGAACATGCTTTTAGTAAAACACAACAATTGAACTGAAAATGGTTCTGTAGAAATAAGGTGTGGCATTCCGTGGTCATATTTCCCATGAGAAAGCTGATGAGAGAAAAATCTTTTTGCAAATAGAGGAACTGCTTCATTTTTCGGAGGGATGATTCGGCGATTTCACTCTAATTAAGAGCCTTATAAATGAGCCCAAGTCCTGTAATGAAGGTAATTTTTCTTACATGTGCTGAAGAATTGGCCAGGTACTATATCTGCAATGCACCTAGGTCTGCATCAGTGTAYAAAGACTATGTATGTGTAGGAATGTGTGATTTTAATCATATCACTGTAGCACTACACTGTATTTATACCAGTAATGTCGATCATCTAATTTTCTATCTTTCTTGTGTTTACTTAAGATCACAGAAGACTGAATTTTTCTCTTTTTTAGTTAGGCAAGTACCATCACCAAATAAGATAGAATATCTCACACGATTTTTTTTCTATGGTTATATTGTTCCTTYTCTTTCCCTGCCAAATTTTGTGAGATTTTGTTTGCACTGTTTCATCCTTAGTAATCTGAATGATAAATTGCACTCCTAATTTAAAGTCGTAACCCTATTCCATGAGTCTGCCAAGTATATCTATCCCTTTCCTGTTGACAGCATATTTTAAGGAGCACTTGAGTAATTTACCTCTGTGAATAATTGCTAATCAAAATTTTCACAGGTTTCAGAGGCTGATGAAAAAGTTTGGATTATTTTTCTTTGTGCTTTTTCTTACCTCCAAGTGACAGCAGATACTGACAGATCTTTCAATTCACTGATATCAAATAAGTTTTAATAATTGTTTCAAAGATTCATGCATGCATATTGGCTGATATCTACTCACTGRTTCTTAGACTTCAGCTTAGTGATGCATTCTTTTGAAYCTCTTATGAAACACAAGTAGTGTAGTAAAAGTCGATTCAGATACTTGCATTAGAATAACATAATATGAACATATGGTTTGGGATTTCACTGTCATAATCTCAGAAGTGGAACATTAAGCTGAAATCTTTTTTGCTCAGAAATTCCCAAACTCCAGTTTACTATTTACAGCTGTAACCCTAAATGGATGTTACTCACTTCACATACAATTATTTGATGCAGCACAAATTGTATTCACCAGAAGAAATGCTCTCTTTTGAATGCAGATGAAAAATTCAGGTATGAAGTAGCACTCCACGAGCAGGAGCCTCAGTCACAATACAAAATATTTTGCGTTGCATCTTGGCCTTTTTTACACTTTTCCCATGCACTTCTGTTTTTTTAGAAAATTCTATAGTGAAGGTAAATGCCACCAATTAGGTAAAAAAAAAAAAGCTTGGCAATCTCTCTGTGTGAGAAACTTGATGATAATTTGAGGTTAAGGTAAAAATCAAACATTAATTTCCAGAGTTTACCTTTAATGAGGCTAATAAAGAGATGCTTTTATAAAACTTTTAAAAACTTTTGTAATCTAAAGATATTTTATTCCTCAAATTTTTACTTGCAAAGTATTACAATAGAAAGAAAATTGAAGCTCAATAATGTCATATTTGGCAAATATGATGGGAAATAAATCCAGGAATACCAGATTTTATGCAGAACTCTCAGACTTGGCTTAGGACTCAAAGAAACATTATTTAAAATAGTGTCATGCCATAAATGACACTAAAATTCAAAAACTGTCATCTGAAGAGCAGTAAGTTTCTTTGCATGTGTCCTGCCTTCCATTTGGGCCATTAATGTATAAAAGAACAAGAATGTGTCAGAGGGTCAGGCAGAGGAAGGATAGTGGCAATATCCACGTACAGCAATGCAAATCCATTTTTCAGGCTAGAAACAAGCCAGTAAGAGATGGAATGTTGAATTATCCTGAGCCAACATTTCACAGAACACCACACACCTGGGGGACCAGATGAACACTTTGGACAATAATTCATCTTACAGCAGTTCTTGTCTGACAACGCACCGTTAGAAAAAGCATAAATCGTGTGCAGTGGAAAAGGGAAGAAACAAAATGCATATGACCTTGATCTTTCAAACACATATGCTGGCATTTAAATTTATAATATTCCGTGAGCAGCTCCACTGAGATCATTGGGACCACTTCCTTAACTAAAATTTGGGATAGATGAGTTAGGCAGGCTTGTCTGTTGTTGTCACTCTTCTCACAGCTAATGAGACTAATTTTCTGAATGAGCCTTTGCAGGGTAAAGGTCTTGTCCTCTTCATCCCTTGAGGCAGGAACCCTTCTTTATGATCTATATCCAGCACCCAGCTGTGTACAGCAGAGCTGGAACTGCAGCTCAGGCTTTAATGCTTATGCATTAGGATGAAGCCGAATGTGAATATGAAATGAATAATGTTATTAAGATATGCATGAATGTAGAAGGACAATTTAATTTTCAAATAGCTTGCAGTATTTTAGAACTTTTTTTTCTGTGCCAACATTTAAGTTAAAATTTCTGCAGAACTGCTTCAGTAAAGGAGAGGATACTGCTAGGAGACCAGTAAAGCCCAGGTTCATTTTCCTCTATGTCTGATTTAGACAAGGTTTTAATTCCGCAGGAGAAGGGAATTTGATTTTTTTTTTTTTAATTCACATTTTAAGCTTGAATCCAGTATTATGTCTATAGATTGGCTATATAGGGTCAAGGGTATCTTTTAAGGCAAGATTTACCTGCAGCTGTTAAAATTTGTCTTTTTCAAAATAAAATTTAAATGTTAGTGTGTGGTAAAATCTGATTTCAAAAGACAATTCGTGGACAAGTTTCAATAGTACGTTGCCAATGGCTGTGATACCTTCTTGACAAGGCACCTTGTCAAAATAAACATAAAAATCACTTTTTAAAATCTTTACTTGTTTTAAAAAGTTCCCATAATATTGAAAAGCTCCTTATAATATTTGCCTCATTTGATTAATGAACACATTCAAGATCTCAAAAAAAGTTATATACCAAGTGAAGTGAATGACATTTATCTTTGGTATAGAAAGTGTTTGATTGCCCAGGACATCCGGGAAAATGTTAAATAGTGACAAACCTTGTCTCAGTCCTTTTGAAACCTGTTTGGAAGCTGTCCTGTCACTCCTCTTAACCACACTGGAGGATTAGTCAGTTATTTGGTGGTTTGTAGTTTGTGTCTTCTATTGATGTTGCATCTTTCTGTATTTTTACATGAATAAATATTGGGTATTACTACATCAAATGCAGAAGTTCACATATGTATATATATATATATATATATAGGCTTTAAAAAAATAACTCCCCAAACACGGAAGGGTGAATTATTTTGCTGAAAGCATTTCTTTTGAAAATGTCTCAGCCTCTACTGATTAATTGCATGATCTTATTTCTTTGTTGCGAAAGTTGGCACAATATTAACATTTCATTAAGTGGTGTAGGTTTCAACAGTTTCTCAACATTTATTTTACAATCTTCATCACATCAGATATCCTCAGCTGTTGGAGTTATTCTCCATTTGGTTTGTTAATGTTTATCCATATCCTAAGCTTTATAGCTATCTTCAATTGAAAATATTTTCTGAGCTTGTGGAATGAGGGTATATCAGACATCCAAATACAGAAAGTGTTTGCCTAGCACTTGTTTCTCCTCTGTTATTTTTGGCAGTCTTACTATTCTCATTTTGGTGGAAGTTTGCATCTTTGCCATGTTTTTGCTATACTTAAATCCCTGACTGGCCCAACACCAAGTGACAGACCTTTTTCGATATTTTTAATTTTTAATTAATTTGTACACTTCATTGCTCATAGTTTATACAAATGAGTACATTTTTACCATTAGCTAAGCGTTTGCTAATTTTTCATTTCCAGTTGCTGTTCTCTGAGTTAGGGGTAAGGTCTGGACAAAGTTGCTATTATTTTTGACTATGGAATCATGACTTTATAGTTATACAAGAAGCTTCTTTGCAAGAAGTGACTACAAAGGTGAAAGCCCCTATCCAACACAGACAATTAGGTTAAAAATAAACCAAAGAAAGCTAAGATATATTAATTCATTACTAATTCAATATCATCAGACAAAAATATTCTATTGAATTCTGGAGTAGTGATACGCAATTACATATATACGAATTGTGTTGCATAAATTGCATCCAGTGAATTTTGGCATTTTGAATTGAATAAAATATTAACAAGTCAAGTTTGTTATTTATAAATTAGCTGAATCAACGAGTAAAATATTTATTCAAAATTATTCTACCATCAGGCTTTCCTCATAAACAGTTGAATAAATTATACATGAATGTTTTACATCTTTCCAATGCTACTTAGTAAAATTCTGCCTGTATTACTAAGGAATAAAGCAACATGAGCATAAATTCACATATTGACATTTAAATTTGCGAAACTTAAATGTGCTAAATTAAGGCAGGGAGCACTCTCCATTCTCTGTAGTGGACACCAATGATATGAAGGTTTAGTAACTTTTTTCTATTCTACATCAAGACAGAAATTTTAAAAATGTGTAAAAAACAGCAGCAGATCCTACAAGATAACTAGATATGCATGAACTCCCACCGATGATATGGAAACAGTAATTTTCTGCCTTGATTTTAGCCAGAAATTCTAACTTTTGTTGAAATCTTTGTCAAAACTGACGTATGCTTGTGGAAATTCAAGTTTTTAACAAATTAGGTCTTATCTATATTTATAGAAATAATGCCTTAGGTTGCAGTGATTTATAACAGGAGTCACCTTTGTTAGCTTTTTGGTAGTGTGCAAGCATGCAGAGTGAAAGCAGAATGATACATCAGGAAAGATTTTGAAGGAAGTGATCATTATAACGAAAAAATGACATGGTGGCAGAGGAGGTACCACTGAAAATCATTCATTGGTCACACAGGTAGAGGTGTCATCTTCTACAGCTTCTGGAGCTGCGTTGCCTTTTGCAAGTTATTGGTAGAAGTCATTATTTGTTTGTTTTGTGTTTCTGCCCTGTTTTTTGTTAGAGCGACTGGGACATTTGCAGAAATAAAAAAACAAAGAAGCCAAACACAACCCTCAAAAAAATCCCCCCAAAACCAAACCCTCCCCCCAAAACCAACAGCCCAATTGCAAGGATGAAGAATATGCTTAAAGTTTTGCTGTGCCCTACTACTTACTAGTCTAGCAAATATAACTATAGCTCTCTRTAGCAAAATGGCACATTTCCATATTATCACTACGCAAATATTTCTTCGTTTGTGTGACTACACAAGAAAGTTTAAACAATTCTTAGATCAAAATGTTGGCAACTTAATCATTCAGAAAGGATTGTCCTAAAGACAAAGGTCCAGATTTTTACAGATCAAAGTGTACTGACTCATCTAAACCTCTCTTAAGCCATGCCATGGATGTTTAATACTAAAGTTCTCCTACCCACAGGCACTTCCAAAATGTCAGCCAATCATCAGCATTCATATGATGAAATATCTCTGCCCGCTGCTCACATTCTGTGAATGATAAAGACAACCACAGTCTGGTTTGGATTAGTGACCCTTGAGATATCTTGTGTGTTTAGAAGGGATCTACTCCACAGAAACGAAGCTTGGAAGGCACTACAGAAATTCTCCAGGATGCTGTTGGTATGCAGGGGAAATTATTTTGCAATTCCCAGGAAAGGCAGGTCTAGTAAGGTGTTCAAGCAGAAAAAAATGGGACCCCTGTTAAAAGGTATTCCAAAACCGACATTTTCTTTTCAAACTTCTTCAATCTAAAATGCAGGAATCCTCAGAAATTTTGACTATCCATCTGAAAAGAATTTCATTTAACACACCGTTTATGGTGGAGTCGGTGAGCTGAAGGTAGATAGACTCCACTGTCCAATATCTGAGTGGATCCAATATTTCAGCTTTGCTGACAAACTGAAAGGCCAGTTATTTGCAAAGTCCCTGAAGGCACTCAAATAGACAAAGTTTAATCTTTTGGAAGATGTCTACTTTGCTGCAAGCAAGTGCACTTTTTTCTCTTGAAACTGTATTTTAAGTCATGAAGCACAAGCCCAGTCATCTCTCCAGAATTTCAGTAAAGCTCTGGAGTTTCTCATGGGAAGTGTGACTCTGTGGGTGAGAAATGACCCTGTTGTCACTGTAAATCTGATGTTTAGCCAGGATATGGGGAAGGTGCATGGCTCTCAGTACGAGTCTTAGTACAAAGATGTCCTAAATGTATTTTATTATAGAGGCAAAGAGGTAGCTAAGCATGAAAAATGGGTTCAAAGAACAAAAAATACAGTAGATATTTGTGGCATTCAGTGGACAGAAAATGTCAACGTTGCAGGCTGTAACTCCTGTGGGTCTTATCTGCAGCCCATTAACTTGACAGGAACTCCAATGCACTCTGCGTCTGGTTCTGGATCAGCAGATTGCACCTAGCAGTCATTCAGTGTGTTCACTTTTATTAAAGTTCAGTAAAAACTAAACCTTCATGTATTCCTGTTTCTTCTTAAGCACACTACTCTTAAACAGCTTCAGTTTTAATGTTGCTTCAGGCTTTTTTAAGTCCTAAATCTCTTGAAGAAACATCAGCTATTGCTTACTACTATAGACTAGCAATATCACCCTTTATATAAACATACTTTGCATAAAACTTTCACATTTTCATCCTCAGGTGAGGACCAAAACCCTTATGTTTAAGGGTTTTTTTTTTTTTTTTATTTCTACAGTCCTCTTTTACATCCTCTAGCCATAGCATAGTTTAAATTTTTTTCCTGTCCTACTGACAGGATCATTAGTGCCTTGAAGGCACAGTTTTCTGCTGGAATTTTGCTGAGCTGCACTGTCATTGGGAAGCTCCTAAAAAGTGTCTCCTCTCACTTCCAGGTAGATACAGTTACTGATACGTAGTCTGTAGACTTCATTACCTGCTTTGTGGTGCTAATTGCTTCAAAATACAGGTTTTGGAAGGGTAAGAATTAAAACCCCGACTCATCCCTAAATGGAACACAAAATAATTGCTGTGTTATGGAAGTAGAGGTGCAATGACCTCTACGACCCTGGATAAACCTGAAATAACATAGGATATTTCACCTCGTTTATTGTTTGCTAAGTTCCCTGGCAGTTGCTGGTGTCTGTTTACAGTGAAAATGTTATTAGCACACTTTTCCAGGAATGAGGTCAAACGACAGAATTCAGCAGAGGAAGCATATTTTTGGAATATCAATGTGAACTGGGATCTGTCTACTTAAAAAATATACTGTGTCATATATTTGTAGTAAATAGAAAGAGGAATTTTTAACCCCTAAGTATCAGTGGAAAGATTATGACTTGGTGGTGAAAAAGTATATCCACAAAACACTTTGATCTGACAAAATGTTGTTGCTAGCCCAGCAATACATTGCTGTTGCTGCCAGTATCAGGCTGTTAATTTTGTACTGATTTTTCAAGGCTCCAAGACTGATGCCTCTCAGATTTGCTGTCTCTGAACTGCTCTGCAGATCTGAGTGGATGTGATGCTCAGTCAGCCCACTGTTGCTCTTAGGAGAGTGTCTAGATGGAGCTCACCACCAATGGTGTTGAGTATAGACTTTGGGATATCTGACTGCTCTCTAGAGTCTACCATGTTTTGATTTTTTTATCACTTGAATTAAAAAAATAGCAATTTTGGTTCAATTTTTGGTTAAAATTTATAGTTGCAAGAAAAATGTTTACATTCTCAGGGTTTTTTGTACATAACACAAGGAAACTTTCAGCTTTTCAGGCACTCAGACTTTCCAAAAAATGCAATGATCAGAGATGAAATGTGTATTTTTGAGACACATCTATTTATGTAGACCAAGCATATTTGTTCTAAGTATTGTTTTTGTTAAAACAGATTTATGGAATCTTCCTTCTGATAAACAAGAATTATGGGCCAAATGTTTGTGCAGATGAAATTAACCCCAAGTAAAATGTATTAAGAGTATAGTTGATCAAAAATAAAAATATGAAGCAGAATACGTTTGAAAACTTTTTCAGCTACGGTCAGGTTTCTTTTTATTTTTTTGTCTAGTGCTAAGCAAAAAAGAGCAATAAAATATTGATTATGGTGCCACTTCTAAAATTCAAATATATTCTAGAAGACAGTCTTATGACACGTTCAAATTACCCCTAGTGGTAATATATTAATGTGAAATTATTAGTATTTTAATGTCTGGTGATTGTCAGAAATAATTGCATAAATAACAAATGCTCCATAAGCTGAGGGAATCAAAAGAGTGTCAAAGGATCTTGCATGTTTTCTAACAGTCTTCTGATACTGTGTTCAGTAGGCTGTGGTTAGTTGTTCCTTTTTCTTTTTGCTGAAGCAAACATAAAACATTCTGCAGCTTTTCTCTCTTCAGTGATCTGCTCCCAGAAGAAAATGAAAGGCTGAATTTCAGCAACATTTTCTGTTTGATTCTTTCTTTAAACAGCTGTATGTAAGACACACAACCTTGCTTTGTACCACCATTTTTACTCTAATTCCTGTTTGAAAATGCCTAAATCATAGTCCCTTCTTCTGAGTTTTTGTGCTCAGCTACAAAGAAAAGAAGGTATGAGCTAAAATTTTCTATTTTTCATGCGCGCACCCAGTTGTTTCTAGTTGCAGGCTGGTTCAAATCAAGACTTTCTTTTGCACTTTGTCAGAAGTTCATGCACACAGTCTGCCTTCACTCTCAAGGTGCTTCTGAAGCTGGGCTTTCTGTCCTTGACGCAATCTTTGTTTGTACTTAATTCTTTCTGCTGTCACGAAGATCAGTTGATATGGCTTTGCTGTGCTTATTGTTGTTATTTGAGACTGGAAGGATTCAGCTACGTCCTGAGCAGTTTTGCAACACCTTGCCTCCTTTTAGAGTGAAAAACCATTTTTTTTTAATGATTATTCAGTTAGTGCGTGTGGTTAGTGATCTTAAGCCAAAGGGTTTTTTTGGGAAAGCTCTCTTGAAACTCTAGACAGGTTTGTTTCAAAGCCATTACTGACTTAGCTTTTCATCAGTCTGTGACAGACTTGTGAAAAAGGAAGGAACACTTTTGTCCCTTTATGATGTGTCTCTCATTTTCCTCTTAATACCTCATTCCACGCACTATCGAAGTCAATGAGCAGTTGATGATGCATTTGTAGGTTGCTCCTTGGGACAATCCAGTCCTTTTCAGTAAGACCTCTGTTGTATTTTATGCAGGAAAGCACTGTTGGTTATGGGATATATTGACAGCTGGACAGCTCATGAACCTCTCTTACCTTTTCACATGATCTGATCACAAATCTTGTTGAAGTATAGGACTTAAGTGATGGTATCATTTGTTGTGAGTGGTAATAGGAGTTTACAATTACCTGTTAATTGCTTGTGCATAGTGCACATCCATGTGTTTTTCTCTATGAAGGATATGTCCTTTCAAGTATGTATTTACAAGGTTGCTTGGCACAAAAATCAATTTAAAATGAGCCTTTTCCCAACCTGGTTAAAGAGCGGTAAAGTTTGACTCCAAGGATGTATTTTTAAATTTTAGCTCCCAGAGCATGCACCAGTATACTGAAATCATTGCTGATGCTTGTGTTGGCAGGCATAACATTTCTTCTTCTTTTTTTTTTTTTTTAATAATGGAAAATACCTATTTCCTATCTCTAGCAGTGCTGCTTCAACAGCGGTGTTGTTTTGTGTAGTAGGTTATCTTGCTCCAATGTATTAGAAATACAATTCCTGACATCCCACTTCTGGTAAGCTGTCTGTATTTCTGCAGATTAGAGAGAATAATTCATTACTAGGACAGTCCTAAATACAACTCTTCTTTTTTTTTTCTTTTTTAATGGGAGAAAAAAAAATCTCCCTTTAGAATATGGATGCTGAAAAAATTCTATTTTTTCTCATGACAAAATCCCAAATTTTGACGAAATGCTGCCTCCAGCCCCCAGCTTCCAACACCTTTAGATTAATTCTCGGTATCTTTCTGCTTAAAGTGACGAGGAAATTTAGATAAACTGTACTTTTCACATTTAAAAAACTACACTGTAAGGTGTCAAAATTTAAAAGTGAATGTGTTACTTCCAGAGCAAAGCTGTTAAGTGTTGAAAAGAGAAACAGAGACAGCAAAACACTCAAAATAGCTGAAGATGGATCTTTTCAAGTTCATGAATAATATGTGACATGGTTTCTTGCAACAGGACAGACACACATGATTCAGAGAGTTTATTTCTTTCTAAGGGTTTTTATTTGCTGTTTCCTAAGGCTATTGCAGTAAAATGTTGGAGAAAAAAAATCTGATTCTGTTTTCCTATGCTGCTTTCCTTTTGGTATGATTTTGCCAGCATAAAGTGTCTGAACATGGAAAATACTTCCACAAGTTTAAACTGAAAAAAAGGTTTAAAAAGGACACTTCTAAACTTTCGTCTTATTTCCCTTTTGTCTTTATAAAACCATTTTATATTTTTTGGTTTCAAATAAAGGAAACATTTGTATGCAGTCTATTTCCAAACTTTTGGAATGATCAATTTTTYACTGCCTTCTCTGGCACCAAAAAATGGAAGTTTGTTTCTTCTGTCATGAGCAACTGTGATAGGTTGGTTGCAGTGCTGAAGAAGTCTTCAGTTTTGTCTTTTAGTGACTAAATTTAGACATTTGGATTTGTGTTAAAACTTTCTTTGTTAGATTCAGCCAGATGGCAAATGACAATGAAGTGTTAACAATCCGCTCCTGTTCCCTCTTCTGTCTTCTTTTAATTGCAGAATGTCTCTTCATTTCAGTGTAAAATCCAACTATTTACATGCAAGTTCACTCAAGGGCTGTGCTTGTCCTGGAGTTGGATGTTTCTCCATATGGAGTAGGAGAAATGTGTCATTTCAAAGCCCATTACCCTGACGATGGGGAGAAGCAGCAGCAATTTTTGGTGTAGTTTTCCTGTTATTAATGTCTCTGAACAGGTATCTTGGTGATTTTGGTCACTCACATGTCTCTGTGTGGAGCTGGGTCACTAATCCCAAGCACTGGCCCACTGCCCCTGGAAGGAAGAGCTAAATTAGGGTTTGAGGCTTCCATGCCTGGCTATTTAAAGAACTTTTTGGAGAATGAGTACAACGTCTAGGTATAGCTAGATCCTTAATGTCCTGAGGGAATGGATGGGAATGGTTATAGTTGCAGAATTATTCAGAATAATCAGAATATAAATGTCCTCGAGAAAGGTTTGGGAGAGAACCTCAAATATAAGGCAGGCATAGGTGGAATTCTCATGACAGATGGTTTCTGTTTTAAAAATATAAATTAGTGGACACTGAGAAAAGTTAATTTGTTACACATACACACTGAATTCTATATTCAGGGAAACAACGTTAGGGTGAATACAATGAAAACCTCTGTTTCTGAAAAACACAGACTGGGGAAAATATATCTGACAAAAAAGATAGAATCAAAACTGAGATTCCTGTTCAGATTTTTAATGGAAGGACAGTCTTTGGGAAAGTCAGCTCGAGGTCTTGAATTTGTACTCTCAGAAAATTTTGAATCCAGTCATTTGGCTCTTCTGCATTGAAGGGTGCTGACATTCTCTGTGTGACTCTTGCCCACCCAAAGTACAGGACTACTCTAATCAGATTGATATATGTAAAATGACAATGCATTTAATTCAAAGATGGCCCTCAAATTAGAGCTAGAAACCAGAAATGCAGAATTTCTAGAATATAATAGCTTTTGTATCCCTTGCTACACTTCATCTGTGAAATGGGCCCAGCTGGAAACTCAACTGAGAAATGTTTCATATTTGAGACCTGAAAGGGAAACATGAGCTGCAAATGCAGTAGAYACATTTCATTGGTTCCTATTTTGGTTTGGTTTGCACATTATGAATTAGATATTTAATAAATTAAACATGGATGAACAGCTATTATTTCTTGTGCAACTTTACCACAGTGAACAGCCAATGACAACTTGTCTTTAGACCAAGGGATCTCGAGCCATTCTTTTCCTTCACTTCACATGTGTGTGAATATGCTGTTAGAGGGAAACACACCTTGATTTTTTTTCTTCTCTGTTTATTCCAGGAAGGGTGGAAATGACAATTAATATAACTAATACTTCRGCAATGGGTTTTTTCAAAGCTGGAATTGATCTCTTTTCTGTGTCATTCTGCAGCATAATGATTGTCTTTACTATTTCTATTTTTCACATGGCAAAAATTATTAATTCTTTTGAGAATGCTGCTGCTTGTGCAATAAATGGTATATCTGTGGAAACTGAGTAGCTGTATGTTGAGGACCTTTTAAATTACTATAATTCTTTATCAAGTTTTGAATTTGGTCATTACACAAATTCACTCTCTAATGAACAAAAGGGACTTCCATTTGCTTAAGTTTGTACAATGAACTATCTTGGTTTGGCCCTTAGTGAAYAGGGAGAGCCTGCAGTGCTAATTTGGTGTATAAATGTGGAATAAAACTTGGCACTGTGGTCCTCACCACAGTGCCTTCCTCCTGTTTTCTCTGCATGGCTCCTATTTTCCATATTACTGGCACTTTATGCCACCTAGGCACTGTAAGATCACACAATTGGGACATCTCCTTTTTTTCTGCTCTCTGGGATTTTATGTGCGCTCAATCTTTCAGGCTTAGCTAAAAGTACTAAAGACCCATATAGCCCATACCTGACTGCATGTCCTTGTTTCAACTCTGCTAAACTTTACCAGGATTTCTGATCCTTTTCCAGTCCCAAAGRTACCAGATTTAATTGGACTCTCTTGCTGTATTTAAGCAAACTTTCAAGCAAAAAAAGTCTCTCATGCTCAGAGAAATGTTACATCTCCATGGATTCATAGCTATACTACATTGACTTGTCCTTCCTAAAATTTCCAGGTTTAACTATGACAAGCCTTTTCTCTTGAATGAAAAGGGGAAAAAAGATCAATTTAGTGTTCACTTCAGTGTTTATGGAAATGGACCTCTTTACCAGCCTGTGCTTGACTTTCTGCTCCCAATCTGCAGATGAAAACTGAGAGACGGGAGACTGATTTCGAGAAAAGCAGTGGATGCCTTCACAAAAGGAAATCTGTTATGGTTGACACAATATGTTGGGACATTTTTTCCCACATACAGCAGACTTGCTTTGCAACAGGCATTTTTGGTCAGAAATCCTAGATATTTTYAAAGCGATTTAGACTGTCAAATGAGCAGATCTAATTCTGAAAGTCATTAAGTCACTTTACTAAGTCATAGCAAAGAATTGTGATGCCTCATGTTAGACTTAGTCACCTCTGTTGGCATGTGACTCCTATCATGGTGCTTAAAGAAACACCTTGTCAGAGCTAKATCACATTTTAATCATTTTACCTGGTTTTGCAATCTGGTTTTTAAGTCATAAAAGTCATAATCCAGATGCTTTAAAATGAAACCATTGTACCAGCCTGCTGCACAAGATTTTTATACATATTTATATGTAGAATACAGAAGACATTTTTGGGGTGTGGTGGAATGGAGTGTCGCAAGGCATACATCTTAAAATGCCTTAATCGTCTCTGTATTTTTCATTTAGAAAGCAGTGTATATGCTATATTCCACTCTTCCTAAAAAATAGTATTTTTTCCTCAGTTTTCATTAGCTTCTACTGGAATCAGAAATTCCTATTAATTGCAAATGTTGTTTATAATACTTCAAGAAAGTATTTTGTAAAGAACTTGTTAAGAAACTGTCTATTCAACTATTTGAAAAATGCTTTTTTAGAAAACATTGGTCAGAACTATACAAATGGCAGAGTACAATGGGTGAGACAAATGCAGATAAACAACAGCATGAGCATTCACCTTTTAGATTTTTCTCCTCCCGCTCACCTTTATATTCCACAATAGGTGGAAAAACCGATCATTTTTCCACCTTTCAGCCCAGCAGCATAGCATCTAAAATTACAACATATTTCTTCATAGTTTTGCATGCAAAGTGCCTAGATACATTCCTACATGAATTACTAACAAATATGTACTATTAATAGATGGAGAAACAAATACTTATCTAGCAATTTCCATTTTTTCCTGTATAAACCATGAATATTTCCTTTTTCATTATGCAACTTCCATTAAATCACCACCTGTAATAATTTGCCGCGGTATTAACAGGTTATTTTCTGGAGGAAATAAATTTATATAAAGTAAACACAGACAAAACCTTTCAGGATATGTCTTAGCTGCACTTAAGCACCTATTGCAGATGTATTTCAATTCTATGAATGCAGCCAATAAAATCTGTGCCCTGTAAAAACAATCAGCAAAGTATTTGTTATGTGTGTTTATAAGACAATAAGCTTTAATTTAAAGAACTGATATTTCCTCAGAAAAAAGTTTGTTGTCTGGAGAACCTAATAAGGAAAAAATTAATTTCTGATCAGATGCTGGAGACAAGGACCAGCAGTAAATAGTCTTTTTTTACACTAACGGTGGGGAACAAAATTACAGTTGCAATGTTTGATGAGTACATGGGCTGATTTCACTGAAAACAATTTTTTTTTTCCTTTTTAGTTTAGATAGAAGTATGTTTGAGAATCACATTCAGAGTTTGAACTTTGGTAGGGTATGAATAATAATATTTTGCTGCACCTTAAAAAAAGGAGAAAATTATATAAAGATAATAAATAATAGAAATCTATAAACACGAAGAAAGTAAAATGTGATTTAGTTTTAGTAATACCGAGACATTTTCTACTAAGGAATTAAAAATCAGAAGATTTTATGATGATCATGGGCTGCTGAACTTCAGTGCAGTTGTTTGAGTTTTAATAGCAGCCTGCATCTACTCATGTGTTGTGCAATTCTAAGACTTCCAATGGGAGTTTGACATTTTTTGTTACCCCTTTCCAGATTGTTTATTGGTTTACTGACATTTTACCCATTGTACATTTCATATGAAAACACAGTTCAATATATTTCTGTGAAATTAAAGAGCAAACAGTCTTGAGAAACAGTTGTGACTGAATACTGTAAAAGAAATTTTTTTTAAAGTTGTGGCAATTAAATTTCCAGATGCAAAGAAGGCACTGAAAGCTGGGCTTATAAACCCTGCACAATTYTAAAGTGCTTGCAAATCTGACAAGTACAAGCAAAAACCAACACAATTGTCTTGAAGTTGCTGCAACCTCAGACTTCCTAATTGCAGGCATTGTGGTAGAACTTTTGTGGTATAAAGAGTGTTTGAAACCAATCTATTTCTTATCTCAAATTTTATACATGAATATGTAGATATGCACTGACACATCTATATTCCAAATATATTTTTGCAATCAGGAAAACCCAGAATATACTTATACTGTCCAGAAAGTAACTGGTATAAAACTGGCAGAACAAGTAACATTAAAATGAAATTATATACAGAAGGTGGGGGGAAGCTTTGATTATTATTTATTTAAGCTAAACTGGCAAGAATGGTAATCTGCTGTTTTGGAGGCAGTTTCAACTGAAGGGCTCCCAGACCCTTTTACATATAAGCTAAATGACACAACAGTGCAAGCTTGGCTTCTTCTTCTGGCAGAGGAATTCATGAGAAAACGTAGCCAGGCTTTACAAAGCAATGAGGCTGCATTTTGTGTTACTTTCTCCACTGGCAGTGTAAGAGGCTTCTCATCTTATTCACAGTGCACTTCCTTTTGGTAGGGAACAGTAGGGCTCTTTTCTGTGTAGGGCAATTAATGCAGCCAGAATCTCTTATTATTCAGGAGAAAAAAAAAAAAAAAAGCCAACAAAAAAAATCCCCAGAAGATAATTCATGTGAACTTGTGCACCTGCATAATTAACAAATTCTAAAAAAAAGAAAAGCATGGTTAGAGTAGATGACTCTGCAAGTACCCGGGGGGTGGAATTGACAAAAGAGATAACTATGTCTTTTAAATGGTCTTTATCTACTACAAATGGAAACAAAAGAAGCCCACAGAAAACACAGAGAATCAGTGAAAGAACATAAGAAGACAGAGTTARTTTTGTAACTGCTACAAATTTTTCATGTTGCTTTTTTTTCCTTCTATGGGCAAATCTTCTCATTGCAGTGGATCTGAAGGGGAAGATCTAGAGAAACTATTCAATTTTTATTAAAAGGGGCTAAGTGTAATTTATAAAGTTAAGAATTTGGGAAATATGTATCATTTAGGACAAACTGTAACAAAATTTTTGAATGAGAGTAGATGTGAAATGTGTACCAGGAGACAGGTTTGCTAATCTAGTCCTGGTTAATAAATGTATTTCTTCTACTGCAAGTCACCCGTTTCTTGAGCTGAGTTGTTTGTAATTAAAATTTTTTGTGTCTGATGAGAATGGTTAATGTAAARTGATTTAGGTTTGGTTGGTTTTATTACTGTTTGCTGAAAAATTCAGTATCCATGGCTAAATAATTCACAAATTCAAGTTGAATTCAAAACAAATAATCCTATCTGGGGAAAAGAAAATGTGGAATAAGCAAAACATTCCGTATTAAAATCCTTGAAATTCAATATAAAATTTGAAAGGAATTCTTTTAACACAGAAAATAATAGAAATTGTATAAAGATTAAAATAGTTAAACTGTAAACAGACATAAGTTTCTTTTTCAATAGAACTCTGCTCTGGCTTTTTTGGCAAGAAATACATTGAAAAGTCAAACTAAGGTCAATTAAAACGAAATTTCTTCAAATATTCCTTCAGTCAGAAACTTAAAGTTATTCAGTATAGTCTAGATCTAAGTCCCAGGGACGTTTTATTGCTTCAAGTTAAGAAATCACTCAAGCATTTTTGAACTTTTTACACTTAACAATTTGATTGTATATATATGCACGCTGGTCATTTATTTGAACACTTTAAACCTTTCCAATGCTTTGAAATACTTAATTATTTTCCTGTGGTTGGCACCTACTACCTAGTAAGTAGCCATGTGATTAATCAACAATTTAAAGATTCTTTTTAGGTTAATGCTTTGCAAAAAATATTTTCATTTAGTTCAACATTTTTAAAATTAGTTTTATTCTCAAATTGGGATGCAAGGCTGTTCCAGTATTTGAGTGTCACTTTGTACTTTACGTTCAGGCTCCCTCAGATCCATTTTGCTTTCACCATTTGTTTTGACAGCAAAGCTCTTCATGGCATAATTTCTCATATTTGGTTTATATATCCAAGATCCCAGTTGGAACAAGTGCCTTAAAATGAGARGTTGTTTTGCTGGCAAACAGTAGCAGAGATTGGTGATGGAACATAATAAGCAATAGTTTGGGTAAAGTGGAATTTAAACTTTTTTTAAAAAGCTCGATTGTATTTCTAGTTCACTGTTCTCTCAAGCAAAGGAAATCAATGAATAAATACTAATGAAGCATTTCTAGTAGGTAAATTTCTTATATTTTCTTTTTGCATTGCAGTGAATTTCCTTGAGTGGCTCAGCTGCCCATGGGGAAGAAGGAGAATAGAAACACAAGTAAGCACCAGTAATGTATCAGCATAATAGCTGAGCTTGAAAAGTATGTGGGTTTGCAGAGTGATTTCACATACTTCATCAATGGATTAATAAATGCTGGTGGAACATTTTTATTGCTCTGTGGCCACCAATAGCATGAGTGTGGTCAATGTAAACAAACATGAAGTACAGGGGCATAAAAGGGAGAAGAGAGCCCTGGGAGGGACTGTCATGGGCAGCAATCCTGTGCTGGAAGTAATCCATGTATAAAATCATCATCAGACAGATGGTCTGTGCTGGTGTACAGCTGGAAGAAGCCCTTGATAGGACAGGGCATCAGGGCTAAGTAGAGGGGAGGGAAGGAAACAAAACAGTTTAAAACAGGAAAATAGGAAATGCAGCACTGATTTTTCTATGGGAAAGTCAAAAAACCTCCAAYGTTTTCAGAAACTATGGTGCAATATACACTGTCTAGAATTCTTGCAGATATTTGGCATTTGGATAAGCAGTGTGACAGGTATGAATAATTATGCTTGAACCGAGGTTACCAATAAGTCTCCCAAACCCCACTAATCACTTTTGATTTTAAGGGAGATTTTACATTTGAATTGTCATTTTTATTATACTTCAGGAATCAAACAATTCCCAAGAGACGAATGCAGTAAAATAACCTTCAGCTTGGTATCAGCTCAGGTGTCTTGTCCATGGCAGATTGATGGAAATGAGAGGTGTTAAGAGCACAGGACAGAGGACTAGGTATGAAGGAAGGGGGAGATGTCCCTACTTAATGAGAAGGACTGTGGCATTTTAGCTGAATTGTTCTTATTCATGGTGTCTCAGGAAGGATGTCTTTGTCAGGCTTCAGGTGATTTAAGAGAGGTAGGCTTAGAAAAAGGACACACACATATCAGCAGAATTGCTGTCCCCAGCCCATAAACAAACCTTCAGAAAAATAAGCCTTCTTTTAAATGGAAAAACAGGGTTTTTTCTCTTGAGGGAGTAGATAACTGGGAGGAGCTCTAGTTTATRGCTTATTTCAGCCCAGCAGACTAACAGCAGCTGGCAAAATCAGGTAATCTGTGTGGAGACAGAATCACTATATGCACCTTTTCTTTACAAGATTTCAACTAATTAGGGCCACAGAAAAAGCCATCAGTTTCTAAACACCAYATTTTACAAGGGAATCTATAACTAAATACTAACTTTGGAGTTTTTTTGCTGATGAGTTTTCCAGTCTGAATATCGACTTTTCCTTCCCTAGGAAAGTCATTTTCTAAATAGAAATGTGAATGAATGCCTTTATTTCTAAGCCACTGAGCAAACTTTTACTAGGAAAATTCAAGGACCAGCAATTAAAGTGAAMAAATTTGTGGGGAAAATTGCTAACCAAACCAAATAATTTTTTGTCACTGAAATCTGGAAATATGAGTACTTGAATTGCTTTAATAACAGAGAAAGGAGATGATCTAAATCACACAYACTTTTGGTTGTGCCCAAGAACTTAATGAATTCAGAGAAATTGTTTCATAACATTTAGGAAAGGAGAAATTGTTTAATATAAGTTTAGTCAACTCTCAAAATGCATGATACAATAGTGAYTTTTGGCTTTTGCAAGACATACTTTCAGACCTAAATTTTGAATTTAAGTAAGAAAAAATCTCCACTGAAGTGGATACTTTTAGTTCTTGGGGAAAAATTGACCTGATGTTRGTGTGGGAAAATTCTTAGTTTTGTTTCCTATTTCTTTCCTAGTGAATTTGCAACTATTGCTGTTTTCCTTATTAAGTAGTATAAAAATGTTCCCATTTCCCATGGTCACAGTCCAATATTAACTTTTCCCTTCAAAATATGACTGGTACTGAGTCCTATATTGTCCCTATATGTTGTTTGGATTCACCATTTCAGGTATCCTATACATATTTGTTTCTCTACCTTGTAATTTTTAATACTAAGATTTACCTTTCAGTAATACAAAAAAAAAAAAAACAAAACATAATCAATTCAAGTACAACATAAATATTGTTGAAAGTGGAAATATCAGAGGGGTTTAGCCCAAATAAGGACTGCAAATTGCAACGTCTAAGATCCTGTTGCATTCTCCTGTGGCCATGAGCACAGTTGGAGAATAAACTCTGAATTATTGAGTGCTGTGGTAACCTCTGGCTTCATCTGGAAGTTTTAAGAGCTGTGGCAGTAGTACACAGTCTCCAAAAGGAGGTCTAAGTAGGTAGAGGTAATTATGGCATCATCAATAGGGATTTAAATACAAGGAAATTGGAGATGTGAGTCTGAAAGCTCTTTTATTTATTACAACTCTGTTGTGCGCTTAATGCTTTGAGAAGGATTTTATTACTTTCTAAAAGCAGTTGCACATTAAATCTTTAAATTAACTTCTGTCCTGCTTGAATATAAGTATCTTCTCCACCAGGCAGGAGTTCAACAAGACAGAGCAGGAGAGCTTTGGAGCTTTAGATGATACGATGACAAACCACTCCAAACTATCTCCAAGCCTGCACTTCCAGTACACAAATTTACCGTTCACAGATTTACCTTAAGATTGCTGATGAGAATTCCATATTAATGCTTAGGATTTTTCTTCCTTTTCTTTATGCTCCATCACATTTTCCTGAATTCACTTTATGCCCTAACTTCCTTCATTTAAGCTTGCAAGCCAAAATTAAGTGAGTTTTGTGTTAAAGAGCAGTTGCCTCTCTCCCTCGGAAGCAGAACAGAGCCATTGTAATGTTCAACTGGAGGTGTTCCATGGTAAGTTTATATCAGCAATCACCACCTAGCCAGAGCTTACAGGGAGTTTAGCTTTGGTTAATTGTCTTCTAAAAAGAAGTAGGAGGGAAAAAAACCACRGAGGTTGTTCTCATGGACAGGAAAAATACAGCCAGAAGGTACAACTGAAARCAAAAAAAAGGTGTCAGGAAAAAAAATCTCCCTTTCTCATCTCTGCTAAAGCCATTTCTTCAGTTCTYTGCTCTACAAATCTTTAAAATATTGTTGCAAATATTCTTCCYCCAAGAAAAATATCAGTGAAAGACCTAAACCCAAAATATTTCACTTTGAAAAGTTACCTTGGTGCTTTCTGGGACTATAATTCAGCAATTGTGTTTCCATTCTCTTGTCTATTATGGTCTTAAGTTGGGTTATATCTCCTGTGGTACCTATCTGTCAGTCCTCGCACGGATTTGGTGATTATAGTGGATCACAGGGAATATGTGCATGGAAGTGAAGCTCACTGCAGACAATGAAAACATTGAGAAGAAGAAAAATAGGTCCCCTGAGGTATTATAACTGTAAATTTCTGTTGGCAAAATCTTTTAATGAATTAAAAAYAAATCCGTGGAAAGTTAGCAATTTCTGCTTTAAAATGTGGTTTTAGTAGGAACTGGTGTTTTTACTGAAGAGCTGTTTAGCAAGCTGATTGGAAGTATCTGACCTAAAATTTATTTTGTGCTTGGAGATGTTACAAGATGTATGTGCCAAGACATGATCCAGAAATTTTCTGTGTCTACTCTGTCAGGGAAGCATAATCAGTTGCTGAGCCCCAGCTATGGCACTTTTTTCTCTGCTGGTGTTTTCGTAGAGCCTTCTCCACTGACCAGAGACCATTGATGGCGAAATTCTTCACGAAGAAGAACTGGAGGAGAGTGAATTATCTTTCTTGTTCCTTCTGTGCAGGGCCTTTCTGAGCATTTGTGGGGCGCGTGTATGTGAGTGGAAGGGGATGGCATTTCAGGACATTGATTGGAAACAAAGAGTAGCCAAGAGATTTGTACTGACCTGCTTATGACACTAAGTTGAGCTACCTTAACTATGCCTTTACTTGTGTCCCAGGTGTGCCTGTTTCTCCCGAGGTCTCAGTCACTGAAAATAATTTATATGAGAAGCAAAAAATCACCAAAACTTGGAAAATTCCCATTGATGCAAATTCCCATCAATGCAAATTCCCATCATATTTTTTGTGTGTCGTACTTGTCAGACACATACGCTGCTTATATGTCAATTGAGGACAGACCACAACAGCGAGCAGTGATCTGTAGCACTTATCCTGTCTTAAAATAGATCATTGACATGACTGGGTTGTTTAAAGAATCATTTGTCTTCTAGGATCTTCTAGGATGCTGGAGAAAGATGCCTGAATTTATGATTTTAATGTTATTGAGAATTAATTGTAATATTTATAGTCTATTTGGGTACCTAGAGCCTGGTACATCTCCCTTTCAGTAATTCTTTAAAACGAAGTAAAATACAACATATAATGATTCCTATTTGCATACTTAGAAAATAAWTTTTGTTATCTCAAATATCACTGGCCAATTTCAAGTCTAATTAAGCTTAAGCCTTTTGTGTCTTCTTCCTACATAAATGCACCGCAGCTCTGTGCTCTGTCTGCAAATCCTGACCTTGCTTCCAAAGGTCGTACAATTTCTTTTTCCTCTTGAGCATCACAGGATGTTCCTTCCCTGTTCAGCCAAGCTGGTCATCTGCTCAGCTCACTTGATTTACARCACAGTGGAATTGCCTGGGATTGTAATATTAAGGAAGTAAACAGGCAAATTTATTTTTATCCCTCTGGAGTACTAATGGGGGTAAGTTACTTAGAGCTGATTGTCRCTTCGAGCTCTCATAATCAGAAGCAAAGGAAACATCCTCCCCAGGCAGGTCTTGGGCCACCTGCAATGATCACAGAATCACAGGATGGGTAAGCTTGAAAGGAACCATGAGGTTTTCTGGTCCAATAAGTGTCACTCAGAGCATATAACTCAGAATTTTGTCCATACAGATTTTGAATATCTGCAGTGAGGGAGATGCCACAACTTCTCTGGGCAATCTGTTCCACAGTCACTCTCAYAGTACYGARGTTTTTACCATCATTCASAYRGAACATCCCTGTGCATCAGTTTGTCCCTGTTCCCTTTTGTCCTGTTGCTCAGCACACCAAGAAGAGCCCRGATCCATCTTCTTGACACCTGCCCTTCAAATACTCGTATACATTGATGAGGTCTCCTCTCAGTCTTCTCTTCAGGATAAGCAGGCCCAGTTCCTCCAGCCTTTTCTCATAAGTGAGGTGCTCAAGTTCCCTGGTCGCCTTCATGGCCCGCCAGTGGACCAGTTCCAGGAGCTCCATGTCTCTCTTGTCCTGAGGAGCCCAGAACTGGACACAGCACTCCAGATGTGCCACCAGGGCTGAGTAGAGGGGCAGGATCCCCTCCCTTGACCTGCTGGCAGTGCTCTTCCTAATGCTCCCCAGGGTCCCACTGGCCTTCTTTGCCCCGGGGGCACTCTGCTGGCCCATGGACAGATTGTTGTCCACCAGCACCCCCAGGACCTTTTCTGCCGAGCTGCTTCCCACAAGGTCAGCCCCCAGCCTGTGCTGACGCCTGGGGTTGTTCCTCCCCAAGTGCAGGATCGCGCACAGAAAACTACAGAAATCAAGCATTTTGTAGTCTGTGATTAAATCAACTTGCTGTTCTAGGTGGTTTTGGGTGGCATGTTTATGCCCAAAATTTAAATTAACAGGGATTCAAGTACATAACAGCATTACCACAGCATGCAATGCATGCATAGCTTTGCCACCACAAGAAGACCACCAGCAAAGGGCTGAATTTGTTTTCAGTCAGGGCTATCATGGCCCGAAACATACTTGTGGCCCTTTAAGAGATCCCTGGATAAGGTTAATGTTTCAGAGAGGATAAACTGGAAAGATCAGATAATGACCTTAGTGTTAGAGAGGCTTAAGGATTTAGCATTAGAGTAGATACAGAGACCACAAATAAAGGATTATAGTTATGAAGCATCATAATGGAATTGAGCAATGTCAGAAAATGCCTTAAAAATCAAGACAATATYGCAAACTATGAAACTGAAAATGGATTAACCTGCTTTTTTGGTCCATGAGTTTACAATCCTTTGCAAATTTTGMTTGCCAGTAACAGTATTTAATTTTTAACCTGGTTAAATCTGGTGTGCTGCAATTTTAATTCCAACCCAGCCATTTGGGAGCTATTTTGTATTGCCTTGCAAGTGGTTTTTTTCTCTCTCTCTATTTTTTTTTTTTTTCTTCTAGAAAACCCAGCAGGTAATTCAAGATGGAAATTCACTTTGGTTACCTATTTCTCTGGGTTGCAAAAATGCTCTCCCAAAACTATCAGGTGTGTAAGTACATATAAAGGCTTATTATTCATTAACTATAGAAATCTAACATCAAACAATAAGTTATTAAGTTTTCTCTCTTCTCAGTTCTTCATCATTTGCTAGACACCAGTTAGTGAGGACACACATAATGGAAGAGTGCCTGAGTTGCTACTTGTGTGAATTTGCTGAACTCTCTTGCATTCAATAGACCTGTAACAACCATCCCATATGAGAAAAAAACCCAATCTTTCCATATAGATTATCTGTTCAATGCTTTTTCTTTTATCTGCATGGTTAATTTTTGCAGAGGTGAAATGTATTGATTCTAAACAGGGAAATAGCCATCATTCATGCTTGTYGTCTTTCTAAAAGCTAAAGAAAACACATCACCTGTAAAACACACTTTGAAACAACTCTGCCCTTTTTTATAYCTGGAAACTCTACTGGGATCAGATATCTACAGCCACAAGGTTCACATTGCTTTTTACTTTTTTTCAGAATAGGGTAAATTTGAACAGTCTGAATAATTTAAGAGCACATTATCATTACAATTTAGAGGCAAACCAGAGGGGGGATGCACTATAGAACAGCCAATACTGACATCATGTCTCAGCAGTCTAGGTGGTAGCTTATTGATCTCACTGTACGAAGGAGACCAGGACTTGATTTCCCAGATCACCAGTTGAGAATTGAAACACATGGTAATTAGCAGCCAGTTTTCAGATCTCAGTTTACTGAGCAAGCAAGTTAGAATAGCTCTCTCCTGGGAAGATGGGAAAACAAGTGAAGGAAATCAGAGGAATAGTTTCTGGGTTGCATCTCAAGGAAAAACTAGCAAATCTGATTTACAGTGTCCATGGCTGAATTTCTACAATTTATGGCACAAGGGAGTATTTATTGTGGATGCCATAAACTTAAAAATTCCCACACTTGTGCCCTGACAAATATGATTTCATGCAGCTGTAAATATCTTTTTTGGGGGCGGGTTACTTTATCACACCAAGGCAGATCAGAATTTCTTATTTGTGTTGACTGCAGCAGTATGCCAGGATTCCTACCACCAAACATTCATGGGAATGTTTGACAGCTGCTGCCTGGTGAAGACCAACACAGTGATTCACTTGTTTGTTTTCCAGAGCTTCTCTGGGGCTGAAGTTTGCACGCCCAGGTTACACTTCACTGCCTGTGAAAATCCAAAGTGCCATTTGGGAGCCCAGCCTTGTTGAAGCTATTGGAAGTTTTTCCACTGACTCATTGGAGCCAGGAATTTGCCCACAGTTTACAGAATCATATCAGAAGACCTTTTGTTTCTTTGTTTGTTTGTTTTCTCTGCCTTATAAACCAAACCTACCTGGTCCTTAYAGTAAGCCACAAGACCAGCATGACCCTGCATGTTTAAAACCACAACTCATTACTACAAAGTTGGCCTTTACAAACAGAGAGATGTGCAAAAAGCATCTTCAAGAYAGTTCTAACTGGTAGGTTGACCCACCAATGATTGTATTTGCTGGATCCTCTGAAAACAAAGTCTATTAAGTGTAATTAAATATAATTATGTAATTAAAAGTAATAAAGTAAGGAAAGCATGTGCATCATTTTAGTGTTGTGATCTTTGGGTTTGGTGCTTGTTTTGGGGTTTTAGGGATTTTTTTTCCCTCAAGATATATATTGGTAAATCGTTTGAGAGCAACTGTGAGTTACAGGAGAAAAAGTGTATTTTTGAAATGTTCTCAGATTATGAGATTTCTGCACTGCCTGCTTGCTTTTGCTCTCTACTGCTGAAGCTCTGCATCTCTGTAAATTCAGCCAATTATATTTTGATGCATAAACACTTGCCTGATTGCTCTGCATCCTCGTTTGCCTGTGTGATGGATTGAATGTATGGCAGCTGTCCCCAGAGGCCATCCTGAAAAGAAGATGTTGCAACTCATGAGTTTATCCAAGTGAATAAAACTGAAAATATCTCATAAGTGCACAGAAATTTTTTTAAAAAATTTCTTGTTAGTAAAGAGAGATTAATATGCAATAGTATCTGTCACATAGGGGGAAACTTCTTAAAATGCCTGAGCCCGTTTTAAAAATGTGGAAGTCGGGACATGCATTGTGTACTGATAGCAGAGTGTCACCATGGACACCAACAGAGAAAAGTCAAATATGATGAAAGAGAGAAAAGAGAAAGGGAAGATGTAGTATCCATGACAACAAGTAGAAAACAGAAAGACTTTAAAAAGTTGAATTCCCCATGTTTGTCTGTATTATTAAAATGAAATTTGAAAAGTTAGACACACATACAACATTATTTCTGTGTAGCTGGATTTTGTGCAAGTTGTTGGTGTCAGGCAGGTACAGAGGAGGTTCAGATGGTGCATGGATCTCTCCTGCTGTTTTTGTGAATCCCTGGAGTGATTTGTGTGACTCCAAACGGCAGCTGSATGAACAGTGGCGATCAGATCTGCTTATCCGTACACGTACATATGCACATACATATGTCCTCAGCCTGAATGTCTGCATTGGCACATTGCAAATGTGTGTAACTGCCTGTAAATTCAGTGTGATCTGAAGTAAAACAATGTGGGATGAAGACATGAACTGAATGGACTAAGAAATGCTGTTTRCTTCTCACGTGACAGGAGCTTTCCTTTTGAAGCTGGAATGTGCAAGGGACAGAGTTTGAAGCAAGTGCAAGGGACAGAGAGAGTGACAGAAAAAGTGCTATCTAAAGCCCAGAAGAGACTGTACATTTGTGTCTTTGTGAATTATTTTGGGCAGCTCTCCACACACACAAATGGAACTGGTTTGCACTTGCTACCTCGTATTTGATTTTACCTTTTGGAGCTCTAGCATGTAGTCCATGTGATGTTGTAATGCCCTCCTGCAGGGTTTTGAGACTTGAACTGATGTAACAGTGAATGTATCCTTGCAGAATTTATCTCCTAAAATGTAACTCTTAAGCAGAAGATGTTTTTGTGCAAGTAAAAATAATGAGATTTTTCTTTTTTTTTTTTTACATTACATTCCATGTCATTGTAGAGGTACTTATAAATATTATTTAGTAAAAAAAGGTTACATTAAAATTTGCTGCTGTTGAATTCAGGAATATGCAGCAAACCTCCTAAAAACATTTCTGAAAGATGCTGTTCTCTTATATTCAGTCAGAGCTTGCATCCTCAAACAGCATGGAACATGAGAACATTTTTATTTAAATTCCAACTGTGTCCCTTCAAAAGCTAGATCCAGTGCTTTAAGTAGATTTAAGATACTGATTAGTACAATTTTCAGAATATTTTTGATGTATTTTATAGTCTAGGGCTTATGTGTTCACACGAGCTCGCAAAAATACTAATGAAAAACCATTTAGACTTATTTTTGTATACCAAAAGCCTTAATTTGGGCAAGTATCTGCCAGTGTGATTTGAAATGTCCTGGAGAAGAAGAGTACTCCGTGGATGAATTTTGCATGGAGGGATTTTTGGGACAAGAAAATGAACATCCAGAATAAGTGGCTAAGCAGAGACAGAGGAGAATTGTGCAGGGACAAGAAATAGAAGGAACCTTTCTTTCCAATAACAGGCTTTTCCCTGTGTTTGGAATGCAGATGAAATTAACGTGACTGTATTTGTGGTCATGCTCCAGCATTACTAATTAGATCAGGATAGTACCCAGAGGAGAGTGATTTTGGTTAACTGTTAAGGCAGAGTGCAAACAGAGCAGAAAGCTTTGTTCCGAAAAGCAACGGAAAAGTTTGTTTGGTTTCTGTTCCATTTTGGATCCTAAGATCTGAAATGCATGGTAGCACCTCTTTGAAAAGGGAAGGAATAATTCAGCCTGGTGAAACAATAGAATTCTGTGCTTAAAAATAGCTTTCCACATTTCATATTTTAATTAGTGATTTAAAAGCAGACGGGTGTCAGATAAGCTTGAAGGTGTTATTATTACTAAAGGGAAAGCAGACATGGAACACAGGAAATAATTTTATTCATCATCTTGGTTTGGAAAACTTTCCTGGTATCTAGAGAAATAGACGAGAAATATTTCTTCTTTGTTTTTATAAATAACACTTCTATCTTTTCTCTCTGTGTGATGTTCAATAATTTGCTAAAAGTTTCTCATATAGTGGGACAAAATCTCAGCAGCTGTAAATTATAATGTCTCTAACAACTTTAGTACTATAAATGCAGTCCACCCTATTGATTAATTTGTTGTTCTGCAAATAATCCTAGTTTATATGATTAAGAATACAATTTTTAAAAGGCAAACAGATACACTTATGGCATGGATACAATATATAGAATAGGTGTATTTTATTCCTTTGTGAACTCGCAGTTCCTTGCATTGCAAAACCTGACCTTGTCCCATGGCACTAGAAATCTAGTGGAAAAACCAACCCAAGAACGCATGTGAGGATGTGCTCAGACTTCCTATTCTGAATGCAGCTGAGCAGCTTCCTAGATCACTGGCTTGGGTGGTTTGTTGCTGTCTCCTCTGTACCCTCTGCCTTTGTAAGGCAGAATATATCACCCTTTGGATCTGACAGCTTAACTACGCATCTGCTTCCCTCTCATCCCATCTGTGGTTTGTTGTGTTGTTTTTTTTTTTAAACTCAGCCCCTTTGACAGAAGTGGAGCAGGCAGAGACTCTGCTGCAATACCAGCTGACCTGCAGCAGTTGCCTTCTGAGGGGAGCAAAAAGCACCTGAGGTTGAGCCATAATCTCTTAAACCAGTATTTGTGACATGAGAGCTCTTGCTTTGGCTGAGTTCATAAAGGGAAGGGGGAACTGGAATAGTGTGGTATATCCTGTGCATCATGCAAAGTTTTGACATGTATTGTATTGCAGAGTGTAAGGCATCAGGATCAACCTCTAGACAACTAATTCTGTATGCCAGGGTAATTCTTAATTTATGCTCCTCCAGGATAGTACAAAATGGAACACAAGGCCTCAGCCAACTAATAAAAAAAAAACCCAAACCCAAACTAAAGAAAGGCTGCTGAAGCAAAATGTGTTTTGTATTCTCATCTGCTGGCTCAGACAAGCAAATATAGGCCTGCTGCTCCTCTAAATGGGAAATGAAGATTAGGAAACAAGTATCTTCAGGACAGCTGTAAGAAATGCAGTGTGAATGAGTTTTTGAGCTGGTTTCWATGAATTCTCTGGTGGGAACTCAAGCTACTATCGCTCAGAAATTTTGAAGTTATGTCAGTCACCAAAACCCCCAAACTCTTGGATTTTCTCTATTTGTTGAGGGGGTGGAGGGAGAGAAGATGGCTTTCTGTCAAGTTGAATCCACACTGAAACAGAGAATTCTGCAATTAATTATCAAATTATATTGATTACCACATATTATTTCCATGGTCCAGCAGGCATCTGCTGCAATTTGAAGGATTCAGGTTCAGGTACTCTCTCTTGAGTACAAATGAATTTGTTAATTGATAGGCTTCTTTCTTAGCTAATCTGTTCCATTTGGTCTGCATGCTCGAATAATACTTCCCTCTGTGGGTATCTTGCAAAAGTATTTATAACTGTTGTGTGAAACTGCAAACACTTTTGCAATTTCACACAGCAGTTACCAATACTTTTACAGGATATATTTTTAAAAGTGCTTCCCTCTTTGTTAGAACTTTTACTTTACTAGAAACTGGCAGGAATGTAAAAAAATAGTAAAATGATATCTTAGTGTAAGGTTTAAAAACGAGAACCTTACCACAAACTTGCTGAAGTCACTGAAAATAATCCTTCTGGTTTTTAGCAGTATCCATTACACACCTTGCAGTACCTCTGCAGCAGTACACTTCTGTTCTTGCTGCTGTTTGACTGCAGAGACGGCCACAGTTTAGTGAGGTAGATATGCCAAAAGAGTATAAAATTCATGTGTATTGGCAGTTATGTGGAGAATACAGATCACGGGCATTGAGTGACTCAAACACAGCACTCCAGTGATCCAGAATTTGAGTGCTGTTCGCCCTGTGAAGAGGGGTAATTTCACCCAGAGCTTTTAATGTGCTTCCATTTATCACTATCAAATTATTTGCCATTGCTGAAAGAAATGGCTGTCACTACTCAAGCTTTGAAATCCACTCATTTATTAGAAACACTTGATTTTAGTATCAATGATACAGTAGTGGATGTTCTGAATGCAGCCAGTAACAACCGACTAATGATTTCAGTTATATCTTAGAAAGAAAGATTTGGTTAATGCAAGAGCATGAGGAGGATTTTTTTGTTTTATTACCTGAAAACCATTAATTCCTCCACAGTTTCCTTTTTAATCAGAACACAGCATGGCTTCTGCTGAAAATAATAGATTTTTTTTTTTAGTAAGTCTTAAAAGACAGCACTGAGAAATGCAAGAAATGATTATAAGAGAGAATGGAATGAGATTTATTCGGAAAACTGTCATATAGAGTATCAGTCTGTCTCTGAGAAAGGCTTGTGTTTCAGGTAAATGATGTCATACATTCCAGAGCCACTTTTTCACTGTCAGGTATTACAAATGAGTCTCCTTCACAGTTTTCAATGGAAAAAAGAAATAATATCCCATGTATTGACACTTGCTTAAGAAAACGAATGCTGCAAAACTGTTTTTCCCAGCAAAGGCTGGGATAGACTGAGGCAGGCAAAGCTTCAGGTCTGTCCCCTCTCCCATGAATGATTTTGTAAACAAGTGTTTCCTGTGTCAAAACAAACAGTATCTGTCACTCAGGTGGTAGTCACATTGATTATTTTCTGTTCATGTCACCATCCATATTTATTTGCTCATATTTTTAAACCCAGTTAAATATACCAGCTACTTGGCAATGAAACTGCCTTACCTTGCCAGGTATAATGGTCTTTTGGCTCATATAACAACAGTGAAAGTCAAGAAAAGCCCTCTGGGTTTTACAGTACCATAGCAGAGAAGTCCTGTTTTTCATCCCATGAAAAAAAAGTGTATCACAACAGAAAAAAACCTCTCTTAAAATTCAACTAGCAAAGTAATTAATCCAAATGTATTCCAATAAATTAATTATAATATGCTAATACCAGCGATAGGTTTTTTTTTAAGTGAGGAAAACTGTGAAGTATTTTAATTTTGATTCCTTCGTGAAAATATAACTATGCACACCTGTGCATTGAGGAAGCTATTTCAGGATCCAGGGTTAGAGGTGTAGAAGGTGTTTGGTATGATGTGGTGTGTAGTACATGCGTGTAGAGATATATGTACATCCTGCAAATTACTGTGCCCTGGGCTGGAAGGAAGTAACCTGATGAGGTTCCTTCCAGTCTCAATCATCCTGCTGATGCCTTTTCTTGGTCTTAAAATCAAGAGTCAAACTTGGTTAGAAGGGAAAAAGGGATTTTACCTTGGTATTTATTTTAAGGATCCTTAGGTGCACCACGTCCAGGTCGAATGCACCTCCATGCACATCGCAATGTACACCTGCAATAGATCGGGTATAACATTGTAGGTATAACCAATTAACATATCTATCAAAGATTCCCCAATGAGAGGCTTTAATGAGCCCCAAGGAACCTTCCCCTGGATGGTTCTATCTTAGTTTACAAAATGTGTTCTGGAGAGCACCTTGGTGTCTGGGGCACACTGATCCCTAACTACGAAGCTTCTAAAATATTTCGTCTCCTAGCTTGACAAACAAGTCCAAGAATGTAGGCTAAAAACCACTAAGAATACAGAAGTTATAAAAAGGTATAACAGGGGTAYAAAAGAAAAGGCAAAAAATCATCATGGCRTCACTATGACCCTTGATAAAACCAAAGCTGAAACCCAAGAAATTTAGCTGAGAGAGGCCACATCATTCAGGGACAGAATATCTTTTACCAGTATTGCTCAGTGGCTGAGGTTTCCATGTAGGCATCTCKTTCATCTTTGAAAGTTAAGTGGGAAAGTTTAACCTTTTACCAGGGTTTCACACAGAGTAGCCTTGAAATTGTGTGACGTTTCCTAAAAAGTCTCAGACAAACTGTTCTTTCCTCTTCTTCATCAGAAGATAAAATTGTGGTACAAGAGAACTGTAATTTCAACACCTGATATACGACAYTTCTCTAAGCACTTGCTCCATCACTCCCTCTGCATTCAGCTCCACACATAAAATTTATCCACATGAATGAATTGATTTTGATGTTTGTTTTGTTATGACACATGAAGGTATCCCAAATAACCTTCTATAACAGAAATTCTAGCAAGTGTGGGAGAGGAAAAAYGGAGCTTAGTCCAAGAAAATCATATAAGTGTTGACAAGGTAAATTTTCCTGTAAAATCCTTATATTTACAATAATGATAAAATTTCTGTTTGCTTCATTGAAAATGCACTTTCACCCGTGTTTTCAGAGGAAGTTCTTATATTTAAAGTGCTCCCTATAAGTATTCTTTAAGATTACTTAAAGACACTGTTAACACTGGGAATGTAGCAGACACATCTTGACTTGGTACAGAAGGCATTTTTCAAGGATACGTTTGTCCAAATTAAGCTTTTGTTCAAGATGACTTTAATATTTTCTGAAAACTTGAATTTCTGAAAGTTAAAAGCTCTAGTTTAAAAAGCAGCTCAAGTRTTCAAAAGGTGAAGCCACTCAGGTTTGCTCAAAAATGTTTGCTTTAGGAAAATTCACCTTTGGGTATGAATTCCCAYGGTGCAAAATACTTGAGACTACCAACTCATCAGCTAATTTTTTTTTTTTTAGCTTACACTTTTTTTTCCTTTTAGCATGTCTGCACTGAGTATTTTTTTTTCTTTTAAGAAAGGTATCAGCAGAGAGATAAGAGCTAAATTGAAGAGGAGGTTTGAACATTATCATTTGAGATTGAGAGGTCTGAAAGAGAACATATGGTGTTACCTCAGCTGAGATAACAGTGCTCTTCCACCAGGATTTTCATCCTGTCTGTTAAGACCTTTCTGCATGGGTGTGTTTCAGTTCTTTGCAACACTGATACTGTTTACCTTTTTTTTTTTGAGTTACACTTCCAAATAAAGTGGGGAAAAATATTGACTCTTTTTCCTTCCTCCAATTACAAATGAACTTGAGCCCTTCCCAAGAGAGAACTTCTCTCTCCAATGAATTTTAAATCAAATTTGCCTCTGAAAATACAGCACAGATGTACCAGGAACACTTCTTCTTGTTTGCCGTTGCTTTGTATTCACTCTTCATGTGAAGGGGTTTAGCTCCAATGAGACATTGAGGACAAATTATATATAGTTTCTCTTTTAGAATATAAATCGTRTTATTTTTCAGTGAATCAAAACAAAATCAAGCCGGAAGTTCTAGCAAATAATTCCAATTTATGACACTTAATTAAAGAAAGCAAAATACTGAGGAGTTTTTGTAGATAAAACAGAAAAATTTCAGGTAAAAAAGTGTCAATTATGAAAGTAGGAATTACTGCAACGAACCTTTCCTGTCTTCCTTTGGACAATAAAAAAAAAAATCCCTTGCTAATTAACACTTTCAGGTAGTATATCGATTTGTCAGTTAGTTTTTACAAGAATTTGTCCCAGTTGCTAGGATCTGCTACCAGCTCAGGTCCTTTCCAAAGRACTGTAAATCAGTGCAGCTCTCTCTTCATGGGACGGAACTTTTCAGGATGAGTTAACAAGAAGAGATGTAGAGCTGATTTATTGCAGTGTGGAGCTGGCTTCACAGCTGAAATCGCAGGGCTGGTGCCAGTCACAGAACTCCTGCTCAGCACAGTTAATTTCACCTACTAAAATGTTCATTTTTTGCATTTCGTTTAGGTAAGTTCCCATAGACGGAGATCCTCTAAGTAATATTTACATTGCAAACTTGTAATAAGAAGATTTAAGATTATTTTGGTAAGCTCAGTGGTCTCCCATTGTAGTGCAGCAAATGAAGCAGAAAATTAGTGTACTTATATTAAAAAAAAAAACTTAAAATAATTAATCTGTTGCATTCTGGGAGGAAACATAACAGTTGTAGTATTGTCTTACCTCTTGTCCTTCTGTCCTGTTGTCAGATATGAATGGAGATAAAGCCTGACCAATAACAAGAAGATGTGAAAACAATTATTCCAAATTAGGTATTAGTGAAAAGAGTTTGCCTGAAGTATTTGTCTTRAGGATAATGGTGTCGATTGATTAATCACACCATTCAAACAAGTTTAATTTAGAGATAGGATTGAAGAACTCATCATGTAGCACAGGAAACCACAAGCATCAAAAATGCACAGGAACATTTCTGGGCCACACCCCAACACTGGATGTGTAAATTGAAGAGCTGATGGGCCACGAGTTGAGTTAAAAAATAGGTATTTTCCTAAACCTCTTTCTGGTGTCAGTATTCTCTGAACGTCTTTTATTTGAAACTTTAATGAGATAGTAAAAAAGGGTTATAGCTCTTATACAAGCTACCTATCAGTCACAAGGATAAAAGTATTAATTATAGTAAATTGTGTAGCATTCCCAATACTTCATTTTTTTTCCTCACTCATAGATTTTCATGAGATGGTACATATTGAAAAACTTCAAATTTTTAATATAAGGAACAGCTGTTGAGTAATACATCCTGAATCAGCCAGTAAAGTGTACATCCTCACAGCTATTGATTCCGTCTCCCTACAAACTCAGTCCATTATTTCTGTATGGCCAAGAATGGATTGATATTTTTGGTGATCAAAGACTGAACTCTTTGCAGCTAATGAACATGAATACAAAGTGGAGCAGGTGAGCTGAACAAGTGAGAGAAATTTGACTGCTCCTGGGATATTGGCACAGGAATTTAATGCCAGGTTGTCAGCTTCTAAAAAAGGCTGTGACAGTAAGACAGAAATGCTGCCTAGACAGAGAGTATTAAGGATCACCACTTGAGGCTCAGTGTTCTGCCTCAGAAAAGGAAGACTTTTAAAYTGTAATTTCCTATTGCTACTGATGTGTTTTTTCCTCTGCTTGTATTGCTGAGGGCCASTCAACAATAGTAGATGAGAAGAACGTTCCCCACCCCTCTAAACCTAGGAGAAATTGAAAAATGTGCCACAAATCTCTTGACAAAGATTATTACTCATTGTGAAAGTGAATTATGATAATTTCTTACTGATTTTAGCAGGGAAGAACATGTTCAGAGAGATACAGAGAATAAGACTACAAAGGTCTCTCCATCAGTATGTTGGTAGGGACTTTGAAGGGATATCCATGCTGTCTGAGGTGCTTTGTCTCTTGCATAGCTGTGCAATGGATCCAAATCTATGTTGGAGTTTGATCCCGTTGTTCCCAAGAGTCACACAGGAGACTACCTCAGGTAAACCAGTGGGAAGTGATCAAGATAAATTATTTCCTATCTTTGCCTATATTTATTCTTTCTTTCGACACTYGTGTTTCAGTGCGACACATTGTCACACCTCTGAGTAAGACAGCTCCTGGGATTTTGCCATGGAAAAAAYGTCATTGATAAACTCTTTATGAAACTCATTTTATCTACACCTCTGAGCGAAAGAGCACCAAAAAGAATGGCGTGACAAGCTGTTTTTCCAAGAATTTCACCAAGTTGAATCAAAAACCAAATGAGAAGACAAATACGCACTGTTTTCCTCCTTTCCTGTCTTCTGCAGAATCTTGGTCTGAAGCTATAAAATCTCACGGACTAAAGATGTGATCAGGCATGTGAATCTTGAATTCCAAAAGACTGTGTGCTTTTTCCAGTGAGTAGGCTCTGGGATCTAGGAGGAAATTATTAAATGCTGGAGAACTTACATCATGACTTTTACGTAAGGCRTAATTGGTTGAAAGTAAAGGAAAAATTCAAGCAGAATCCAAAGAGAAATAGTCCGAAGGTGAAATGCCTGTGGAGAATATACATGAGGGACACAATGATAGACCAGACAAAGAGGTAGGAAACCATTATGCTTTCGATATATAACCTCAGGTAATATAAAAGGGTACTTTAAGCTACTTAAAGTGACTTGAAGGACACACTTTAGATCRAGATGGGCATTTCCTCACAAGCTCTGTTTTGCTGAAAGGTTATTGCATATATGCTCTGGGCCATCCTCCCAGGGTTCATATGGAATTCTTGCCACATATTATACTCTCAAGGACATGTTTACAAATAAATGAAATCTTTAACAAGAGGGATATTTGAAATAATAAACATGAGAGTGGGAACATAGCTTAAATGGAAGGTAATACCAATTTTTTTTTTTTTTATTAAAGTTACATTCTCCTATTTAGATTGGCCTTTGATTAAGGTGGGTTTTATGAAAAATTCTATTCCTGTAGGGTTTTTTTAACATGAGCAGATATAAAGAGGCAGAAAAAACTTCTATTTCCTTGTCAGCTGAGGCCTTAGGTGCTCTGCACTTGCTGATGGAGATCWGGTTTTCCCACTTTATCCACACCTAGCAATTCTCATTGCAATACTTATGATCAGACAACATCTGTAAACTCTAGTCAAGTTGAACATTTTGAGTTCTACTTATTTTCCTCAACATCCAAAAAGGGGGTTTGACACATCTAAAACATAAATCTTATTTTTTCAGAGAATTTTTAAAAATAAGACTTAAACCAAAAAAAGTGCTCTAACAATGTTTTGAATTTGGAATTTTATTATATGAACATTAGAAAAGGGAAAATTGAGCCCGTGCCTTGAGAAATGAGATAAATCCAGTTCTATTTTTCTTAAAAACAATTTCCGTGTGAAGCAGATCTAGTACAACAATGAAAATAGCCTTAAGGTAATAGTGAAAAATTAAAAACCCCTTCCAATATCCTCAAAWCTGTTTAATTCATTACCTGGGTACCTAAGGGTATATGTTAAATTAAGAGCAGAACACTTTAATTAAAATCTCATAAACTCGTGAGCTTTGAAAGTTGCATTTTTTAAAGTAGGTTTGCTCATTAGTTAAGACCTTATAAATACCTGACTGTTATTTACTTATTGAATCTGAACTCCATTTAACCCTACACCTATTAGATAACATCCCTGTTCATAAAGATGATTTAAAACCCACTACAGTTAATATCAATCTACAGATTGAGGGCCCTTTTTTATTCTTTATACTGTAGTGGCATACAAAATGTGAGGGAATTTAAATCAGTTATTTGGTTTGGAGTAAGTGAAAATAAAAAGAGCTGTAGTGACTTCATATCATGAAAGTGTCTCAAGGCTGTTCCAGCAYTCAGGTGGTTCAAACTAGATAAGCTTAGAGACACTCTTAGGCTGCAGTCATGTACTAGAGAAGGATTTGAAGCAAGATGTAGCTGGRGAAGGAAAAGTTCAGCTGCTTTTCTGTTGTAATAATGTTCTTATCAAATGTACCGTGATGTTAATGCCTCTGTGTAACTGAATGGCTTATTTGTTTTTTTCTGTTTGATGTTACTGAGTGGTCATTAATGTATTGTGAGAAAAAAAAATGAAATTAAAAATATCAAAACTTATACGTATTATTTTAAATTTTTAATGAATATATGACTGAATATATAAAGAATCATGCTTGCTGTTGAAAAAGTCTACTGGAGGCAAAAACACAGGCAGTGTTACTTCTAAACATCACAGTTTATCATTGCAGTGATGCAGACTGCTAAAAATTTCCCTATTTTCTCAAAACTCTTTAATTTCAAGATGCTCAAATCTATTCCTCCTTTTATATCCTGTACCTGAAATGAGGGAGAACTGTTTCTTTAGTATCCAGCCTTTTCTAATGACTCAGTTTATGTCAATAATAAAGCAGAAACAGAAGACCAAAGTATTTCTTATAAGCCKCCCCTGTCTAAGTAAGAATTTGAGGACCGAGTTCTGCATATGGACTTAGAAAATATTAGGACTAACCTTAGTGTCCAAAGGATCACTTTTACTGGTGCTGGGGTTGTTCCATTTTGTCACAGCTGAAGTTCTGCCACCTTTTCATCTCTATCACAGTAGAGAGATGGGAAAATATTCTAGAAGGTCAATTCAGTGCTTTATAGTTATTTGCTTTGTGCTGAAAATCAGGTACAGGAGGAAGCTCTTTGTAACACCTTGTAAAGCAGCACCTCTAATTATTATTGTCTTATAATTATGTATAAAAATCAAAGAAAATCTAAAAATCCCTCAAAGCAAACTTTCGTCTTTTGTAAACTTACTGGTCATTCCAAAGCATCTACCAAAAGAAAATATTTTCCCTGCTTGTTTATCTTTCTTTGCATTCTGAAAATACATTCAATTAACTGTTAATTTTGGTTTTTTTGTGCCACCCGATGTTGTGAAAAAGGTTTTCCAGACATTCAACATGGAGGAAAATTGGCCACAAAAGAGGCAAATGCTTTTATTTGTCTGCTTCTRTGAGGTGTCTCAACTGCTTCACCTACATTCTACAAAGTCACTCATTTTTGCCTGGAAAACTACTGTTTCTCCAGATTCCAAATAATTTTTTTGGGTGAAGCAAAAGTGCTTTCTCTCCTGAGGATGCCTCTGCTCTCCTGTGCAGTGTTTTGAAGCTCGGTAATGGGAGCAAGGTCTGTTGCCATTAGTGCTGGCTGGAAAGTGGTTGAAATTGAGTTTGTCACCACCAGCCCTGACAGCTCCATGTGACAGTGACTAAGCAGCTTCAATAAAGTTCACTGATAAACTCTCAGCCCCCTAGAAGATATTTAAGCCTTTTTGTTTGGTTGGGTTTTTTTTCCCTACCTGTAAGTCTTTTAAAACAAAACAAGTGATAACAGTTAATTGGTATTTTAGTAAGAAGAGAAATTCTATTTTACATTTATTCATCCATTTCCTTGGATGGCTCTGTTGACATTTGGGCTTCAAAAGCTGGCTCTGCCTACCTGCATATTAAACAAACCATCGTGCAGCAGATAAGGAGGGTGTTACTGMTGTGCTACCATACAGGTGGAACGCAGTTTAACCTGTATAATTTGTAAGAGCTTACAAATCCAGCAGCTTCATGAGATACAGGCTGCAAACTATTCTCTTCTGCTGAAGAGTCAGACTTACCTTTACTGCAGTCAGTTCAAAACCCAGTGAAATCAGTGGGGCTTCAGCAGATCCTGTTAGTAACAGCCAGATCCTCTCAGTTGTACCATTCACTTACCCTGAACTCAGTCTGTACTCCCTGCTCTTCCACTACTGCAGGTAGGAAAGGTTCTAACTGAATTATTTCCTGGCTATTCCCAAACTCTGTGTGTTGGGAAATTCACGCCTATTTTCTGACATGCTTGCATGGGCTCAACAGAAGGATAAAACAGCGGAGAGTTTTCAATGCTGGCTTGCCAGCTCACCCTTGAAAAAGGGGATGCAAAACCAATTTGAATTTAAGTCTTGAAAAAAAAGTCAAATTGCACCGCCTGCATTCAAAATATTTTCCTTTTTCAAAGCAGGAATAGAAATTTTCTTAGCGGGAAGTCTGGTGACAACAGAAACAAGCAATCTCTCTAAGGCTTGTTTTCTTGTCTTGAAATGCATTTCACRCCTATCCTAAAACTGAGCTCTTTTCACATATTTACACCAATTGCTCTATTAGTAACATGTAAAACTGTTCCACTTGCATGTTGTGGAGTAAATGACAAAGAGTTTGGCACTTAAAATTATTTGTTGGCTTTTATTATTTCTGTCATATTCCTAATTTTCTAGTGTAGTTTTTTGCTGAGCATAAAATTTCATTCCTTCACAAATACCTTTTCAAAGACAAATAAATTTTTACTTTGYAAGCCTCTTCTTGTCTAAAAGGAGTGCAGTTTTCTATCTACATAATTTGTTTCTGTTTATGAATGCTCCAGTTGAAACAGAGTAACTGAAATCAGCAGAGTGGTACAAAGTCTGTTTTGGCAGTCTTCCTATGTCTATAAATCAATCCTGAATGCAATAGCAGCAATTTGCAAAAACAGACAGTTCTGCAAATAAAAGAGTATTGTATATACTTCTGTAACAATTTAAAATAAATTGTTATTATGAAATATGTCAAATAGTTAGCTTTGAAGATTAAAAACCCTCTACGGAACCGAAACAGAAACTCTTTATCTGCTGGGAGGGTACAGGCGTTCATCTGAGGTGAAATAATTTGTCATCTCTGTGTCTGTGCCTGAATGTGTGACTTGTGAGTGTAACGAGCTCAGTGATAGTTCATATGCTCTTTGTTTTTCACCAGAGTAATAAAAATAAGGTTGATCACCGCCTTTTTCTGACTTCCCTTCTTTGAATTTTGAAGAAGCTTTTTTTTAATTCAAGATACTTTTGTAAGAGCAGCATGTTTATTACACAGCAAATACSTTGGCTCCTTCTGCTCTAAAACCATTGGATGTAAGGACTGGGGCTCAYCTGCTGCTGCTTCTGTCAATAAGGATTTTACTATGCGAGACTTCCTTCTATGAGCTTGTGTCTGTTTGTGTTATGAAGTAGCTGGTGAAATTACTTTGATCCATCTCATCCATGGCCAAAGTATGAAATGAAGAACTACAAATCTCTTGTGAGGAAGAGTCTGAGATGAAGGGAGAGAGTCCATAAACTGTTGCAAAGTCAGCAGCAGTGGAATGAGAACTGAGATGTGCATGGGCACCGTTGGCTGATAAGGAAAAGAGGGTGCAGACAAAGTGTGTTACTAAAGCTGTGATTCAAAATAAGTGCAAGAAGAACATGGAAAAAAGAGAACTATTTAAGTCAGCTTCTTTACTGTGCCATTCAAGATGACAYCTATTAGTAACAATGGCTATTTCGCAGGGCTGTAAAAGTAAGRCAAATGTCTTTATTTCCAATTGTGCTCCTTCACATTCACTCACATTTCAGGAAGTTAATCAGCTTTGCTGTCCTTTCAATCTTGTTTTAAAATATTTGATAGCCAACCAACTCAAATTTTCATTTAAGCATTCTGTCCAATAGCAAAAAAAAACCAACCCCATATACTTTGTTTCAATACCAAGCATGCTAAAGTAGCCTATGTTGTTTGATGTTTCCTTACAAAATATTTTGTAGCATATGTTGATGTATATCTCAATATCTCCAAATAATCTCAGAGCAAATAAATTAGAAAAATAAAAAGTGATTTATTTGTAGGAGAGCCTAATTTTTATTCAGTTCTTGTTATGGTTCCGTGTTGGATAATTCTTGGTGATCCTCTGACAAACTCAACAAGTTGTGTCTTTTGAATATCTTTGTGATGATGTTGATGCCTTTTCCAGGCCTCCTAGAYACAGAGACYAGACAAAGTAAAGGAATAAAAGTAGGTATTTATTTGAAGGGCCTTCAAGGTACACCCTGGGGACCCAGAGGCTATTGCCAAAATGGACCCCAAGATGGACGACAGGTCACGAGTTCTTCACACTTTTATAGGTTTGGTTCATTTACATATCAGGGTCAATTCTCCAATTAAAGTCCCAGTTTAATGATGTAATTCCCCTTAGCTACCCCCCTTCCGAGACTCCTTGGTTTACACYCCTTGGGCTCAGGATGGTCCAGGTGTCCTTGAAGAGCAGTCCGGAGAGGCTTTGTTATGTCTAACTAGCAYGAGAGAGCAGAAAGTAACAGGCTACAAGAAGCTTCAAAGCTGCACACTAAGCAGTACAGAATTTAGAAAATAAAAGTTAAAACCTAAGGCGTCAATGTTGACTGCATAAAAATAATGGTTTCTCAGTAAATGTTCACAGTCCTTGGAAGCTGGTACTTGTCAAAAACCTTGAAGGAATCACTTCTGTTCAGCTTTGTTTCATTTCAGAGTGAAAACTAAGCTTATCCAAGGTTCTTGATGTATGAAGGAAAGAGAGAAATGTATTTCTCCTGTACTAAAGAATATAAAAAACAGTGAAAAAATGTAATTATTTTCCTGGAACTTCTTCCTGAGAAATCTTACTGTTCAAATATTAAATTAGATCTTTATAAGCAACTTCCATTGCAAGAACCACTCTGTAGGATAAAAAAAAAAAAAAATTAATATAGGATCCTCTCTTCGTTTTCTCAAAGGTCAGTCTTTTCATATGCAGACAAGCTGCYTGATATGAATCAGGCACCAATCTGCAGGAAAGACTTGTTATGTGAACTGATTTTGGATAGCATGTACAATTTGAACTTTCTTATGTCACTGAGGTTCATGGTGTAAATACTTTTTTTTTTTAATTTAAGCATGCAGGATCTTAAAAAAGAGTTATCAAAAGAATAACAAGGACAGTTTAGATTATTAATAGATTATTTATAGAGTGKTTTTTTTTCTTGAGACCATTACACATTAATATGAAATAATGAATAATTTCAAAATAGTGTAAATCTCTGGGGTAAGCAATGTTTATTCTGAGTAATAGAAATCAATGTCAACGTTCTGTTTACATTAATATGTTTTCCYTGAAAAGGAGTAAATCATATCTACAAAAGACACCTTTGGGATGCAGAAATATACCTTATTAGTGCTCCTCCCTCTTTAACTTGAAGAAATTTCAACAAAACTTTGAGGGCTGAGAAAAAAATCCCTTGATTCGAGTTGCAGCCTTTTCAGTTCTCACGATAAAGTTCTGTACCCATCTTTTGAGCAAATTCAGTGTTCTTGTATTGAGTCTTTTAGTCAAGGAAGGTTTTGCCTGGGATGCGGCAGTGATCTGTTGTGAACATTCATCACTTATAAGAGGTCACTTCTTCACTGGAGTTGTTTTTCTGAGTGCAATTTTTGTATCATCATCAACTTTCTCCCTGGAAGGAGAAGCAGCATTCTGAAYACTTTGTTTGGTTGTATTAGTACCAGGTTGGGATAACATCATAATGGGATTTTTCCAAGGATAAGAGGTTTAGACTTCATTGGGCATTAACAACAACAGCAAAATATCACCTCCATAGATGTGCTTTTAAATTCTGTAATGTTAAATATTTATTCTGATCTCAGAACAGACTTCATCACTGGTAAAACTGCTTTGCAATTCTCTTAGCTTTGTTTAGTGTGAGATAACAGTGAAATTTTGGGACCATGTCAGATTCTGTCAGCAGCATACAGCCTCCAGATATGCCTYATGCTTCTGCCTGGCAGGTGGGAAACAAATTATTCCAAGCTTATTTTATAAAGTTTCTGATATTTCTAAGACAAAGTATTGGTAGATTTCAGGGGTTTTTTTTTTCATGTGTTTGGATTTAATTTTTATTAGATACATATGTTTTCAGGAATTTTGGATTAGTCAACATTTAATTTCTTASCTAGGGAGATTATTTATTTTGTTAAACTTGTGTTTTGTTAAACTTGTGTTATATTTAACTATGGTATAAACAGAAAYGAACAAGCAAATCACTTGCATCTGTGTCTCTTAAATATTCTATCTGTATGTTAATTTACATTTGAATTGGAGGATTCACATGCAATTAAACTACTCACTCTGCTGCTAAATGAATTGTTAAACGGGTCTATAATTTTTAGTTTCCAAAGGCTCTTGGTTGCCTCTCACAGAATCATTTACAAATGTTCTAGGAGTTCCCTGGAAATGCAATGATAGCACATCTGTAATTGCTTCCCTTGTTGTGCGTGTGTGTGCTTGCTCGTCCCTGGGTCAAAGGCTTCAGTGTCCCACTTTTCCAGCCAAGCACAAACAAGTGGAATAAGCAGGACACTATGTAGTTGCCGGGCAAAAGCACCTACTGATTAGTGCCACCCAGCATTTGGCAGGAAGGCAGTTAAAGACAAAAAGTTTATCCTTGCTCCATCATCCACATGTGTCATTTGTTGCATGATTTGTATCAAAATCGGTCTGTTTAGAAGCAAGAGAGATGTTTTCGTAATGGAATCAGAGCAATTGGTTGTTTGTTTGGCTCTGAAATTCAAGCAAGCCATCTATATAACTTTCTATAGATTAATTTTGCTCCACTGGCATCAAGCCTGACACCCTAACTGAGCCGAACGCTGTGTCTTTGCTTTCCAATATGCAAAATGTTTGCTTTTGGAGAGGAGTGAGGGAGTAGTGGTTCAGGGGGTAAATGTTGTGCTTCCTCTTACATTGGATGAACTTGCAGATTCCTCTAAAGCCACCAAGTAGAAAGTCTTTAAAAGAAACAAAGATCTTATTCTGATAGCGGCCTGTGTCTAGAGTGAGAAGTACTTTGAAAACTGCCACAGATCCCTGTTTATGAGGTTAATCTCTGGTCAATGACTTCTCCTCATTTTGTGTGCCAGCCTGGATTCTACCTGCTTTACTCACATCTAACAGTGTAGTATTCTGATTTATATCAAAACTCAATATATGAAGGCACTGGGCTTCTTGGGGTGCATTTGTAAGTGCTTGCACTGATGGAATATGGAACTGAATATCTGCAGATATAATTTTGCAGCAATGGAGATTGGTTACTGAAGAACTTCTAGATGTTTCTGACTTTAAATAATTTGTGCTTTGTGACCACAAGCGGAGCATCAACATTCAATGAGACAGTTTTTTAGTTAAAGATACATTTGTGGCAAAGAAAACCATATGCAGATAAACAATTGCCAAGAAGGGCGTTYGTTAGAAAATTCGTTAAATTTTTCATTGATATAAAAAAGTCAAAGGGACCGAATTTGTATTTCCTGTAAACTGACACAGGTCCTTGGAACTCGGAGGAGATACACTCATATTCAGGGGATCCATCTCATTCCGAGAGCTATTACACTCCGAGGAAAGTGGAGTCCCACAAGACTTCACAAGGATGATATTTCATTTTCATCTCAAGATTATTGTAGTAGTAGGTCATCAGCTTTGACTGTATGATAAAGCTTCTTGTGGGATGTTACTTTCCTTGCAGAGAGCCTAAAGCAAACAAAGCCTGCTTTTTCAAAAGTGGATATCCATTTTGACAAGAAAATGGAATCAACTCTAATAAAGCTAGGAGAGAAGGGGAAAACCTATTACTTGCAGGCTGAGGATTGAAAACTACTGTGACTGTTCTTGATGCTTTGATTTTTAAAGGAAGCCTGATTGGGTTTTGGGTTAGTTTTGTTGTTGTTATTTTTATTTTTGTTTTTCCCTCAATGGGGGAAAAAATATACCAACTTGAAAACTTTCTGTTTTCTGTAAGAAACACACCATAAAGTATCCTTTGTGGTTAAAATGTGATTTATGATTTTATGTTGAGTATTTAGCAGAGTGGATTTTTCCCCTATTCTAAATAATGTGGAACATATTGAAGCTTGTTTTTTAATGGAATTTGATTTTCCTGTAAAGTCAGTTTCTGATTCTTCCACAGGCTTCCCGTGTGACTTCCTAAGCCACAGTTTGTCACCTTGTAACACTGGATTAATTTGTTCCATATTTTAGAGGTCTTCTGGGAATAAATCTACATATTCATGTAAAGTGGCAAGATATTAAGTGATGACTATCCCTTTTTAGAGAAAAAATCTATAAATAAGAAAGCCCTGTAAGACTGTAGCATTTTAACACAACCCATTTTTGTATAAAATGAATTTTTTTCTTCCTTGTTACGGTCTAACAGATCACTGATTTTTATTAAGAAAGAAAGGCTACCATGACCAAGTACTGGAACGATTCGTGATCCAGTCTAACTTCCAGTAATGTTAACAGAACCTTCTCATTGCTATTGGAAGCCATCATTGGGTACACTTACTCTGCAAAACACTTTGCCATCTAAACAAGGAGTTACTTCTTCAGCAACAGCTATGTTTGTCCTGGAAGACTGAAAAATATTGTACCAGATTCAGACATCCTGGGTTATTTCCTAGCTCCATATTCATTAATAACATTAATTATCGGTATATAAGAAAAAAAATATTCAATCTTGTACCTTTTACAATTATCTAAAAGCAAAATGCAAATCTATTTTGAGTTTTCAGAATAATTTGCCCCATTTCCTAGAATAATAGTCAAATTRTGTGGCTGGATATGACAAAAATGTTGCTTATGACTACAGTAATGTATTACACAATATCTCAGCATTTCACTGAGGCACGTTGTAAATGCACTCTGTGGTTAATCCCAGTTGATCAATTTCTGATGGAGTTTATGAAAAGGTTTTCAATTATTTTGCTGCAAATTTTGTCAGGTTGCTAATATTTAAAGTGAAAAGAATGAAAATATGAAAATATTTCTAAAATATCTCAGAAAATAAGAGGTTATACATATGCAAGAAATTTATATTTTTGGAAAAAATAGAGACTGGCAGACATAGTATTGGCTTAAAGGTGTTAATGCTGCATTTCACACTTTGTAGRTGTGTTTCCTTGTCCCATAAATATATAATGCATCATACAACTGTTTTTATAGCATTTTCATGTAAGAAAAACTCATTTTAAGCAAGCAGAAAAGAGAAATCAAGAAAAGGAATTAAATGTAACACTGAGAACTTCTTGAGATAATTCAAGTACAAATTTAATTACAGACATATTACAATTCTGGAGAAACTATTTTGACTTCCCCACTTAAAACCAAAAAATAAATCTAAGTTACTAAGACAAAACCTGAAGATTAATTTCTATTCACCTACTCATCAAACTTTATTAATTCAGAGAGAGGCATCTAAAGAAACGGGACAGATCATTCTGAAAGGAAAGACAATTATTCATGAGTCTATGCGTGTCTGCCTATGCTTARAACAGCACAAATGTCTATTTCAAATAATTTAGGAGTTATGTAACTTAAACTTGTATTAAATATTCTCCACTGCATATGCAATATTTGCTCTTGTGGGTCGTAATATAACCTAGACATTTCTGCTTTTAAAAATTAATCGAGTGTGCTGGTAGCTCTGATATCATATATTTTTTTTCCTTCTATTTAAAGAAGGAAATAATATCCTTTCACATCCTCCAAGGCATCTTTCCAGTATTCTCAAGGCTTAAATGCTAGCTGTAAAGGATGGGACACAATGTGAATATTAATGTCCTGGTTGAGCTGACAAATGTGCTCTCTTTGGGCTGGGGCCAGACATGAGCATTCAAAGTATGGAACTAGTCCAGGAGGCTGAGACTTTCAGAGAATCTGGGGAAAAGCCTGCCAAAAGTGCTCAGCAGCTTCCCCATAAAGAGATTGCTCTAGAAATCTGCAATGTGTGGGTGAAAAAAAAAAAATGGGTTGTGACAGGACTGGAATGAGTTGAAACTGTTCAGGATGGTGAAGGAAGACAAGGTTTCTGGTGCATCAGGACATGGACAGAGTGGGAATGACAGGTGAACTAAAGCACAAGCAGGTAAACATTACCATGGTTGGTTGCAGTGAAATGTTTGAAAATAGCCACGCATTTCACCATGTTCTAGATTTCACCAGTGTTACAAAGATCAGGCAGATTAATTGAACTTTTTAAATAGTATTAGTTTATTTTCCTGTACAATCAAGTCTGCTCCAGTGGTGTGCTGACCTCAAAAGGGATTTGGTAGTGAATTCAGTGATCCCATCACATCTTTCACTGGAAATGGCAGAATCAAGGCCAGGGGGCTTGCAAAGGGAGTTGTCAAAAGACATCTTTCTTCTGTATCCTTTTGGACATCCATGTGCATAGAAGCCCTTCTTAAACCACCTTTTGTACAAAATTCCCAGAGTCTGTGCGGAACTATGGCATAATCTGAGGGCAGAGATGGMTCAGTAGACCCTCTAATGAGTACAAATTAGGAAGTGTGTCCCCAGAGGGAGATGCAGAGAGGATTTAGGACATTACTCCAAAGAAAAGGTGCTCTTGGAACAGACAAGCAACTTAGAAATTTTGTCTGAAAGCCACTCAAACATTTTAGCAACAGGGAAAACTTGCTGCCTCTATCAAGCTTAGAATTCCATCACTCTACACTCTCCTCTGTGTTTCCAGCCTTCATGTCTGCTGATTGCTTCCCTCTGCTCRTGTTCACACACTGGGAAGATCAACTTGCTAGGTAAAAGGTAAAATATCTTTTACCACCGGGGTATAAGTTTGTGAATATATCTTTTAGCCAGATCATAGAGGTATTCTGATTTACAAGAAAGGTGCCTGGCCTCTGTGAACATTTCATGGGAACTGCTACTCTCATTCTGAAAACAGGGGAACGTATGCTGATATTAGGAGGAGGGGTGAAAAAGCTAGATAGAAGTTCAGCTCTCTGAAACCTTATTCACTCCCTCCTATGAGCAGTTCTTTCTGCCCTAGCTCAAAGCTCACCCAAGATTCACTAATTTTTAGGGGKTTTTTTTTCCCTTCAAAAGWCTACATGTGATTTCTTTGGCCAGCTCTTTGTAGTAAATGGAGTAGTCTTGCTCTGACAAAATCACAAGGACCATGGCAGATGAACTTTTGATCCTCCTTTCTCAGAAATTCCCTTCCTTCTTATTTTTGCAATGCAGGTGCTCTACAACTTTCCTCCATGCTTTATTCTAAAATTCACAAATTCTTGCTGCAAAGAAAGTGCTTTATTTTAATTTTACGGACAAGCAATGTTTTTCTTTCGCTGTTCCATGCTGAGAAGCCCTTCACATGTCACAGGCTGCTCAGAAGCCAAGCTCTGTGGTGACTGCACTAGATTTTTTTGTAGGAATACTCAAGGAACATGTATCCTAGGGTAAAACACTGAAATCATCCCTGATGCGTGTGTTTGTTCCCTCATCTTTCTTCTAGATGCTGAGATTAGCTTCAGTTCAGCAAAACACATCAACAGGAAGTACAGATGTCATTTTTAAAGGCAGGTCTTAGTCTGTTAAAAGCAAATTTTTAGGCCTGACTCTTCTGGGCAARCTACAACTTTTATGTAGAGTCCAAACTTAGGTTTAGAAACTTTGGTATCCAGTTTCCAAGCTGGCTTTCCACTTCCAGGATCTGTATTCAGAATTTGCCTTATCCCAGCCTTCTAAACAGGCAAAACATAAAGGGAAATGTGCAACCAGTTGGTGAAAGATGCATCATGTGGGATGTAGAAGCATCTAGGGAGGCTGATCACAAACTGAAAAATTGGAAGAAAGGAAGGACCCTTGCAACAGCACAATATTAAGAAAAACATAAGTACTTAGTAGTGAGGAAAAGAGCAAAATTGCTAATAAAAATAAAATTTCCCAACTCACCCAAACCTGGGTTTTATTAGTCATTGTTTTGATTCAGGCTCATAAAAATGAGGGGGTTTGCAAATGATTGAACTTGCCTGGGTTCTTTCTATGTATTCATTAATTTCCCCCCCCAAAAAAGGCCCAAACCCAGAAAAACAAGTACAGAAGAAAAACCAAACCAAACTAAAAAACAACAACAAAAACAACAACAAAAGCAAGAACAAAAAAATCCACAATTTTTTTCTAATAGCCCCACTGATATTCTGACACAGTGTTTCGTGAAATAAGATGACGTATTAGGAAAACATTTTGTTGTCTCCTTGATATTGATATAAGTGTCTTATGAGTTAAAAGTTGCCAAATCAGATTTCCCACTGCTTTGTTAATAACCAKAAAGATAGGAAAGAACAGAAATATAATGCAGTGCCTCATATAACGTCACAGAAAAATCCCTAAGGTTTCAACAGTTGCTCTGAAATGACAAGTGTTAAAGGAAAAGATCTCATATTTTTTGAGATTACTGGTGCATAAATGTACATAATTGCTATTCTGGTTTGATGTTTGTCTGGTTAGCCTGTGATTTTATAATGAAAATGTTAGCAACTGCTGGCTTGGGTTACCCAGTATATAGTAATGACAACCTGTGGTGGAAATTAAAATGACACTACTGACACATAATAAGAAGCAGAAGTTGGTGAACCAAGGGGAAACATCACAAAAGAAAAAAAGTAAGTGATTATTAGGTGGACTGGCTACCAGTAAATTTTACAGATTACAAATACCATTTTCTAAGCATAGCTTTTGATGTGACCAAACCGTGGATAAAAACTGTTTGAGAAGGCACTGATATTGATCCGTGCTGACCTTTATCAACATGACAAAGCAGCATTTAATTCAGTAGATCTTGCATTACAGCCTACTCAATGCATTTAATGATGTGCAGTATTGTACCGTTATAAGTGATTTCCATAGCAATACTAGAAATCTTTTAACAGGGCAAGCTGGAAAAGAGAACTTCTGCTGCAATCCCCATTCTGGTGTATCATTAAAGTTAAAAATTTCCCCTGAGCATTTAGCAATGACAAAAGTTGCAACCTTGGGAGAAGGGTTTCAGAATGATAAGTGGAATGACTCCTTTCATGCAAAGTGCTTTTACCCACTGTATTGCTAGAGGGGAATTTATTAAGTTTGAAGCTTGAGGATGTGTTCTTTTATTCATCTGGGACCATAATCTCAGGCCAGATGCAGTCTTCCATGCCATGCTGTTAWGTAAGCAAAGTTTTAAAAAAACGTTCCTATTGTAAGATTTTAAAGGAACTCTTAAGGGTTGTTGTTGATGTTATTTTATAAACATTCTGTTCCTGACAAGACAATTTAAAGCTCTGAATCAAATGTCAGACCCTAAACTGTATACTTTGTAACTTGCATCACTATATTTTGTCAGAAAGGTCTTCAAATATTAAGATCATGCTTTTTACTAAAGACTTAAGCACTTGCTATATGAGTCAGGAAAAAACCTTGATGAGTACATCACTTATCTTCAAAACAAGTAACTTAACTGCCAAACTTGTAGATAACCTAAAGTATGGGTATGCATTTCCCCCCTTTAACTCCAGTCATTATTCATTGCAGCAGGGATCCTGGCTCTGAGTGTTTTAAATGGAATAGCAGGCCCTCTGTGCTCTGATATAATTTTATCTTTATCATTTGCAAAAGGTCCCTGTCTCCCATGACCTACTTTTGGGTGCAATTGTAACCTCATCCGTGGCTAAGTTAGGATAGCATCTTGAACTTGGTGTTCCTATTCCTAGGCAGTGCCCCAGTAACCAACAATCAAGTGACAAAAGGATGGAGAGTCTTTACTCTCCACTATCTGGCAATTAGGAAGAAAATAATCAGCTGTGATGGGGCTCATTGTGAGACAGTAGTGAAAGAGATGGATAACAATTAGCTGACATTATTTCAGTCCATGCCTCTTCATAGAAATAGTAGTTACATACTGGTTGAAACACTGTTGTAAAAATAATTTCTGTGTTAGCTTTTATGTATTCTCTGTTCTATGTATTTTTAATGTAAAAATGTAAATATATACCTTTGGAAGCTCCTATTGCAAATTACTTTCAGCTTTACTTAGGTTTTTATTTCTATTTCACCAAGGTTACATGATTTACAATGGATTTACCATTCCATGGTTAAATGACCTGATGAGCATTCCATATAAAACATTAAAATTAGGTTATTTTGCAAATATAATTATGATACAATCAAGTTAACAACAGCATACACAGGTGTATGTATAGATGCAGAGGATATATGCAGCCATATATGAGTCTCATTCTCATTTATACAAACTCAAGTTCAAAGGACAAATTTAAACTTCTTTAACCGTATTTCAAGAATATGGATATACAATTTTCTCAGTTGGATGAGATGCTTCACTGAGACTAGTTTAGATAAAATTCGGTCAACAAATACACAGTAACACCTTTTTTTTAAGAATTGCATACAAGAGCTAAGTGTTGGAAGATTCTCCTGCACTTTCTGTCTTGATAAAAAAACATTTTAGGTCTTAAACCAGTTTTTGCTGGAGTCAGCACCTTTGCTTTCAAAGGGTGTCAGCATGTGGCATAGACTATTGTATTCTGAATAATATTTTTAATGGTTTAGTACAATACTGCTTCTGCTAATATTAGAAAATTTCACATTTGTGCAATGATACACTGTTATCTACCACCTTTCCCAATGTACTTAATTTTAGGGAATAAATGGTTCCCTTCCTTTTGTTACAAGGCACAGCAGATTGTTGTTCCAGTTTTAGAATTGAAGGAATATTAATAGATTTTACACTGCCAATTTCTTTTTATCTGTGTATAGAATAATTTGACATTCCTAGGACTGTTTCCATGGCATGAATGAGTTGCAGATGCATGCTCAGTATCAGTAGGTCAGCTTTGTTAAGCTGGAGAAACTGTCAATAATTCTGATGAAAAGAACCTAGGGAATATGAAATGTGTCAAGGTATATTAGGTATATGGGTTAGAATATGGTTTGGAATAAACATTTAAGGGATAAGAGAAAATAAAGGAAAAAATGTTAGTTGGTTATTTTAAGTACATTTAAAAATATTTTGATACAGCTTGTGACAGTCATTGGTAATACTATATTCCACTTTATAAAAAAAACTTATTATGAGGTAAGTGTCAAGAGGTAAATGGCTACTTTCACAGAGAGAGTTCTAAAATAAACCCCCTCTTATTAACAGAATGAATCAGTTTTAAATAAGAAAATTAGCCTCCCACAGTACATGTTGATAATAGCCCTAAAAAGTGTTCTGCAACTGTCTAAGCAGTGATGGCAATGAGCTAATAAACTATTAATTCCTTTTTCAAATTCAATATAATACAAAAAAAAAAAAATTCAGCATCAATATAAATATTTAGCATCAAAAATATTTAGCATCAAAGTAATTTGCGAAACGCATCTGGCRTAAGATGAATGGGACATGATTCCTCCATACATTCATCAAGAAGCTAATCACACCAACCCTTAAGTACACATAAYCCCAAGTACATGAGTAGACCAAATTAAGTCACCTGGATTAGTCACATTTGTAGGATTAGGAAGACGCAAAAGCTCTAAAATGGAGCTAAAATTTAATGTTCTGTCTCATACATTTAGGGAAGCATTTTATTAATGGAACAGTGTTTTCTAACAACTGAGAACTGGTCTCTCCCTTGCCTGTAGTATTGAGGGTTTACATGTCTTCAGTGTGTTTTAAAACAACAGCTACCTCTATTAGTTTGTCAAGGAAACATTGCCTTTCAATTTCTCCTTCAACTGCCTTCTGGATAATTAAAGGTCAGTAAGGAGTGATCAATACATATATTGTATACATGCAATATATATAAAGTAAAATGTGATATGGATTTAAATCGATAAAAGATGCATATCCTCACTAAACTATTCAAGTCTTAACCCATTAAATACCTAATTCAGCTGAATTTTATATCAGAATGCCTGCAAAAGCTTACCAAAGACCCCACACTCGTTAGCCTCTTAGTAAAGCTGCTTTAAAAAGTGTTTTGGGAAAAATTGTAGCAGAGCTGATAGCATTGGATAGCTTTCTTCCACTACTTTCTTCAAATTTTGCCTGTAAAAATCATACCACATTCTGCTGCATGCAAAATTATACTTTAAAGCTCATTTTATTCCTTCAGTCAAAGCAACTGTCCCCTGCACTCTGCAAAGTCCATGATCACGCATAATTCCCCTCATAGGTGCTATGAAACTTGTTCCAGATCTCAGGGAATGCTATAATGCTCCAAGTTTGCTGAGCACACYGAGGCAATGTGGCCAACCATTTCAGTGATGCCTTTTCCTGGTCTTAAAAATTAAGAGCCAGACACGGTTAAAGGAAAAAGGGTTTTTGCCTCARTATTTAATAAGGGTCTTGATGGTGCACCACTTCGCCAAGGTGGAATGCGTCGAAATGCACACACATGATAGATCGTGTATATAATTTATAGACTTTGCAAATTTGCATATCTAACAAAGATTCCCCGATGAGAGGCTTGAATGATTAGCATGATATCTCCCCATCCCAAGGAATTCTCCCTTAGTTGGGCCTACCTTAGTTTACAGGATGTGTTCTAGAAAGGACTTTTGTTCCTCAGGATAGCATAGGGCTTTCCGGCCTCCAGCTGTGAGGCTTGTAGGATGTTTGGTCTCCTGGCTTAAYAGAATACTCCTAGTATGCTAAGTCATTGGATTTAAGGAATTACAAGTACGCATGCTAAAAGCACTGAGGATACTTAAAAGCTATATAAAAGGTATGTAAAGGGTATGTAAAAAAAAAGGCAAAAAATCATCATGGCATCATCAGAAAAAGGCTTGATCATCTTCAAAAGCAGTTTTGCTTGTTTGATGGATCTTCCAGTTAATTTTGAAGTTGAAAATTTTCCATCTTCARTAAGATTGAGATGGAAACTGTTGAAATGGTATCTTTTGAGAAAAACCAAAGGGAGGTATCCAYCAACTGATGGCTGGCGGTTCATCTGCCAGCCACAGAGTGAAGACATATTTTCTAGCCCTCACCTTTTCTGTCAAATGCCTCTAAACCCTGGTTTATTTAGAAGAAGTTTCTAAACTTTTAACTTGAAAATTCAGTTAGAACCTGGGAAAAATTCACTTGATGTGTTGAAGTGAATATCTTCTTATCATATCTTTTCATCAAAAACCCAACTTCAAGAACTCATCAGTGTCAGTGAATATTTGCCAGTGTGAAAGCCTTTGCATTATTAATGCCTCTTTTTTATGAAGACAGTCCTGCTGGGATTTGTTTATGCTGAGCAATGGCCAATACCAGTTGCTGGAGGAAAGGACTTCTTTCCTTTCCTCCAGGGGCCTAGGGCTCCCATACCTGCGGATGTGCTGCACCAGCAGAGCAGCCTGTGAGATCTCTGAAAATATAACTCTGGGTAACACAGCCACTCACAAAAGAACTGCCTGTAAAAATATTTTTTGAGGGCTGTCAGTGCTGAAAAACATGCTGYGCTCAGGCCTACCAGGTCCACCAATATGAGCAGCAAGCTGTGGCTTTGAGGGTTCAAACAACCAATTTGGGAGCTAATCTACTGCCCTACCACTGCTGGCAAAGAGCTGTTGCCTTTGAGGGAGTCTGGCAAGCCAGGCTGGAGRTATTTGGAAGTACTGGACAAACGGATATTGTGTACAGTAGGTTTGACACCAGAAAAGTCGGAGCTGCTTCYGTTGGTTCTGCCAGCTCTGGCAGAGCTGTGACAGTACTTTTCCAGCATGGACTGTACATTTTCAATGCAYGTATGCCCCAGCTTTTCAGGAGAATGTCTCTCATCCGCAGAACAGATGCCCAGGAATACTTGTATGAGTGGAGGAAGGTTAGCAGTGCTCATGTTTAGAGGAATTTGCCGCACCAGAGCCAGTGAGCAGAGCCTCTGAGCTGCAAGACTGTGTTCAATTACTGGGCGTGAAGAGACTTCAGCAACAGATTGGAAGTTGAAAGAGTGGAGCAGATTGCTTATAAAGGGTTTCACAGTCACCAAGATTTGAAAACAATGTTTTCTAACCTTAATATAGTATGAAACAATCAAGATAATTAAGTGTAAATTTTATTTTAAATGATAAAATGAAAGGGTTAGTAAGAAAGTTAAGACGCTTAATTTAAAAAAGGACCATTTTTAGAAACATCTGAGTGTATCTGACCTTCTTCCACTGCATGCTGCTTCTTTCAATTTATTATAAAAATGTCTTAGGGTAATTCAAATGTAAACCATGTTGCTGATCACTTCAAATGGACCCAGACAAATTGAGAACGTGGATGTGTTTTAGCAGAAGTGTAAGGTAGAGCTTAATCAAACCCCCCTGTACTATGTACCACTCAACTGCTGCTGTAGTGTTATGGCAGGGGCTTTTAATGATACTCTTGCAAAATTAAAAACTGAGTTTTCAATAGCATTGGATGGATTATTAAATGCATTCATGCTACACTGCTCGTAGGATCCATCAAATCTTGAAAAACTCATCAGGTCAGTTCRTCATACAGGCAATCACCCAGTACAGGTCATATACCTCAGGCATGGTRTATAAATCCAAAAGTCTATTCAGTAGATAGTGCCTTGGATAGAATTTGTGATCTGTTGTCCAATTGTTAATGGCAAAGGAGAGTTCAGGTCATGTTGCTCRTATTTGAAGAAAATACTCAGATTTACTGAACATCCTTTGGTTTCGATAGGTCAATTATTGTATAAAAAAAACCTGATAGTCTCCTCACTACATAGAAGATAATGCCAAGTGCCTTCCAAACAGCAAAGAGTGCATGACAGTAATAAATATTGAAAGCAGATAAAAATACTTGCTTTAACTTTGGGTGTCAAGAGGCATTAAAATTTCAGTGATGTGTTTTGTCAACATACTTCTACCTGCCGTCGTGGTATGCTTAGAAAAGAATTATCACCATCTGGAGTGTTACAGAAGTATGAAGCTGTTATCTGTTGTTCTCACCAAAACTTCAAATAAAACGGTGGCAGCAGGATCCATTTAATCAAATTTATCACCGAGTTCATATTTTTGGTAGCAGCAGATGGGTGGCAGTCTGGAAGACTTACCTAGAAAAGACTTGGGGTAGTTTTGAATATTTTCTTAGCATTTCAGCATATGCTGGAAGTGAGTGAGTTCCCACACTTTAGCAAGTTACCACTCATTAGTAGAAGCTGTGGAAACTGATCATGTGCAGATTTAGTCCATGCAATTGCAAAGCATCAAACACATTAGACTGTGGAGTTCATATTATGAGTAGGTTTTAAAGATGTTAAAGTTAATCTGAGGGAATGGTTCCCATGCTGTAACTGGAACAGACTAAGAGCAGTCTGGTTTTCAGATTTATAATACATTAAAAAATAGCAGATATAATACATTTACTTTTCAGTGTTGATCTGTTCACTCTTACTGAGGAAGACTGTGGTGAGTGACTGGAGACCGAAATTGTCTTCTCTTTGCCACTAAATTATTGCCTGAACCCTAAAGTTATTTAGATTTTCTGCCTTTTTTCCCCCCTGAAAATTAGAGTATAGGAAGGATTTTCTAAAGCTTTCAGTATTGTCTTCCTTTTAAGTAGACAATTGCACTTCTGAAAACACTTGCCTTTTAAATGCCTGTGTAAAACTAGAAACGTGCAAACTTTATATATAGTTTTTGTATAGTTATTATAGTTTGAAAACTGAGACAGGAACAACTATGTTAATTTATAGTAAGGTGTATATCTTTCAATCTGAAAAGATTCAGTATTGAAAACATTGTAAGAATTTTGAAAGCTTTTATTCCAAAAATTTGTGCCAGCACAAGTTCTGATTTTGCAGTTCAAAAAATTCAGGTTCCCCTCTGTTTCCACGGACCCCCTCTGACTTTCATGCATCAATGCATGTAGTCAGTAACATGCTTTTTCATTGTGCAGTGAATGCCAAGGCCAGAAATCTGACAAAAATYTGCTTTCTTTGTTGCATATTTTCACTGCAAAACAATGTATATCACAAAACTGGCACCACGACCAGTACATCCAAATGCCTTACACCAAATTTTCTTAAAGTCTTGGAGGAGTTTTATAAATACATTGCAGAATTCAGAAATGAGCCCTACCRTTGCAAATTATAATTCAATGTGTCTTCTTCCCTTCTGCCTTCCTCTCTTCCCCCTTCCTTCTTCTTTTCTTCTTGTCCCTCTCCTTCCTCCTCTTGCTTCCCTCCCAGCTGCATCCCAAAGATGTCTCTGCCTATGACACCAATCACAATCKCCACCAACAGGTTGTTATGCAGTTTTTTTCAATTTCCACTGCTGTCTAAACCAAATACCAGGTGGTGCAGCTGCTAGTGACAGGCTTTTGCCATTTGTCTTTAGGTGGGGACTCTGGTGCCATCCCATTCTTGTATTTTGGAGGCCTCTGTTGAGAATTTCTGAGATCTGYGGGTTTGAGGGTTTCTACCTTGGCAGTGTCAAAACAGCAGCACGGTTAATCAGGTTATGTTAAATAGTCAGACATTACGACCAGGTGGTGTTCAAGGACTCTGCAAGCTTTATTTCCGTATGGAGTCCTTAAATTTTGTAGCCTGTCTGAAGGTTTCTTGGAACCCTYTGTGGAGGGCTGGTCAAAGTACACTTCGTAAAAGTCTACTTAGACTGAAAACCAAATCCTACAGGGCTTTACGATGATTTCTTTAAAATAATTTAATCTCAATTTATTTCTGAAAAATAGTAATTCTTGAAAAGTTGCAATGGCTTTAGAATTTAAAATTGAGCTCTTCTAGGGAAGACAGAATAATAAGGGGAGATATTATAGTCTATAAAATAGCAGCATATGCCGCACTGTTAAATTTGAAGAATTTCTGGTATATGTAATACGATTTCCAATTCTATGTCAAAAACTTATTTTTTCTTGCATCAGTAGTYCTACACCTCCATTAGTCAGACTGATATTTAAGACCCCTTATGAGCAGACAAACTCAGATAATCTTGTGACTATAGTACTTCAACTACTATAATCTCCTTTTTTAAATCGAATTTGCTAGTTTTCCGTGACTTTGCTTTGCCTCTTCTTACATTCATACCTGAGGGTGTAATAATACCTCTCTAGCTTGTCAGGAATTTTTCTACTAAAAATGTCAGCAAATTAGGAGCTTCTGATGGAGGCATAACTTTTGCAGTAATGTGCAGATTTTGGTAAAATCTCAGAAAAAAAAAAATTTATTAGGGTTCTCGTAAGTAGCTAATGAGAGAAAGAGGTCCTTTCTTACAGATGGCTGTATCAGTCTTCCATCTGAAACTGGAGCTTGCATTTGTTAAAAAAAAAATAAATTTAAACTGTCAAGTGCAAACTAAGATCAGGATTTCCGTGAAGTACTGCACCATTTCTCTGGAAGTTTTCCAAGAGCAGAAAAATGTTGGTCCATGGCTGAGAAAAATATGCAGGAGGAAAAGAACTCGAGAAAAATGGAGAGAACTAACGGAGGATTGATTGGCTTCACTAAATCCAAAATAGGATAAGGCTTCTGGCATGTCAAATTAGGAAACCTTTGGACAGAATCATTGAAATAAAAACTGCTTGAAAGTCAGGAAGTGCTTCATTCTCCACAGGTACATAAATTACAAAAAAAAAAAAAAAAGAAAAGAAAAAAAAATTATGCTTAGCAACATTAGATAGGGCCAAAATCAATAAATGTAACGCAGGAAATATTAACAACATTCAGCAGCAAAATGAAAATAAAAGATCAAGTGTGCATATACTTCTGTACAAATATCAGAATCCAGAAATAATGGAATTAACTGAAAAGCCTGATTTTAGATAAGGCTGATGCTATTTTGGGCACCAAAATAAAGAATTTTGTGAAAAATAAATTATAATCTATGGGATAACTTAAATATTGTGGAGTAAAGAACTTAGAGATACTGAAATTAACCATAAGGAGTGGTTCCAAAAGATGAAGAAATGAAGAAAGCACGGAGTGAATGCAAATACTTGAAGAATATCAACAAGCACCATAGTGTTTAAATGAGTTTGAAGATCCAGGGATAACTCAGGGGAGTGTAACAGCAGTTGATGCCTTTCCCTGGTCTTAAAATCAAGAATCAAACACGGTTAGAAGGGAAAAAGGGGTTTTACCTTGGTATTTGTTTTAAGGATCCTTAGATGCACCACGTCCAGGTCGAATGCACCTCAATGCGCACCGCAATGTACACCTGCAATAGATCAGGTATAACATTACAGGTGTTACTAATTGGCATATCTATCAAAGATTCCCCAATGAGAGGCTCTAATGAGCCCCAAGGAACCTTCCCCTGGATGGTTCTATCTTAGTTTACAAAATGTGTTCTGGAGAGGACCTTGTGGTCTGGGGCACACTGATCCCTAACTATGAAACCTCTAAAATGTTTGGTCTCCTAGCTTRACAAACAAGTCCAAGAAYGTAGGCTAAAGCACTAAGAATACAGAAGTTGTAAAAAGGAATAACAGGGGTATAAAAGAAAAGGCAAAAAATCATCATGGCATCACAGTAATACAAGAATGTTTACAGTTACCAGTCACCCTGTTAGGAGCAGAGTGGGCAGAATTCTCAAAAACAGAATCTACGCTGATAACAGATTTTGACCATTTCCACGTAAATCGGCTACATTTTAAAAGATGGCTTCTCAGAGAAACAGGCCAAAATGAAAGTACATCAGCAGTGTTTAGAAAGATATTACTTCTTCCTGGAAGTGACCGGATGGTACCCACATTTAATATCACTGTAGGAAAAGAAAGAATCCACTGCGACAATGTTTCACTTCAGAGAGGAAAATGAAGCTGTTGGCTGAAATGTATGTTCGAAAGGCTGGAAGAGCTGCAGCAGCACATTCATTAAAACATGAGAGTGAATTTTCAGAGTAGATGTATTCCCTACACAAACAGAAGAAGGGAAAGGAAGTAGAGGAAAAGACTTGCATCTTTAAYGGAATGGAAGAGAAAGATATTGGAAATATAAGATCTTATGATAAGAGAAGTGTCCAACTGAAAGAAAAAGTAAAAGGCATACCAGGCAGTTAAAACTTTGACCTGGCAGTTCTTTAACAAAGTAAGGAAAAACTTATTAAAGGAAAGAGAACCYACCAAACCCTATGAATAAAACTTCTTTTTCAAATTGGCCATTACAGAATTGATAMGGCTACAAAATGGTCAAGAAATTAAAAGGTTACTCTTGGAAACTGGTCATTACTAGTTTACTCTGTGGAAGTTACCATTGCTATTTTTGCTGGAACTGAATCTGACAAATTGTTTTAAATTTAGGTGTCAATGGCAAAAGTTTGAGAGTAATAACTACTGACCACCCTGGATGGTATATGCACAAAGCTAATAAAATCTTCCTTGACCTATTAACTTTTGTGTGGTTCCTGTGGCTTTCAAATCAGCCTCAGTACCTGAAGATCAGACAACTGTAGATGCAGTGTGACTTTTTTTTGATGTTTTGGGTGTAAGAGAGATTATTGAAGAGCAATAGACCAGAAAATCTGATTTATCTACTGGACAAACTGGAAGAAAATGTAATGAAAACCACGGATATAAGAAATATGGACAAATATGATACAATGGTTGTACAGACAGCAATGCTTTTGCAAGAATGAAGTCATGTCTGTGAAATTTTATTAGGTTTCTCTGAAYTCACAACTGGAGAATGGAATAAAGGTGACCTGGCTGTTCTCAGGAATTAGGATATTCAAAAATGGTTTTGACATGATGCCTCCCTAAAGATCTCGGCTAAACTAAATTAATAGAAGTAAAGATCAAATCAAGAATTAATAACCAAATAAAAGAGAGGAGGAAAAGTTGAGTAACACATGATGGGCTCAACTAACCAATGAGATCTGAAAGCACCAGTGATAGATCATTTCATATTTCTTTATTCTTGCATGTCTTTCTTAGTAATTTGAAAGTGGATAAGAGTAGTGAAATGACATTATTTGATAAAGATAATATTCTAGGTAGCAAAAAGCAAAACTGWTTATTAAGCCTTGCAGAAAGATCTCTATCACTAAGCCATGGTGATGAACATAATCTGCCATTTCAACGCAGGAATAGCTGAACCATCATAAATAAAATGATGACTATATTGTCCAGTATGCAGACCACACCCACTCCTTAGAGAAGTGTGCTGCCTCCCTGGGGCCTGGGTGGAGGATGTGAAGAGAAAGCTTCCTTTCCTGGTAAGGCCCTCAGACTATTTTCCGTTATGAATTTCTCAAGTGGGCAGAAATTTGTGGGTTTTGATCATGTCTCAGTTTACACAACACCACAGGCCTGCTGTCAGATGATGGGAGACACCCATCTTGAAGAGGGAGAAAGGATCTTTGAACAGGCATTAGCAAGGCTCATTGACAGAGCTTTAAAGGAGGGGAAAGGGGTAAAATCAGGCTCACTAGAGATAAACCTGGGGACAGCATGCCAATGTTTGTGGAATAAATTGCTAGCAAGGTCCTTTGGTCTTCTCTCAGTGCTCTTAAACCTCTTTTCTTACCTAAATGATGAATATAACTCCAGATGCACCCATTCCTTGAGCACAGAGCGCAGTGCATGCATGACCATGGAGTTATAGAAACATAAACTTGGATTGAAAGGGACCTTAAAGRCTCTCTRATCCCACTGCCATGGGCAGGGATGCCTTCAACTAGRTCAGGCTAYTCAGAGCTCCAACCAATCTGRTCTTGAACACTTCCAAGGATCGGGCATCCACAACTTCMCTGGGCAGCCAGTTCCACCACTCTCACAGTAAAGAAAGATATAGAATCCTCATGGATTTTCCAGGAGGTATTATCTTCAAAGACCCAACCCTGCTTAACTCACGTGAGCTGACAGGAACGCAGCCTGATCTGTCACACATGTGTAAAAATTTTATGGAAGTGGTGAACCTGATTTATTTGAAATTTGAAGCTCAAATGGACTCTGGAGTGGAGCTATTCTTTGTCAAGTTTCAGCCCACAGAAAGATTATAAAGCTGAGCTCTGAACTAGTAAAAATAGAATTTGCAAATGAAGTGCTGACACAAGTCTCAGGCATAAGTAGGATGAGCACTATCATATATGAATGAGCCTTTCTCTCTTTCACAGTAGCATGCCATGCAATATGCAAATCACTGGGTTTAATGAACAGCTTCATTTAAAAAAAAGAGTTCATGGGGTTAAACACTCACAGACAGTTATTAATGTTTTAATTTTACAGACTGAACTAGGATCCATAAAATTAAATCCAATAAAACTCTAAAAATAATTAGAAAGAAGCCAGCTAAATGTAAATGATCATAGGTTTGTTGGCTGCTGCTGGGTCAGGGTTTCAAAATTCAGGAAGCCAAAAGGAATATATCTTGCAGGGATTAAACAATAAAAACATTCATACAAAACCACGTCAAAATAACTTTGGTTTGGTTAAATGAATCTACTAAAAAGAAGCTTGAGATGACTGAATGGTGGCATGTAGGGGTAAGGTATAGATATACACTAGATATACATAGGTAGAAGGATTAGAGTTACATAATACCTATACAGGTTACTGCTTTAGAGGAGTGAAAATAACTGCACACAGCTTTAAAGGAAGAGAATCTCAGTGAGAAGCTTTGAATAAATAGACATGCACAACAATATTGAGGGTCTAAACTCATTACAGAGGTACTTGTATCCCAAATGTAAAGAAACAGAATAGATCTAAACAAAGAAAACTCCCATGTATTTGCCTTGAGACAGTGAATGATATCTGTCCTACCAGACTATTTTCCATGTGTTTCCATGTATGATTGCATCAGGGCTGCATCCAGGCATATATATGTGATAAACTACATCCTTCCTACCTGATATAACACCCTGTATACATCTCCGACCTGAAGCAAAATGTCTTGGTTTAAGACAATTTAAAAGGACCATTCCAAAACTAATCCTCCCCTTTTATTTAAACCACTCCCTTTCCACTAATAAGGAGAAATGAATATGAGTGGATATATTAGTGAAAAAATAACAGTATAAAAAAAAAAAAAACTGAAATAGCAGTAAWTGCCACATCAGCTCCATCCCCTCCTGGGCCTGCCATGGTATTACTGCTCCAGCTGAAAATGCCACTTCAGGCATTCTTTGTCCCCTCCTTKGGCTCCATCTCATGTAGATCTATTGTACACTGAAGGAAATTATTTATTGATATTTTGAAACCCTTTACAAAAAAAAAGGGAGAAAGAGTTAATCAGGTGGGAGTGGACTCCTGCTAGAAATTGAGGTCAGTCACTTATTATYTTGCAAAAACATTGTCCTCATCCTACTAATGACATTTACATGAAAATAAGAGAAGAAATTAATGTCATGCACAAAGAAGAGGTGGAATAACAGTCTGCTTGGGGAAACTTTTGCAGGTGGTACCTTTCATTCCCTACAGAAGCCCACCATAATAAAACACAGGAAGATTTGAATTGAAAAGTTTGTGCTGGTGGTAATGTAATAGGGGAGCAAAAAGGAAGGAGGCTTTTCAGCGTCACAAAAATTTCAAATTATTCAGAATTTATTTTGGTAGGAGAGTTTGGGAGCACCATGCATGTCATAGAATATGCAAAAAAAAAAAATCCTGCTTCCTATTTCAAATTTAATATAGGATACAATGCAATTAATACAATCCAGCACACCTTTATCACTGATTTTCTCTGCATTCCTATTTCTTTTTAACCTTTTCCAAGCTTGTTTCCCCCAAATTGTTTCTGCCTATTTGTCTGTCATTCATCCAGCCACACTAATTTTGATATGAGCCAATATTTACAACTGAKAACATCTCTATAATTTTTTAACTTGTTCAGAACCTAAACAGGTCATGTTATCCACAATGTTCACATTATGGATCTAAAGACTGTGGCTAAAAATAAAATAAAATTTAAAAGAACATTCTAGTATAAGCTTTTCATGCTTGTGAAAGAAAAATGAATATGATGGAGAAACAGAGACAGAYGTCAGAGTTTAAGGATAACAACTGTTGTTCCACGCTGGGCTGGTGGCTGGATGTGAGGAACAGATGTGAGGCTGACAGGAAGACTGAGCTGGTAGGTAATAAAATTTTGGAGGTTTCGGTAAAAAGTTTTAAGAACATCTTGGCCTACRCTGTCCTAAAGATGACATGGGAAAAGCCACTGAATGAGCCTTGGACATGGGAAAATAAAGTTGTCAGCAAAAACACAGACAAGCCAGGCAATGCAGAATTGKGAAAGCAAAGAGAGTTGAAGAGTGTAGAGCAGACAGAGCAAGGAAAAAGTAAAAAAGACTTTCCTTCCTTCTTGCCCATTAGACCTAATAATGGATTCTCATTTTCAAGGAAGATTTTTTTCAGACAGTTGGAACAAATTTTTTAGGTACATTGATGCGAGAAAGCAGAAAAACCGTGCATTGGCAAGGGGAGTCTGAAGCAAGATTTTAAAGGAAAGTTCTCTATGTTCCACAAAACCCATGTTCTTCAACCCTCCTTGGTCAGAGGAYTGGAACCAAAGGAAGTATGAAATAAAACACAGAGGAAAGAAAATATGACAGAAGATGCTCATATTAGAGGAAAACTTCAGCCAGATTGGAAAGGACAATAGTCACCAACTAGATTTTAATAGTTTCTGATTTATTTTATGGTTAAAGTCATATTCCAGTGAAGGTGATCCCTCTAATCTAGTGAAGAGAGAAATAGTGATCTAATGATCAAATCATGACCTTTGGTTTGCTGTGCTAATCGATCTCTCTCTGTGGCTGCTTGGAAACKAAAGGCAAATTCAAAACCTGAGCTGGACCACTGGTGCTCTGCTTTTGGTCAATGTTYGCTAAGTCATTACAGCTCTGATGATCTGCATTTTAATATTACTATTTTAAAATTACTTTATTTTCTCTAACATGATCTTAAAGAGARGTTGACACTTGGAACCCTGTGTTTTTTTTAATTTAAGCCCAAATCACTAGTATAATTTAGAAATATAAACACCTTGCAACTTTTTTTTTTTCAAATTCAGCTAATTCTCTGCCTAACATGAAGATATCGTGAAATGTCTGTGTGATTTTAGAAGTGGATCAATCTACCACTTTCATTTAATGAAATGTCAGATTTATCAGATAGAAAAAAATTTACCTCTGCCCTTTGTGAACAATGACAATTGGAATAGACTTCCCACCCCCAAGCCCCCCAATCAAAATGAAGCCAAATTAAATTGTAGACCCGAAATAGCTGTTGGACTTCAAACACTGCAAGCAGATTCTGGATGTAAACATGCTAAGCAAAAGGCTTCAGTGACACTGCTACTCTAAAATACTGAGGGGCTTCCCTGGGCTGCATTTCTTTAGGGTGTTTAAGGATCACAATGCAACAGAAGTTTAGAAAATCAAACATAGCCTATAAACTAGTCAACACAGACAAGAATCAAAAACCCTTGTGAATACCCAAACCCCTGCACATATGTAGAAACAGATGATTAGAGTGTTGTATCTGTCCTGTCTTTCAGTTGGAAGTGGTTAAATGTTCAGATGAACTGCCTCTTGAGTGAATCTTTTTTGTAGTCCAGGTTTTAGCATTCCCCTGATCTCACAGGATGGTRCCTTGATGCATCTCAGTGCTCTGGTTGGTTAATAAGAATAGTGAAGAACTGCTTGCAGTTCCATCCTTTTACCTCTGTTGCTGCATTAAAATGTTCCCCTTCCAGGACATTCAGATGATCTTCCGTAATCTCTGCTGTCATTAATCCGTGCCTCGTTATTAGCTAGAAATTAATTTTTCAAATAGTTGCTTCAACGATTTACAAGTCAACACATGGATACTATAAAAAATAGGCTGTAGGACAAATAAGAAATTAATAGACATTGTTTTCTTAAAAGAAATACCACATTTCTCACTTAAAATGGACTGATTTGGGGAGCTGAGCAGCAGAGGATAAGTTACTTTGAAGATTGGTGTGACAAATAGCACAAGGTGGACTTTATCATCAAAAAACGTGGAGTTTTACAACAATTTGCTCATTAGAGAGTATTAAATAAGCATTTTGTCACATAAAACGTATTTCAAAAAGACAGAATTGGGAAATATCCTTTTCAGAGGTGATGAGGAGGAGAATAAATCGAACACAGTGTGTTCTTTAGGAACGGTTCATAAATTCAATATAGTTACAGGATGCTTATTTGGTTCAATAAAATGTCAGGTAAAATCAAGCTGTCAAGACAAAATATTCTTTTAACAGAACAAAATTATCAAATTCAACTTTTTTTTTTTTAATTTCCATTTTAGCTCATATGGTATGTAAAATCAAAAAACCTGTTTTACAGTGCAACCTTTAATCGAATGTGTTTGATTGCTTTCCAGTTCCTAGTAATATCAAGAAATAAAATATATGCCTGCAAAGGGAGATTAAATGTGACTACTTTTTCTCTGTTTATCTACCTATTTATTAACAATATTTATAGAGAGAAAATTCTGAATAAGAAAAATACTCTCCCTCCTAYGTAATTAAAAAACCCCAGTCAAACAGATTGACTGTATTTCTTTTTATAAGCCCATTATTTTCAGGTGATCAGATACAGAAAATTATGTACTTAACTATAAATCAAGTTGGTACTTTCTACTAGAAGATATTAAAGTCCGAATATTAATGATGTTAGTTTCAASGATAAAAACAATGAAGATATTAGAATAGCTGTGAGCGGTAAAGTTTTGTCTAATAAAATATGAATTTTGAAAGTCAGGAAAGTTATATAAGGTTATAGCTGTTGTAATTATGCCTTGCTGTGCTGAGTTTTATGGGGAAAATTATTCTGTATTATTTGGATTTTGACCAGCAGACTTGTAAATACCAAGGAGTATTATTCAAGAAAATGAAAATACTGGATTAGGAGTTAACTCATTACTTCAACATTAAGAGAAGTTTGGTTCAATGTATTGCAAAGTTAAAATGTGCAATACTGTAAAGCTTGGACACCATCTGTCCCTACATGGCCCAGGTGAGTATGTAAGAAATTCATGTCCTGAATTATTTGCTGAAGTGACTAAAAGTTGTAGCTCTTCTCTTTCATGAAATACGTTCAGTGAAAAATACCTCAGTGACTGGGGAAGTAACGGAGGAAGAAGGTGATTTTTTAGTGTTRTTTTATTCGTGTGAGTTTGATAATATTTCTGTTCATTCCAGAATGAAAACACCAGTAGCTTCTTAATCGCTCCTGGCAGATATTTGACCTTGTTCCTGCAAACTTGAAAGAGCATGATTAACTTTGCATGTACAAGCAGTCTGAGGAAACCGCTTGAACAGAATGGTAAACAAGGGATTTGGAGCAAATTTGGACAAACAGAGTGGAGTTTCTCCCACCAACAGATGGCTTTGCAGCAGGTAGCAGAAGAAGATAATGAGTAATCAAGTGCAATGACTAAGCTGTCTTGGACAGGTTGTGTTTTCYATTCTGCTTCCCGCTTCATCTCTCCTTCTCCCTGTATGTAGGTATTCAACCACTAACCTACATATTGGTGAAGCCCTCATCCTTAAAACAATTCCAAGTGAAAAAAGAGACTGCAGCAGCATAAGTATAATGTGTTGCTTGAGAAGAAGGTTGGTAATCTGGAGTGAAAGCATTAACACACTATTTGAGAAAACCAAGTTTTCCTGAGATGACATAGTTTGAGATCCCTGCCAGAAACACTACAAAGAAAAAGAAACAGATTGGTGATTTGATAACCAACTGCTAAGGAGAGGTAGGAGGCTTTCTCTCTACCTAGGAATTTTACATTTTCATCATAGATTTGATGAATCATATAGTGAGATAGCTGTTTTGGAAGGACAAAAGACAGAGTTACAGGGAATATATTTAGTGAACRTTATTTGGCATGAAGAACCAGGTATTAAGGGAAGTTATTCAAGCATGTTATAGAAGCAAGAAGTCATCAAGAGTTCCATATTACAAATAGTGAAAAGAGGTCTTCTTTTTAGTAACAAAATAGAGATTGGTCTACACTTATGTAGTGGAAATCATRAAAGCAATTTTTTTCCAAAGTATAAAGCCATTTTACAGAACTTTATATAGGATATCAATTTTAAATAAGTTATGGAATCACATGAAACTGCACACTTAAAAAACCTCTGTGGAAGTTGCAATTGCATGGCATAAAAATATGAGCTGTCCTTGAAGAAGTCCTTATGGTTTCATAAAGAAGAAATAGATGACAGAAAATACATGATTGAACTACTGTACGTATGGTCTGTGCATGTTTTGGGAGCACTGTCTTTTCTCAAGAAAAACAGCTGAGAGTGCAGGTCAGCCTGTTCTCATAGTGACCGGCAAGCAGAATCGTCCTAGAGACCATTAAATAAACAAATCCTGTATAAATACAAGTTCACAAAATTGTGAAGAATGGCAGTTTCTAATTTGCTTTATCAGTGTTAAATTAAAAAAAAAAAAGGTAGAAACTCTCAGTGGTGTGAAATATTTCATATAGGTAGTATTATCAAAGAAAATTATTGGAGTGATTCRCATGACTAAAATAATTTATTTTTTTTTCCCTCAATCTGGAATGTAGAATACTTATTTGTGTGTGTCTGAGAAAGAGACCTTCTCTGTTAGGGAAATCATTACCTGATTTAAGGCTACTGAAAGCTCAGAAGTACTAGATCTTGGATGCCTGCAAATGAACTTATTAATGAGCAAAGTTCAGTGAGAAATGGAGAATGGAGTCTGTTCTATACTGGTCAAATCAAATTAGAGAAAAGGATARGCTACCTTTTTAAAACATAAGTTTAATATTAATAGGCACTGTTTATGGATATAAGGTGGAGAATGCCTATAATAACTATTGTAAGAGGACTAGGTTTCAAGAATTGCAGTATTTCAAAGCTAAGAAAACATTTGAGAGAGAAGTTGAGAGAGTGAGAAAAATTCCACRGGAATGTGAATAAATATTGAGAATGCTTGGTGCACCACAACTCCACAGCCCAGGACAAATGCTTAGATAAACTACAGTAAGAATGTTTCATTCTTACATCATGCTTAGCACTAGTAGGTGTCAAATATCTTCATACAGAGGTGAAGGCTTTTCTCTGAAATACCAGTTTCAGGTTCAAGGCTTGCGATCTCTTTCTACTTGTATGGCCAGTCTTCTTCTCTGTGGCCTTGGAGAAGTCTGCCTCTTTCTTCTCTGTACAGCTCAATCCACTGAAGACCACAGGTGGTGAAATTAAGTCAACAAAGAGTTATTAAAAAGTATGGTATAGTCAWAGGAAAGAGGAAATAAGAAAAGAACAGTCAGTAAAAATTAGACGTTTGAAGCTGTAGAAACAAGAGGAGATATCAGGGAAGAAATCCTTGACTCTTAATGCAAAGAAATAAAATAGTGGGCTGGGTGGGGGTTTTTTGGACTAGACTTGGGACATAATAAAACCTATTGGGTCATAAGTCAGACACCACATGGAGATGATGAACCATTGAATAACAAAGTAGAAAAGGGACGGGTATTCACTAATGAGTAAACTTGTTTTCTATTTAGGAAGCTGTGAAACTATATGGGTGTGTCTGGTAATGTGATTGACAGCAATGAAGCACTTCCTAGTGCATTAGCAAGAGCAGACAGCAAAAAGCATCTGGTAGAGATCCAATTTTTTATGTCACTAGGGCTAAAGAACTTGTGCTTTCAGGGATGATGTCTCTTAAGCTGCACTGGAACTCCTCTTTCTCCATCTGGGATAGGACATGAAGTAAATGAGATCTTTTAAAACAAGTTTAAATATTCAGTAAATCCTGAACTCTACACACYTTAAAAATAGGCATGGTTGGAAATATATTTAATTTTTTAGTTTTTAATGTATCTGCTGAAATAGATATACTGAGGTAGCCCTACAAGGCTAATGTGCCTTTTTTAAGGAAAAGCAAGCAAGATAGACTCCTATAAACTGGTCAATCTGACAGGCTTTTAGTAAAACACCTGAAATTAGCAAGGAAAACAAAAAAAAAAAAACAACCCCAAAGCCCCAAAAACCAAACCAAACAAACAAAAAGAAGCAAGCAAACAAACAAACAAAATCCCAAACCACTAAAGCACCAAAGAATGTAAAAACTATTCCATACACTATATGCAAAATGTGCCCTGCAACATAAAGTTGTTTACAGTATTTGAGAATGTTGTTTTGATGGATAAAGGTAACACTGTGTGTATAATATAGCYGTTTTCAACGTTTGATAGAAAAACAGTGCTATTCATATAAAGGCCATGTGAAATGAATTAAGTGGTAGGTAGCTGACAGATCTCAAAAGCAGTTTTCACTGCTGATGTTTTCTAGCAGAATCTTGAAGAGATAAATGATAGGTCTAACATTATTTAGTATTCCTTCAATAGGGCAAATCACTTAAAAGTCACTTATAAATGTTGCTGCACAGCTAAATTATCAAGGMCAAGGAACCATTTGGACTTACAGTTAAATTAGACCACGCAAAGAAAAAAAAGTTATTTAAAGTTATGTACAGAGTAGCAAATAATCCAGGTAGTGCCTACATGAAGGTGTAGGAGAAGAAAGAACAAGATACATGGTGGAGACATTATGGAAATGAGTGTGATCAGAGCTGAAAAATAATTCAGCACAATCTCTGTGTGTGTTGCTGTAAATGAGGGTTCAAGGTGATCTGTGGTTGGATTTTAATAATATTGGAATATGTGCCTGTTTTGGGGACCTAGATTCCCATGATTATGGAGAAAAATTAAATTTCAAAAATATGGGACCTATAAATAATGTTGAGGGTTTGGAGAAATGCACAAAATTACACTCTTAAATAAATAAAGATGTGATTGCACTGTGTTGACACTTCCAAGCAAATGTAGGATATGCTCTGGCAGAATAAAAAAAAGTTAAAAACATTATAATTTAGTACTGAAGCGGGGTAAACTTGAAAAACTAAAGCCAATGAGAATTTATACCAAACTAAAGATGGTATTAATATTTTCCTCACTCCTTCGTGCCTGGATTCCTTTCATGAAACTCTAATTCCTTTCTTTTTCTTCCTGTTTCAGGAGTAGAAATGTTTTGTTTGGAGTTGTGTGGATTTTTTTCTTTCTCCTGAATTTCTATCYTCTCTGGTATGTGCTGCAGCATATTGTCTGATTGCATCAATCACATTGTTTCTCCTGAAGTAAATAATATATTGTCAAGTTATGTATTATTCAGTGCTGAAGAGAGCCTTCATATGTGAGTACACAGGTATAAACTTAAAATTTGTTGTGGTGCTGGAACCTATATTTACCAGATGTTATAAAGGAAGAGGTGAGTGAATTCATTTTGTCTAGTGTTGAACTTMAATAGTGACTGAAAAGTTCAAGGTGAACTCTATTATCTATTTAGAAGAGATTATTAAATACTTGTAAAGGCAATGTGTTTTCTGTTGTCTAAATAACAATGCTATCAAATCAAAAAGCAAGCACTGAAGTATATTTTAAGACCCTCAGCTGTCCACATTTCATCTAACAATTACGAGGAATAGGGTTGGAGGTTATGTTATTCCTTTGATTTTTAAAATGGTAAATTCCTGTACATTTAAGGCTTAATCCGTATCTTAATCCATATCTGTTACTCCACTGAATCATTTCATCAAAGTCATATAAACAGTAAGTTTGAGGCCTCAGTGTTGTTATATAATAGTATAGGTTGTATATATTTACATTATCATATAGATCCTGKTAAGTTGTTCTCCGATAAGTTTCAGATTTGCATTTAATGATTTATACATGTGACTCCCAGTGTCATTTACCTACTGGAAATTAGGCCTTACATGGTGGTTTATGGTGGTAGCCAAATGTTTCCTGGGTTTTGCCTTGGTAAYAATCTGAATTTTGCCACTTTATATGGTAAAAAATCTGGTGTTGAGGAGCATTGTCTAAATTTCACAGTTATAGTTCACTCTGATTTTGAGTAAAAGCCATGTTCTGATTGTCAAGGTGGTAAATTTGCACCTACAGCTTCTTATTTCCACTGCATTATTCAGTATAGGAAACATTAAGCAAATAGAGAACTAAGAAGTTTGCTGATTAGTCTGATCAAAGCCATCAATCCCTTGAAGTACTGATGCCTGCTCTGCAAGAGTGAGTTATCCCTGGACTAAGAAGCTGCATGGATGAAATCTGTACCGGCAGAAACATTGCTCGTACTGATGTTCAAACTCAGGTCCTAGGCCTTGGCCTTTTAAGTCCTGCAGTACCAAAGAAAGAAGAACTTTCGAAGCTTCATTTGACAGTTTTTCTCCTTCCAGTCATCCCAGAACTGAGCTGGGAAAGGGGATACATAGTCATTGGTACATGGTCATTGACATATACAACTTGTGATAAGTCCCAGATAAGTGAGAGCACTTAAATTCAGTGATTTATGTCACATGTGCCCTCATACTGACAGGATCAATGTTATTGCGGTGACAACAGGGCTAAAAGCTTTTTTAAAGATTATTCTCTTTTCTACATTTTAATTTCAATGCCGATATTTTAAAGTTCAGTCAAGAAATCAAATTACAAATATTTTGTATTATTCCACTTAGCAATCTTTGAATGGTCTCTTTTGGGTTCTGTGGGTGTATTTATTATTTAGTTATTTGAGCAATATTTATGTAGAATATGTTCAGCCTGTTAGTTGCCTGTAAACCCTTTTGCTAAGTACTTTCTGTCTATTGTGCTTTGTTTATGATCATTGAATCCATGTTAATGTTGGTTTAGCMAGGAGGTAACAGATGTGTCAGGCAAGAGGACTGTGAAAGAATTCTGGATAATTARAGCAAAAATTTTAGTTGTTGCTATTAAAGTCCAGTAACTGTCAAAATATTTACAGCTTGCGAATCTCATTCCTGAGTGCATAACTATTACAAACATGGTCTGGTGCTTTATGTTAGAAAMATAATGTTTTTATTTAACCACATTATTACCTCGAAGTGAAGAGCTAGACCATCTGATTTCAAAACTATTAACTTAAATAACACATGCAATATTTACTTACGGAAAAACATAAAAAAAGAAAAGAAAGAAGATATTTGTGATTAAAGACACTGAATTAAATTTTCATATGATTGATATATTTCATGTGATAAATATAAATATTTTTCTAGATTTGCTATAGGATTACAGTATAAGTCTAGAAGAATACAAGTTATTTCGTTTGTGTATAAGACTTCCAACTATAAATTGGCATCCCAGGATTTGCTTTCAGAATTTTAATTTTAAACTTTTACTAGAGTTATGGCTTTGCAGCTACTGAGCTCAAGAGCAAAACTCTCACAGGTTTCCTAAAGTAACAGTGGGCACCACCTTAAGTAGTTTGATAGTTATACATAGGTCTGAATGTCTGAATTTAATTGCGTTCGAAACAAGTTAAAAAAACAGTGACTTATGGCTTACTCATAAAAATTATAACTTCACAATTAGACAACTTTAATATTCCGGACACCTTTGCATATGATAATTAGAATAAGCTGTTCAGGTGTGATATGTGTGCGTTTCCAGAAAATTATATTTTACGTGTTTGATAACTCATTTACGTTAGAGAGCAGATTATTCTCTTTTCAAAATGTCATTATTTGTTAAATTCAATTATATATTAAACAGTTTAATGACATAAAAATAAAATTCAATGTTATGTAAGCCTGGAATTATAGGTTAATAGACTGTTAATTAAACACTACAGTTCCATAAAAAGCATGTTGAGGGAAAAAACGAGCAAGAATTTCTAGTGAAGAACTGTAAAAATATATTGAAAAATATTCCCACAAATTAGAATATTAAACATTATCGCAATTTTTTGAATYGAATATTATTCAGCTTCAGCCTTTGCATATTAAAAATATTAAAACTTTGACACTTTTGTTATTACTGAAATGCTTGAATTTTATTCTTCCTATGCAAAATATCAGAACTTCATAAGTTTCAATATTGACAAAGTCAATACTACTAATCAAAAAATATTTAGCAATAAATTAATCCAACTGCAGAACTATTTTACGTATTTTGAGTGCCRTAGTGTTTGTGTACTGCTGATTTTGGTGCTTATCATAGAATCATAGCATGGCTTAGGTTGGAAGGGACCTKAAAGGTCATCTTGTTCCAACCCTGCTGTCGTGGGCAGAGACGCATTCCAGACCAGGTCACTCAGMGCTCCATCCAACCTGGCCTTGAACACTTCCAGGGATGGGGCATCCACAGCTTCAATGGGCAACCTGTGCCAGTGCCTCACCACCCTCACAGTAAAGAATTTTTAATATCCATTCTAACCCTAGTCTTTCAGATTGAACCCATTCCCCTTTTCCCCGTCACTCCATGTTCTTGTAAAAAGTCCCTGACCCAGGTGCAGCACTTTGCACAAGGTCTTACTAAACCTCATGAGATTCCCATTGGCTCAAGCCATTCCCTTTGGATGGGCTTCCATCTTCGGGTGTGGCATTATTGTGATATGGTGTTATGTTTATATGTCTAAAGCTAAAAAAATATATATTTTCATTTGATTGCATTTATTAACCAAATAGAATACATTAATATAATGCTACTACCATAACATGTCATTGTAAGTTAAAAACCACCTCTTGATATTTTGAATGGGATGTGGCTTTATTAAAATGAGCGCACTCGTTGTGTTAAGCACTGAACTCGTTTTAAAAATATTTACCATACCCAAGTTTCTAATATTTGAAGTATAATTTTACAAATGCAAAGAAGTACATACCTGTACAGAGGAGAGCACGTTTGTTAGGCTGGATTAGCTCTCTGACACACCCAACTTTCTGCTACAGATCCTCGACCAAGGTGTTTTCAGAGTGCCACTGTGATCTCAGCTCTATGTATCATAGGTGGTTGAAGACTTTTTTTCTTTTTAAACTGTCACTAAATAAGCATCTGTGTGAGAGAAAATAAAATGTTTTAGCGCTATCAATTGATTTTATTATCCCATTCACAAGACATGAAATTATTTGACAGAACTATAAACCAGGGAGAAGTAAACATTGCTATCATCCTTTAGAACAGTACCACGAGAAAAGACACAGTGCTATTAGAGTGCTGCTAKCTTTCCTGAATGCCAAAGGCCAGCCAAGGCCCTTCTGAAAATGTCACACACATTTCTTATTCAAAACAGTGAATTTTATGGAACAGAATGTCCACTGAATTAAAAACAAAATTACACAGAGTGTTACAGGTATAACCTGTTAAGAAACAGAAATATCACTGCTTTATAGTGATGTCTAGAGTTTAATTTTACCTAATTCTAAGGAATTATTAAGAAGAAATGAATCTGTGGCTACAATTTCTGCTCCCATGCAACCATATACTATCTTTCCCTACTTAAACTTACATGGTATCTGCTGTGAACCATTATTCACTCTTTTGATCACGGTTCAAATAAAATCTAGGAGAGAAGTGCTAGGAAAGAAACTTTCTTGAAAGAGATGGTAATCTGAAGCTTTATGTTAAGTGAGCATAGGGTTTAATTTCAGCTGAGTTTTGACTTTACTATTCACATTTGTTTGTTTGGGKTTTTTTTTGTCCAGAATTTGAAGCTTTTTTACAGAGTAGTACTGGATAGAGCAGGATAATGATGAGTCAGAAACACATCTCACCCTAAAGCAGTCAGACTGATGGCAGTGCGTTATAGTAATGCAAATTATATTTGCTATTCTGGTATTTTTTCGTGATATACAACTATTTTAGGTCAATTGTGCTTGACCAACCTGATAGACTTCTACAATGAGAGGACTGGCTTGGTGGATGAGGGGGAGAACCTTGAATACTGTTCATCTTGTCTGCAGCAAGGGTTTTGACGATGAAATACAGGCTAGGTGAGGGAAAGTTGGATTAAAATTGGCTGAACTGCCAAGAAAGAGAAGGACTTTGGTGTTCTAGAGGACAATGAGGTGAGCAGAAGCACATAATGAACCTTTGAGCTGGCAGAGCATTTCCAGCAGTTCAAGGGGGATGATCCTTCTCTTCTACTCAGCACTACTGATACATGTCCAGAGTGTTGAGTCCAGTTCTGGGCTCCCCAGTACAAAAGAGACATGGACGTACTGGACAAAGACAATTAAGCATTGGAACTTCTCTCATAGGAGGAGAGGATGAGAGAGTTGGGACTATTCAGAGTGAAAAAGAGAAGGCTCATGGGGTAATCTTGATGGTGAGTATAAGTGCCTGGATGGGAGAGGGAAGAATGGAGCCACTCTTCCCAGTGGTGTCCAGTGAAAACACAAAAGGCAACAGGGACAAATCAAAACACAGCTGAAATTCCATTCAGGACAAAGGGAAAAAAAAAATAGTGTGAGAGTCCAGCTAGGAAAGATTACACAGGATGGTTGTAGAATCTCCATCTGTTGAGATATTTAAATACAACTGAATGCAGTTCTGAGCACCTCCTTATCGCTGACCCTGCTCTGATCTGGAAGTTAAGTCTAGACAACCTTCAAATGTGTATTCCAGGCTCAAACGCTCTGTGATTCTGCACATTTCTAAATGTGAGTTTAACTCTTTACTTCAGAATGAAATTACATTAAAAAGCCAAGTTCTTCAGAAGATAAAAACAATGTTGAACTAACTACTCTCTGAAGCAGATATTAAAACAATATTTGTTGCAACTCAGATGGTCCAAACCTTGGTCTTCTGTTTCACATGGCCTGTTTTTAATCTGATATTGTTTCTACTTTACAGACACAAGGGACTGCAAGCTAATGCCAAAGGCCTTGCTCTTCCAGCGAGAATCTTTAATTTTATCCTTTCTATCTGAGCCTATGTCTTTGAGAGACTTTGAATTGGTGACAGTGGGAGGATAACCTCCGGAAACGCTGGCCCAGAGATGATATCATCAGTTTTTTGGTTCAGAATTGGGTTTCATTTATCAGGGAAGATCTGGCCTCTTTTGATGGTATGAATCAGCTGCCCAGGAGTGCCATTGTAAGCAAATACAATCCATTTTTGGTTTTGTATAAAAATTTTACAAGTGGCAAGACTGCCTCTAGACAAATTGGTTCACATCTGTTTTGCTTTGTGGTCCTGCTTTATTAAAAATTATTATCTTCATTGATAGCAAACTCTTCTCTATAGACCGTGAGGACTAGGCAATCCTTATTTCACTCCTGTGCCGGTTTTAACCACTACAGAGAAATAAATCTACTCCCTTTCCCTCCACTCCTTCCAATAATTGAGGAACAATAAGGAGCGATTATAAATTGGAATAACAATTTATTACAATCAYAATAACTACAGCAATATTAATAACAAAGAATAGACAAAAGAGATAGAGTGTTTTACCCACAAAAGGATATTTACCTCCAAGAACAAACAAAGACACTTCCCAAAATTACTGCTGCCCACATGGTCTGGAGACAAAGGCAATATTGAAGTAATTCACTGAAGGAATGGAAAATGGGAAAGAGACTGGTGATGGCAGAGTGCTGATCTCAACTCCTTTTCTCCAGAGAGAGGCAGGCAAGATGGGGAATTTCCAGTTTCCAGCACTCGGCTCTTCCTGACGAAAACAAGCTCCCAGCAATGATGTGGGTGGTATGGAACCAAAAAGTGATAGAAACTTCATCCATAACCAGGACATATCTGAAACAGGTTTTCATTATTGTGGGAAAGCCRATTCAGCCACCGGTCCTAAGTCATGTTCAGACTAAAAAAAGTTACCAAGAAAATCCCCTTCACTGCCAGATATGCAGAGCAAGTTCAGTGTTGGGAACTCTGAGCTAAGCTAGGCATTTCTAATAATATAGAATTTATTCAACAGAGAATTCACCTGGTGTTTTTCTGAAAGCTGGTGTTTTTCTGAAAGCTGCATACTCTTCCTTACAAGCTCTCTGAAGATTGGATAGAGGAAGATTAGCACTGGGCTTGCCCCAGGCTACTAAGTCCTGCAGAGAGACAGAAAATAATGTCCCAGCGCTGGGACTGCTTGTCTGGGTTTGTTAGCATGCAAACTGCATTCACACAGCTTCCTGTTTGCTTTGCACCATGACCCAGACACTCAAAAAGAGCCCAACTGCTGAATTGTCATTGTTGCTGATGCCAGTGTAATGGAATTGCTCTTAAGAGCTGGTGTGAAATTTCCCCAGGGTTAACAAATACTTAGGCCATGACTACATGGCAAGTCTTTTAAGCCTATTGTCATAAGCTACTTTGAAAGTGCACACAAATAATCTGAAAGAAGCTATGCAAAAAGAAAAGAASGTCTGAAATGCAGGAGCTGTTTCAGTCTGATCTTACAGCCAGTGGGATGTCCAAAAACCTGCCAAAGGCTGAGAACTAACAAAGACAAAAACACATTCCTGGGAGGGTCCCAGTGCTGCTATGAAGTTACACCGTGGCATAAAGAATCCCCAAAAAAGTCAAGACTCCAGCTAGACCTTAACAAGGCAAAGGCACAGGTTGAGCCAGATTTTCCTTCAAGGGWCTACCACTGAGAAGCCTTGGGCTATGCTGACTCTCTCCGTGGTAGAAACTTTAGAGGTGACACATGTCCATGGTCTATGTCACTATTACAGCACTCCGGTAAATGGGAAATAAGAGTACTGCTTGTCACAGTGTCTGAGTTTCAATATCATCTGCCTCAACAATGTTTTTTATTTCACAGCTGACATCTGCTTGCAAGTTTTTCTTATACATATTGCATCTAACAGCAGATTTTGCTAAAGCAAAATTCACATTTGTCCATTGTTTTCAGTCCTGTATTTTCTTTCTTTCCTCAGGCCCCCATAGAGTTTCCCACAATGGTGCCCAAAGTTAAGGGTAAATTGCTGTAAATGGTTTTGCATTTAATTTGCACTTATTGCTACATCTATGATGGAAGTGCTCTCCCATGCAGCTTGATTTTCCTTAATCCCTTTGTATGACTGCTCTTCACTTTGAGGGACTGAAACCTTGAAGATAAAATCGATACATCCAAGGCAGTATTGCTTTAGAAAAGTTTCATCAAATATGCCTCTAACTGTGCAGTTAGAAGTACAGCTGGATTGTTGCACTGAGTTATTTAGATTTTTACATACATAAAATTAAACAAATTGCACAGAGTTCTCTGCTTCAATTAATGATGGTATTTTATTTTGATGTCTACCATTGGGACTGTATCCTTGTTCTCAGGAAGTGTTCCAAGGATCCTCTAATTAGACAGGGAAGCTGATGAAGCTTTAAACAAAGGAATGGTAGGCATATTCTCTTGCCTTTGACTGTGCTTGCATGAATACATWTTGTCAACAGCATTTTACTTTGTGTCAAAGCAGGTTTCAGTTAGAGGTTTTCTAGACCTAAGAAGCAGCCAGGCTGTTTGATTTCTTGCATCTTCTCTAGCGTTCTCCTTTCTCCTATTCTCAGTTATTTATTGCTTTTCATTACTAACCACTAAGTGCCTCCAGAATTATTGTCATGCTCATGTCTTCTGTTAGTAATTTCTTATCAAATCTTCAGCCCCATAATTCTATAAAATGCCTTCTTTTTCGTAACAGTATGCTAATTCATGTTCAAAGTATTGTACACTGCAATCTGTTTCGTAGCTTCCCATAAGCATTTTCTTTTGATTCAATCAATTTATTTTTCATCACCTAGCAACCTCCAAATTCAGAAAACAGACATGAATCTGCAACAGATATTTTATTAATTTTCGTCTCATTGTCAGAGGCATTTTATACTGTCCTGAGATGAAATTAGAAAGTTAGGGTTTGACTTTGAATAATGTATTTATCAGGGAGGATTTTATTCCACTGGGATTATGATTCATCAAAAGAATTTGTTTGCAGTTCAGCAGTCACCTGAGATGTTCATTGAAAGTTCAGAACATCTGTGTTTCTCGTCAGATTTAGCTGATAGCACATTTGGATTAATTCATAACAACCTGAAGAAAAGAATAATGTACTTATTTTTAATCTGCCTACACATTTAAAAGGAGCTTGATTTAAGAATTGATGTCCTATATGAAAGAAGAAAAAGGGGAAGACGGCCTAGGAAAACAGAGCAAAAAATCCTTTATTACTCAGCACCAGCCTTGTGTAGGGCCATTTTTTAATGCATATTTCAAGTTTAAGGGCAATAAGGAATACTTGTAAGGTAGAAGCAGAAGGTTACGAAGCTGGTTGCAGAATTATGATCTTTAATTGGAATTTGAAAATTCCCAGTAGAATTTTATGTGAGAAAAGAACTCTTTAATCAAGGCCATGCTTCCGTTTTCATTTCACAATACTAAGTTTTGTAGATTTTGCACACTTTGTTAATTGCACCATTGTCAGATAATTTCTGTGGGGGCTGTTTTAACACAGCCATACTGACCTTCTGCAGCAGAATTCAAAAGATCACAGCATAAAATTTCCTGTACTGCATACATGCTGTAAGATCAGACACTTGTGAACAGTGGTCATGAGAATGATACACCAAAAGCAGGGATTTCTCCAACATGCTGTAAGGAACAGATTTGGAATTCTACCTCTGGCACAGGTCTGACTACGCATGAGATCTGAATTGGCAGATTGCAACAGCTGTGGTTGCACAGGTGACCCTGTGCATTTGGTTGCCTTTCTCAATTTTCTCTTGAAAAATATCTGAGTGCATTTTTAGGGCTCTCTCAAAGGAAAGGCAACTCTAGTTTTATATCTCCATTAACCTTAAGTGGTTCAAATCTGCATCTCCTATCTCTGCCCAATCCTAGGTTTGATGGGTTACACCAGAAGGGAAATTTCTTTCGTCTGCTTTTTAAGCATGGGCAGCTGAGATGGAAAAATATTTTTAACTGGTTCCCCATCTCAGGAAGGGTGAAGGTTTTTTCACTTTTCTGCCCTTGGACCTAAAAAAAAAAAACAAAAAACCAGGAAAATAAAAAAGGGCAGGGGGAGAATGAAATAGAGAAATCATCAGAAAATGACAAGTGTATGCCTATACACTTAAAAGTAATCTAAGGTTTCGGGCACTTATTTTGATTTAAATATTGTTTGCAAGCTCACAATTCTTCAGTCACCCCATCTATCTGGGCTTTTATAAAAGCAAGATTATGGGGCTGAAATATTCCCAGACTTAGGAGATGGTGTGGTCAAATGTGCAGTTGCAGCTGAGTCAGGCAAAGGGATTTTTGTCCCAATCCTGCCAATCCTCTCCCCAGCCCTCATCCCTGGTCTGCTGGCAGGCTTTCTTGTGCTGTAGTCCCTCTGCTCTACACAAACAGTCTCAGTTTTCACAAAAGCCAACCCAAAGGTTAATATTGACAGGATTTATGCCTACCCAGGCTGTTTTGACAGGAGCAGATAAGGCAGTGACTGCATTTCAGGCTCTGGCCATCTGAGATGGCTGTTTCACCTGGAGCACAGGGATGGCTGGGAGATGGCCCGGGGACAGCAGCCCTGAACCTGACTCAGCAGCCACCAGGACAGTGTGTCTACCTGCCAGCAATGACCTTTTTCTTTCTTTTTTTTTAAATTTTCTTAGCTTTAACAGTGCTGGTAACAGTTGTGTCTCAAGCAGACACAGTAGTGATTTCTACCACGAATCAAAATAGCTGTTGCTGCGATTGCCAATTTGTGTGGTCTCTGAAACCCTGAATAAAAGGCAGCATTTTTAAAAGGTCAGTTTCTCACTGAGGAAAGAATGTGAATCATAAGATGAAAGAGACTGAGTTTGTATGTTTGGTATATGATGTTAATCAGTGCTGCATAATTTATTGATTTTTACTTTTAAAAATTCCTCTCAGTAATGTGTTTGTCTGCCACTGTTTTATTTAGTATTTGGAGGGAATAGGATTCTAGCATGATGAGAAGTCATCTTCCTCTTTCACTCATTTGACAGAATTAAAACATTATAGTCACTGACAGCATCTTTATTTCACTCAGGAGATGCATTTTATGAAGGTAACACCTAAATCTAGCATAAACAAGCACCCATCACCATTCATAAAATTGAAAAAAAAGGCTCCTCATCTGTTTGGTCTTTTTGTTTGTTTTTTTTTTTTGTGTTCCCAGCCTGTCATTTAGTGGTGATAGGACTAAACAGAGACAAGCTAGGAAAGCAAATTTAGCTGTGACACCCTGTCAGTGAACTCCATTTTTTTTCATCAGAATAATGTATATTTTGTCACGCAACTGCAGCTTCACTGTTAATTCAACCTTTTTTGCCTGACTGATTTCATTGTCTCATTTAAAAAAAAAAAAAAAGAGACGGACAGGTCATATAGGTGAAACAATATACATAGCTCATGTATGGGTTACTATATGTAAAGCATAAATTACAGTATTGGTAAACAACCTTACAAATTATTTTAACCTTTCCAAATAAGATCGCACTGTGGAACTTCTGTGCACATTCAGAAAATCAGACAGGGCAATATTTGGGAGACTTCAGTCAGCATCTACTATTTTTCAGATTTGCTCCACAAGCAAACAATTCTCTATGCTTTTAGAGGAGAAGTTCCTAGTATTTTGCAAACTTTTTTTTTTGTTGCATTCTGGGAAGTGTTGTCTTTTGAAGTAAATTCTTTAAAGATGTGAGGATGTTTCAGGACCACACCACTCACTCTTAAGGCACATCAAATTTTGGTGACAAAGAAACAGAGAAAATAAACGAAACTCTTTCCCTCCGCCCCTCCACAACTATAGTGAGTAATAAAGAGGACACTTGGCTTTATCTTATCTGCCTAAGAAAAGGCATCTGTTCTTTGAGTTGGGTGAGTCGCCTCAGTGGCCTGTTCTTTGACAAGCTGCTAAATGATCTGAATAAAGTAAAATTTTGAGTAAAGCCCACCAGGATTGTTTGAGAATAATATTTCTAAAAAAAAAAATTATTTAAGTATGCCTGTTTAATACCTAAGCACAGAAGACCCAGATGAACTACTTCAGCACTAGGTCAGAGACAATATCTTAGCTCCATGTCCAGAACTATTTGTGTCAATGAGTTGATTGATGTGCTTCTTTTCACATTGGCCTCTTAGCCTGTGTTTGCATTATATCTTCACCAGGAATATTTCTTTTTCTTCAGTAACGTATATTAAACCACTTCAAATTTCTTGATTTTTCGTTCTTCTGCTACATGCTGTCAACCACCTTTCTTAGGTGGTCATAAAGCAAGAAAAAATGACAAAATGCCATCCCAGTATTATGTTATTCCTGCACTTCGTTGTTTAATAATGTCTTAACTTGTGTTTTTACCTTCTGAGTGTTTATTTCCCAGATATCTTAAGAATTTTTTTTTCTAAACTGTTTGGGTGAAGAATTTTGAGTGAAAAAGTTTGCTTTAATGACTCTGATTCATGAAAAATGCTGCTCTTCCTCAGCTCCTGTTTCTGCAAATACAAACACAAACACACACAAACATACAGACACACAAAATATTTTCAGTGTACTCCTTTGGCCACTGTTCTTATTAGAGCTGTAACTTGTATATTTATGTCCAGGCTGGAGCTCATGCAGAAGCAGAGTCTCCTCTCCCTCCCCTCTGACCTGAGACAATGTCATTGCATGGTGATGACAGAAAGAAATTTTTTCCGCTTCTGGACAAAGAAGAAATCTTGCTCTTGGCAACTTGTCATCTTCACAGATTCTCTGTTACATTTCGACAAATCTTGGCTGAGTCTGTGAGTTCTGTAACATGAAATGCTGCCTAAATTAGTTTGGCAGGTACAACAGATGTGTTCATCAGAAGTTCTTTCTTTCCTGTGGTAAATTAAGACATGGCAGAGTGAGACGTTAAAGAGAAACCTGCCTCTTTGGTGACTAAACCAATTCAAATTTACACAAGATGGATTAAATCTTTGATTCTACCAACAAGTTAAAGAATATAGTTAATAGTTCTGCAGGTCTTTTCTTCAACTGTTTAACTTGTGCTGAGTATTTTACCTTGTTTGGTCCTCACGTTGTGTACTTTTGCTGGCACTTATATTTTCCACAGGACTTGTACCCAAAACTCATTCTACTAGCTGAGTTTCATCTGCTGTTCACCATGCCATAGTTTGCAGAAAAACTGCTGAAACCTTGTAAAATATTCATAAGAGTAACAATTTCTGACTAACTGCATGAATCCTCTTGGTCTCAGCTGCAGAATATGCGGGGCTAATACCCTCTTCAATAATAAATAGGTACTTGCTTCCCCTGAAGTTGTTTAAATAATAATAAGTAAACTGAACTTCAATATCTAGGGTGACATTCCAATGCTTTTTAATATTTACCTATTTTTTAATTATTATTATTATTATTAATATTGATATGAATGCTTAAACCAGAATTTCAATTAAACATTTCCACAGTTGTAAAAAAAAAAAACAAAACAAAACCAAACCAAACAGTGAAGAGCATATTATTATGTGGAAGTCATAATTTTAAGACAAAAGAAAATATTATCTGAGATTATAATTGGTCTTTCAACAGATATTTGGGTGATTGTGGCCAAACCTGTTTTGCAACTGTGCAAAGAATAGCAGGTGATCCTTTCTGATTTCACATCATCTCACAGAGTACAGCATAACCTTCTTAACTGACACTTTGCTAATCTTCATTCTTTATGAATCTGCACAAAAAAAAATTGGCAGTGTTTTCACTTCCACTGAGCAAAGATTTAAGATTAGGAAAAAGTGCTGAGAGAATGATTCATGTATTGCTAGGATGTCACTATCTTTAGAATATGAACTTAATAGGATAAAGTACATTATTAAATAGCTGACATGTGTGACATACGTCCTTATTTTCTGTTCTGCTTTCATGCCTGATAAATTTCTAAGCCTGGTACAATATATGGACAACTCGGTAGGTGTTGAAACCGTACAACTTTACCACACAGAATTCTTCATTCCTCATTGCAGAATCCAGGCATAAACTGGGCATCAAGATTTTGGAGGTTATAGTTTTGTGTGCAGTTGTGGTACATGAGGTGCATGGTGCATCTGCTGAATCATAAATTATAGCTGCAATTATTAATGAGATTCCTCTTTTTTAGTCTTACAGTAAAAAACATTTTTAGATAATTGCAGGTGATTTGATTAAGAATCTCTGCTTGCAGTGATTTTTACTGAGAGGGATGTCGTGGATAATTTTTTTTCTCCCTGCATATATTTTTTGGATATTAAAACTGGTTATTTTTAGGGCTTCCAAATTCCATTTCAGAGTGGGATTATCTGGAATTCCGAGAATTTGTTGGGGCTTTTAGTTAAAATTAAAAGGCACAGCTGAGTAGTGTGTAGATTTAAATTACTACTCCATCTCAATTCAGAGAACAGTCCCTTACTATAGAGATAAATATCCTACAAAGTGATGTCAGATCATAACTTTCCTACACCCTGTCTGGTTCACCTACCTTCATAGACCCTCTCATCCTCCTACAGCTTCATGCATTTTTTTACCGTACAAATGCACTCAGGAATGGTATCCTGGATTTCAAACACTAAATAGGATTTAAGCTTAAAACACTCACAGTTGCAGGTTTGGGAGGGAGGAAAGCAAGGTGCTGTGAAGACAGGGTTGTCTAAATGTCAGGAAACATGAGCACTGGTACTTGTTCTAGTCAAAAGCAATTCATATTGTTCTTTAAATTTTTAAGGAATCATGCAGGCTTACTTGTTAATTATGGTCAAGGATCTGTGGTCTGCTTGTCTTCAAAATATTCCTTGAAAGGGCTCTTTTGGAGCAAAGGCTGTTATAGTTTATGTCAAAATAATAAATACATGTCCCTCAGAAATTATATGTGTAGTTACTAACGACCATGTGGTCATCCTTAAAATAAATACAGTTCATCAAAATTCTTTTTTTTCCAAACAATTGAAAAATATGTAAATTACACTTGAATTCAAACATGTCTCATGTTAAGAAATTGCTTACTTAGACTTTTTTACATCAAGTTCATGAACTTCATAAGATTTGTCTCACCAGCTCTCCAAGATAACTAGGACAGAGTGTGCCACAATCATGAATTGTTGATCAAATCAAAATCTATACAACGTTCATGCAGACTAATTCTAATATTGTTTCTGAATGAATCATATTATTGAGAGTATGTGTTTCTATTCTTAGTTCTTAAAAAGTTACCTCATTAAATGAGGAATTACTTGTTGTTTTCAGAACAAGACATACCTTCCTCTTTCATTTAGAATCCCATAGTAAGGGCCACGTAACAGCGATCTCATGTGAGAATGCTCACATAGCATTTGTTTGATATTTATATTCTTTTCTAAGTCTCTGGGTAGATACATGACCTTTTTACAATAATATCTAGCACTCTGCTAACTTTTTGGCATTTGAGAATTGCCTTCCCTTATGTTTAAACAGAATATGTGTGTTGCAATTTAAGTAAAGCACATTTTATTTTTTTCTTGTCCTCTCTGAGAAGTCAGAATAATTGAAGCCTTTTTATAACATCCTTATTGTTATTTCTTGACAATTTATTCTTCCCTGACTTACCTTTTCTTGACGCTAAGCATGCTCTTTTACCATCAGCTTCACTTTCCTAACTTTTAATCACTCTCTGTCATTCAAGGTTGTGAACTCTACTTTATTTGTTCTCTTTTGGAACTGAGTCAAAAGGGTTGAGTCTGGGCCCTTAACAGTGTATAATAAAGGGAAGTATACTAATTGCTGATTTCACACATAGTGCTCCTAATAATATAATTCGAATCTCCATTTGCTTTCTTGTTGCCTGTTTTGAAGCATAATCTGTTATCCAAGATATTGGCATTGAGATAGTTATCCTCTATTTTCTACTGTTTCTTCAGAACTCATTATTTGTCTCTATTTAAGTGTCTGTATACATCTTTATTCAACTGCATAATTGATGCCAGTCTAATTTTTTCAATTTGTCAAGCTCTTATTATTATTCTTTTCCTGAAATATGTTCAATGTTTCATTTCCCAGGCTTTAAATAACTCATAAATTTGATTAGCATACTGCCTTCTTTTCAATTCTCCATTCCAAGTGTTTATTGAATCCCAAGAATCCCTAACTAGGATTTTCAAGGCCCAGTTCAAAACTCAATAGCCCAACATGGCTTCAGACACTAATGATGTTCCACTTGGACTGATATTTTTACTGGTTGCACTTTTCTGTGAGGCAAGTTAACTAAACCTTGATCTTAACGTACTTCTAAAGGGTGTTTCAGGTAATTACCAAAACCTCCTGAGGGTATAATCTTCTGTCAGATCAGCTAAAGGGAATTAGCTGAATAGCTGGATATAGTTGCAGGAACAATACGGTGTAATACATCTCTGCTGTGCCTCCTTTGTCTCTATTCCTGCTCAAAGACCTGGAGAAAGACCATTATGGCTTCACTCCCTACTTCCCCATTCCCCACAACACTGTGCCACCGGACTGTGGACTTCCTTACTAGCTGAGACTGAAAGGGCATCAGGGACCCAGGACGTCAGCAGCAGTCACTCCTAGTTACGTTATTCCCCAGCACTCTTTTAGGCATTGCAAGATTCAGACTCAGAGATTTTTTGCTTCCATACAGAAATTGCTTCAGCTGATCACTGTGGTTCTGCACCCTTTTTCAGAAAGCCCCTGCTTTGTACAGCAGCATTTTTAGAAGGGTGGTGCATCCAGAGAGCACTGACTCTGCTTTCAGTCAGGAATCAGGCCCATGTTTTTCATGCTGGATGAAAAGGAGGGCAATCCTCTGTGCCCTCTTCTTGGCCTCTTTTAGACAACACAGGAATAAAGCAACAGTGTGGGGTTTGGAGGCTAATCTTGGTGCATGTTTCCAGTGCTTACTTAGTATATTTCTGCAGAGTAATCTTCCTGACAGTGAGAACATCTTCAAGCAACCTTGATTCCCAGAGTGCCCATTCCTTACAGCTGGAGCTGCCAGGAGAGGAGCAAAGCTATTTCTGCTCTGGTTTCCACCAAAGATTTGCTGACAGTGGAAAGAGCTGCAGCTGCTACAAGGAGAGGTAATACTACCAMTGGGTTTACTCTGTGACCTGCAGKGTGAGGTCCTTCTTTCATGTCCAAATCATGAAGACCAGATCAGACCCTAATGTCTTATTGGACCATGTATAGATAATTTACGTTGGTGCTCTCTTAGTTTTCGGGAGGAGTTTGTTACATTTTGGCACTTTCTTCAACAGAGATTTCCCCTCCATTCGCAACGTCAGGGAGACTTTACTGGTTCCTCTTGATAAAGCCTCAAAGTCTTCCCCTCTTCATGCTATCACTTATTAATAAAGTCTCTTACTAAAGTTACACAAGTGGATTTTTAAGGAAAACACTCTCTGCTTTGTCCTCTGCTCCTTCACCCACAAATTATCTATTTTGGTTTCTTTAAGGTTTTCTTCTTGTTAAGACTATTTTAAATACACTAGGATGACTCTATCCTGCAGTATGAGACAGAAAAAAATACCAGACATTGTCTTAGCTGCTAATTTTTTCTGTTTCTGAATGTCCAGCATGCCAATATAGGACTGACTGGTGAGGCAGAAGACTTAAGTGAAAAACATGCTGTGGAACTCAAGAGCTGCTGGAGGAAGGAGAGAAGCTCAGCTTAGTTACAATTCACTTTGTTCAGGTGTATTTGTTGTTAAACTGAAGTGAAAGCTAGTCAGGCTAGCATGTAAACAGGTTAGGCAGAAAGGGGAAAAAAAGGCTGGTGTAGCTGTAAGAGTTATTCTAAACTGCTGCCTCTTTGAAGYAAAATAGCGACCAAGCAAAATCAGAAAAATTAAAAATGGGGGGGGTATGTGTGTGGGTCTGCTGTGTTTTCATTTTGTTTGTTTGTTGGGTTTTYGTTAGTCACCACACATTCTACCAAAAAAATTTGAGCTTATGGGCAAAATAATTTTTATATTAAACAGATGAATCAAAAAGTCTATGAGAAAGTCCACATAGCCCCGAGGAAGTAAAGAAATTTTACCAGAAAGTTTGGCAAGCAACTAATAGGAGAATTTGAGCAAAATACAGTGGAAAGATTTACACGTGAAATCTGGGCTGGTCATTTTTGCAATATTACAGTGATGGCTCCAAAAGTTTGACAACRCTGTTAAGGAAAACTGGAAAAATCAATACAGGCATTGCAAACAACTCTTTCAAGCTTACAGTAGCACAAAGCTGAATTTTGATTTGCTRTATTCCTATAGTTCTTCTTGGCTATTTCCATGTTATTGTCATAGTGCTTTTTGATTTTTGGAAGCTAACTAAGATTTGCTTTACTGCAACTTAGGAAAGYAACAATTTGAGCATTAGCTAGTTATAGACTAAACTTCTACTTCATCTYAGTGAGACTTTAGGGACCTATCTCAGTAGAAAAACTCAACCTAAACTGTTTTTAATACATTCTATTTCCCTGTTAACTTAATAATCACCTCTAATCACAACTTAGATTTTGTGAGTCTCTCTGCTTTCTCCCCAATAAGAAGCTGTATCAATAACTACTTTGTATTGATTACAAATATAATTCTTGGTATAATAGCTAGAAGTGTTGCCAAACTACTGGCACCATGGGAACATTTTGAAAATTATATAACTCTCAGGTAATTAGGGAGTGTTCTTACACATCTTTCTTAGAATATGCACAAAAAGACCATCAACATTGTTTCAGATTTTGAGCTCAAAAMACAGCTGAAGAGAGGAGGATCTTTGCAGACCTACTTTCTGACAACAGGTTTGGAAGATTAATATTTTCCATCACTCATGTAAGTTTTCTATTAATTTTATTGGAAGAAGTGACCTAGTTCTTTCATCGGTAATATAAGAAGTCCTTGCACGTATAAAGAACTAAGTGAGCATTTTCTGCCATTTTCCTACATTCCTTAGGAATGTCCGTGGATCAAATTGAGTGAGAATATTAGTTGATTAAATGTTGGTAGCATAATTAAGAAACATTCTTACTTACACCTCTAATTGATTATGGACCAACTTAGACCTTTCTGCAAAAATAGGAGTAAAATCTGGGGGCTTTTTACATATATATCTAGGTCTACCTTGAGCAGAATGCTTTCTTGCTCTATTTAACTTTTTCTCTAAAATATTTTTTCTAGCTTTTTGTGTACTACAATTAAATATGCTTACTGGAAATTTTCCTGGGGAAAAAAAATCACTCTCCTAATATTTGCAAGAAACAAGCATATAAAATGAATATAACCTAGTTGGAGAAAACTTACCACCAGAAATAATTTATGTCCACCATATTTTGTGGCAGAAACACTTTTTTTAGGTGATATTGGAACAGTGAGAATGAAATTAATGAGATACATTCTTTTAACACGCTAACCTTGTTTGAGCCCATTGGGGCGATTCTTATGCAACTGAATCCAAGAAAGAATGACACCATCAGGACACTGGTTGGCCTTTATGGCCCTGACTGGCTTCACATGGGAGTTCCACCCACACGTACTGCCCCAGGGCTGCAGTTAAGCCCAGGCTTGGGACCTGTTCCTTTCCCAAGCTGTGTTACAGGAGTGTTAGTGCTTGTTTTCCCCTCTAGCTGCATGCTCTAGGTAGTTTCTCACTTGGATAGAGCCTTTAAACATCTGGTTTAGCCTTGTCCCCAACTTTTGTTCTGGTAAATTTTTGTCTCTGGCCTCATAACCTTTTGTTCTTGTCTAGACCTTGGCCACAGTGCCTTTTGAAATGCCCGGGGCTGTCAGTGGCCTTTGCTGCCATTGTCTACCCCAGCCCACCTGGCTCAGGTATTGGGGTCTGCACACTGTTAGTAGGGCCTTGCCACAGCTGGAGTCATCTTCCCCTCAGGAGCAGCCTGTCCTTGCTGCTCCCCCAGAGACAACAATTATCTGCCTGGTGCTTCACGAAAAGTGATCATATTTGCATTCAGAAAAAACAGAAGAGTTTTCAAGAGTAGGACCTTATCAAGTAAGTCCATCAAACAGATCTGTGCCCCACTAAATCTTCCGGGTGTCTTAGTTCAAGAGGAATAGCTTATATGGATACAAGTCAAAAGACCACTTTAGCTTTTTAACTAACAAATTGCATGTTTTAAAACTATGCTTACAACTTAAGAGACAGAGACATTTAAATTTTTTCAGTTACCATTGAGTTTATCCTCATCATCCAGTCTGGGTCAGGGTAATAAAGTAAATTCTGTGAGTGGAATCTGATGCAAAGTATTTGTTTGACTAAAAACATAATGTTTTTAAGATTTGTGACCAGCAGATTTAACTTGTGGGTGCAGATTTTTAGTTTGTAACAGGAATTTTAGCACAACATGAGCACAAGAATATTTAATTCTGTCTGTATATGATGCACCTCAGTGGAAGACCCCTGTCTGCATATGTCCAGGGCAGAATTTGGCTATAAAACTATCCCAAAACATTGTCCAGCAACTACACTGATATGTTCTTTGACTATGYCGTAGTTCATCACTCTACAGTGCATGAGAAACAGTACAACAGGAATACAGAAGTATTGGATTTCTCTCCTTTGTGACTGATTTTACTTGTGTTGTGTTCCTGTTCAGTGGCTAGTGGACTTGCATTGGACACATAAAATCAGTAATAAATTTGCAGTCTTGTAAAAACTGTCTCAATGACTAAATATCCTTGATTGAGTTTGACTAATTGAGAAAATAAATCYGTCAACCCTACTTGAACCATACCCATAGGACTCTAATCTACCCAGTCAAGTCTGAAACAGACTATTTAGGAATTATTGAATAGAGAAAAACTGGAAAAAGGATAAGAGATTAGTAAGGTCACAAAGAAACTATTTATTTTGAGACCCAAATTTACAAAGGCTTACCTGTAAATTCAACTTTGTCCCAGTGAATAGTGTCATCAAATTCAATTAAATGTCCCAAAGCTTGGAGAGCTAAGCATGTAATGTATCTTTGCAGGATCAGGACTTACTTCAGGCTACAATTCTGCATTTCAAAATAGCATATGTACTATGAACTCTCCTTTAAAAACTTGCAGTAATAATAAAACGATGAGTTTCAAGAGAAGATTATCAAACCCTCATTTCTCCCCGTTGGTCTTGWCATTAAGGGACTCCAACATTACACTTCAGTCTGAAAAACAAAAAATACATTTTTAAAGTGGAGGTGATCCATGAGATCTGGTCTGAGACCTCCAAATAAAAATAACAATTTTAGATATCTCAAATTTTGTGCATTGAAATTTTCATCTCAGCTGAACTTTCATAGCTAACATCTACAAAGCAGTCACCTGCAGGTCTGACAAAGAAAGAAAAATAAGAAACAATTGGAAGAAACTGAGCAAAAGAAATTGAATTATTTTACTGAAAGAAGGCAGTAAGCAAAGGGCAGAACTGGGATGAGAAATGAGGTTAGTTTCTCAGTACAAATGATTGCGCTTCAATTTGAATTGAGAATAGTTTGTGTTTTCAGTTGGTACTTTCGTATTTGCTTCATGAATCTTGCTGAGAATTTTATTGTTTTAGAAATGCATATATTTTTATTTACTGGGTCTCTAATATCAGTAATTTCATATTTATATGTATGTTACACAAGAAATACCCCTAAAAATGTAGTAGAGATCAACCGGCATGCCCCACTAGGACCTAAAACCCCTTGCTAGCAGTAGGATATTTCAGTAAATTGAGATTTTAGTGAATAACCTGTTCTGGGCAACAGTAGAAKCATTTAAGTATTCCCTTCTTCTAAGATTTCTAAGTGCATTCATGAATCCTGAAAAAAATGTATGTTTCTCCTATGAAGAGTAGTTTTCTCTCTGACAGCATGGTTCCACTAATTTCAAATGAATTCCTCTGTTTTCAGAATGTGAATTATACTAAATTATAGTAAATATTGCTAAATTATATTCCATTTCAGAATGGAGTTATACTTAAGATTTTGGGTGGGATACATCACTGAAAAATAAATCTGTTTAATATCCTTTTGTCACTGCTCATGAAATACAATGTGCTTATTAAACATTTAACCATTAATGAGGTGTATTGAAGGAGTAATGTAAAACCAAATAATTTGCAGTAATACACTTCAAGTCAAGTGATATGAGACGAGAAGCTCACATAGTCGTTAATCAGAAATATTATATTTATTATTGTTTCCAAGTGTCCTGAAAATGTTGTAATTTAATGGTTAGAACTTGTTCAAAGCTGGCCTAAGCATATCCTGAAACAGAAATGAGAAGCCTAAATTACCTTCTGTGATACATTTCTGCTGGAAATAATGAAGATGTTTTTGTCTGCCTTGCAGGCACTTAAATGTATGAGAACCAGAATCAAAATATTCTTAGTACACACTAGCATTGTCTAAAATAAATCATATTATCAGTTGTATGTCTAGGGAAAGTGTGGTTTTAAATAGCTAAAGAGAAAAATGAATTCTTTTAGTTCAAAATGCTGAGGTGCAGCATAACAGAACTTTGTTGCTCAAGAGCACTTCCTACTAACCTTACTTATGATTAAAGCTGACAGTTGATTTTTTTTTTTCTTCAAATCCTATTAAATCTTTTTTGTCCCTGAAAGAGCAAATTTTCCAGGAAGCTTAGAAAAGAGTCTATTTCTGCATTGCATTACTGTTATTTAGAAATTTTACAAAGTCTATTTTGAAGGCAACTCCAAAGGAAGCCTGTCTTTCACAAAATGTTATTACTTGAACTGAAACTATGCCTCTGTTCCTCACCATCCATCTTATTTTATTAAAGTTTGGCCTCCTACAAAAATTACATATGAAAAATTATGAAAATTACAGTTCTGTCACGTTAGAAAGCTTTCTCTGAAAAATGACATTATTTATCCTTTTCCTTTTAAAATGCCCTTTTCCTGCCAAAGTGCCAAAGGAACACCCAGTGCAGCTCAAATGTGTTCTCACTGTTTATAGTTTGCCTCATGAGGCATTTTGGAGAACTTCTGTCACCAAAGAAAGCCAAAGGAAGGGAAAGTTCAGCAACACCATGGAGTTCCTCTAATATGTAGCAGAAATACTGGGGGGAGAATATCACTAAGAATTTACAGGAGCGTAGACCTTACTAAAAGGTCTCTTGCCATAGCCTGCTATTTCTATAAAAGCTTGGCAATGTCCCTTCTTAATGGAATGATGAAAAATATGTACTTTACAAAGATCCAGACTCATTGGACAAACAATTCAACACATACGATTACATTTCAGTAAGGCACATGAGTGCCATTTTCAGTAGCTCAACATTTTGCCCATTTCTACTCCCTTGACACCTTACACACAAGTTGTTTTGTCTGGTCAAGTGTGGTCAGCGTGAGTCAATGACACCTGATCTGGAAATCTTAGTTGACAATTTGTACTAGAAACTGTGTTCTGTTCCAGGACCAGCACTCTGTAGATTGGTAGCTAAAGAAGAAAATGTACACAAGTTTTCTTCATCAAGGAAGAAAGGAAATGTTAAATGAAAGCATCTGTGGACTAGAATTCAAAGAAAAGTATGAAAGCAAGTAAGATGCAGGTCTAAATTACAACTTGAAGAACTAACCCAAAAGATTTTAGTGTACTTGTTTAGGATTTCTCACTGGGTTGACTATCAATTTTTTTTTTTAAGTCAGCCATCTCTTAAAGATATTAAACCATCTCTTAAAGATAGAGGCTCTCTTTTCTGATGTTTTATCTCCATTTTCTATGCTTTTCTGACTACCACTAATGGGCTGGCTGGTTGATTACAGATCCATTACTCATTGTTGAATATGTTTTCCTGTGGAACCACTCTTCACCAGAGTACTGTCACTTCAGCTGAGGGCTTTATYTGCATTTGCTTTTCCGAAGAAGACAGCAAAAACCATGGCTGAGATTCATCTCAGATGTTTATGAACCTTCGTGGTCTTAGAATATTAGAAAAAATTCTCAACAGAGGATAAGAAGTATTAGAGAAGGACAAATGAAGAACAAAGGCACAAGCAATCAKAAAGCAATAAGTATTTGTCAGGCTTTCCTGCTAAGTTACTCTAAATAAATGTCCCATATTACATCTCAGAGGACACCATTATATTTTGTACTTTATCGTTACTCCCAATTGCATCTCGAATGAAACAGTTTTTCTGCAGGTTCTTGGGGATCAGCAGTTAATGACTAATCTCCGTCTCTCCACTCCCCAACCCTCCCCCTTTTTTTTTTCTTGAAACCAAATGCAAAATAAAGCCTTGTGCTCAGCAGAAATGGATATGAATGAAAACRCCACGTTATTGTAATGTCAAGCATCCAGGAGGAAGGTCAATGATAGGAGGCACTTTGACATGAGAGAGGCTTATTCTGCCACTTCGCAAACACTTTGATACCAGAGAATATCCGTAAGTAAAATGCAAATTCATGACTGTAGATATTAATGTGAATTCCAATTTCTACTGACACAAGCAAGAAAATGGAATTTTGAATATACACTGCATTTATTTTTGTGCTCAGGTTAGATTTTTTGTGGACGAGTTGCAGAGTTAACTGTTGAAATTAATGATAAAAATTTTTTCAAGTGATAAATATATCAGGGAAAGTGTGGTCTTCTTTGGGGGTTTTCTACAATCAGAGAGAAAGACAGTAATTTGCTAAATTATGTACCTTATTCTAATGTTGGCTATTGGTGTTGAAGGAAAGGAATTTAGGTTCTCAATGTGCTTCCTAGCTGGAAATGTCTGCAGCAGGGATATCTGTGCTTCACTTGATGGCAGCCTCACCAGACAAGGTCTTATACACCTGGTAATCATTTCCTACCTGATGGTGACCCTCATGAATAAACAACATGGCACAGAGGAGTAGAAGCAGCAGGATTGAATTTGCTTCCTAGAAGATCTTGTAAGAAAAATGAGGAAACCACATGTAAATCCTGTGTAATAGCATAGCAGACATCATAATGATACACTGGAAAATCACTCACCTGCCTCTTTCTTATACCTCTTTATGCCATCCCCTGGGAGGCCACACCAGGAGGAACACCACACTTTTGAAATCTAGACTGTATTTAATGTAAGTTAAATTATGGCTTATAGCCCATCTTTATCTGGCTGTCTGTAAGATTATTATTGTAAAACAAAATTCTCCCAGCATTTCATACAGCACATCCTATCCTTTATTGATTTACTGGCACCAGTAATAGTTGCTGAACTCTGCCTAGATCATTACAATCAGAGGCTGGGTCTCCACGAAAGCTCTAAAAAGGGCACTTTTTAAACTTACAATAATAGAAGAGAAATCTTAACAAATCTGAATGAGGCTGTTTTGTTCCTTGTCCTCTCTTCTTCCTTGTTTTGTACAAAGAGGTCTTAACACTTCACAAGAGCTCATATGGAGGCAATGGTAATAGAAATAAATAAGGGTTAGCCTTGTCATCAGAGCTGGCAGAACATGCAAGAATTCCAACAACTGGTCAACATGTACAATATATCAAAATAGAGATGAATTGAGGTGGTCTTTTTCATATATAATTTTCATGACTTCTTTTTTTCCACGTTGAGAAAAGAGAGAAGATTGAAAATCCTAACAGTTTCTCCTATTATAAAAATCACAGGCAGCCCTCTGGTGATGTAAATCTCTAAAATAGTCATAATTATTGATAATTAAAATAATTTGCTAGTAATCTGCCTGTCAATTTCTAACAGTCAGGAATTGATTACTTCCTAAAAAAAAAATTTATAGTTGCTTTATTTTTTCCTTTTTGTGTGCCATTCTGAAATAATTAGAAAGTATAAATTAAAACAAAATGTCATCATAAATATTAAAGTAAAACCATTTCAAAGATCAACAATATCATGTCACCAACCTGAGTGGAAAAAGTATTTCTTAAGGAAAAAAACTCCCACCAGAAACCTGGAAATTTCCTAATCTTTATTCTTACTCGCCTCTGGTTGTCCAATATTAATTTCCATTTGCATTTGCTTCTGTGCTTGAATGGTGCTGCTGCATTTTATTAAATTTTAACCCTTTTCTTTGTCTTTAAAAAATGTRTTACTTATGTGGAGGCATTGCAGTCTTTCTGTAAACATTTTTCAATGTGACTTTTAACTTCACTAACTTYACGTGAATAAATCAAATTATAAAAGCATTCTTTTTTAGTAATACCTCAGGACATGAAAAATACCTTGTAAGGTAAGRTAAGACTCAGGCATAGTCATCCTAATGAGCCGTCATTTGCTAAGTGGARTCATAAAACGCGAGGTGACATCTCAAATAAACTACAAACTGTTGATTTTAACAGTTTGTTTGGGAACTATTATTCTAAAATCAGAATATCTATCACTCCCAGGATTTTGTTATCCAGGTTGGATGGGGCTCTGAACAATCTGTTCTAGTGGATGGTGTGCCTGGGCATGGCAGGGTTGTTGGAACTCAATGGTCTTTAAGGTCATTTCCAACCCAAACCATTCTATGATTCAATGATTCAGTGATACCGATTCTTTTTTACATTGCTGTCATGTCAAGCCTTGATCCTTGGCAATTTGCTGTTTACTAATGATGTGTTAGATTTCAAACACTGTCTAAATTTAAACCAAAATGATGGTAAACAATCTCCAGGACAAATTCGAGCCCCCATTACCTAAACTTTAAAYTGAGTTCTAACAGGGCTTTAAGCTGCTATGGCAGATGCCACCTGTGGCAATTTGTGCTTTAATTGACAAAGGTTTAGTGTTTACTGAAGTAACACTGAGACGTACTTCTGTCCTCTGATACTGCAAAAGTACTTCAGGAAACATTTTTTGCTCTGATTTTGAATGCCTGTGTCAAAACATGATCACCCAAATGCAAACGACRTTGCGATTGCTGGATTTCAATGATGTCCCTGACAGGAGAAGCAGGGTAAGAATGTGGATCCATATATACATTTATTACTCTTTCTCAGAATATTCTCCAACATCRAGCAGTCCTTGATCAAGAACTTACTGAAAAAGAAGTGGTATTTTTTTTAATGGCTATGTAAGGAAGGTTTTACATATGTCTAYATGAATGTGAAGACACATTAATTGTAAAGTGAGATTTAAAAGCTTGTACCATTTTATAAACACTTTGAAGCCACAGCTGTGTGCATCTAAATCTGAGACAACATCTTTAATAGTCTAATTAATGACAGAGAGGAGTGGGRCAATTACAAAAATAGAACTCTAATTTAGGCAGAGTCACAGCCTCTTTGCCAGGTTCTCTATCAAAGGTAGTTTTTTTCCTCCTTTTTCACTGAAACAGAATCAATCCTCAACCCAAGAGATTCTACTGAGGCAGGTGCCTGCAGATTTATACCACCTGTCCCCATAATTTCTCTGAAGCAACTTTATCGTGTGTACCACCTGAGAAGCTCTTTCCAAATGTGTTCAATTTATATATTGTTATTTGCCCTAATGGGATATAAACCATTCTCCAAATTACCTTTGCCTTTTTTTTTTCCCCCACAGAAACACAGCTGGCTCTGGAGATGTAAAACAGTTCTTTTGGCAGCAGGTAACAGGACTTGGACAAGAAGTAAGAACTGTGTCCTGTTCACAATAAGAAAAGAAGAATAAGTACTAGGATGTCAGTTTGGTCAAGGAATTTGGACTAATGTACTACTAATAAGCACAATGCTTTGAATTTTTGGGGGGCCAGGTGGATAGTAACACTTATTTGCAAATACTTTCCAGATATACTTCTGCAGAAAAGACTAGCTGGCTTTCTTGCTGATCAATTTTTAGTACAAAGGAAGATACTAAAGTCATATTTGGATCCTCTTTGCTGGCTTGAGTAAAGTTCCAAGAAGAGATTAAATTTGATTTGTTTTCAATTTAGAAAAAAACAACCAAATTGTACTTCAAAATAAAGTATTCAACCTAGAATTGATAAAGGCAAATTTGTTTAAGTGAGAAATACATTTTTGTTTTATGGTTCTTTGTGGATATCACGTGAGACAGTTTGAGAACTGTTGGTTCCAGTAAAAAAAATGTGGAATCCAAACTAGACTACTTCATTGAAAACACAGTAGGAGAGAAAAAAAAATGTAGTGCTATAGACTTTAAACTGGTCAAGGAATACTTTTAGGGCTTTTACCTAAAGTACAAATGTGTGAAGTTCAATAGCTKATTTTAAAATTTCTGTGAGGACTCAGAATAAAAGTGTTATTCTGAAGTCACTGTATTGTCTTAATCTGTCCACTACATATGTTATAATTCTAATATATAATATTATGTCTGGAATATATTATATATAAATACATATAATTAATATCACCAGCATTAAATATTCTGATTAAACTATGTAAATGTACTTAAGTAAAATTATTTTGTGATACGTTCTTACATTACTACCTTTTGAGGACAAATTAGTACAAAATCATATAAAAATCAGCAGAATAGAAAGCTGCACATTTCGTGTGTCCTATTGCATATCTTCCTGCTGACAGACTGTGGCWTGGTGTAGGATCTAAATGGTGCAGGTGGGATTTTTTTTAAGTAGACTTGGGTTTTCACCATTTTCCACTCAATTTTGATCACATTCTAGGTACTCGTTCTGCATCTACCATATCAGTTTCCTGCTTATGTCTCATTTCTGCAGGCAGGTAGCAGAAGCACTACGCAGTGTTTGCCTACCACTGGTTTTCCATGGTGAAAACTCAAGGAGGAAAAGCACGGATCAGTTTGCACATAACAGATCCATTTACAGTGGACTGGTGAATCCCCATTTTTGTTGCCTCTCTCAGAGAAAGAAAACTGCTTAAGGGGGTGTGCTGGCAAATCTGACTTTGGGGTTCAGTTCCTGTCAAAGTGTTGGAAAGTGTCCAAAGAACCCAATCACACCGGTTTGCAACACTTGAGTCTTCCTGAAAGCTTAAGGTTTTAATGTGAGTATAAGGACAACTTATGCACACACTAAAAAAAAAAAAATTATGCATAAAAACTTGAGAATCGATTTCCATATACCATCCCACTGAGCAATGTGTCATTACTGAATCCTCATAAAGATACATGCTGAGCGGTTTACAGGATGAACCTAAGTAATTAGCTCTATCTGTTGTAATTAGGAGTCAGTCAGTATGTCATCTGAGATAATTATGTTGCAATACAGATAATTTTYCTGAACAGTAGATGTTGCATGGAATTATTTGTCTACTAGTATGATGATACTTCTCCAGGTAAAAATTTCAGTGATGGCTGGGAGAATAAGATATTGCAATGACTGATAAAAGCGTCATTAAATTGAGTTAATTTCAACATTGTTTCTATTATTCATATGATTGTAATAATTCTACCTTTATGTTTTTATGGTTTTGTTACAGAAACACAGTTGCAGTATTTAAGCAAGAAGAAGAATGAAAATTCATCTCTTTGTAGAACTTCACTGGAGTCAGCAGAAGTAGAACAAGCTTGACTTTTTTTCTTATTTCAGGTATGGGACCCTAGATAAACTTTGTTGTAGTACTAGGGGACATCATTAAGGAAAAATCAATTTGAAAGTGCAAATTGTTTGCATAGCAACACTTAATAATTTTCATAGGTTGTTACTGAAGGACTAATGAAGTTTTTGCATGTAATGTGACTTGATTAGATGTCTCRTACACTAAAACATTTATTTGCATGAAAATCAGATAAATGGCTGTAGTGGGTTGACCCTGGCTGGATGCCAGACATGCACCAAAGCCTCTCCATCACTCCCCTCCACAGCTGGATAAGGGAGAGAAGAAAATATAACAGAGGGTTCATGGGTTGAGATAAGGATGGAGAGAGATTGTTCACCAAGTACCATCATGGGCAAAACAGGCTCAAATTACAGATATTAATTTAATTTATTGTTAACAAAATCAGAGCAGAGTAAGGAGCAGTAAAAACAGAGCTTAAAAACATCTTTCCCACATCTCTCCCTCCTTCCCAGCTCTACCTCCTATCTACCCCAGTGGTGCAGGGACATGGAAGGGGAGCTGTGGTCAGTTCATCACCCCTGGTTTCTCCCCTTGCTCAGGGAGAGGACTCCTTCCCCTGCTCCAGCACAGGGTCCCTCTCATGGGAGATAGTTCTCCATGAACTTCTCCAATGTGACTCCATCCCACGGGAAAGAGTTCTCTGCAAACTGGTGCCATGTAATTTCATCCTCAGGGCAACAGTTCCCCATGAACTGCTGCAATGTGGGTCACTCTTCCATGGAGTGCGGTCCTTCAGGGGCAGGCTGCTCCAGTGAGGGTCCCCCATGGGATCACAAGTCCTACCAGGAAACCTTCTCCAGTGTGGTCTTCTCCTCTCTCCATGGGTCTGCAGGTCCTGTCAGGAGCCTGTCCCAGTACAGGTCTCTGACTGGATCACAGCCTCCTCCCGGGCATCCACCTGCTCCAGTGTGGGGCTCCACCATGGGCTGCAGGTGGATCTCTGCATCCCCGTGGTCCTTCATGGGCTGCAGGGGCACAGCTGTCTCACCATGGTCTGTACCACGACCTGCAGAATAATCTCAACTCTGGCACCCAAAGCACCTCCTCCCCTGCCTTCTCCACTGACCTGGGTGTCTGCAGAGCTGCTCCTCTCACATGTTCTCACCCTGCTTTTCTCTGGCCACAGTTACACCTGTACAACAACTTTTTTTTTTTCTTCTTAAATCTGTTATCACAGAGGCGTTGTCATCATTTCTAATTGGCCCAACATTGATGAGCAGCACATTCATCTTGGAGCCAGCAGGGATCGACTCTGGTGGACACGGGCATCATGAAGACACTGTGAGCTGGATGAAGTATTGCCTGTTGAGAAATTTCTCATCTGTATGCTCCCCTGTGGTCTTTGACTTAGGCTCGGTCTAATAACAGAGTTAATGCAGAAAAAGTTCTGCTTTTATTTATCTAGGCTGTCACCACCCTGGCTGATGGTGGCAGCCGTATTTGGAACATGGTTTATTTTCATGGAAGCTCTCCCTGGCTACTTTGGATTAGGAGTTCCTAGTTCCAAAGCCGAAAGGCTTTTCTTCCTGCCAGCAGTCAGCACTTTAAATTACACATTCCTGGGTTGATTTCCAGCTGGTGAAGACAGACACCTGTGGCAGAATTTAACACTTAAAAATAACATAATTATTGCAGCAGCAGGGTGTCGCAGCCCAGCTGAATTAGTTACCTGTGTGTGTGGCAAAAATGAGGCCCTTCTTACAGGGGCATTGAGGAAACTCAAGGTTTGGACAAGGAAGTGCCGAGATCAACGGTGAGTTTGTGAAGCACCAAGCTAAAAGTTATGTACCTTTGTGTACTTCTGGATGTTCAGTGATGAGATCTGCAACCAACTGCTTAGCAAGGAAGAAGGCAGCAATTGGCACCTCTTTTTTTAATAGTCAAGCAACGGCCGGTGTATGATGGCACATAACGGGAGGTTCTGTTTCTGAAGTGACCTCTGGCTAGGAAAGCATGAATCTTCATCCCAGCTTCTATATCCTAAGTATGCAGCATAAGCATCAGACTGGCCCAAACAAGCAAGGTTGTCTTATCTTAAGACAACTGTGTGGGTCAGAGACTGCAAAATGAGCTACCTCCCCTTGAGTTTTAACCACTCCCCTTTCACCAATAGAGACACAACTGAGAAAAGACATAAATGAAAAGAAAGCAGTTTACTAAAAAGCAACATAGCAACAACCAAGATAACAGTCATGAGACCAAATAAAAAGGTGCTGAATCCCGTGGACTCCCTGGGAACAAAGAAAATGAGATATTGGTCTCTGTAGAAGAAACAAAAAATGGTGGAGAAGCCCTCTCCAAACTATGTGGTGGAGAGAGAGGTCAAAGGAAAAACAACACAGCAACCAAGCTTCCGCAATTACAGAACCCCCTCTTCACCTAGAAAACAACAGGGACAAACCTGAAAACCTGAAAGAACTATTTTTTTTGTCCAAAAGCAAGAGTCAGTGCTGCTGGGCTGCCTGCTCCACGCTACCTGATAGGGGCTCTCCTGGTGGCGGTGGTCGCATTGACRATGGTGGCTGGAACTGGGACAACAGCCAAAAAACTTGTGGAGAGAAGARTCTGACATCCCAGCATAGCTGTCCCGAGTGGCAGCAGTGAAAAGGTCCAAAGAAAACACCTTTCCCTAGTCCAGGAACAGGGTTGCCATGGCAGCCAAAAAGGTACTATGAAATTCTCCAAAGCCCAAAAGAGAGCCTCTGCCTCTCACTGCCTGGGCTCGAAGAACCTGCCCCAAGCAACTCTCTTGGCAGCCCAGAGAAAATCCAGAGAGCCTTTGCCTCTGCTCCRAAGCCAGGAGGGAACAAAAAGAGGGCACTGTTTGAGTGTTCCCTGTCTCTTAAATGGACCTTGAACCACCCRGCGTGAAACACCCTCGATCTGCTTCCGGACCCTGGGTCTCAATGGGACAGCGATAATCTTGGGCAGGTTGGCACAGAGAAGAGGTGGAATGAAATATACATTTTTTATGGGTTATCCAGGACAAAGAATCAAAAAGCTAGAAGAAGCCAGACAAGAAGATGTACATCTCTCCCTTTTGGGCAGGGCTTTGAGCAGGAAAGATGAACTTTTCTTCTGACTCCATTTGTCTCTATGCATTTTTATCCAGGTTCAGTATAATTTTAAATGTCCTTCCCTTATAGCTTGGATGTTGTGACACTTCTCTATGGTAAGAGAGGTTCGGATCCAAAACTAATATRCTTTGGATACTGAAGACTTCTCCATAAGTCTATTGTGAAATAAGGTGAGAAACTTTGTCCAATTTGTCGGTCATGGTTTGAGAAAAAATGATTATTCTTTGCATCATATGGGAAATTAGCATTTTGGTGTGTCTCTGCACAAGATTGAATTGCCACAAAGTTTAAAACCAGTCCAACTTGAAAAATTCTACACAACAGAACCAAGCTCTAATAAACAATTTTTTTGTTGATKAACTCTGCCCGGAATAGTAGAGCATGAAAGAAGATGTTGAGTACCTAATAGAAAGGTAATCCTGCCTTTAAGTAGAATTATTTCTGTAGCAGGAAAAAAATTTTAAAAATCTATTCCATTGACAAATAGGCACATATAGTGGGGAATTTTATCTGTGTCTTCTAGAATGGGATTTTTGCAATGTGATGTTAATGGACATAGAGGCATATATCCCACAGGCCTGCTTTTAGCTTTTAAATGCACTTTTGTAAGACCATGGAGAAACCAAATTGTTTTTAAAACTACATACAATAGATTATAAATCACATAGTATCCTTATTATACTGTTTAGCTGATTGACTTTATGARTAAGCAGCTCTCAGTTTGGCCTAAAATAAAAGCTGATAACTATTTTGGTTTAAAAAAAAGGTGGGGAGATTACATGTAACTTACTGTTAGGTCTGACAGATGGTTCCCAGTTATTCAGCTATATCCTGTCACCCTGACAGGAAGGTTTTTTGTGTTAGCCTTCAATTTTCCTCTATGAGCCCAGTGAGAATGTCCCGTAAAATCACAGCCTACTAGAGAGCAGAGTAACCTTTATCAYGTCATCTGTGCTTAAGTGGCCTTTGAGGAAACTTACTGACCSTGTCTGGATTTCTTTTGGGTTCAATTTGCGACAAAATAAACTCAAACCTGTTTAGGATCCTCATGAAGAACTGCACCACATGCTGTTATTGTTTTCTTCCCGTCACCTTCGAATGTGGTGCTTGATACTGATTAATTGCCTCTCTTTTCTCTTTACCAGGTGCATTTGCCAGGTCTCATCTCTGATAACAGATGCCACTATCTGTGTTTTTTCAATTTTTTGTGGTACTGAATTAACTGTTTCTGCTCTAAACCCTTCAAAGCCTAAATCTTAACTCAGAATTTAAMGGWGMCTGTGCTGCASACGTGACTGAGGGGTTGGGCATATGGCCCATGTATCATTCAGGTCACTCCCTCTACAGGCTGCCACTTCTGACCCCACAGCAGTGGGATTAACTTAATGAAATAAGACGAAAATGTTGTATTGATACAAGMAGTGCATGGATCAAATTTATAAAATACAGTGAAATCATAGCTGCAYTGGCATGATTCCAATTCTCATATATTCACACCACAAACATTTACAGTGCATGCATGGGATTTTTGCTTCCACCTGCTTCCTTCAGCATTATGCTCAGAGTGGGTCTGAAATTTATTCCTGTCAACTGAAAGTTGACAGGAAAAAACTTTCAGTTTCTGGRGGAAAAAAAATCCAAATATTTATTAAATATGTACTATTTATTTTGAATTACTGAATAATGTTCATTACTCTGAATCTACAAATCTAAAAATATGCATACAATTGAAAATTAATCTTYGGGTACATTATCAAAATGCCAAGATTCCTTTTAGCACAGAAACGTGAACTGGATAATGATGTACCTTTATTAAAAAAATGAATAAATCTGAGATTACAGATTGCAATGGGCACACAGGGAAAATACTCTGTATTCTACAAGTCCTATCTGTAGCATGTCCTGATGGGATTTTCCCTCCTATTTTCTCCTTTTCTTTGTTTAAATGAATGTAATGCACTATATAATTGAAAACAATCATTGTAAAARATGCTAATTTCCCCCCCACCTTGTGTGGTTTCATTTACTGTGTCACTGGCACCAATTTCTCTATTAATGACTCTCAGTCTATTGACCTTGATGAAGTTATTGATTGGCCAAGGTTTTTTCAGGTGTCTMATCTTGTGGCACTAACAGACTGGAACTTAGTAAACATGTTTTTCACTTTCCTTTTGTGAAACGTTAGGTAGTTTAAAAAGAAAAGTACTGATCTCCCAAATAATTATATTTCATACATATTCTGTCCTGAAAAGTGGAATTGGAAATACCCTGTTTATCCTTTTAACAACTTCTGGGCAAATCTACCCCATTTACAGACAAGTGGCTTTCCATTATTATTTGTAAATATGATGCCTGGAAATTGGTCTGAAGTCTAAATCCAGGCTCAGGAACAAAAGACATTTTGTCATGGGAGTTTAAAACAGCATCTCAGTCCTTTGATATCCAGCCCTCTAAACTTCTGCAAGACTTGTATGCCCAATTCATTTTGGCTATTTGAAAACCAACAGGCTGTAAAAATTAAACTAATGATTTGGGTACCAAAGCAGCTTTSTCCCAGAGATGCCTTGTCTATTCAGTGCTAGCAGAAATAGTATTTTGTATGTTCAGTCAGGTCAGTTGGGCCACAATAAGAAAAAAAATTACAGAGACGCCATTTGATGAACAAACAGTTTGGTTCTTTTGGGGTTTAGGTTTGTTTGGTTTGTTTTTTTCTTGGGAGGGTGTTGTTGGTTTCTTGCTTGTGTTTTTTGGTTTGGTTTTGTTTTGTGTTACTTTGTTTTGTTGGTTTTGGTTTTTGTTTCTTGGKTTTTTTTAAAGCCCCTGTCACTGGAATTATTAATTGAAAATAGTGCTAAAGGTGGCTCTGTGATATTTCCACTTAGTGAAGAATCAAGATAAATTTATCAAGCTTTGTAAGAACAGGATTTGGGGATAGTGGCTGGTTCAAATATGAGTTACTTGTTTCTTCTGGGAGAACGCTGAGAGCTTTTGAAATCCTACCTGGYTAAAAACCATTTTTTAAATTAAATTATCCCAAACAGTGAATGTATTTTCTGAGGAGATAACTAAGCATCATCACTGTCTCACCTGTGCTTACAGCATTTACCCCTAAGTATCCTCAAGGCTTATTTAAAACCTTTCTTCACTTCCCACATTTGTGTTTAGTGTAGGGAGGACACAAAAAATTAAGAATGGAATTTACCCCATTCTGRTATTGATAAAAACTAGACACCTTTTTTTTTACACCTCTTTCCTACACTGTGTGTTTCTGTTCACATAGAGTAAACTGTTTAAACTCAGTAGATGCTCCGGGAAGAGTTGGATGCAGAGAGAAGACAATGGAGGGGATGGAGACAGTTGTATTGCATATCAGGAAATGCCAGCTTTTCTGCAGAACATGGAAATATGGGAGGAGGGTAGAATATTCCATCCCAGGAATTGCTTGTGACCTTACCTAAATTTTATGGTTAAATTTGTTGAAAATTCATCAGAAAGTAAATACCAAAAATTACTGCTTTAGCCAAGCCGCCACAAAGATGCAGAAACATAAAAATTTTGTAAATGTGTCAGGGATCCAGTATTCAAAGTATAAGTAGATGCCTTATGACTGAACTGTCTTTTATGGGCCTAAGTTGAAGAATGTGGAGGATGATGACTGGGAGTCCCAGGTGGCTCTGTCAAGAGGGGACTTAGCATTTTTTGGCTTGTAAAGAGAGTTATGACATTAGTTACCTGAATGGGTGCTCCTGTGAGGCTTAGCCAAACTGTTTCTTAACACAGTTAAGTTGTACTTTTTATGACAGAACATTTGGAGATCTGGTTTGGGTTTTTTTCCTTGAAAGCTGAAGAATTTCAGCAAGTCTAAAAAAAATATTTTCTTGCTCTAGAAGGAGTGCTATCATTTTCCCTCAAAAGTGAAATTACCTGCTATCTCATTAGGAGTTTAGGATCTCTGGAAGTTATGCAAAYGTATTCCTCATCTACAACAGGGAACTTACAGTATAAAACCAGACCTTGCAACTGCTTTCTTTCAAGAGTCTGAATCAAAAGCCTGGGCACCAAAATTTGCATTTGATCTCCACAAATCAGAATTACATCTGTCTCCGACCTTTGCTAGTTGCCAGCAGGGTRACTTACTTGAGGTCTGACAGGCTAAGATTTGAATTAGCTCAACTTCTGAATCTTCTTGATGTCTCTCCACTGCAGTTTGTCATTCCTGCATAGCTCTGATATCCCCTGAGGAGTATCAAAATCCAGAGGACCTTAGACAGAGACAGTCATGAATCCACATAAGACATTTTTCTCAACATAGTTTTAAAGTTCTGAAGAAAAATTCTAACTCAACAGTTTCTGACCAGAGAGAATAGAAAACATTAGAAGTAATTAGCSTATTTTATATGCTTAAATCAAAGTTTTTTTAAGAAGAAGAAAGGTGTAGAAAATTCCGTTCTCCAATAGAATTAATAAGTATGACAACAATAAGAAAGTTGAGGCTGTTGTGGGAACAGAAGTAAACAAAGAGGCCAACAGAAGAAGAAACATACAGACACTGAGGTGAAAGAATGAAGAAACAAACTCCACAGTACATTTTGAAGTAATTATGTTTGTAACAGATATTTCCCAGCTATACTGCATGTTATATGACTGAGCAACTTTAATTTTGACTGCTGATCAGTGCAGTGGCATGTTCAGTTTTATAAAACATTTGGGGAACAGTCCTAAGTCAGATGTACTGGCATGAATGATGACATATAAAGCCTGTTAATATATCAATTATTATAGTGCCTCAGAGTGTGAAACTTTGCATAGAGTTAATTATCACCATGTTAATGAGTGGTGTAATGATAAATACAGAGTGGGTAATTTCATCTGTTCAGTGCATTTGAGGAGTTAGATATTCATTATAGTGCTAAAATTAGGAGTGAATAACCTCAATTTTCCCACAGTTCTTAACATCCACACTATTAATGTTAGTGACTGCACTGCACTGTGGATGCAAACAAGCTGTTCATTAACAGAAATTAGCTGTGCCTTTGTTCCATTTTGTCTTAAGGTTTCTGAGAATAGTGCCACTATTGTCTGTCATTTCTGTACACAGGAAGGATTTTTTCTTTGCCTAAATATTTAAGGAAAACACCCAGAGCAGAGTCTTCACAGTTTCTTGACCCCCTTCAATCTTTGATCTTTACAAACCAGCAGATCTAAGAAAAAAATAGCAATCTGAATCTAGAAATGCCTTATATTCAGTAGCCATTGGCCTGCTGCTCTAATTATTGTTTTCAGTACCCAAGATCCAGTTTACAAAATCAGCTCCAGCAGATTACAGGCAGTAGAACCTCGGTAATGAGAAGGTAAAGCAACATTTCATGGCAATCCAAAGATAAATCTGACTCCATATTCRTACACTGGCTGTTGAACACCATGCTGAGTATTCAGCAAGGGCAGACCAAGAGTTATGTGCCAGCAATCTGATAAGGGATAAAGGCTATAACTGCTGGGGTTGGGAGGGAGGCAAAGGCGAGAGTCCCGCTGGGAGTGAGCACCTCAAGTGCCATAAAGGAAGGGATAATCTGAAAAAAAGATTTGTTCTTTGAAAATATCTTCATTTGTGACAGGGCTGGGGGTCTGGGATAAGAATCTGTCCACATCCAGGGTAAATGCTAGGGCCAGGCAGTCCTTCATCAGTTCCCCTGCAAATGCAGCTCTCCCTGACCTGGTTGCTCAGCCCTTGCTCAGGTTCTCTGCTCCATTTAGAGTCTCCTTGTTTTCTCAGATTATTTAATTCCCATGCTTTTTACCTTGTTTCACAGCCAGTGTTTTGTACATGTATACTATGCTTACTATGTATCTAATTTTTGATGACTGAATGAAAAAACGAATGCAGGGATGAACGTGCTGCACACAAGCTTCTCCTCAGAAAAGACTTTTTCAGCACATCAGCTGCTTCTTCTCAACACAAACTTTTATTGTTTGTTATCATAYATTTATAAACTCTCATGTGTCTCCACGTTGGCTTACACATCAGTGTTCTGCTCTGGGGAGCCTTTTGTGGAACTTTTTATGAATAACACTAACTTAGATGTTGTGTCTACTTTTACATATAACTCTGATTTGCTTATTGTTAGTAGGCAGACTCCAGACCTTTGTGTATTTTATTGTTTAATGTTGTTTCACACCTGAGACATTTTGAGAGTCTTTAAAGCACGAATGTTCTGCATGATTCCCTCCCAGGATGACTTATTAAAATGAAAGTTTTCAGTCATAACCAGCACTTTAGAAGTCAGATTTTGTTATCATTTCATTGCAGTCCTTTAAGTGGTTATGCAACTGATAATCTGTTACTGTCAACAGGTCATTTCCTTCAATAGATTTGAGTTTATGGCATATAAAATCAAACACCATGTTTYGTTTGTTTTTCTGCCTAACTGATGTTCCCCATGCAGCTTGAATATGTCCACCTGCATGGTGGTACGAAGAATATTTCAGAGTTACTTTAAGAACAAAGGAAAAACGMACTCTAAGAATGGCAGGGCCAGTGAGGACAATTTTTTTTGTTTGAATGGTCTGAGCTTAATATGAACTTCAAGAAACAAATATGAACTTCAAGAAGAAAGAGGAAAATCCTGCATGACGATACTAAACTGGGAGGAGCTGTTGACTCCCTCAAAGGCAGAAAGACTCTACAGAGAGACCTAAAGAGATTAGAGGACTCGGCAATCACCAGTCATATTGARTTCAACAAAGTACTGGATTCTGCACCTGGGATGGGGCAGCCTTGCATGTACAGACTGGAGAATGAAAGGSTGGAAAGCAGCGCTCTGGAAAGGGACCTGGGGATTCCGGTCAAGGGCAAGTTGGATATGAGTCAGCAGTGCCCCGGCAGCCGGGAGGGCCAAGTGTGTCCTGGGGCTGATCAGGCACAGCATCACCAGCCAGGCAAGGGAGGGRATTGTCCCGCTCTGCTCTGCACTGTGGCAGCCTCACCTTAAATATTATGTGCACTGTTGGGCACCAAACTATAAAAAAGATATTGCGCCATTAGAGATCATTCAAAGARCACTGAAGGTGTAGGGTCTGGAGGGGACACATGAGGAGCAGCTGGGGTCACGTGGCTTGTTCAGCCTGGAGAAGAGGAGACTGAGGGGAGACCTCATAGTGATCTGCACCTTCCTCGTGAGGGGAAGTGGAAGATCAAATCTTCTCTGTGGTGACCAGTGACAGTACCCAAGGGAATAGCCTGGAGTTGTGTCAGGGGAGGTTTAGGTTGGATGTCAGGAAAAGGTTCTTCACCCAGAGGGTGGTTGGGCACTGGAACAGGCTCCCCAGGGCAGTAGTCACAGCACCAAACCTGATAAGCTCAAGAARTGTTTGGACAATGCTCTCAGGCACRTGGTGTGACTCTTGGGGTGTTCTGTGCAAAGTTAGGAGTTGAACTTCAATGATCCTGGTGAATGCCTTCCAACTCAGGATATTCTATGATTCCATGGTTACAGAGGATAGTTTAACCTGAACTGACAATCATAAAATAAAGAAATCAATGGCAYCACTTAAATATTCTCTTCTGAGGTCTCTTGCGTTTCTCGGATTTAGTAAGTTTTATATGCCTTCACCTTCAAAGAAGCAGAGAAAAACAGAGCAAGGAGCACTGAAGCTGACAATGGTTTTGTCAGATGACTGYTTGCTGTGGAGCATTATCACCTGCTCCATGGCCCCCTCAAACTGCTTTTCAGCCCAGCTGTGCTCAGTTTAATTCTTTGGGAACAGGTTGTAGCATTACATRAAAAGGGGTATGTAACTATTTCCTCAAGGGTTATGAGAAGTAAACTCATAACCTAACTCATGGCTAAACTCAAGGATGATGTTGCCTTGATATTAATACAATATTAATGAACTGATCACTTTATATCCTTTGAGAAATGGCTTTACAATGTCACCTCTCTGTACATCTTTTGATATATATCCATTGAGATATATATATTAAAATACACATCCAATGGAGTTTTTCATATGTCATATAAATACATACCATAACTTTTTTTAAAAACTGGGTTCTCACATTGAGACAGGAGAGCTTGATGCTTAGTGAGCAGTTATCGTCTTTTTATGTCTCCTCTCCAGCACTGCGCTCAGTTTTCCATGTTCAGCCCTCTTTCAGTGGTCTGGATGAATAAAACATTCCCTGCTTTGGAGGACAATGTTACTGGATGTGTTTTATTACTGAACTAGCTTGAATACATTGGTAAGAGTCAGAGTCAGTCATTCTTGTTTCTATAATTGGTAACGTGGCAGAACTCTGATGGAAGACATAAAGTTACTGAAAGTTATCAAAAAGGAAGACAGAATTAAAAAAGTCCACACATGGTCTAAGCACATAAACTTGCGGTTTTTTTGTGAGATGCACATAACCAGGACATTAATGGAAACCATTTGGAAGAATGGACTCTAGAACCAAATACCTGAGAAAGTAACTTTTTTCAAGAAATCAGTGCTGTAATAGAGTTCACCTGTTGGGACAGAAGAGCTATCATATGTATGTGAGTTGAGCAATGGATGCTTTTCTGAAGCCTTCAGAGGGGGCTCCACAGTATTCAAAATTCAAAACACTGGTCCATGTTATCTGTATTCTGAACAGTGCATAGGTGTGGCAATTTGAAATTACATCAGGCCCAACTACACTGTATTTTACCACAAGATTTTAAGGTGTGATGCAGATTGCTTTAACCAAATATAGCACTTTTCTGACTTTTTGCTTCCCATTTTTAATCACCATAACATTGTAGAGAAAGAGGAACTTAAAAGAATTCATAAAAAACCCAAAGAAGGTTTTGTTTCAGACAGGAATGAGAGAAAAACCTGTTCTGATAACGTAAAGGMGGCACTGAACATTTGTTGCTTTGCAGTACAGTATCAGTGTGTGGAAGACTGTGAGAATGACTGCCAGGGAGCCTAACAGCTGAAATAGCTGTTAAAGAACAGTGACATTGCTAATGACTCAAGATATTACACACCAGGAAGTAAGTTCAGACAGGATCAGGTGCAGAAATGAACCACAAGAAATGTTCAAGGAACGGAGATGATTTTGTTAGAGGAGTCCAAGAGCTGGGCTCGGGCAGCTGAGCCCAGTGCTGGCAGAGGAGATAAGTCAGCTCTCCAGGGATGCCTGTGGAAGGAAAGCAACAGAGAAGAATAAAAACTAGTTCTGAACCACTGTACAATGTTGGCATGAAACCAAAAGTGTACCCACGAATATAGAACAGCCGTAAATCAGAGAGGCTATGAATTAYCCAACCACTTTTGCTCTTTAAGGTTTCTATCGCAAAGCAAGAGCAAGGAATGGGTCTAATCCTGTCAGCCAGTTCCTTCCTTCTGTGCATGTTTGTTAGCATTTAGTAACTAAAATCCTGTCCCCTGCCCTGCTTTTTTTTTTGTATATTGATACCACTATAAATGGCATAATGAAGGCAGTTAAGCCCTTTCTCCAGATTTACATCGTAGTCCACAGTAGACAATAGGAATACAGAAGGAACGGTTGTTCTGCTGTAATACCATCATTAAGTCACTGCAATCCTGCAAGATCCAAGGAGGAACTACACTCTACTGCATATAWCATGAGACAAGGTGGTTTAGTCCAGCACTAGACTGAAGCTACAGGCCTAATTCTAAAAGCTGTCCCACGGTTTAAAAAACCACAGAGTAGATATAACATACACATCAGACTGGCCCACTGCCTAGACTACCAAAGCACTGAGAAAGATAATTCAGTGCTTTTTTACACCATTAGTCTCAACAATAAATCTGCAGGATATTTTTTTATTAGAAGTAATATATTTCAGATAGATATTTAGAAAACATTTAAGGCTTTCATTATGTGTGTATAAGAAGCTGGGTCCTTTTGTCAACAGTGATAAGTCAAACGGCTTACAGTGAAGCAGCGTGGTAACAACACAGAGCTGTACAAAACATATTGCTGCATGAAAATTGTAACACTTCATAAGCAAAAAATAATGGGACTATTTAGAAGAAAACCACTCAAATCCTGGATTGACGAGGCAGCACAAAGGGAAAAATAAAATGCTATGGAAGTAGCAGATGGTGTGGAAAATGAAGCTGTGTTCCCTGGAGAAAGACTCCGTGTGTGGTGTTTGGGTGTGGGTGTGGGTGTGGGTGGGCTCATCAATATCTGAGTGATAGAATTTTCAAATGTCCATCACTGTGTCTTGCAAAATAAGCTAAATATATTACTTTGTTCTGAATTTCTGGACTTAATGGTCTTAATACAGGGGAAAAATACTACGCAAGGGTGTCCGTTCTCTTACAAAAAATTATGAAATCATATGTCACTTCCTGCATGATAAATAGAAATCCAACATGAAGACATTCTTAAACAATACCTGTTTATCAGAAGACATTGTTGATGTAATTATTTATAAATGAAGCATTCATTGTTATTTTCCTTCATCTCTTTCATCAATGTATTCATCTCTTCCGCAACTACTTGGAGTGCAAGGTCTTTGGGACAGAAACTTGAGTTTCGTTATTAAACTGCTGCCAAAACCAGCAAGACTCCAGCTCTGAAAATGTTACACTGCACAAGACATACTGGTATCATTAAGGTTCTTCTGGATTTTAGGTAACTCATGTCTCCGTCAAGCCCTAGGCCTTAATCTAAAATGTATTCTCCTAAATATTATTTTCTTTCCAGCATCTCAGAAAAACCATTAATTATTTTAACTTAGCTCTTCCCGCATTTTTCCCCACAACTAATAGCCTCACCAACCAGCATTAGCATTTTACATGGAATGAAGCCAGTAACCTACATGTTTGGTAAAAGGAAGACTTGTTCTTCAACTCATTAAAGTAATTTAGTTTGGATCTACACCAGAATGAGTATGATCAGAATTTAGCCTGATATACTTATTTGTCAAGGGTATTGTACATTTGGAGACAGCCTATTACAATGCAAAACCAACACAGCCAATAGCATTTGGTTTACTTGGCATTTTCCCAGTTAGCATCGATTTTCATGCAGCAGTGGCCAGTTGAAATTGCTGATGCAAGAAGTGATAATTTTCTTGATGTGGGATGAATAGGACATGTTAAATTTAGCACTAAAGTAGAGAACGATTTAGTATCTGTTGTGGAAGAAAATGTAAAAATAAAATTAAAAAAACCCCAGTTAATGAAGAATTAACTTGTCAGAGCTGTAACTTCCTATGAATCATGAAAAGGGAATATGATCAATTAATATCAATTAATATCATATGTCATGAGTAGATTAAGCAATTGAAAAATAGCATTGCCGCAAAGGCCTGTGGCAAGCTTACAAAATAATCTTCTTCCCTTTCGGATGTCTTTGCCCAGGTGTGTTTTGCAGTTTTCTTCTTAATTTGACAGTGCTTGTCCTGAATTTCAAGTCACAATTCTAACACACTGATTGCCTGAGTAGTTTGTTGGTTTATCTCTAAGTTTGTCCATATAAAGCTGAAGGAATGAGGACCAAATGATAGTTTCTGCATGGAGATGTTGCTTTGCTCCCATCTCCCCCAACCATCATCTCATCTTTCCCTGGTTCCACAGCTCTACTTTGCACGTATTTCATTTCTCCCTTTAAACCATTCATCTCTAACCGTACACAGTATGTCCTCTTAATTTAATTTTGTTTCTAATGCATGAGAGAGGTCATTTGAGTTTCTATTTCCTACACTGGTATTTCTGGTCCTGCTGAGTGCTTTCATATTAATGGCAACCCATGGTCTGGTGTGACAGCAAGATCCCTGGCAAGCACAACAGAAGTCAGCACATGCTTTACGCTGTCTGCATCTTCTGCTGATTGCAGTCGCTCTGCAAAACTCAGCCATGCTGTGGGACTTGCCTTCTCACTGCCAAGAACCTGCACTCTTTTCCCTAACTCTCAACGCCCAAAGCTTCTTATCAACAATACCTTTTCCTTCCTGAAATACTGAAATACAGCCATCCTTGTTCAAACTACAGTGTAAACCGAGGGGGTGCAGCGATTATAACTTTTATGGTTTTTTTAATCCTATACATGCTAATTTATCCATGTTAATCCAAATGCAGTTCACAGAGCTGTACATACCCAAACTGCTCACAGAGCATGAAACAAATATTTCTATACAAATAACCTGTAAATAAGAAGCCCGCAGTTATTTTCTAGCTCTTTTGTGGCAAGGAGGTGCAATTGTCTTCRTTTTAAGAGTCGTCTGGATTGTCTTCAAAGTCAACCAGTCAGACAACCCCCTGACTTAGGAAAATTCAGGRTATAAACCAGGCAAGGCAGTTTGACATCAGATGGCAATGTATATTTTTCATTAATTAACACTTGCAGTTGCAGATGCTTCCCCAGGACAGTGGTCACAGCATCAAGCTTTACAGAGTTCAAGAGACTTTTGGACAATGCTCTCAGGCACATGGAGTGGCTCCTGGGGTGTCCTGTGCAGGGCCAGGAGCTGGACTCGATGATCCTGATGTGTCCCTTCCAACTCAGCTCATTCTGTCATTCTGTGAAGGGATGTGAAACAGCCTTTTAGGACAGCCCCTTCCCCAAACTCTTGGTGCTCAAAATAAAAGCAAATAGGAACCATATGACAGAATATTTCAAGCTGCTATGTAATGATGGGGAAATGTTCCTCCAGTGATCTACTGTTTAAAACTGAATTCTCCAGCTAATTTTCATAGATCAGATAAACGTTCTGTTCCTTGGCTTCCCCATCTGGAACAGCAGTGCATACCTGTCTCACTGGGGAACTATGCACTTTAATTAATCAACAATTGTAGATTGCTATATAGAGCGGAGCAAACAATCTGGAGTGAACAGTTTATTCAATGAATTCAGCCTGCTTGCAGAAAATCCTCGAGCAGATGGTGTTGCCATCAACTGCAGGGGAAAAGAGAGAAATATCACCCCAGTCTGACTATTTCTGCTTTGTTTTATTTCACTTACATAATCTTTAGCCCCAGGGAAATATTTCTCAAGGATGAGGAACCTTTTCCTTTCAACAGTCTAGGAGCTGCCTCCAAAAATCCAGTGCCCGTGGGACCACTGGAGCTCCCTCTGCACAATTCCCAAGGAGCTAGGTGGAGGGGCCTTCCATATGCAGTTTGACTGATGGAAAACCACAGGGAGCTGTTCCCACTTCAGGGAAGATTTCTACCATATCTGGAAAACCTTTTTAATGATTTTGTCTTGGCTGTAGTCTTCTGATAATTGGATAGCCTTGCCTTGACATCAGGAACTAAAATGGATATTTTCAAGGGTAACAGAAAGACAGCAATCCAGAATGCTTTTTACTCTGAAATATTAAAAATTCTATCATGCAGCTTAACAGTCATATACCACAAAAATTCACAGTTATTCAAGAGAACAACTGTCATTGTTGTCACAGGATTTAACTTATTTCAAAGCATGGTTCCTCATTTTATTTTGCTTTATTTTTTCATCTGTATTCCCCTGGAGACTAAATTAAGGTTTACATGAATTTTCAGAAAGATATTTTACAAAACACAGTGTTGTGCTATCCACTGCAGAGCAGCCAACATATCAAGTAATGACTGTGTATATGGATTATATCTTGAGCTGCAGTTAATAGCCTTGCAAGGACCCACTCATACAGTATTTGACAGCTAATGGTCAGTGTGATGATATGGGCTGTCACTCAGTCTCTAGACACACAGAGAAAGTAGACAAAACGTTAGCTTAAAACTAGATGTTATAAAGGATTTTTCTTCTGAGTCAGAACTTAGATGGCTTTAGTTTTCTAAGTCCTGAGCTGAATTACCTTTCTGTACCCTTTTTCTTTCTTTTTTTTTTTTTTCTGTTTACAATTTTAGAAGTACGTAAAACCCACAGAAGTCCTTATGCTTGATATATGAAGCCTGGGAGACTGCTGATTTTGGGGCCTGGTTTTTCTTCAGCAGCGAAGAACTCTAAATGCCTGATCCCAAATCTTGTTTTAAAGTAAATCCTGAGCCTCTTTGCATATCAGCTCCTGACAGTAAAGTAAAAATATCCTTTACTGTTCCTACTTGACTGGAAGTTACATTAGAGATCATGACATACTGAGTGCTTATGGTGACACAATGGAGATATAATTGAGATTAAGACTGAATATTCCTAAACAAATGGCAAAGCAAACATGCTTATTTGGGTTGCAGATGGGAGAAGGAGTTAGTTAAGGACAGGTCAGTGAAAAATAAGACTTGGAAATGTGTTTGGACCCGAAGTTCTTCCTCCCAAGCCATCTGTAAAGGAAAGGTTTATTAGTAATAAACATAATTAACAATTATGAGTGAAAGTAAATGGATGTTTTGTTTCACAGATTGCTTGAAAATAAAAGCCTCATGGCCAAATACCACTGTTTATTTAAAGAAAGCTTAATGAAGGTATGTATGGGGTCATTCCTTGTCAATGCCACATATCTTACTAGATCTTTGTTTACTGCAAGTGTAAAATACAATCTGATAAAAATTTTACTTGTAAGAGTAATATGCCATGGAGTTGGTTTTTTTTGAAAGTTAATTATATTTTTATATTGAAAATTATTCTATAGTAGGTCACAGCTTTCCAAACTGAGGCACTTTTCTGCACAAATTCCCTGAATTCTGGCAGACTACGAATCCATTGGGACTATGTTGTAGAAGGCTTTAAAATGTGGCTTGATTTGCCCCTTAAAACTCCTGATGAAGTGCATTTAATCAGTCTAATTGAAGCAAAAGGAAACCTTTTCTCTTCATTGATTTTTGAAAGATTTAGCCTAACACCACTGTCTCTAGAAATAAAACAATGCAAGAGATTAGGACATCTTTGATTTTCTGCATGGTCATATCATACTAGACAAAGCCAAAATTAACTCCCTGCAGCCAGAGTCTACCACCTTGTCCCCATTTTGGCCAGGACAAGGTTAATTTTTTACAGTAACTGGGAAGGGTTCCAGCATTTTCCCTCTCACATCGCTGGCGATGGTGGCAAGTATACCAGGCACAGAGGTGAAAGCTGATTTAACAGGAATCCCTGCACAATTGTTCGTTCCTGTCCATGAGAAGCAGAGAAAACAATCTTTAATTGAGCCTTCTAGCATGACCCGTAGGAGATGAAGCCCTGCTCTCCTGAAGGAAAAGTCACGACTCTATCCTGCAGTTGACAGCAGTCATCAAGGAGATTTTTCACCAAGGTGCACTTTATTTTCTTTTCTYCTCCTTGAGCCTCTTTTTTTATCACTGTTTTTCACCATAGAATTTGACAAGATATGTCTTTCATCTCAATTTGATCTTAGGCCATTTTTTCTGCATTTTAAAAGAGGCTCAGGAAAAAAAAGTTCTGTATCACTATGGAAAAAGCTAAAAAGAAAGGTAACYGAGGTGTGCACCTGCTAATGAGGTGGTCATTTTTTTAATTGCTAAATATACRAATGCCAAATAAACAATGTCTCTTTATACATCTTAATTAAGATAATTATTTCTTGGATCCCAGATGTTTAAAAAAAGGCTCAAAGCAAATTTCTGGGTTTGGAAGCATGAATAACATTTAAATTTTGTTYAAATCCATGATTTAGTCATATTTACATAACTAAATTCAAGTTTAGAAACCCAGCTGTTAGTCTTTGACCTTTTTAAAGTTACTGTTACTTTATGTAACAGGCCACAACTTTCCAGAGCGAGGCCCTTCCCTGCAGAAACTCCCTAGATTCTGACTGACTGTAAACCTTTGAAATGGTTTCTTCTTTTGAACATAAATCACTTGCAAAGGCAAAATATTATTGTCTACAAAATTACAGGGATGTTTTAAAATTTCAATATGCCCTTAAACTATGCTGGATTTCAGACTATGGGTGTAGAAGGCCTCACTTCACACACATTTGCAGGAATTGGAAACAGAACTTAGCAAGCAAACTTGGCAACTGAACTTTGCGAACTGTTTGCCTGCAGCCTAGAAGTCATCTTTTGCTTTCATTTTGAATTTTACCTTTTGAAAGAAAATGGAATATTCTTCTTTCAAGTGAGAATTAATAAGGCTCTATAAAACATCTATCTGTGAGTCCCTTCTGCATGCCTCTAACATTTCATGGATACATAAATAAGAATGAAGGAAGCACATTTTGCAAGCTTGTTCWGTGATGAGATTGTATGTCAAATGAGAAGACATTTAGTGCTTTGATGTTGAATGTAGTTTTGTCTGGATTTTATGAATCATGGTTTGGTTTTTGAATGACAGTTAAAAGGGCTGTGAAGGGAGAAGAGAAATAGCAGACAGAGAGTAATTTTCTCATGATTAGATTTTCAAACACCAGCATAAAAGCCCATAGTGATCCATGAAGAGTTATTGTTGTGGGAAACTATTTACCCTGGAACTTTTGCAGTTTTAGGCATTCAGCAAGAAACAAGCTAAGAAAAAACCTTTAAAGTATGAATAAAATTGAAAGGGAAAAAAATGTTTATCAGCAATCTACTTTGTCCTGATATTTGAAGGAAAAGGAGCTATTGTTCAAACAATGCCCAGAAATTTTGTTGGAATTTCAGTTCTGCTCACTTTGATAAACATCTCCTAGTCCTCAGTGTGGCAAGAGCTCAGTTTCTCAGGCAAGGTAATCAGGCTCAGTTTCACTAACATACAGTGCTAGAACTTTAATTAAAAGGAGACGACAGAATATATTCTGACAGATTTCAGTGTGCTTATCAGGAGGAAACAAAAGCATATCTACGTTGCTAACAGGCAACTGATGTGTGGCACTGGTGTTGCCAAGGAGTTCCTGCTGGCATCATGCTTTCTATAAGCAAGTTTATTATTTAAAGATGTATCAGAGAAGAAAAAACTTATCCCTGAAGGGAAGTAGGACTTTGCCTTCTGTCTCACCAGGGCTGCTTGGGAGGATGCCAGACTGTCCTCTTCCATGACAAAGAGGGAAAAGTCCRTTACAGCCTAAAAAACTACCTAAAACAATCAAGTTTACGCTTTTCTTAGATGTGTTTGTCTTACTCAAGAAGATCAACACTGCGCAAATATATATTTTCTTCATAAATAATGTCTTTCAAGTACCCAGTCCAATTTAAACTTTGATTGTTTCTTTTTGCCTCTTCTGCTTGTAACTCAAAAGACAAATACAGTCAGGCAGTACCAAAACAAGTGTCAAGCCCRTATTGAAGAGTGTGTTGAGTGCTACTCTCAGGACATCATTAAAAACTCCCTTCTTTAGAAATTGCCTCAGTTTATTTTCTGAGAAAATAATAGCTGTAATAAAGGCAGTGGTATGGAAACCAACGTTAGCAGAACCATACTTTCCTTATTATCTGGTATATAGACGTTCTCACAATAACAACTGTTCACCTCTGTGTTTAGCCCCATGCATTTTATATTAATAGGGTTTGYGCAGATGTTATTTGCAAATAGGAATGCGAGCAATTTTTACTTGCCTTTCTAGCCATGCCCATGCACCTAAACATAATGCTTGTGGAAAGACAGTGATTATTTAGATTCGTTGCTGTACTGCAAAAATGCATGAATCTCAAAGTCTTCAAAAATCTCCATCTGCTGAGACCTTGCAGCAAATACACAGCAAGGGATTTTCAGGCATTTATTAAAAAGACTTTTAGAAGGTCCGTGTTACATTGCAAGGATCAGTAGCATGCACTAAACCTCCTTAGCCCACAKGAAGAATTGAAAGCACTCATGAAAAGTAACAGAACTCATAAATGTAGATATAGGAGAGTTCRGTTAATTTTTAGCTGGGCAGAAGTGAGTGCATATTAGAGAAATGATGTTAAAAACAACAAAATTAACACCAAAGTCACATCTCAAATGACTTCTATTTGCAAGCTGGGTTTTTTTGTTATTTTCTGATATTTCTTGCTAGATAGTAATTTATGTCCCACACATAAATTACACATTTCTCTCTCTGSACTGCATACACTTAAAAGTGTTCTCTATTGTATTATTTCTCATATAAATGTTAAAAAATTCTGGTTTTTGTCTGTGGCTCCTGTGCCAATTTCCAGGGGTCAGTTAAGCCAACRTAAGCTCTGCTACACTTTAGTCGTAAGGAGGTGTAGTAGAAGCATGATCTGTCTTACTGGTTAGCACCATCCTTCCCACACTTCTCCTCACAAGGAATTCCCCTTTGCTCCTGTCTGTGGGCTGACCTGGAAATTCAATGCAAGACCTTTAAAAGAGGAGCAAATAAAATGCTTCCTTTGGCAGATTACGATTGTGCCTGACATGGTTCTGATGTGGGTAGCAGACAATACAAATTTCATGCTAGTGCAGGCAATTTATGGCCTTGCAGTGAATCAAAGTGAACACTCAGARAGAAGGAATCTGAAGAAGACTCTTTCCAACAATTTCTTAGCAGAAGACCATGTGCAGCATCACAGCCAGCTCTAATAGGCTCAGTTTAAAACAGAAATATATTTGCATTACTGGCTGGGACATGTTTGTCACTTGCCAGGTGTAATGATGGAAGTCCTGTCTTCCCCGTTCTTCCATTTCAGTGCCTTTAAAAAAAAAGCTTACACTCACCAAACAAATAAATAAATAAATTGAAATCCCCCAAGTGGTCTTGTACAGATTGAGAGACAGATGCATTAGTGTTTTGGTAAGAAGTAGATGAAACTAATGTATACCTGATTGCTAACAGCACACTGGGAAATTGAAATGAGCGATCTGCATGGAGGTGAGAGGCTGATGATGCAAACAGCGAAATTGCAGGGAGATTAAGCACTGAATATCTGAAAGGCTGCACAGAGATTAGGACCACATAGTGAAGTGGCATAAGGGAGGCAGCAATAAGGCCAGCAAAGGCACCTCAGGGATAARCTCTGGCCCTGTCTCCAGTTGCACATAGCAAAAGGATGCTGATTTCCCCTCCACTACAAGGATGGTGTCTCTGTGAGGACCAGTAAATGTGTTTATGAGGAACATTTAGAGTTTGCTCATTGGATCAGTTACAAACAAGATTCTGTCTCTTACTGGCACTGGCTTTTATATGAGCCACACAAATTAATCAGCTTAATGGCTAGGGATGCCAATTAACTTTTGGACCAAACCTCAGTGAAGTCAAAACCGTATCCACTGAAGTAAAAGCCAAAATTTCCATTGATTTCAGTAGTGACAGGTGTCTCTCCTAGCAGGCATCTCTGTGCTGCAGCGGGATCATGCTGAACTGCCTGCACCAAGGAAAATATCTCCTTATGTCCTCCACTCCCTTTGCATGGAAGTGAACGATGTGGGAGAACATCCATCACTTGATTAATAAAGGAAGTTCTACAGTACAGACTCCAAAAACTAAAGCCAGATAACAAAAGATGTTACATGGATGAGTGAAAAGACTGCAGAGCTYAGCAGGTCCCACGTCCTATACTCAACAAAAATTGTGGCCAAATAATTGATAACAAACATTCGCTCTTGTGAAGATTGTGGAGTCATGGGCTGGAGGAAACTGAGGAAGCACTTGAATTCTTCCAAGCTTGTCAAATATTTGGAGGAGTGTAACATAGAGGGATTTTTTTCCTTTTTTTCTTTTTAGTTTTTGTTGGGTTTTTTTTTTAGCGGCTCCAAGTAATGGCTTTTGAATGCAAGGTGCCATAAGCAAGAGAAGAATCACATAGATGTTTCATAAAATGACAACCCAAAACACACCAAGGCAGATCACACAGGTAAAAGTCAATTCAGATCCAAATAAAATTCTTATAAGGCCAAGCAATCATGCAGTTGTTTAGTGTCCATYATGTGGCCGTTTCTTTTGACATCTGACTCTTTTTCCTTGATCTCAGCCCTTCTAATCTGTGTCAGTTTGACCACTACAATGTTTCACATCCCTGGTTCTTCTCAAAAAAATATTTGATGTAACACTGCAGAAGATGCAGTTAACTCAGTTGTAACACGTTAAACACCATGTCTGGGTACCTGTGCTGGTTATACAGTAATTCAGAGGTCTTCTCTRTGTTTGCAGAGTGCAAACTTTCCTCTGATAGAGCTTTACACAGCTGATGCAGCTACTTTATCTTCTGAGCACTGACAGATTTGAAGATCTGATGGGTTCCACTGCACCACATAAAATCCCCTGCAGCATCCTGCTTCTGTCAGAGGCTTGCAGGCCTTGCCAGCAACCAGATTTCCTCAGCTCTCCTTCCACCAGCCACAAGAGTTCCCTGCTGGAATCTACCACACTTCCAAGCAATAACAGAAGAGCAGCAGGATATCATTTCATCAGCTACAGAACAGATTTCAGGATGATCCTTTGCACATTCTGGACTCTCAAGTTAAATGTAAGAAAACATTAACCACACAAAACACCTGGTGGGGATTACAGCCTTCTCRATGAACTTTAAGGATGCAACCATATCTATCCCATTTTACACTATAGGTGTATAAAAACTATTGTCCTTTAAAAATGTATTTTTACTGAGGCTAAGAAGATCCTTGTCTTGCATCTTCCTCATTGTGGGATAAGAATTAAAAGGGATCACACATGGTGCAAGGGATTTTCTGCTGCATATTGTATATTGCTGTCATGCTGAATATTGTGGCTACGTATTACAGTCAAATAAATGGTGTACAACRAAGTTTTGTTTCAGGATGATGTTACCTGGAACTGCAGAAAGCAGTGATGTATTTTAATGAGAGATCCTAGGTTGGTACATTTAAAACTTACATATCAGAGTAGCTGAGCTAAATAAGCAGGACCATATTTTGCTATCGCACTTCAGATGCGTGAGTTAAAAAGATTTCCTAGATGTGAAGGCTGGACTCAGAGTAGTGAATTAGACTAGGGCATTACAGGACTTTTCCTTGTTTTGTAAAAGCCATCACCCCTGTCACTGCTGGGGCATTATTAGCAGAATTCTCATTAACAGCCGGATTGACGTAAAATCCATTATTTCATTTAGGCTGCAGTGGTGTGACCTACTCACATATGCAAAGATCTGCATGATCACTTCATTGATCTCTCTACCTATTTGTTTCTCATTCAACTTTGACTGAAATCTGTTAAACCTGCATTGATTGCAATGGCAGCTGATGCTGCAGAGTTTTGTAAAAAGAGAAGGAGATAGATAGAAAGCCAAAACAGCTGAACCCCATAATTTCATACCCCCATGTAGCCTTCCCAGACTTCATTGCAGAAGCTTCTAGACTTACATGCATTCTCATTCAGGCTTGCAATAACAGTGACCCTGAAAATCACGCCATTATCTCTTACCTGTGGAATTTAAACCACCTAAAGAACACAATTGAAGGGAACTGTTGTTGATGTACCCACTGCTTCACATTTAGAAAGAAATTAGTGTGCCATGATAATCCCCTACTGGAATGTGATTTTTGTAAATAGTTTTAAATTTCAGGGAAACAGATGAGAAACATTAAAGGGTGTAAATCACAAAGGAAAGTAAAATTAATGCACATTTACCATTAGTAACTGCCAAACCAAAATAGCTACTTGTACATCTCTAGAACCAAATGATAACTTCCACAGGGTAATGTCATCCAGAGYAGGCATTAAAAAAATGGAGAAAGAGTCATTTGGGTGTGCAGTGAAAGCTGAGAAAGATCCTTCAAACACCTCAGCAGATAAAGAGTTCCAGGTAAAGAGATTCTTTCTTTRTTTAATGAAGGGAATTTGGAATAATGTTTAGTTCTAGTGGAATAACGTTTTGTTCTAGTATTCTGTTTAACAGAATTAAAAAAAAAAGCCACGGGCTGCTTTAGCTGTCAGTTAGTCACAGACTTTAGCTACCCTAGATTTATCCCCTCATATTAAATCCTGGTTTTCATTCATCTCTTCCTCTGTAACACCAGCAGAGGTATTGTGCCATGCCTTCAGCAAAGTAACACGATTGCTTTGACATCAAGCTGTGCTAGATGCGTGCAGTATCGAACGGAGACTTGTTCAAGCTGTACACCCTTTTTTGAGGAAAAATACTTGCCTAAGTATTTCCTGGTTAGGCCTACTTTCCACAGACAAGTTTCAAACACCACTAGGTGAGGAGCCAGGGTCATCACTCGGAACCTCTTTCATGCACATTAGCATATCAGTGTGCAGACATTGAGCGCTGCCATCTGGAAGGATTAGACTCTTCTCAAAGCAGACTTCCCTTTAACATACTAAACGAGATATGCACAACAAGTGGGAATGCAAATCACTGCTTTTAGCTTGCTTTATTTCAGTCTCATCAAGAGCCGAAGAGYTGTCAGGCTCATAACTGAAATATTTTAGTGTTAGTTATACAAAACATATTTTGTGTTTTGGCTCTCCAGGATTGCACGAAGTATCATCAACTTGATGGGGTATTATTCAGCCAGAATGCAGCTACAATGTTTGCTCTTAACTTGCGTGCCCACATTTTTTTTGGGAAGAGACAAATAAAATGAGTATACATCAAGACATGGGGAGAGAAAATTAATTTATTGGAATTTCACCACAATCTCACCACAGATATGACTTTTAGGAAAAAATAACACTTATTATTTTGGAATTTATATTGTAAAGATCAAAGAATTTCACTAAATAATATGGAAACATTACTTGCAAATGATTTTTAGGTTTTATGATACAATACCTATAAATACCTAAAATGCTTTGTAACAGATTAATAATAATGATACAACGCTTGTCACAAAAGTTTGAGTGGCATTTCTTCCAGCAAAATATGCTTGGTCAAATGAGTTATTTTTTTAAGAGCACACAAATCTCAGAAGATTTTACCAGCTCTTGTTTCACTGTCAGCCTTGCTCAGCACCAATACTCTACCCTGGCTGAGTACCCCTAAACTGGACCTTTGTAACAGGACAATTCAACATGCAAGGATTGTGAYAGTTTTCTACACATGGCATCTCTAGCAGCGCTTCAAAGCTCTGTCACACCTGTTACTTTAGATCAGAAGGTCACGCTTTTGCCTCCATTTGTTGGGGTATGAGATTATGATAAAAATAATTTTGACAGAAGTTGTTAGAGACATCAGATGATTTTGTACAGCCTTTGTTAGATAGAATTTTAACCCAAGCAGTTCATCTGCTGGTGGTACTCAGATATGCGTGGACAGGGTTCTCTTCAGAAAACACACTGTAATTCAAATCTCTGGTTTAGGTTGCAACAAATATGAGTTGTTCTACATGCCTGCAGGTTTCCTGACTTCTGTCATCTATTTCGTGCCAAAAAGGTGTTAGAGATGCCAAAAGGGTGTTAGAGATGCACATCTCCAAACTCAATTGTTACCTGAGAGCTTTAAGGTTGGGCTTTTTTGCTTTGTTATGTTGGTTTTGGTTTTGTTTTGTTAAATTAGGAGAGTGGATAACTTCATTYTGTTTTGTCTGGTCAATGTAATCCTCTAACAGCTCTACCACCTGAGCATTGAAGAGTGCACTTTGGTCTCTCTTTCTCTCTCCCCCTCTCTATCTAACCCATTCACCGATGCACACACGCACACACTTTAAACTATTTTATTAAAGCTTATAAGCACTTGCATTGACAGTTTTGGCAGAAGTGCACTGCTGGCAATCAGTCTGATAAGCAATGACTTGTGATTGCGGTAACAGCAGTGACATGTGAAGGTAGTGACAGCTCTGGAGTCTAAAGTGTTGATTGAAAATATGCATTTAAAAGATGCAAATTTCCTAAACAAGTGACAGTTGCTGTGTCGGAAGTAATTGATACAGCACTGCTTACCATTAGAGCTGGTTAAACAGCAGGATTGCCAGTTCACTGGGAAATTATTTTTTCCAAGCTCCCCAGCAAATGACTCTTTCTTTCAGTTGGTGACATGGAGCGTTTGCCCATTTTATTGCTAACAGCAACATTGGAGTGCATTTTAAAAATTTACTGAAGCTTATCAGGGACAGACAGGGTGGTTTGAGAGATACAGCCTCTTTTGGAGCCCGGCTGGCCAAGCTCTCCCCTACAAACTGTGCTTCTTATTAGTGCCCAGCAGGATGGCAGCCACAACCCCCTGTTTCCTGCTCCTCACTTAAATCTCTTCTGCTTTATGTCTCTTCCTGACTCTCYTCACCCTTTGCATTTTTCCGTCAGCGTTGCTCAAAGTAGAAATTACACGTAATTGGAGCTACACACTCCTGCAAGCATCTGTGGACTATTTTGTGTTTCTCTCAACTACCACAGCTTAAAACTCCTTCAGGTTCTCAGTGAACTAAACTGGTGGCACTCCACARTTCTGGCCCATGTAGATAGCCAAGGTACCCAATTTCCCCGGTGTTGCGCTGTCTGGCTTGTTTCTTTGCTTCAGGTCATCCTTTCCATCRGAGGGTCTGTCATGTGCAGGCTGTGCAGACAGACCTGCCACTTGTGGGACTCTTGGGACATCAGAGACCTTCCTGGATTGCACCAGAGATTTTCACACTCTGCCCTCCCCAGAAGTGGGATTTGTTCCTTTTTAGTCAGGTATGTGTCTTACCAATGTTTTTCCTGTATGAATGTTGAAAACAAAAGACACTGACAATCATTTCTGGCCATTGCATAATGTGTGAAATCAGTTCTGGCRCTGGAGATACCTGAAAGGGCACCTTTTAACCCAACTGGAAGGCGCTCAAAGCATCTGCTACACCCTACATGTAAGCTATACTTTCTTATATTTCACTGTGCAATTACAGGCAGTAAGTGCTGGGTTTTGGAAGGGCAGCCACTCCCATTTGTTGTCTCACTTACAGCCCTTCAGGATTTGGTGACATTGTGATTCCTTAGCCCCAGCAGAGCACAGAGCCTCTCGTCTGTCGGCGGTAGCTGTCAGTACTGGAATCAGCACGGGTGTAGCGGTAGAAATAGAAGTTACAAGATGCTCTTTCTTTCCATCAAAACCCACAATCAATGTGTCACTGACATCCTGTAGCTGATTTCTCATGGCCTGGGGACGGCAGTGTCACAACCATCGTTAGTGTGTTGATGAACAAGAGGTGCTCATGGAACTGCTTTGACGAGTGGCTCCTCCTGCAAATGCCAGTCAATCTCTTTCCGTGATTTATTTCAGTCTGCTTCAGCCTTGGCAAGCATTTCTAGCACACAGGGAACATAAATGGTTGGAGATGATTTAGTGTGATAAAGAGAAATAGTTGGTGCAATTGGTATAGGAAGCATGCCCAGGCGTGTTCTGCAGCCACGTTGGAGGAAGTAATTGCACAGGTGGAAATGTTCACTTCTGTCCTGCACATGAGTTAAAGAATGAAATACTGAAGGTGAATATGTGTCTGACGTGTGTATCAATTTACCTTAGGAAAAGTAAGCAAAGATGTTTATAACATTTCACCRTTGAGACCAGAATATATCAATATACGTTCCTGGTATTCTACAGCCAGTTATTCTGTATTATCCTATATTCTCATTTTTAGTAATTATTGATTTTATTAACAATCCAGTGGTTCTYTCACTATGGTCCAGGCTGATTTCCTGGATTAAAGCATGACAAGCTTCTTTTAGCCATGAGAGATTTTAAGCAGTGCCAGTCAGCCTATCTATTTACATATTAAGATTTAAGTTTGCTGAATAGAATAATCTACAAAGAGTACAAGATTAAATAACATGTTCTGAGAGTATTTAAGTGTTCCACAGTTGAAATGAACATGTAGAATGCACACAAAATATGACCCTTGTGTAATGTACGTCTATATTAAAATAGGTTTTCTTCCCTTACATTAGATTGTTACTATCGTCACATATCTTTTATAAAGGACATTCGTGTGAATGCAACTAAATCCAATAACCTTTTAATATAGCTCAAAAATATAACTTCAGACAGATACAATTGTATAAACATCCATGTACCAATTGTATAGATCTATAGCCGGTTCCTCAGGACTCGTAGCAATGCAAGCCCCTTCCTTTGTCAGGGAAATGCACTTTGATCATTAAATGGAGTCTCAGAGAATAAACAATACACATTTGTTCCCTGTACTGAAGAGGCTTTGAATCACTGTATTCAGATGCCAAAAACATAGAGTTCGCTTTCAGCCACAGAAGAGAGTCTCAGGATATGCTGCAGATGTTCTTAGAAAAGCTGGGTAACAGTGTGGGCTGTGTCTGTGTCTTCCAGGACAAATTCTGCCCTCATTTACATGCACATGTGCACTTGCAAAGAAAAACAGGTCAGTGTTTTCACAAGTGAATTTGAGCATCAAATTGTTTTCAAATGGATAAAGTGTTCTGTAGTGTCCCTGAAGGCTGCATATTGCATGTGAACTGCAGGAAGAAGTCACCCTATGGAAATACCTTGTCTTTTTTTTTTTTTTTTGAAACTACTTATTTACCAAGTAATTCCAGGAYGTAATCACACCTTTATAGTAGTTACCACATGAATAATTCCAGCTGTGTAATCCTAACTGCCTCTTTATTTTGCTAGTCTGTTTAAATACAACAGTACAATGATAGATTCTTGTAGCCTACTCTGCCAAATGCAAGGTAATGCACTGAAAGGTGCAACACACCGTTGGAAATGAAGCTGTTCCCAGATGTTCTTCTTCAGCATGAATGCATAAATAATTCCACATCTACAACTTTAGAGGCCGTGCATAGCCTCCTCCCTCCATGGAGACATGGARGAGAAATGGGCTGATACAGACAAACCTTGTGGAAGCTGTGAYTTGCAGTCAAGTTTTCAAGGTGTGCTGTGTGCCTTCACAACAGACCTTGATGGAGGTTATTGTTCACATACAGCTATTCCTTCTAAGATTTATATACCCACACAGGTGTGTGGAATGTGCAGCTCAAAGGTCCATGGGTATGTCAAAACCCTAAGAATGTACCTGCTCAGACATGTGCACACCAATACCTGCTCTTATAGAAGATTTCTAAAAGAATGCGTATGAATTCACAGATTAATATCTCATCTCCATTTCTGGTGTTACTTAGAAAGAAAATCAGAAATGAGATCCACTAGGCTGTTGAACAAATTCAATTGAAAATGCCTATACTTGCATTATGTGCTTAGCATTATAAACAGTGGGCAATCATGAAATGAAAGCAGTATGTTTATGAATGAGAGAACAAGTGGAAAATTTTCTTGATAAAACACCTTTCCTCTAAAAATGCATATTTGACTAAATTATGTTTTGCAGAAATATATTGCTTTGGGGGTAATCCAATAAAATTGTAAAGATTTCATTTTCATTGAGTTGAAAATATACCATTTTTCCTCAGAGAGGTATCAAACTTCTCAAGTCAGTTAACACGGATTCCTACATCCACCTGGGCAAGCGTAATGTCTCAAGAGAAGGCAGTCTTCTCACTGTTTGGGCTCCTATTCCTATTCCTCTTTCCACATGGGAGGCACACCCTGCTGCAGTAACCAGCCTCCACGAGTGTTCTGAAGCACATCCTGGAGGATAGGTTTTTCTGGAAGGCTGGCTTAAGTAGGAATACTGTAGGGACTTTATGAATAAAGCTTTACGAGATGTCTCAGCGGCTCACATATCTGAATGTCATGGTTTACCTGAATCAGTATTAAATACTTTTAATTCCCACTGTCATCTGTGAGTGAAGCCTTTCAAATGACAACCCCTGAAGCACCATGAGCATCCCAACATGTCAGAAATAGCTTCCTAAAAGAAAAAGGCAGGTGAAAAGAAGGAGAGGTTCCCAAATATTGAAACAGTTGTTTGTGAATTAGCTTTAATTTTTAATGTAAGTCCAGGTGATAGTGAGATAAAATTAACTTGACAGCCAGTGTGTTCTCTTTCCTCTTACAGTGGTGAGCTCCTAAAGAGATGAGTAAAACTTTGCTAGGTATTGTTAAAGTTTTACTGGCAGGATTTCTCACAGGCATGGTTATTGTTACACTTTTACTGATGTTCTTAACTTCAAGTGTGAAGTTTAAAACCTATGAGAGTGTTATTTTTATAAGCAAAGCCATGCTTTATGAACTAAAGCATAATTTGTTATATTGGGTGCCCAGGCTGCCCAAACTTTGCCAGTGTAAAATTCCAGAAGTGTTAGTGGAAACTTTCTATTCTTTTTAAGCAATTCACAATTTTTCCTAAACTGTTCACCCAAAAGTTGTTGATGCAATGTAATGAGGCTATTTCTACTGGTATAAGTAGATTTACCTAAGTGCTTTTAAGTCTATAGTCTCCATATAGGATAAATAGGAACAGGAGCAAATATAATGCACAGATATAAAATTATTTTCCTCTTATATAGAGGCAATATCTTTTTTTTCTTTTAGCAGCTATTGAGAATTATGCATACATCAGTCAGTCTGTGTCTAGCCTCTGTTCGTCATCATTAAAGTAAGTGTTCTACCTTCTATATATTATTGGTAATGGAGACTGTAATACATGCATCAGTATTTAGGAAGTTTCTGCAGTGTTGACTTTGTATCCCAATGCATTTTATAAGTGGATTTATGTATAATAAATCTATGAAACAAATGCATGCAGAAACACATTTCTGAATTTATTACTTCATTAAGTTAAGCTTCAGTAAGGTTGCTGAGGTAAAGCTAATATCAGGGCATGCTGTATTGTACAGGCTTTCTAGATTTTTCTAAGCAATAGAAATAAATCATAGAAGCATTTCTTGCTGTATTGTGAAGGCTTATGGGTAATTACCAATGTGGCCATTCCCCCAAACCCCAATGTTTTAGGATTACTCCTATATTTCATTTTCAGCACTAAAAATCTTTCTAGTAGTGATAAAAATGTTGAATCCAAAGAAAAATGTAACAGTCCATAAAAAGAAACTGATGGGGTTTTTTTTTTTGAAGCAGTAATATTTACAATTTCAGATTTCTAAGTATGCCTTTTTCCTTATTAAACATTATGGAGATGAGCCCAGTCTGAAAGCTCTATAATCTGCAGGGACTTTCTCTCAGGACAGCAAATTGGGGCCAAAATATACAGACAAAGTCATAAATCTTAGTGAGAAACCTAACTTATACCACAATCCCAAGGAAAAAAAAAAAAAAAAAGAGAGACACTCCCATGTCACCGTCCTGGACCTAAGTACTTAATTTTTAAAAACAGAAAAACAGATAATGCCTTGAGGAGAAAACTTTCTCTGTTTGAATTTGTTAGCTATGAACATCATTTGCAGAAGCGGATGACCATGTGGCTGTCACTACACACCTGGCCTTGCAGGCAGGGTTATCAGCACAGACTCAGCATTACTGGCGCGTATTTGCCCAGCTCAGAGCAGAGGCAAAGCTCCCCAGGGACTCCACCCCCACAGGCATACAACATATGGAATATCTCCTCATGGCCAACTACAACACTACACTCCACCACTGAGCAGAATGGAAAGATCACCTGCTTTGACCTGTCGGTAGTGCTCTGTCTAATGTAGGCTGCTGGACTTCCTCKCCCCAAGGGCCTATTTCTGGCTTCTCTCCAACCTGGTGTCCACCAGGACTCCTGTGTCATTTTCTGCAAACCTACTCTCCAACCAGACTGTCAACAACCTGCCCAGATGCCTGGGATTATTCATCCACAGCTGCAGGGCTTTTTATTTCCCTTTGTTGAAGCTGAAGGTTCTGATCCTTGTTGAAGGTTCTGAAGCTTTGTTGAAGGTTCTGATCAGCCCATTTCTCCTGACTATCCACATCCCTCTGATGCCATGATGATTTTTTGCCTTTTCTTTTGTACCCCTGTTATACCTTTTTACAACTTCKGTATTCTTAGTGGGTTTTTTGCCTACATTCTTGGACTTGTTTGTCAAGCTAGGAGACTCAACATTTTAGAAACTTTGTAGTTAGGGATCAGTGTGCCCCAGACACCAAGGTCCTCTCCAGAACACATTTTGTAAACTAAGATAGAACCATCCAGGGGAAGGTTCCTTGGGGCTCATTAAAGCCTCTCATTGGAGAATCTTTGATAGATATGCTAATTAGTAACACCTATAATGTTATACCAGATCTTTTGGGAGTGTGCATTGTGGTGTGCACTGAAGTGCATTCGACCTGGACGTGGTGCACCTAAGGATCCTTAAAATAAATACAAAGGAAAAATCCCTTTTTCCCTTCTAACCAAGTTTGATTCTTGATTTTAAGACCAGGGAAAGGCATCACCTCTGCATGGCAGTGCATCCGCCCGGCGTATTGACCATTCCTCCTGATTTTATACCACCTGCAAACCTGTTGAGAGTGTGCTCTGCCCAAGGCATTTATGACAATGTTAAATAGTACTGGCCTTAATAAATTCCCTGGAGCACACCACTGCTGACTGACATCCACCTGGGTTTCCTGCCACTCATCTCCATCCTGTGACCCTGACAGTTCAGCTGGTTTTCAGCCCACCCCACTGACCACGTATGTAGTCTGCACTTAAACACTACTATAACTCTATGAGTCTATGAGTGTACAAGGGCGCATTAAAATCTGTTTGGAACTCTCAGTTTTACAGAATAACATATTCTATGAAATTAATTTTTATTTTATAAGTTCATTAGGAAAGAAACCAAGCACATCAAACAAAGGCTGGATCCCACTTGTAAGGACTGGACTAATGTGGATTAACTAGTTCATCTCCCTGTCAATTCATTCATCTAATTTCTAATTTGCAAGTTTTCTAATTCWTAACTTGTAACTTGTAACTTGCAATTCATGACTTGTGCACCTATGAGCAAAATAATTACCCAGCCAATGGTGAGAGTGCCCATCCTTCCTCCTCCATCACACTGTAGGGTGAAGAAGGGCCAGCAAGACACTGCAGAAATCCACGTGGTGCTGATATCTTTCTACCTGTTTCCCATGTGCAACATGGACCATTAGGGTCTCGTGCCACCTTAGTTAGGAGGATGATCCCACAATTTTATTCATGTCGTTCTGTGGAGTTCACAGCTTGAACATTTTTTTGTTCTTGTTGTTTTACCCCTTCTCCCCTTTTTCAGATAAAAGATAAAGTATTTTTTAAGACTTTTGTAAGATTCCTGTTTATGGCGTCTTACAACGTGGCATGATTCAAGTTTTAAATATTGTGTGGAAACATGCTTGACAGCTACTTGAAGATTTTAGCTCACTATTAGATGTTATCTGCATTTCTAATGCTAGATCTGTTTAAAGAGCAATTAATCAGCTTTTTTCCTGTTTATATGCTTCTAAACACCCATCATAATATATAGTTGCATTTTCAAGATCAAGAAGATTCCAACTATTCAAGGATACCCTATTTATCTTTCTGTCCTTGGAGACAAAGTTATCAGAAGTTATGGATGTTTGTGAATTATCAAAAGAAAAATGCTTGTAATGAAAGTCACAGAAAAGACATGTAATGAGTAAGGAAAAGTAATTTAAATTCAAAAGAATGAAATTAGATTCCATAATGAAAGATGCTGTCATATTATATGGCAATACTTTAAGTCTCATAATGACAATATATTCTTATTGCAACAGAGTGATCTGAATTGTGAAGAAATGGAAAATATTTTTTAAAAAGAGCTGTGCAAATGTGATGATTCATCATGTTTCTTTTTAGATAAAGACATAACTTAGAGCTTTGAGAAGGAACTGATGGCTCTCTGCTTATCTTTCAGTTGGGTTTTTCTGACAGTTACAAATTTGACAACTTTTGAATCCAGTTTTTTTTTTTTTTAAAGTCGGAAGATTCTTCCACAAACTGCTTATTAACCTGCAAGAGATTCCTGCAGTAAAAAATATTTTTTGCTTGCTTTTTTTATATCCTATACTATCACTTGTCTACTTTTAATGGGATATAACATTAGGAAGATGAATTACAAGCAGGGTTTGMACAGCATCTCAATACAGTGCTGCATTTGGGGGGGATATACTTTTTTAAGCACAGTGTTGCATCTGAGCATGTCTCACCAGTGAAACTGTGCACCCACTGAAGCCCTAAAAGCCGAAGATGAAAACAGGAAAGCAGAACCTTACTGTTCAATTTAGGCCACCCTTTCCCAGGGCAAATTCACTGCCAATGCAAAATCAGTGATTTGGGTAAAAGACATTATACTTCTGATATTCCAAATTCTCGTGTTTAAAGAGATTTTTGTTTAAAAACTGGTCAAAAAAATATTTCGTTAGGGCATGAAAAGACCAAAGAGGTTAAGTGTATCTTATAGCATCCAAATTCTAACTCTTTGGGCCGAACAAAAGTCTCTGGCCTTTTGGAGAGAATTCCATTGATGTATATAACTTATTTAACATATGTAGAATTATGTATTTTTAAAAGCAACATTAACATTCTTCAGCAAGAAACTCATGGTGACAAGCCATCACGCCTTCAAGTCTAGGTGATGCTGATTATATTAAAATACCTCACCTAGCACAAGCTGATGAAACCCACACACGTGCACTTATTTGCATGAGGAGAAGGTAGGACTTTTAGCTGCAAAGCTGTRTGCTTAATATCTGTTTTGCCAGCACCACTGAAACTGGAGTACTGGAGCTAATTGAGTTAGAAAAGAGTGCAGGAAAAGGAGGAAGCTGAGAACTTGCAGGCTCCACAATCCTGATGGAGCTCCAGATGACTTCCCAGTACAATTTGGAGGTGAAATGGGGGAAGGAGAACCTGATAAATATAAAATCAGTCCCCCCAGGGACATTTTAATTAGCGTTTATTCAGTGTCATGTGATTTGGTGAGAAAGCAGCTCCTTTGGAATATGGTTGTGTTTGCCCGTATTTTTTTCCCTCTCTATCCTCTTCTCCAAGGAAGGAGATAAAACAGTCTCAAAGTAGAAAATGAAGGAGCAAGTGGAGGACAAGGATTTCATTCCATCATTATTGTAATTATGTTTCAAGTCTTCATCACATTAGCTCTTCTAAAACATTAATAATGCTGACAAGAAAAATACCAGTACAGTGCAGCATTCCTAAGGCCGTTGGGTTTACTACAAACATTGCAGTGTGACATGTTATGGACTCTGTCATAACAAGACAGAGGTGGTCTGACTTGAAGAACAACTTCATCCCATGGCCTTAGAMAGCAGGATTTTCATGAATAAACAGACTATTTTGGTGCTGATCACCTGTCTCACTGATCTGCAAAGGGAAACAGCAGTTTGCTCCCAGATGTAGCCAGCAATGTTGAAGTTAAGTGCTGAGTTGCTGAGTTTACAGAAACAATTTAAAACATTTTTGTTTGCTTAGCAAAATAGTCAGCAAATAAATAATTTGAGCTCTAGCTCTAAATATAAGATGCAAGAGGCAGAGTCTGAGTTCTGTTCTCTGCTGTATTTTCTATTCAGTTAAGAAACTGGTAGTGAAATTTGCCTCAATAATCAATTATTTCACTCATAGGTTTTCTATTTTAGTGAATGACTATGAAACTGAGATATTTATTTACTAATGTGATGAGGAAGAAGCATCATTGTGCTGTGATATTTTGTGCTAAGGTGCACATAGAACCAGCACACGTGCCCCAGTATAAAAATCAGCTGATATAAAAAAGCAGCTTCCTGCACTAATAAAGAAAAACTTATATTAATGAAAACTTTAGGGATTTCTTTGCTAAATGGGACCTGATACTGATTTTTTTTCATTAGTTTATTTCTTTATGTATTTATTTACAAACATCTTAGCTATCAACACCAATATTTTTTCTAAACATTGATTTAACAAACCATGATTACAGACATRGACAATTTGTAGGTTTTTACTGGAATCTAACCTAATTACTGTAGGTTTACCTGCAAAAACATACTTGGCTTCATATGTTGCTCATCAGTGCCATGTAACTAAAGATTTTGCTTTCTATCCCATAGTAAAAGGTCTTAGATTTGCTGAATATAATTTACTAAGACTAAGATGAAGTGTCTTTTAAATTTCACCACATGATCTAGAGCTGGTGATGAGAAAGAAATATGGAGGCTCCACAATTCTTGAGAATCTATAAAACACTGTGCTGGCTTTAGCATTTATCAATTTTTAACTACTGCTACAAGGCTCCAAGCAATCAATTATTTCCCAGCTCAGTGAGAGACTCAGAGCTATACCAGATAAACCAGAAATCAATTTTACTGCCTTGTGGCTGGTTGCTAAATATGTTTCTCCACACCACACTTAAAAACAAATGAAGCTAGACTTTTTAATTTTTTTTTTTTTTATTACAGACGTGGCTGCATTTCCTTGATACTTCACTTGACGTTGCAAATTCAGAAGGGGATAAACCTTATCTTTTTTTGGGATATAGATACTTTGTCCTTTTATTATTACTTTCTTAAGAAACAGAGGAACAAATCTATTCTTTTTCATTTTTGAGGCAGGCAATGTGTCTGGGAACTATTTTTCATAGTGAAGGGTCTCTTGGCTGTTCTTGTATATCACCCTTCTGGAGTTCCCTGCCACAAGGGAAGCACTGGATCTGCATGAAGGGTGCAGTACTCTGCTAAGGAACCATGGGAGGTATGATGGAAATTCTCGGCAGGTTTATGAAAAGCATAGTTTCCCCCAAAGAATGAGCAAAACCTGTCATGATAGCCAAAGAAAATTTTATGGATGCTTTTAAAGGTAGACCAAGCAACCCTTTATTTAGGGGGAAGTCTATAACACAGAAGGACTCCATTCCTCTGTTGTGTTTATCAGTTAACATRTGCCATGTACCTTAGCCTCAACATGCACTGTAGCTCCATGGAGATTGGTTTTGCATTAAAAAAAAAAATAAGACCAGCTATTTCTACTTTTGAAAGATTTGGAACTTATGCAACTTCTAAGGAGTGTTCTTTCTATTCTTTTCCTGTTATATGAAATGGGAAACACTTCTGTGTGTGGCTGTACTCAAGTTCTAGAGGATTTTTTTCCATTCCTGCATCACATAAAAACATGGAGTGGTCGAGGCTGGCAGGAACCTGTGGTCCAATCCCCTACAAAAGCAGTTGCCCAGGACCACATCAAGACAGGTTTTGAGTACACCCAAAGGTGGAGACTCCACAACCTCTCTGGGCAACCTGTGCAGGTGTTCAGCCACCCTTACAGTAAAAGAATGTTTCCYGATGTTCAGATGAAATTTCTTGTGTTTCTGCTTCTTTCCATTGCCTCTGGTCCTTTCCCTAGGCACCACAAAAGAGCCTGGGTTCATCTTCTCTTCTAGTATTTATGTGTGTTACTGAGATCCCCACTGAGATTTCTATTCCACTTTTTTTTTTTTTAACTTCTTTGTGAAGATCTTATGGGGCACAGAATTGAAAACCTTCCTAAATTCCAGGTAGCCAATATCCRTTGCTCTCCCCATATCTAGTAGGCCAAAACTGTTATTATTGCTGGTTACACAGGAATAGACYCTCTGCATGTAAATGGTATATAGAAACTTGGAAAAGTGGAATATATTCTACTTTTGCAGTCTTCTGCAGCATTTTGCTACAGCTTTTTGTCAATATCTAAAGAAAAATGTTAAAAAATTCACTTACTAATTGTCAACCTGTATGACACTTCTCTTTCACCTAAAAAATATTCCTAGTTTACTTTAAGTTATATGAATAAGAGGGTTGGGGAAAAAATCAGTTTCAAAGCCTGTGAACTTCAAACTGCTTAATATAATTATTTTCCTATTGAATCCTTTTCTGTTCTGACCAGCTCAACCCGGACAATGCCTAAAGGCCAATGAAATTTTGACCAGCAGTGAAAGCACAGGTGACCAGTGGTGAGGACTGTGTACAACAGTCGGAAATATTTTCACTGGAAATGGGTCAAAGGTTCAAAGCAATAGTGCCCCGTACCCATTTCAAATATAAACTAGGCCATGCTCAACTGTTTAAGCCTGTCTTATCAGGAGATTCATGGCCACTACAAGGTCRTCTGCCTCAGGAAAGGCATCAAGCACACGTTGTTGGCTGGCAAGTGTTCCTACAGCACTCTGCAGTGAGAACAATTCTGCTTTTACCTTTTTACAAGCTGAGCCATTTGCCTATCAGCAATATCTCATTTGTATGTTCTTTCCATTCAGCATATACATAAACGATCCCCCTCTGGTCTGACTTGTAAAGCTGTGTTTTGAGGCTTTGCCATCATATTCCAAAATAAGTTTATTTCCCTGCATAAATTTTTACCTATGAAAACTTTATTAAATAACTAAAATACAGAGTCAGAGTAAAGACCTATCTATTTATACTTTTTCAAATGTACACAGAAGTGGTTTGAAGTGCTTTATGTAGTCTGTGCCATATTGGATTTCATTAAAATTTAAAGTAAATACTGATGATTTACAATTTCATGTATAAAACCTTTTTTTTTCTCTGAGACAAATGTATATAGTCTTTTATCAGATTTCACACTATATGAAAAATAAAGCCTTTCAGTACATTGCAAGCTCACAGTGCCAGTGTCTAGCTGCAGAGKAGTCAGACTGTGTTGTACTGAGCCACAACCTGAAAGGGGCCATCAAGGACACAAGTTTCAGTTCAAGAAAAGATGACATCTCTGACAGCATTTTGCAACCTGGTTGTTCTCATGAAGTGACTGGGGCACATGTAAAAAATACGTATATGTCAGATCGATAATTTTTATAGAACCATAGAATCATAGAATTGTTTTTGTTGGAAGGGGACCTTGAAGATCATCTTGTTCCAGTCCCCTCTGCCATGGGCACCTTGGAAACCTTCCACTAGACTAGATTGCTTAGACCCCCATGCAACCTGGCCTGGAACACCTCCAGGGATGGGGCATCCACAGCTTCTCTGGGCAACCTGTTCCTCTGCCTCAAAACCCTCACAGTAAAGAATTTTTCCCTAATATCCAATCTAAACCTATTTTCTTTCAGTTTGAACCCATTCCCCCTTTTCCTGTCACTACATGCCCTTGTTAAAAGTTATTCTCTATCTTGTTGTAAGTTCGCTTCAGGTACTGGAAGGCCACAATTAGGTCACCCCAAAGCTTCTCTTTTTCAGACYGAACAATCCCAATTCTCTTAGCCTTTCCTAGGAGATGTGCTCCAGCCTTCAGATCATCTTGGTGTCCCTCCTCTGGACTTATTCCAGCAGCTCCGTGTCCCTCCTGTGCTGGGGATCCCGGAGCTGGATGTAGCACTGCAGGTGGGGTCTCAGATTTTATCTTTAATTTTTTCTTTTTGCAATGCCTACAGAGTACACATTTCTCTGTCAAAGAAGACTGAATATTTTAGCATTGTAATATGATAATTGCTTTTCATGCTTCCTGAGGAGAATGACCTATTCCAAACTTTGTTGATTTGTTTAAATCACACTAACAGAACATAAACCAAGGAGCTGTTCTATCAGAATTAGTTATTTCTGTATTGAAATYACATACACAATGTTAGTTATTATTTATTAGATGGATATGCAGACCTACCACCTTTAATGACATTTTATATCACACATAACCTGCATAAACCAGACCCTGGGAATGCATGGTATACACGCTAAAGAACAGTAAATAGAGAAGGAAGAGACCGAATAACAAAAATATTCCTGGTCATCCTACTCTATTTAATCTCCTTTACTGAACAGCATATATAAATAAAATCTATCTCATATATATGTATATATATATATATATATATATATTTAAGAATGGGCTGAATTCTGCCCTCACATCTGTGCAAACTAATTTCAGAGAACTAGTGTTATGTGAGAGTTAATGAAGGCCTAATTTCACCCAGAATGAAGACATTGGATCAGATCCTAGGGAGGTGGAAATTTTGTACAAGTTTTTTAATTCCACCCAAACAATTTTAACTGGTGTATGGTATTTGCCTGAAAGTTTTACTTTGCTTCTCTTTTGAGCAGTTGGCATGATACGCTTGTTGACAGAAGACTTCATTAAAAGTTATTAAATTGGGAAGGAGAGAAAGCTTTTCCATCAGGAAACTTTGAGCTTGGTRGAAAAGCATAGTAAAGGCAAGAACTTGTTAACTCAGCTTTAAATCCCCTCTGGTCTGTGTGTATCCATGACATATGTCCAATACACATGGACATTGTTTGGATTACATTGTCACCTCATATTTCTTTCCCAGAACTCTAAGTGGGACAAGAGGCAATGGGCAGAAACTGATGCCCAGGAAATTCCACCTGAGCATGAGGAAGAGCTTCTTTCCTGTGCAGTGCCTGAGCACTGGGACAGATTGCCCAGAGAGGCTGTGGAGTCTCCCTCACAGGGGATATCCAAGGACCCYCTGGACACCATCCTGTGCCATGCATGTCCTCTGGGATGACTCTGCTTGAGACGGGAGGTTGGACCACACGACCCACTGAGCTCCCTTCCAACCTGACCCATTCTCCAATTCTGTGGCTCAGATCAACTCAGGGGACAGAGTTTATTCACTCAATGAGAAAACACCCACCTCTGGGTTTTATCTCCCTTTTTAAATATGTAATCCTATGCCTTCTTCTCTTTACATGATTAAAATCCTGTTACAGAATTATTAATTTCCTCAAGGACTTTCCACTATATTAGTTGCTATTACTAGTTCATAAATACACATTTATTTTGCAACACCAGACCATTGCACTATTTCATAGAAACAGTGAAGCACAAAAATACCTCGTTACTTTCAAAAATGGAATTAATCCAAAATTCATAAGGCTTGGGTTTGGGAAAGAATTAAAATTTAATGTTAAAGTGTAAAATACAGTTTTTATATTTTATTGGCTTGGATAAAAAGGAGTTTATTTCCTGTCACAAAGTCTTATCACATCCRCAATTCAGGACCATGTGTCCATCTAGCCTCACATAAAATGAGCTAGACTGCTTTAGCATGGCAAAATCGAGTTGCCTCAAGATGAGACCATACAACAAAGCGATAATTCAGGTTGGAAGGACCTGTCTGATATACCCCTTAGTTCTAAGCACAAAAAAAAATGTTGTGATTTGCTCAGAATCATATGTGACCATTGTACAAGGGGTATAGAAAGTGATCTTGGGCAAAGTTCATATTATTTAATGACGCTATGTGAAAATCTTGTGTATTCACTGCGTGGGACCTACAACAATGTAAAACGTTTTTGGAAATARTACTTTGGAAATCAGCTTTGATTCAATCCCAGATAAAAACCATCCTCTCTCATAACAGAGATGAAGAGGAAAACAGAGTAACATAAATTCTATTARGACTATTGTAAATTTTTATAATCTTCTTTTAAAAGCTTTTTTTGTTTGCTTCCTTTCTATTTTTTACAAAGCTAAATATCCATTATATTCATTTCCCTATGGTTTAACTGCCACTTGGAACCCCAGAAACCTCTTCACTCTAGAATTCTGCTTCTTTTTCAACAGTATTAACTTCAAAAATACTGATCTTTGTCATTCAGTCTTTTTCTAGGAGTATATGCAAAAATATATGGCCAGTAATGAGAGGTAAAATGCTTTAGTTGCTGTTGCCTATAATCTCAGTCCCTCTAAACAGGGAGACTGAGACTAAAAATCTCTTTTTAGGCTCCCGGAGTTGGGCTGGCCAGCAGTGTCATTAAAGAAAAAACAGCTTTTTTGAGAGCAGTAGCATACTGTAATAATTTTTGGACACAGAAAAAACAGGACAGTTATGAGGAAGGAAGATTATTTTCCAAGTTGGGCAGTAGCATTGGCCTAAAACCTCAAAGGTAAGGATGGCATTGTAATTTGCATGTTTTATTTGGAAGCTTTACATTGGGTTACTTTTTAATTAAGAGTAAATTCTTTTACCTGACAAGGATGAAATTGGTCCTGTACTGCAGCAACAGTGTCTGGTCAATGGTGAGAAAAATGCATAAAAWGCAGATTTTTCTGGTGGGAGCAGATTCAGTCTTACCTGCGTATGCAGAAGAGGAGAATGCAGAAAGGGTAAAGGAGATGAACTTTTGGGAGTTTTCCCTGAAAAAGGATCAAAGGCAAGGTCAAAACATCAACTTGAAGAACTGACAGCTCCAACAAGAGAGTAAAAAAGGATATATTACCCAATTTCATATCAGATTATGTATCCCTCAGGTTAAGTTGCTGTCACACTTCTGCATCAAGAGATTGGGGTTTCAGGCAGGAGTTCTCAGAAATCTGAGCTGTTTCCATACACTTTCCTTGGTGGAAAACTGATTGAATGACCTTCCTCACCTGTTGGGGAATATCCTTCCAGCACAAGCTGTAGAGACCAATCTAAGATACTGCCCAAAATAAGAGGTAGACAGAAGCAGAGAGAAAGAGGACCTAACAGATTCATTAGAACTAATTTGCAACAAAGTTCTCTGAGTTCAAGGCAATGAAAAATGTTTTGATTTTTATTAAATGTGTATATATATATATATATATATACATATATATGTTTTGGTAGGAGTGATCTAAAAACCTCTTATTTCTTGAAAAGAAGGAATGCACATGTAGTTATCTGTAATAGTGCCAATAAGCCTACACCAGCTTACTACTGCTGTCATGCAAGAGAACTTGAAAAGAGAGCATATGCAGTCACTCACATGCCTATTTTTAATCTTTCTGTCTGCTTTTAACTCTTCTGACATTCTACAGCTCAGTGTGCTGGTTTGGACAAATTTGGAGGAAAACATCCTCTGACAGAAGGAAGGCCACAACCACCCTTCCCTCACCGGGTTCGGGAAAAAGAAATTTTCCTCAAAGTGAAAGAGATAAAAACTATTTATTTAACGAACACACAGGAAAAGGATAATAATGGTAAATAATGAAATCTCCCTGGGAAAATTCAGAGTCCCTCTGCAGGCGCAGTCTCTCTCCTCCTCGGAGCTGGGCCGGGGTGAGCCTCCCTCCAGGCCTCAGGCAAAAACTCTCCCGATGTGCTCTGATGTTGAAACAGTCCAGAAGAGAAGCAGGGAAAAAACCAAAGTCCCAGGAAAACAAAGTTCAACTCTCCGTCTCCCGCCGAAAAAAACCCAGAAGCTGGCTGAAGAAGCAAGAAGGGTGCTTCCTCTGTACTACCACAGCCAGAGAACACAGAGGAGTGTGCCTGTGTGTCCTTGAACAATGTTTTGAAAAGTTTGCTTGTTTTTTGTTTTTTTTCCTCTCTCCCCTCTCAGGCTCAGTTTAAAGGCACAGAAAAGCACGAAGTTAATTTCTGGGCATGGAGCAATGATAGGGGATACGCATCATAAGGTCACCCCAAGACACTCAGAAAGGAGATAATGCATTCAAGAAAGGACAAGATACTCTTCTGGTTTTTTTTAGCTGCCAAATCATTTTTTCTCTGTCAGCSATTGAAGCCATGAGGCTTCCACCATTAATCCACATGTTCTCAGATGATAGCTGCCCAGGCCCTGCAACACAGGGACTTTTCTGGCTGAGCTCTTTCTGATCATCACCACTGCATGCCCTTGATTCATGGCAGCGATACCATGGTGCTGACAGGAAATAAGAACGTGCAGGAATGTTGACAGTTGAAAATACCTTGTAGGGTTGAAAACCAATTTTATGAAACAAACTTCAAAGAAACTTCCAAATTCAGACATATCAGTTTCATTTATAATGCTTTTTGTGGGTTTGTGGAAACTAATCTCTTCGCCTAACTAGATTTGTATGAGCCTTTTCTGCTCCATGTGTTCAAACATATCCTCAAGTCAAGAAATATCTGTATTCTTTGATTGCTTTTAATCTCAGTTCTCCAAGAGCTGTTGAAAAGATGCTTTGCTTCAGCCTATAGCATTTATAGGAGTCAGTGGTTAAACCAAATTTTTGTCACACTGATCAGTTAAACTGTCAGTGAATTARAGAACTTGCAGGGAAAAAAAAGCAGGAACAGAGTGAGAAAAAAATCCATGCTGTTTTGATAGGGAGAGCAAAACGATCCCATGGTATCAACATCCCGATAAGATAGCACTAAGAATTCCTTATCTACAGTAGTCCATCCAGTAATATTGAAGCTTACAAAACAGTTTGAAAATGGCCAGTTCTTTGAACAGTAAGCAAGTTTGAGCAGTAAGAAGTTTAGCAATGAAATGGATGAAAAAACCCACAACAATGTCATGAAAAGTACATACTCTGAATTTAAATTTCTGGGTCTCAAACAGAATAGAAATAGACAAAACACAGCAAATGGTGTTCTTCACCCATAAAAAATTGGTATTGTGACAATGCTCTGATGCCTGTGCAGTGATACCACGTGGATGAGCTCCCCTGGTGTTTTCTGACATATTCCTTGAACCTAAAACTTTATAACTGTTCCAAAGATCTCCTCACTCTCATGACCAGTGGCAGAACTCAAGGAAACATGAAGCTGAGTCAGCAGAGATTCAGGCTGGATATCAGGAAACAGTTTTTCACCCAGAGGATGGCTGGGCACTGAACAGGCTCCCCAGGGCAGTGGTCACAGCCCCAAGGCTGGCAGAGTTCAGGAAGCATTTGGACAATGCTCTCAGGCATATGGTGTGACTGGTGGTGTTCTGTGCAAGGCCAGGAGTTGGACTCGATGATCCTGATGGGTCCATTCCAACTCAGCATATTCTGTGATTCTATGACAATTTTAAACTTCCCGAATCTATACGGCTATCCAGGTGTTTTCATATAAAATATAAAGAACAAAGCAACACTAATTTATACCAACACTCATTGATTGGACAAATCCCCTGAACAATTATTCTCACCCCAGAAAATCCCAGAAAATGCACTGAAGGGGTCAGTCCTRTAGTGACAGAAAGTAACACCTCTGAACTCTTTTAATAGGGACAATGTATCTTGTCTGAAGACCGGACACCACATAAACACAGGRAATGATGTTAAAAAACTGGCTGAAAATCTATGCCATGCTACAAGAAGGTGACAAGACAGCCTCATTCCATAGATTATTAGTTCCCATTTCTCTTTGTTAAAGAAAATGAGATTAATGTCACTGGCAGAAGTGATGGTTTATCTGGCTGCTGCATTAAGCTAATGCTGAGTACTTTTAAAAGGTAAAGATTTTCTGGAACATTGTAGTCTCATCCTTGGAAGAAAAGCAAATGAGAGAAGGACTAGACTTGTAAAACAAGAGAAGAGTAGAGGATAAACCCAGTGGTTAGAGAAGACATAAGAGGAGAACTTTCAGCAGTTTCATTTTTCTTAATATATTCAGAGATCTCTAGCAAGACAGAAAATCCTTAATCAGTCAAGCAGAGTATTTTAATCCTTACCTTGCTATAAACATCAATAGATCAATCTATTCTTTAAAATGATCTAGCATTAAATAGTAAAGTAGCTACACACCCTGTAGAATTATCACAGCCTAAGGACGTGAAACAAATGGACAGAATGGTCACACTTAATTGTTTTAATAAACCCATCTTCCTTAGACATGTTGCTCCTGATTTGTTTCGCCATTCATACTTTTTAACAAACAAAGGAACTAAGGTTCATTGGCTGCACAGTTCTCTTATTCTATTGGTTAAATTAAATTAGGAGGGTGGCTTTGGTGGTCACAGATGAGCAGTTGCTTCTTTATACAGTTTGCCACAGTGGGAACTTTTTTCTGGGTGCATTACCCATGATGTAATAGCCAGAACTTCTCCAGGCCTGGAGTCATTCCATTCTGTGCCCATCTCATGCCAAAGTCCTTCTGTGGTAACTGTGTTTGAGACAGGCAGCTGTGATCTTTAAGTCCTTACAGCCTCTCAAAATGTTTTTAATGTAGGTTTAAGACCAGGAGGGAAGGTATCATCCAAAGACAATGAAAACCCCTCTAGAATTTTTGGCCTGTCTGTGTTTTGGTAGAGCCACATCACAGTACAGGACCCTGCAGAAACGAAGGCACTGGTCACACTCAGTGCTGTGAGCTGTTTGTAAGGTCCCTGTCACTAATCATCTTCCTGTTCACAGATAATACACACTTCAAAAATCAAATGGGAGCTTAAAAAAATATCAAGTCTAGTTCAAATTAGGAAAGCACTTTTTACCCTGTTATTTTGATTGCAGCTGTGATAGGAATAGGAGTTTAATGACATAAAGGCTTAGCAGAAGTGAGGATGGCAGATTTAGGACAAATGAAAATGATACTTGTGAATTGCATTCACCAGTCCTTATGAAACAGTAAAATATTGCTGTCTCAGACGTTTCAATAGTGCCAGAAATCATCTTATTTTTTAACTTAAATATTTTAGTAAGGTCTAAGGAAATCTCCCTCAACAGCCATACTCACACTACGGTTCTGCATCCATTTTGCACAAAGGGCTATATTTTGGGCCTAACTCAGTCTTTTGTGACATTTAGAGAAAAGAATTTTAGGTAAAGCTGTGAGGTTTTTTCACAATGTCTGTTTGCTAAGCTGAACAAAAGAAAAGTCAAGTTAAAATCAATGATGCTTCCTACTCTCCTGAAAGATAACATGCAGGCAATAAACTACTGTGTAAAATGGTACTGTCCACAGAATGTGGAGCTCTAATGGTTTTCAGTCTTTGTTATATATATCACACCCCTTTGCAGCTAACAAAGCAGAACCCAGACCCTAAAATACAGCACTAAAAACCCCCCAGTCCTGTGCAAACATTATCCTTGGAGACAAGCACAACAGAAAGCAAATTTGGGATTGACATTAAACCAATTCTAGACAAGGCTGCATCTGCTCCACAACCCACTTTTGTATATCAGAGAATGCTGGCAGGGGCTGGAAAGTAACAAGGCTTTTTATTGGAAATCAAAAGACAGAGAGGTAGAGGCAGAAAGCAAGGAACACTGTCCTGTGTTGACACGGGCACACACAAACCAAATAAGTATTTGGCATCAGTCTGCAGCTGCTGCAGACAGGCTGGTGAGAAGCAGTACAGTGCTACAGGAGTGTAGCAATGAGCATTTGCATCAACTGAGGATCTGTCATCTAGAAGGGAAAAGGACAGAAGCCATGGCATGTGCAAAGGTATGATCCTCTCCCATACATAAGAAAATAAGCCTATTTTTCTGTCTTTTTGTACTGAAGTCAGAAAGTAAGCTTAATGGAAAATTTTCTTGAAATAAAGGCCATACCACTAGTACTTCCCATGGAGAAATTCATTTAGGGACTCCTTCAACTGACAATGACAACAAAGAGGCATTTACTTAGACTACAAAGTTTTCAGCTAGTAGTTGGCCTTTTTGTCCCTTTTCTATCTGCAGGTCATAGGTGCAACAGGGATTACATTTCTGCTTTTGTTTTCAGCAACAATTTATTTAGCACCTCACATCAAGAGGCAACGGGCCCAGCCTGAAACACAGAGGGGCCTGTCTGACCATAAAGGAACGCTTTTTTTTCCCTGTGAGAGTGACTGACCATTGTCCCAGACTGCCCTGGGAGGTTGTGGCGTCTCCCTCCTTGGAGATACTCAAAAGCCGTCTGGACCTGGTACTGAGTAACCAGCTCTGAGTAACCCTGCTTGATCAGGGGGGCTGGACCATCTCCAGAGTGGGTGCAGGGTATATTCTGATTTTTTATCTGATCTGCCGACTCAGGGTCTTATTTATAAATGAAATACATCACACAAAGGTGGTACTGGGCCGTGAACAGCCCTCACTTGTGTATGTTTGAGTTGAAAATGAGCAGTCTGATGGAAATTTCAGATATAAAGGTACTTAGACTGTCTAAGGTTCTACGGAATGAAAGAGAAAAAATGTGCAAGATAAAGAGATTTCTTACCAGCACAGTTATCCCGATGCAAAATCTTGAGATGAAACTGTCACTTCATATATCTTGCAAAAAATAAGAAACGCTCAATAAAAGCCTGATGGAACTGTTTAGCAAGTAAATTAGTGTGTCTGCCTCTCTTTCTTCAAAACCACATTTCAAACCATTATGTAAATATCTGAAAATACCACAATGAAATCCCTATTATTTATTGTCAAGTGTACAGTGAACAGTGAAACAAAAATATCCTCCTTTTCAAACTGAAATAATCTCTTAGCATGCACCTCTCCCACTGAGGTTATTTATGGAAGTTTTTAAAGACAGTAGGGTCAATTCCAAAGTATTTGTCACACACAATTATGGCTTCCCTCCGAAACTGCTACAAAGAAAAGCTGATTATTRTTTCAACATCAATCATCCTGACAATTACAAATATTTGCTCCATAGGGGAAGTGGATGCATCATGTCATATTTATACATAGCTTCATGCTATTGGAAATATAAGCTGTTAGCATTCTCTCTAGGTTTCTTGTTTACTCCTCCTGTATGAAAACTTTACTAATYAAAAAAGAGAAGAATCCCAAAAGTAATGCGCATTCAACACAAGTTAAATCTGGGAATGTGGCTGCTAATTTCTCAGCCGTGAAATCACTGGAGTAGTATTTCAACGACTTCAGTAAAAATTGAATTCTCGGAAAATTCAGAAATACTGCAGGGTCTTACAGCATGGACTAAGGTGTGACAATGGAAAAATTAAGTCGCTCAAAGAACCTTAGCTCTACCTAGGATAAGCAACATTAAAATTTCCAGTTGAGAAAAAATTGTCCTTACCACTCATCCTGGTTTCAGCTAGGACCGAGTTAATTTCTTCTCAGCAGCTGTTCCAGTGCTGTGGTTTGGATTCAGAATGAGAATGGTGTTGATAGCACACTGACGCTTTGGGTTTTGCTAAGTTGTATTTCTCCTAACTCAAGGACTTTTTTTCTTGTCTCATGCTCTGCCAGTGTGGAGCTACCCAAAAAAACCCTGGGAAGGAGCACAGCCAGGATGGGTGACCCAAACTGGCCAAGGGGCCATTCCACACCATAAAATGTGATGCCCAGCATATAAACTGAGGGGAGTTATCTGGAAGGGGGCACAATTTGGGTTTGGAAAGGCAAGTGTGGTATTGGTCAGCAATTTCATTGTGCATCTCTTGTTTTCCCTTTTCATTATAATCGTCATTATTATAATTTACTATTATTGTTGTATATTACTTTATTTTCAAATATTAAAATGTTCTTGTCTCATCTTTTTTGTTTTACTTTGATTCTTCTCCCCATTCTACCATGGGGAGGAGGGTAGTAAGAGGGGAACATACAAGATCCTTGCGTGAGCTTCTGTGTGGTTCTTAATATCCAGCAGAGTTTAAAACACAACACCATTGTAATCTGAAATTATAAACAAAATGTATATTGCTATAAAAATTGCTACATCCATATTGCAGAAAGTCAAAGTAAATTTGTTAGGTGCTTCAAAAATGCATTCCCATCTGTTTAAAACTTATTTTCCTACTTTTCTGTGGTGTTTGGCTTGGGACTAAGGAAAGGGACCCATAATTTATGGACCTTATCATAACAGCACTGCACTAGAAAAAAGTGTCAGTTGTACTTCGTGTTTGCCTGTATTAAAATACTCGCCTTACCTGAGTTATCCTTTTAATCTAATCTGTGAAAATTTCATTTTCCAACTTCTGAAAGTTCTGATAGCTGAACTTTGATTTGTCCAAATTCACATTTATTTATAAAGCAAAACCCAGTGTACAAACCTCAGTAAGAATGTAATATTAGATTGCCCTTCTCAGCCTCTTTAGCAACCCTGCACACACAGCTTAACCAAATCTARTACAGAGCTGAATTTTAAGTGTATTTTCTGTTTTGAGAAGGTGATAGAAGTAAAACTTTTTAACTTTTCACTTTTCTATCACAGCCATGCATGGGCTGTAACTCCAGCTCTTCTAGAACTGCTGCAGTCTGGTTTTGTACTGTGGCTCCGTCACCATGGATCTCCTAGACTGGTACAGACAAATCAAACCAGGTCATTTGGCATTAATTCTGATCTTCCAGAATATCTGTATATTCTTTAGAACTATGAAATACAGTGGATTACAGTTGGAGTTTTGCTGTGTTTACAAACGGAGAGACTAAAAATAAAGTTAATATTCTCCATCCAGCTAAAACTGTCGTACAATACTTTAATATAACAAGGTAACAATTTTTTATGTACCAAAAAGGAAATAACACAGCATTTGTGCATTTAACTGTGAATACTGCACGGATTTTTATTATTTCTAATGGATGCTATACATTACTTCAAATATGTAATTTTGGACACCTTCACATACTAAGCAAGAAGCCGTATTAGTGATAGAATTTCTGTTCCCTCAAAAGATTCCATTGAGACAACTTTAATGATAAATGCTTCTTGTTAATGTGGAAATATTTACAAAATACATGCAACGCACAAAATCTAAAAATAAGCAGGTTATTTTAAATTTTATTTGGTGGATAAATATTTTGAAAATTTAAAAACATTTGTCTTAAACTGCTTGTCCAACCCTCCTCCTTTTCCCTGGCTGCTTCCTCAGACCAAAGAAAACATCTGCCATCTGATACATGATATAAAGTGAAGACATTTAGGCAGATCAAGATGTTTATTCCCTTTTGAGACACTCACCTTATAAAAAGCTGCTGATTGTCCTAAATCCGCAGGTGTCTGAACTGATATTTCTAAAGTGAAAACCAATCAAGCATAAACACAACACTTTTAGATGGTGTCAGAGATCTCCTATGATGCCATAGAAACATTTTTATACCTACTGCATTAGTCTCAGACGAATCACGAACTCTGCGTCAGTTTCAGTCTCATTTTCCTATCTTTCAGATGAAGGGAAATGTCATAGACAAATCCATTTAGGACTTGAACTTCAGGATTTCTATGTTGCCCAAAGATATTACAAAACTGGATAAATTTTGTGTATTTTCTTTTTTTTTTTCTTTTAGTTTGTGTTTATTTTAAACTTTGCTGAATTCAGGGGAGTGGGGGACAAACCAAGCTCAAGCTCAAACCCAGCTATTCAGCAGRACTTTGTAATCTGTGGGTAAGACAGAAAATATATTGTCTATGAGAATAAAATAGTCTGCTGAGAAATTTAAAATCAGACCAAACTGCCTGAAGAGCAACAATTTCTTTTAAGAATGGAAAAAAACCCATCAGAACAAAGGAAAGGGGGTATGGGGGAAATAGGAGCAGTTCCAGGGACACACAGCGTTCTGTTATCCTAATTGTTCTGCCTATTATTCTGTAAACTCTCCATCAAATGTTCTCATGGTGATCAAGCATATGTTTTGAATGCATTATGTGGAAGAATTAGAAGCGTGTGCTTCCTTTTCTATTCATAGAAATATGCCAATATTCATCTTATTGTCACAGCCTTGCCAGAGCTCTCCTTTGGCTGGACTCTCAACCGTGCAGCTGTCTTGGACCCCAGCCCATTTGACTTCTTCCTGTTAAGTTCCCCTCTGCTTTTGCAGGTTATAGGTCTGGCACTTCTTTAAGCCTTCCTTGCCCCTTTTCTCTGCCCACCTTCTTTCCCATCACCACACAGAGACCTTGACCCTTGCAACTCCAGCACCTCATCTATTTCTTCTGCGTCTCCAGCAGTGATTAAGGATGGTCTGGGTTACAAGTCCAGCACAGCTCTAGCATCAGGGACAGTGAGGTCCATCTCTGCCTAAACTTGTCTGAGAATTACCTTGCTAAGATCCTGCCTGAATTATTTCCCTCTTGCATTAAACAGGGAGGGCAGCACGAATTCTGCCACGGAAAAACCCGGAGTGCACATCAGACCCAAAAGCACCTCCTGTCTGCATAGAAACCCTCTGGGGAGGAAGAAAGTCCTGCCAGATAAAAAGCATTGGAACAGCTACTGACACGGGTTAACAAAGCTGGAAATAAAAACATGGACAAAATGGAATGTGCTGTTTATTGGATATTCCATTTGCTTTTTCTGTGGGCACACGCAACCTGCTAGCAGCACATTTTCTCACAGAATACCTCATCAAGAAAAGGATTTAGGAGAAAATCCTAAAACCCACTTACATCTGACCCAAAATTCATTTAGGCTTTATGCTCTTTATGCTCCAACATTTGCTGTTCCAAAGTACTCTGTGGAAAGGCCATCTAGAACAAATGTTCCTTTCAATACTAATCTGATGTGGAAATATAAAATGTCCATGCATAGAAAACCCAGCCTTGAAGAGAATTTAAAATCGCTTCTACAGGCCACAACTTGTCCAGAATTCAAATATCTCAGTCACTGGTTTTTGTCAAAGGTTTGAAAATACGGTTTTTCTGATGATAGACGTGGGGAAAAGTCGTGTTCCTGATTTTCACAGGGGAGAAAAAGCTCTGCTTCGATGTTCTGCATAGAAAATAATGTTGAAGGGAAGAAAACATCAAAAGTAGGTTTAAGATGCTCTTCTTGCTTCTGTAGTAACCAGATAACCAGTTGTTTGCTAGACTACTGTGCAGCCACAGGAGTGTTTTATGGTTCAACCCCCACTCTTGGGAAGCTGCCCAAAACTGGGAGGGAAAGAGGGAAAGGAGACCCTGAGCAGAAAGCAGGCTCTGAGCAGAGTCATTCTTTTACAATACATTAACTTTTAACAAAAATGTAACTTGTATTTCTATWTTTCACCTTTCTAATTTTATTTCTAAACCACAGAAATTTAGAAAATAATATAAAACAACTGTAGTATCTCCCAGAATTAATTGTTYGCGTAATATATGCCTCTCAATGCTACAGTCAGTGACAGGAAAAYGGTAAGCTCTGGTTTGACAAATTTTCTTAATGTCTTAATTGCTTGGAAATTCCTTCTTTAGTGTCACCTTTCCTTTTTCAGTAAAAATTATAGCTGTTCCAATTAAAAAAAAAAAAAAAACCAAAACCAAAACCTGAAAGTACAAAAACTTGGGATCTTAGTTAAAACTTTCAAATAAATAAGTTGTCCATAAGTCAGAAAGAAGAAAACACTTTCTTCTTAGAAGAAAAAATCAATTGGCAAAAGCACAGTCAAAAGACAAATCTGAATTAGTACTCTGAATTTTGAGGTCCTTGCCTTTTTCATGAATTATCTACAAATGGATACTTTCTTTGCTCAAAACAAAATACTGTGCTAAAATGAATACTATTTAAAGTATAAAATAATGTAATGCTGGAAAATATTTATGAAATACTTATTTTAAAATTAGTTCCTCAAAATCATGGATTTTTACTCACAAATATGATATTTATAGTTTCAATGTTGTGGGAGGGTCTAAATAATATGGTCAAGGCTATTTTTTGGTTCTATCAATCAAGGATTGTTAACAAAACTCAAAGATAAAGAATTTTTTTGATAATAACATATATTTCATTGTCGATTTGCTTTTCCCTTTAAACTTTACACAGTAAGTTGAACAATCAATTTTAGTATTTTTGGCAACCCCTTTAGTAAAATCTATTTGACTGAGACTAGTCTTTGCAGAAATCGTCAGCAATTATGGGAAAAGAAACTTCTTGAATGATGAAATAAGATGTAACATTGAAGCAGGACAACAGCAAATGTCCCATTTTCTGAGACAACAGAACRTGATTTAAAAATTCATCTCTTCCACACATGATAGTGTGACAGTACAAAAAAGTTTTGACACAAAGAGGACACAAGGAAAAATCCCTTCCACCACAGCATGAACACCCATATAATTCATTTATTATATGTTCCTTTTTTTCCTTCTCTTTCTGAATGGGAACATAAAACTCAWGGCTAAAACAACCTCCCCACTTCGTGGGAGCTAAGGCAGGCACACGYATGAGGGCCTGGCTGTTGGGTTCTTTTAGGAGGCTCTGGCAGTCCTCTCCCTCTCCCAGCAATGCTTGAGGTTCTCACTGTAATATGGGGGCTTTACAACCCAGTCTAAAAAAAACCACCATAGAATCAAATATTAAAGAAAAAAAAATTATTTGCAATGTGTATCTGTAGGGGAAACAGTCACAGAAAGAAAGATACAATTCCTGGGGTTCTCCTGGAATTTCTCTGTGTTAAGTGCCCATTGCAGCACTGACATGGGAAACAGTTTGGCTGACACCTACACTGGATGATTCACATAGGTCACAAATAGCACTTCTGCTTCCTAAATAAATAAAACCATACACCAAAATAGACATAAATACGTACTTTTATTTTTCTGGAATCATCAGTTYGTACTTTACACTGAAGATAACATCACAATGAAATCCAAGTCTGTAGCTCAGATGGACACAATGGAAGTTAAAGGCTCTCAGTACCTTGCAGGACACCACTGTATGATATTGTAACAAAACACGAATTTTTCCTTTAACTCATATAACAATTTACATCAATGTCAGCGTCACAAAGTTGCCTGTTTTAAGAGGGAAAATTGTTCCCATGCTACACAAACTGAATAATATCCCCGCATATCCTGTTACACCACTCTACTGAAATTTTCCTGCTTCTTTGGACCAGTCCAAAGCCAGATTAAGAGACACTGATTTGGTGACAAGATCTTTTTTTCTGAAAAGGCCCAGAACAAGTAATGCAATTGCAGGGCTCATTCTCCACTGGCAAGCACTTAACCAGTGCAGTAATCACGCAKGGGCACGACTCCTCAGCCAAGATGGAGAGCACACACACCTTTATTGYRCAGTGAATATTCCCTAAATACCAGCACCCAACAGGATATCACATCATATAAACAGGAAAGATGTTCACCTCAGTGTCCCCCAATCACCYGGGRTAGTGCACAGACATTGCCTATTATGGTAACAGGTAAACAATACCCTATAAGRYCACAMACTACAATTATCACATCTCATAGGTCCARCACKGWCCASAAACCCACAATCCTCTCTCAGCCCATCCCTGGTGACCTGGAWRCACTCCCAGGGTCACCTGTGGGGCCAGGAAAGAGGCTCTCTSTCCGGTCCTCKGGGCCTATCTCTCTTCCAGCACATAGTGCACCCCAACAAACCAGCACTGCACAATTGATGTGCAAAGCTCATCTTAAGGGAAGAAAAGTTTGAATGYACAGGTCTGAATACTTTTGTGGGCATTAATCTGGAGCTTCTCCTCCAAGAACTATTGAAGATTGTAATTTTTTTTTCAGTTTAGTTTGTCACACAGTAATAATGGAAAAGAAGGACCAGGAGATCAGGTAATTAGAGTGTTATAGTGATAAAACCCCTGTAAATAACTTATTATTTCCTCAGTTCTGAACCAAAATCACCTGCTTCCAAAAAAAAAAAGGGAAAAGAAACAAATGCCCTTGCAGCTGGTGGCATTGAACTTAACAGAAGCAGCTACATCAGCTGCTATGACCTTCTCACAGCAAGCAGTGAAAAGGGCATCCAAAAGCTGTATAAACCATCTGCTAACCCACCAGATTACTACAGTATTAACAAAAAGGCTCACCACAGATTTTCCAATTCTTTTTTTTGTTGCGGGGAGAAAATAAAGCCCATGATACTGAATTGTGACTATGTCATCTGTGGAGCAGAATGTTGTGGAAGACTGGATGGCTACTATATCATGTGGAAAACACTGCAAGAGATACCCCAGCCTTAAGGCACACATTTTGTAACTGCACAGCCCTGCAAGAATGATTCCATATTTATCTTCAGTATGACCATGGAGTGCAGGCTGATCAGTGTCCATCTGCGTACTGCAAACTACTGCTGGAGAAAATAAAGAGAGGATTAAGCCAATATTTACACATAAAGCAGAAAGAGATCATTGTGCATATGCCCCAGTTTATTCTGCAGGTAGGTCTGTGAAATGAGTTCAGTGCAGGGCCCAAAAAGTAGAGACTATGTATCACATGTTATCATCACTCAGGTTAATGTTGTAGTCACAATGAGGAGAAATATCCCATTAAGTTGGCTGGAAAGTTGTTTGGAATGCAGGACTCGGTATTTTGTAAAATAATTACGGAATACGGGGTTAGCAGAGTTGTTCTAGATATGTGCCATGTAAATAAGTTCAAAATGCACCAGCATTCATTTTCTTGTGGTGGAAGGAGGTGGAGAGGGTGACTGTAAAATACTAACAGAATAATAACAGGATAGTCAAAGACATTGCAGAGACCAAAATGTGTCAATGATATAAATGGCTATGACACAACTGACAGAAAAAACAATTTGTCCCCTCATTCTGAGCCCACCTGGCTGGCCCGCGTTAAGGGATGAAACCTGAAAGTCACAGGAGCTTCTTGGAGACTCATGACAGTAAAAGTGCCATGTTTATATCTAAAATATTACATATTCTGAGTGCCATACTTACATATATAGACTGTGTAATGTTTTCAGGAGGCCATTATCATTTAAAGTCCTTGCAGAGGGAGTCTGTAACATTTAGCAAAGATGGCATTCATCTCCACAAGTTCCTGTGGTTTACCGTGGAGCATTTTATGCCCTTTGAAATGTATTGTAAAAGTGACTATTTAGGTAAGAAAAGCAGGCAGCAATTACCCACTCCCATCACATCTATATTTCCTCCTGTTCCCAGCAGCCAGATCCAGAYAGACAGAAATATTCAAGAAAAATAATTAGAAAACAGATTTTCACCCTAGTAATTAGCCATCAGCATTCTCCGTTTAAAGCCCTCATGCTCAAGGGGAACTCAGATCTGATGTCTCCTCATAGCTTTAAAAGTACTCCTGGGAGTTGCACGTGGAAGGGAATACCCTGTGCTGTTGGTAGGTTACGATCTCAACAAGCCCAAAAACATGTCTAGGGCTGAATATAATTTATCTTGATTTAGCAAGTCAAGGAGGGTAAAGCGTTTAAAATAACTGCTAAGTTGTCCTCCAATTTTCAAAGGTCAATTTTAGTTCCAAAAAGTAGTGGAAACTTTAAAGAAATAATAGCAGAATAAGTTTTTCACTAGAAATTATGATTTTTAGTGGCAAAAAAACTTTGTATTGAATATGAAATTCAACACTGGCATATCTCAGATTTACATGCAGATCATGGAAAAAATCTGTAATTCAAACACCATTAACCTTCACTTCTATGATACTATATCTTGCCTGCAGTAAAATTCACTAATATAGTACTGTTTCTACAATTCTAAACAATAAAACATCTGAAGTCAGGCACTAAAAACAATCCTTTTATTTTTCTAGATATTATAAGTGTATATTTTCCTTCCTTTATGTTTTCTTTCTGACTTTTGGACCTGCATGACACACATTTTCCAAAGGTTCTTTGGCAGCCACAAGGAGAGGTTTTCAGATGTTTTAAAATAAAAATGGAAAGGCTTTCGTATTCCCATGCTCCCAGAAACTCATGCTTTAACAAACACATCAAATAGTCTGATGCTCATTATGGCAAGGTAAGTTTGTTACACAGGTCATAAAACACCTGCAAGAAGCGTCTACATAATGCTAATATCTTGCTTCGATTAAAAAATACAAGTAGATCTGGCAAAATTTCTCTCCTTTGGTGTATATCCAGGTATTGTAAATCATGTGTTGAATGGAGATTTGCAATATTTTGTCTCTGCAGGATATCTTCTCACGACAAAATACCTTTCCAGGTTAGAATCACTGAGACAGTAAAATCTGACCTTGAAGATTGTGAGAAACAAGGTGCCATTAGCCATTTGTTTAATTGTGAAAATCTGAATAAGATCTTATGTGAGCTTTTCATTTGAAACTGCTAAAATAACGTAATATAAGAAGAGAAAGCATGGAGCAATGAAAATGGGTAAGCATTTCTATGTAAATTAAGTTCATGCAAAACATCCTAATTGAGTGGCTGAGGATGGCCTAATGTACTCTACTGTTGTGGCAAAGTTGGCAAAATGCTTTTGTTATCCATACTAACACATCATTTTTATAGCTTCAAAAGCATAAGTTACATTGGACCAAAACTGGACCAACAGCTCCAGGATAAAGTCTATGTTAATTATCTGTATCAATTGTTTGGGAAATATGTGGAGGGCGAGGTGTGGGCAGAACTTTCAATGTCCCCGGGTTTTAGGGCTATCTAGATTTTAAGAACAGTGTGAAAAGAACAAATAAAACATCCTTCTCTGTAGTTTCAAGAAAAATCTTTGTCCAAAGCTATGAAAATCTTCCAGTGGTTTCCAAAAACTGGAATTCAGGGAGCGTTTGTTATTTCTTTGCCACATTTTCGCCACGTTGAACAGAAAAGACCCAGAATTACAGCAGAAGCTTTAGTGTACAAGGGATTTCATTGCACCTTTCCGGTCTCATTAGCTCAGCTAACAGCTTCTGCTTGTTAAGAGGCTCTGTGGGTAGCAGCAGCAGCAGCAGACAGGGATCCTAAAGCAGAGGTACCTGCAGAGACCATGGTTCAGGCTATCTCCTGGGCTGGAGGTGACACGGCAAACCCTGGTTGGGGAATGTTCTATTTATTTTCATTTTATTCCCATTTCATTGTGATTTTGTTTCACACACAGGCCARCTTCACACCTCTAAGTCTTGCCTTTTGTACCCCAAAGGAAACTGAACGATTATCTGTCATATGCTGCTTCTACTTACATCCCTTTAACCCTCATTCAGGCAGGGTCATGAAGCTGTGAGGGGAAAAAGATGCCCTTCATGTTAACATCTCTCTGTGGCAGATTTTTCATTTRCTTCTATATTTAGTCATTCTGAGCAATAATAGAAACTGAAATTTCACTTCCTGGAATACAGTGGCTGAAACATTTGATATGTTTTTGCTGGAGGGTGCTCCTAGCACTTATGTGCTTTTTTTGTTCCCCCTTTCTCTCCCAATCCAGTATCCGTGTCCTCTTATACGGCACAATGAACGTGAAATGTGTTTTTGATGGACACACAGTCAACGAGCCAAACCTCCAAGTTGAATAATGACTGCAACAACACATCCATAGCTGTATATACTCATGCATTGCCTCTGCTTGCAATGAACACAAAATCTGTGTGATTAAAGGGGATGGACTTCATAAGGTCCCAGTGTGGTGCAAGGTTAAGCTGTGCAGGAAAGATCTGGGGATGAAGCAGAGCCATCTACACACACTCTACCACAACGGAGGCTGCCCKTAAAGAATTAACGAGGCACAGAACCATAGGATGGTTTGTGTYGGAAGGACCTTGAAGAGGTCACTTAGTACCACCCCTCTGCCACGGGCAGGGACATCTCTCACTAGACCAAGTTGCTCAAAGGCCCATCCAGCTCGGCCCCGAACACTTTCAGGGATAGATCATCCACAGCTTCTTTTGACATCTGGTTCCAGTGCCTCAACCAAATAATGAATTTCTTCCTTATAGTTCACCTAAATCTACCTTCTTTCATTTAGAAGCCATTCCCCCTTCCTCTATCACTACMTGCCCTTGTAATATGTGTTTCACTAGAGTCCCAGTAGAAAATTAAGAGTAAGGGAACTGGTCYGTTTTTCCAGACTGGGTCAGTTAGCAACCTGAGCAACCCTCTGCTTTGATGRTGTAAGAGGAGAACATTTTTACCTTCTCCAGACAGTAAAAGTGACAGTGCCTGGGGAATATGTTTCTGTAGTAACAGCTCTTGTCCTTCCTCCGGCACCTGGGTCAGAGACAGAGAGCACAAACTTTCTGCCTTCCTTGAGCTCTCCACAGAAGCCCACCTAGAAGCTGCAAAGTAGATACAATATCAACCATTTAAAAAAAAAAAATTTCCACGTACCTTCTCCACATTCACAGCATTAGCTGGCGTGGAGAAATTTAGGCTGCTCCCCCTCATGGAGCGGTCATTGCAAATATGCCTGTTCTCCCCATTTAACAGCTGCCAGCTGGCAAGATGCCACAGTTCGGGGGACAGTTGCCAYGATTTTATGTCAGTTTGCACAGTGTAAAATAGCCATGCACCACACAGTAAGAAAGGAGAACACAAGTGTACCACTCAGACAAAAAAACTTTTCACGTGAAAACAACAGCTGCTTTTGCAATACAATACTCTCTTGCCAACTTCCTTCTGCAAAACTGAAACCAGAACCAATGCTGTGGTTACAGGCTGCACTGCAGAATGTGAACTTGTCAGTTTGCTGTGCCTTGCTGTCTGTGGCATTTGCCTTTTCTCACAACTGAGAGAAAGCAGATGATGCACCAGCCAGATTTCAAGGACATGGCGTTCAAGAAATGGGATCCATTCCTTTTCATGCCAATGGGACTGGACCAAATCATGGATACCAAGCCTGGAAGTCGTAATAGCAGCCCAGACATTTCTAAATATCTCATTAGCCATCATTTTGTCACTGGGACCCTCAACAAAGATACTGGGACCCCTGTAAACAAAGATGCTCTCTGTGCTGCAGTGTCCAGTTTGTAAGATGAGCATGAAGACAACTCCCACTTCACAGATATATTATGGAATTTAATACATTAAAGATGCAAATTGTGATGTAGTTGCCTACACAAGTTTCTTGTAGCAAGGCTGAAATAAAAGAGGCRTAATTGAGTTTGATACTTCTTCACAAATCTCACAGCAATGTGGCACCGATGACTCTCACTCTTTACACTTTTTTTATGTGCTTATCTCTATGATATCTGAAAATATTGCTCAGAAATAAGGCTAAAACCTTCCTTTTTGCTCTCACTTTATGCTTCTCTGATTGGTCACAGGAAATAGCTCATCTGCTTTATATATTTTGACTTGTTTTTGTGGGCACGTGTGTTGTATGAGAACATAACATTGAGTCAAAATCTGCTAGTTCCACGAGCTGTTTTCAGAGTGAAAAGGCACATGGCCAGTCTCATCTCCCACTGCACTGAATTTTGTAGCAATATTTTTGCCTCTCTGAGGCATTTGCTACTCACTCCTGTGAGATTTCCTCTTGGCTGACAGCTTCAATTTTAAAGGTGAAAACTCCTCTCAGGCAAAATCTCCATGGAGATTTTAACTCTCAGGATAAAGACATTGAATCAGCCAGTATTTTCAAAATTTGGAGTAGTGTACAGATCAGAACTTCTTTTTCTTGTTTTTTCTTGTGAGGATGAATGGATTTCTGTCCCTAAAACTACCCAGACTATTTTCAGCATGCAAATGTTCATTCCTAGGTGTAATGAATTCATCCAATCAGTTCTTAAGGTCATGAAAATGTGTCAGTGTGTCCTACATTGTGCTCCAAGGAATAACAGAGAGACTCATGTTTTGTCACCTTTCTTATTGCTTTTATTGTTGTTTGGGGGATGGGTTCCTGAAGAGCTGTTTCAGATTTTTTTCCCTGTGGTATTATAGTCATTTAGGTTGGAAAAGACCTTTAGGATCAGTGAGTCTGTTAACCAAGCACTGCCAAGTCCATGACTAAACTATGCCATTCCAAATGAACACTTCTCATTTGAAGAAAAAAAAAAAAGGTTGATATTTTGCTGTAACCAGCTTTCTACCAACTGGAGATATTCCATGAAAACAAAGACTGGTTTTAACAACAAATAAATAGTGTTAATAGCTAAACTATTAAAAAATGGGAGGAAAATAGGAACCTCCTTTTCTGGGAAATTTTGCCATTACAACCACTTGTTCTTTTGTGAAGAAACAATTCCTAATCTGGATTTTTCTGAAAGGTAGCCCATTCTTTCACTTTATCATGTGCTTTCATTCTGACAGGCACCTGGGCAGTGCCTTTGACAGTGACCACAATTCCTTACACTGCACTTCTCTTAAGCTTTACGTCTGCATGGGATCATTTTCAAGATGAAAATTATGAACTAACAGGCTTAATTAGCTACTAAATTATCTATTATAGATCTGCCAATTTTTATGTCATAAAGCTACCACCCATCTCAGGAAATAGAACGGACTGAATTTGCTCTACAAATCCTAATGGTTGTAGTTATTATCTTGAACTCATGCAGCCTTGATAAGTTATTTACAGTGGTATTCAGTGCCTAAAAATTCCTTTTTTGTGTTCCTGAAGTTTGTAAGTTAGCAAAGAATTGTCACAATCTCATCTCTGCTTTGATAGAATTGTGAGGGTAAGTGGGGTCAAAGCCTGCCTGAGCCAAAATCTCCTTACTGCTCTCTATGTGCTCTGCCTCTCTTTATATGGGAGGTGGGCAGTGATCCTGTCTTTCAGTATGCAAAAACTCTTACATTTATCACCTTGAGATCTTTCGAAAATCACAGGTGTTCTTGATGAACAAACTGAGAGAAAAAAAAAAGAAAAGAAGAAAAAAGATGGAACCAAAGTCATTCAAACTTCATCTTAGAAAAAAGCAAGCCCAAATCCAAATGCTTTTAAAATTACCATATTTACAATGTGAATATGTAAATAAATATACAGTCTCACTAAGGGAACATTTTCCTATGCTGATTTAGGAATGCCCCAAATTTTAACTACAGGGTTTATGTGCTCTGTGGCAATAAAGGGATGAGGAAATATTAGTACAGGTGGGAAGAACAGGACTGACCCTTCTAGACCCAGAATGGAAGTCTCCCAAATGTCACAAAGAGCCTTCTACAACAACTCAGTGTGACCCTTCTGGAGTCTGGTGAGCTGGAACTGTCATTCTCTGAGGATTCTCCTGTGGACTTTGCTCAGGAAGGAAAATTAGTCAAGGAAGATAAGGACATTCTGGACTGCAGAAATTGTCTGAAAGCTCAATGAAAATATAAACTGACCTGGCTTTTCAGATTCTATGAATGAAGGGTATGAACTACTGGAACAAGATTCAAAGGGAAGAACTGGTTTTTATCAATTGATGTCTCTGGGCAAAATCTGGGTACTTGTCCCCAGAACAGCTTTTAATACGACACAATTTAGTGGTAAAATAAATAAAATATTATCTTTTATTTCAGATATTAGACTAGATATTTGATCCATWTTTCACTGTTTTGCCATAATATGAGGATTTCTAAAGGCAGAATAACCCATGGTGCCTTCTGAGATGTAGCAGCTCCCATCACTGAGGCAGCACTTAGGAGCAAGTATCACATTAGCACTGAATCACAGCTTCACAATACACCCAGAAAAATTGAACTGTCATTAAAACTACTCACAAGTCTGTAGACAAATGACTGACTACCAGAATTCAGCAGCTGAAGTGCCCAGATACCTTAGAAATCCAGGCTAAGAATAGGAAGATGACTTTTGGAAAGTGCTGACTAAGAGTGAGTGGCAGCACCTGATTTTAAAGTTCTGAGTCCTTTCTCTTTCTGGTAAACTGATGAGATTCCATTAAAGGCAAGGGAATCAGAGGGTGTTTTGTTGTCATGTTTTGTTGATTTTTTTTTCTTTCTTTTAACAGTCATAAAATTGTTGAAAAGATCATTTTTATCTTACTGTGATTTATTTTTATCTGACAGTGTAACAGCAGGAACTCAGGAAATCAGTGTATTACTTTTCTTTTTACGTGCTACTTTTTACAGTGCAAGTTCCCTGGGATCCAATGGTATCAAAAAAGCAGAAAGGCAAAAGAATCAGTGGGACAAGTGACAGAGGTCTGTACTGAAGGTGACAATTTTATCTTGTGCATGAAAAATGATTTGAAAGTTCTCAGTTGTGGGGAATCATCATTTGGTGACTGCAATCCCAACAGACACATGCTATTAGATTCTGGGACTAGCAAGAATATTAGTCCTYAACACTGAATAAAGCAAATTCATAGGCTATTTTTAGGGTGGCACTGGATTTAGTTGTAAGGCAAGGCTTGATCTACCAGCCTTAACTCTGACATTTGATGAAGGACAACATTTCTCATCATGTTACTTTACTGGGCAATTCTGTCAACATCTGCCCCTCTTCCATCCCCAGCCCCAGCTTACTTTGACTACTCAGAGAACTGCTTGGTTTGCAGACAAACACCTAGGAAAAATAAGATAATGGAGCATTGATTAGAGATAGTTCAGTGTAAAACCAGTTCATCAAGTGCAGAAACATTTCCAAACCTGATGGATTTCTTAGCTTATGGTAGAGTAGGCAAATAGATTGTTTGCTACTGCTACAGCACTAGGAAAACTCAACATGAACAGACTTGTCTAACCTTGATAGGTTTAGGCTATCCACACTCTGAGTGCTAAATGTCTTCTTTTTTGTCCTGGGTAATAGATGAGAAAAATGTTCACATTTCAGTACAGTAAAAACATTGTGTAGAGAGTACAGAGTGGGCTGGAAATGATGACTTCTTTAATTAAGCCAACACCAGTCACACAGGCACAGGGAAATCCTCCTCTTCCCTGACTGTGCTGGTGGATATGGATGCAATGTTTCAAAATGGCTTTGTTACAGGCAAGCATTAAGGCTTTGTTCCATAGGATGATGCTCTAGATGTATGGCCAGCTCTTGCTTTGAAGGCAAGTTCAATTTTTTTTTWATGGGATAAGATTAAAGTGGTTTTGATTAAGTTGCCATTTCAAAATTAAGCTTCCTGAAGGTCCCTTGTTTTATTCAGTATGATTTTAGATCTCACGCAGACATGGTAAACTCCTTCTAGCACTTAAGTTTAGCCAGATTCCATGCTGATATTATGAAATACACCTTCCATTTTCAATGTTTTGGATCTTAAAAGACTATTACTGTCAAAGCTTTCTAACATCTGGGGTCTGAAAGGGAAAAAATGGGTCTTAATTAATCTGTATTCTAACATTTCAGGTGTCTTGATGTGTATACTATTGATTTGAAATCAAGATATAATTATGCCAGCAGTATAGATGTATAATCTTGGTGATACTATTTTCAGAAATAACACCATCTGCGTTTTATATTGATTATTCATTTAAATTATGTGTCCATCCTGTGGCCATTTTCAGTTTCTGAATGGCTCAGACTTACACTGAGCTCTGGGAAACCTACAGTCCTGGGCATTTTTTTTTTGTTTGGAGTTTCCTTTTTTCCTTCTATAAACTTATGGTTCRTTGGGGAATGAGTGACATGGCAAGTTGTTCACACATCCTAGCATTTGAACTAAGCAGATTAGTAAATGCTTAAACTGCCATGCATGGCTACTCTTCTTCATAATTAAAATATCTCAGTGTGTCCGAAAGGATTGCTACACAGGACTCCCAAGTTGTTCCTTCCCCTTGGCTTGTGAGCACTTATGTCCTGGAGGATGAGTCCCTCAGCACTCAATTGTCTTCAGCATTTTTTGCTAAAAATCATATTTTCAGGCTTGCCTGAGCAGGGAAGAGACTGCACAGTGTTCCACAGTGAGAATGAGACTGCCACTGTGGTAGGGAACACTGACAGAAAGTGGGACAAGCTGTCTCGATTTGAGTAGGATGAATATTCATGCCAGGGGTTAGTCAGGGGCAGGTTCCATGCTGGAAATTCACACTCCACCATTCTGCCTGATGTACACAAGGACTCTGGAGCCCACAGACGATGGACAAAGACGGATTTCAACCCCAGGTACATTGGTTTGGAGATGGGGAACATTTCTCTTACAAACACAACCCCTGTAACTGCAGGGTTGGCTCTCAAAGAGCTGCAACCACAGGTGGCAGACAGCCTTGGGGCAGTCAAAGGGACTCAGACGGAAGAGCTTGCAGTGATAAGCATAATGTGAAAACCTAAATGAAGGAGAAAACCAAAAAGTTCAAGGGATGAAAGAAGTCCCAGCTAAGATGTGTACAGAACAGTAACTGCTGAAATGTCTATTTGAAGAAAGTATTGTTCACATGAAAGATGTCTAACAGYTCAGGCTAACACAGCACTTGCAACATTATCTCAAAGCACGCAGAGAGAATTATTATTTTTCTTTGTCTTGAAATGTTCACGGGTATTTATGTAGCAAGGACTACTATCATCACAAAAAATACCTCCCACGTGCCATAATACACAGACTTTTTGAAGACTCCTGATGGTAGGAGCCTGTCATTCACACCCACATATTTGTGTATAGTGAAAGAACACACATTATCATCTTTGGAGAACTGAAATGTTCAGTTGTTTACCCCATACAATGTGATTCCTGATTAAATATAAGGAATCCAAAATTTGCAATTGCCCCATCATTCAAGTAATGATATGTGATTTTGCTATAGTCGGGGTATCTACAAAAAGGGAAAGGCCCAGATTTAACTTCTGTGTGGTACCATGGATCATCTATATAACACTTAAGACTCAATATTCAAGATGATTAAACATTATTTAAGTAGAAGACTTGGCCTTTAAAATTTAACTAAAAAAGTAATTTAAGACATCTAAATTAAATTTGAAAGAATCCTTTTGGTTAACTAACTACCTCATATATTTTATTAAATTCTGTGTTATCCTAAAAACATTTATCTATAAGTTGCATTTTTGCACACCCCATGTGAAAATTATTGTACCTGTATTAAAGTAAAAATTTATATATGTGCTCAAATTAATTGTAGACACTCTGCTGATTTCTGAGCAGGGTACTTAGATGCCAAATGAAATCCAAGCAGAGCCTTAAAATCCCATGTTAGGAGACTGCCTGGAGCTTTGTTCTTAGCAAGGAGCAGACAGATGCCATTTCTCCAGGGATCTCTATCTGGCTGCCAGGATCACACAGAAACATGGACAAGAAGGAAGAAAAGTAGGCTCCAAATAAGGCCTAACCACCTCTACTTTCCATTCACTTGTTATTTCTTAAATCTCAGATGATGAAGGTCATAGATTTCAGGACATTTTTCCCCACTTCTAATTTTTTTTTAAAAATGCCTAACTGGATGRAAACCCTTCATCATGTTAATTGCAGTTTAGCTTTCTCTGTGAACCCATTTCTGGACTCGTATAATAAACTGCAGCGAGAGAGAGAGAGTTTTTCTTCCATGTAATCTGCAAACATGGTAACTGCATGATATTTTTGCAGCATGAATTTTAGATACTGGCAAKACTAAGCCTGAGCTGACATCTTCATAAAACTGTAACTCCTTGTAAAACCAGTATGTTTTTACTTATGTAAGGATTATATAAACACACACCACGCCTTTTCTTGCTACTTCCGTTCAGCAATCTTCGACAGGAATTTTGTCTTGAATTTCATCTCTCTTGTAGGAGGAGCAGCTTCAAGCAGCCCTGAGGACCCTTGAGCTGGCACTCTGCAGTGAGGCTCTCCACAGCACAAAGGCAGCACATGGCAGCAGCCTCTCCACCAGCTGCCCAAGCTCTTGAGYGTGTGTAAAGGAGGAGCAGGGTTGTGACTGGTTACAAATCACCAGGACCTCAAACAATCCGAGTGGTATGGAACTGCCTTCAGGCTCTCTCTACTTATTCTGGGGATCAAAGGAGCCCTGTATTACTCAGGGCTGTATTTTAAGTGGTATTTAGATGCCTCTGATTCAACTGGGTGCTTAGTGAGGCTGATAAATGTGCCTAAGCATCTGAAGTCCATTAGTCTCCTGCTTTTCATCTGTAAACCTGTGCACTTTTGTAAATTTACCCTATAAAGCTATTTGCTCTAAGTGGGTGTACGTATTTGTTATCACTCATGTACCTACCCTTCTGAAGCTTTGCTTTTGGCTGCTCAGCTCCTGCTGCAAACCCAAGTGTTTCTGTCCTTCAAATCGGTAAAGTGGTGAGCAGCTATGAGAACTGATGCCCATTATGTTCAGCCGAACAGTCAAAAAGTTAACAAGCTAAGAAAGACTTGTCAATAGAAAACTATGAAATTTGTTTGCTCAAGCTGGCAGCTAGAACAGACATTTCTGAGTCTAGTGCTGAAGGCAACCATCTCGCTGAAATGTGATGTCATGTATGACAGGAGCAGTGTGACAGACTTTCAGGGGGAATATTAACCTGCCAGTTTTACCACTGGTAGCAAATTTAAAAGAGAGAGAGGAGGAAAATATTAATATTGAATATTTATAAAGCATTTACTCACTTAGCTGTTTCTCCTTTTGAGTGATATTCCAGAACTAAAGCACGGTTTTAGAATGCTTTCAACTTGTCACCAAAAAGAAAAAAAAAMCACCAAAAACTGGAAAAGTGTCAGATCTCATTGTTAAGGACCTGAGCCACCTGGTCCCTTGGGAGAAAAGATTTAAGTGAAATGAGTAGGAGACAAAGAACACTGTACAATTTCATCTGAASTTCAGAACCCAGCAGCTCTATTTTGCAATCTCAGAAAAGTACACACAGTACTGTGTTTAGTTATAAATTGCTTTTCCATTTTGTTTAAACGACATGGAGAGCAGATCTACACTACTCGCCTACGTTCTAGTCAAAGTCAACTTTAGTTCTGTCTTGCTCGTTTTGTGCTGCACTTCTGCAAGCAGTGCACAACATATTCCTGAGTATCTGATTGTATTCCATTTCATTTGTTATATACATTTCTAGGCCAGTCACAAACTACGTGAAATGATGCAGTAACACTTGGTGGAAACAATGTGTCTTTGAATGTAACAGCTACAACATCGATATCATAAATTATGTTCCGTATACACAACACTAGGTATTTGTCAAGGCTTTGGTACTTAGGTGCCTCTATTAGGATTAATATGTTTGAAGAAAGCCGAAATACTGCAGCAATTAATCAAGTTTCCATAATTAAGGTAACCTTGATTTAAGCAAATTATCCTTAAAGCTCTCAAGAATCAATGGTTTAGATAAAACTGCTAAGTCAGTAACTCTGTGGTCTGTAACTGGATTCTTGGAGTTGATTTATGGAATAATTTCCATGCCTTAGTTGTCCCCTTGACACCTTTAAAATTCAAATGTACTCACCAGTGCATACAGCAGTTCTGCAGGGGACAGCCCTGGGAGCCACCCACCCACCTGTAAGGGCTTCTCCAGGTCTGAGCTGCAGCATCAGAGGCTGCACAACATGTTCAGTGCAGTACAGTTCCCTCCTCCTCCTCCTCCTCCTCCTCCTCCTCTTCCTCCTCCTCCTCCTCCTCCTCCTCCTCCTCCTCCTCATGTGCATTTTTGGAAAAACTCTTCTATGTCTGAAGTCATCAGTAAACTCCTAATGGATTTCAAAGGGAAAGAAACTGGGTCATACGAAACCATCCCATGTGTTGGATCAGCAAAAATGTTGTCCATCTCTGGAGCATCTTAGACATACAAGGGAGACAGAAATATTTAAACTTCCTAACATTTCATTTTTTAAAAAATTAGGCATATATTTTAGGTTATTTAATTAATGACATGAAATGAAATGAGCTAGGAARCCAACCATAATATCCCTCCAATGGAAAAACAACTGAAAGAAAGGAGAACTAGGGAACTATTTGTATTAGATTGTACTGCATTTGTGTAGTAAATCTCCAAAAAGAAACACAAACCAGGGACAGGAGAAACAAACACTAACTGCCTTGAAGAGATGTGGTGGAAAAAGAGCCTAGGGAAGCACCTGTTCAAATGTTTTTACAGAGAGCAGAACAAAAAAAAAAATTGCATGATAGACAAAGTGCAAATCTATTCTTTGGAGAACGTAGAAGGTGTTCTGGAGACTGTTACAAATCTGGTTTTAAGATGTTTGTCTTGGTGGTGAAATACAGAATATACAAACAGATCAAGAAAGGGAACCACTCTACAGGAAAAATAGAATGTCAGTATGATCTGTGGAATAATTTTGTTCAGGAATTTCCCTCTTGAGGCTTATAAATGTGTATTTATTTTCAAAGGTGGCATTGCTGGCCAAATTGTCAGAAGCTGGCCAGTAGTGCCACAATGGCTGGAACCACTTCTCCACTTCACCTGCAAGAACTCAACTGTCACCAAGCAAGTCATGAGTACCAGATTCCTTACTACTCACACGCACAGAACTCCAAAGAGTAAGAAGAAAACAAAATGGAATATAACAGCAGAAGCTGTGGAAAGCAGGATGAAGTGTGAAGCATGTCTTTTAATAACAGCAGTATTGAAAATGTTCTCTTTTTTCTTTTGTTATAGRGATGTTTATCAAATGAAAACAGAGAGAATATAGTTTTAGAGAAACCTGGACCTTATCCAAAGTCCATTGAAATAAAAACAATATCTCCTATTGATGCCCACAACCATTGKTTTGGGTCCTGTGTATAAAAAGTGAATTTCCTGTGAGGGATATCAGCAGGCCATGTGCACTAGAAATATAGCTAAAAATGCTCTCCCAAGGAGGAGAAAATAATAAGGAAGCTTGCACAAACAGTGTTGATTCAGTAACACTCCTGCTTGTGCGTGGAAATCAATGATAATGGCAAAGAAGATAGCTCAYCTTCCTTCAAGCCACACTGGAACTCATTGCTAATGTTAATGCAACAGTTAATAAGTCAATGACATCAAACATAAATGTGAAGCAAAACTCTCGAAGCTTAATCAGAACCCACAACTTAAACTTTCTTTGGAATCTACCACCAGCTCCTAATTTTTTTTCTTTGTATCTAAAAGTAATGTTCATGCCAAAACAGCAAAAAGCAGATGCCTCTTGAATTCAAGTCTGTTAGAAATGGCTTTGCCACATTTGGTGTCTAATGCTGCAGAATGCATAAAAATAATGTGTTTGCATTTTGACAGTAGATTCTAAAATGTATCATGAAGTACTTTCCAGGAATATCCAAATACAGCATAACAAATTTAATCCTGAAATAGGATTCACAAGAACAGATCTCAATAAAAAAGTCTTGGTTTGTCAGAGAACACGAAAAAAAGCCACCAAAAAGTAACAAGCTTAACTTTGTGATCATAAAGTGCTCCCACTCTTCTGACTGGAGTTCATCAATGATTTACAAGAGGCATAAAAGACAAAGGCACATATTTCTTTACCTGTGAAAAACACCCCAAAAACCCAGAAAGGGAATAAGAAAATGACTGGGCACTGGCAAAGAAGAAAACATTTCTTTTCAGCTGAGCTTTGCTGTGAATGGAGTATCAATGAAGCRAGAAGATCCCCCTAGGTAAGAAGAAAGGCTAATTAGCAGAATAGTGAAATGGCAAAGTGAAAACGAGACCATCAATTAAAGGTGTGAGGCCTAAGCAGTACAGAAGCAGGCAGGAACATATTCTACAAGGTAAAGCCCAACTACAGCACTTAAAGTTCAACTTTTGACAGATATTATAGCTGAATTGAAAAGTCTTCTGAGGGAAGGATGAAATAGTAATGCTAAAATGAATGAGAGCATTCTATAGCAAGGGAATCCTCTTCGTAACCACTCAGGACCACACTCGTCTGTTTAAAAGCAGGTTCCATTTTCCCATGTGGCAAAGCTACTTTCTGCATTTTAAATTTCACTCGTTCTAAGAAGATATTGCATACTGGGAGCAGGCAAACAATTTAGCACTCTCCTATTTAGATGTATTATTTTTAAAAGCAGAAGAGGTGCACATATGAGTGGTGAAGTGCTATTTCTTCCCATGAATTTTTCAGAATCTGACTTGATGGAAAGGACATCTTTTTTATGTATCAACAATAAACCAATGATTTTCACACGCAGGGAGGCATGAAAAATTCAAGGATTTCAGTCAAAGGTGGACTTAACTTGGTTTCAGTATTGGAAGTAACTGGTAATCCAAGAAGTAATCACTAGCTAAGGTTCTCCCTTATTGCTAGACATGTGCAATTAATTTCTAATCTGGATTTCAATTGTTTGGGTCATGGTCATCTGCTATGAGATACATTTCAACACTTCTTAAACTTTATGTGGGAAAAAAAACATAGATTACAGTGCTCAGCCCTGTAATGAAAGGAACTATGTCTTTGGAACTTTGATCATAATTCCCATTTTCTTTTACATCAATGAGATGAAAACTTTGACACATATTTCTTACTTATTTCACACTCAGAGAGAGGATCATACTGACTGCTCTGTTCTTGCTCACATAGATAAGAGTTTAATTCACTGTCCCAGTTGTAACACTGGAATACAAGCCCRTGTTCAATTGTTATTGCCACTATTTTGGACGACTTCACAGCACCAAATTCTTCCAACAATTTGTAAACTGAGTTGTGCTGGTTTGGCCAAAATCTAGCAATATATCCTCTGAGAGAAAAACAGGTTACTACCAGCCTTCATGTCACCCAAAGACATGAGTTTATCTAAATCTCAGGCCACAGCAAACAAAGAACTCCAGCACGACAGAGACCAGAATTCATCCATTCCCAGAGCCATAAGGGGCTGGTTTGGAGCAGCTCACAGATGCTGTTCACTTGAGCAAGAWGTGAACACAGGAGTCAGGGTATCAGCTTCTTCCTGGAGAGAGAATAAAATGCCATTTTGACTTAATTATGACCTGCTGCAGTAATGGAGAATTTTCCAGTGGGAAGAAAATCTTAATCCCCTGTCAGTTACTCCTCCAGCATTAGAAAAGCAGTGTGATACAGCCCAGATGTCCTGTAAAAAATTTGCTGACGGGCATGTGGCAGAAAAGGGCAACTGCTGAGATTTCAAGTCAGTCCATCCAGCCCTTCATCCTTCTGCAACCTTTATATCTATAACCCATCGGTCCTGTCATATCTGGAGGACTCAAYATGAACCTGAATTTCTTCATTCATRTCAGTGKAGTGCTAACCTTGGTAACATTAATCTAAATTAATGCTGTTACATCCACTACGGCCAAACAGTACAATAAAGAGATGAACCACCTTCTACAGGAAGCTTCAGCATCCTCTTAAGAAATGGTCTTGGTTTTCAAGTGATGTTTTGTTTTCAGATGCAGTGTAGAATTAACACCCACTACTACAGTTCCGAGGTAATACCTACTATTTTAATATTTGTGCTAAAATTACCTCTGTCATGTGGTTTGAATKATGTGTCTGAGGGCTGTCCTTTTTCTACAGAGATATGAACTTCAGGTTTCAGATGCTCTTTGGCTTGTAAAATTAATAATAATAATAATATTAATAAATCTATTTTGGAAGTTAGCCATCTTGTTTTCACACATTGGATTACAAAAAGAGAAAAATAAATAAATTATATCCTGCCAAGATTTTCAGCATTTTCTGTCTGCATTCTGTCTAGAAATAAAGGAAAAACACCTTTCTTTGTGAGATTCTGGCATTTCTTTCTTCAGTTTCTGTGACTTCTATGGAAAACTGAGCTAATAATTAATCAAATATGGAAAATGATACTTAGCATTTTCCTGATTTCAGAATAAGTTGCTTGCAACTTCTGGGCGAACATTTCTCCTTCTCCCAATCAAAGTCATTCCAGTTTTTATTCGTGTRTGTATGTATGTATGTATATATATATGTACATATATATATATATGATTTTTAATTATTTTATTGCCAAACAAATAACTGCGAAAAATCCTGAAAAATAATTTTKCAGCAAGAGGTCATATATTTAAACATAAATCTAAGATGAGTAACTGTTTAACACCTCTCAATTCCTTCTCAACTAGTAAAATGGTCACCAAATAAGCTATCATTTAAAATATCATTTGTAAAACATACTCCTTCAGATGCAAAAATACTCAATAGTTAATATTTTCCAGATACTTTGAAGTTAGATCWGCTAAAAGGTAACAGGGAGCAATCCTCATAACAATCTGTGGAAACAATTACCTTTTTTAGCCTAGACCTAGGCCTCAGCAGTGTCTCTTGTTTGTCTGGACAGTGTTTAATTACCTGGAAGGACAAAACACACACAGCAAGGCTGATCAGTGGCAGAGATGCACAGAGCTGCACAGAGAGGAGAGCTGCAGCAGGGAAGTGCACCAAGGAGACAAAGATGCTGAGGAGGGAACTTCAGTGTGCCAATAATTGGCTCTCAGCAAATTTTTCTAGCTTTTTCTTAGTCGTAAAAATATGAAAAAAATTTCTCCCTGGCCCTGATRTGTTTGTAACCTGCACCTTTCTGCTGGGATTTGCAGGGAAGCGGGCCCCCCAGTAAGTAAAGGCTATCAAACCACGGGAAACAAAGGCAACTAAATGCCTCCCASCTGAACCAACAGGTTTCCACACTGCCTGTAGATATCCCCCAAAACAGCTGCAAAATCAGCACCTGACATATTTCCTGACATGACAAACTAATGCCAAAAGAAGCACAGCTGGCTGTTTTCTGGAGAGGAAAGGCRTGCAAGTCATTTTGGGCACCAAGAGAGGTGCAGCCTAAAATCCTACAGCTCTGTGTACAGCAAGGAGACAGGACTGGCACAGGAACCATGAGGATAGCTCTGATTCTGCTGGAATACCCTTGAAAACCAAATTCAATGCCAGGCCTGTGCCAGCAAAGTCCTCACAGATGATCTGGTGTGTAATAYATTGTTTTGACGGGCTTATGAATCAGCAGATGACTGACAAGGAGAGATGCCAAATGGGTAATTACATCAGGCTTTGTAATATTAACTAAAAAGCAGGGAAAAATGAAGCCTGATAGAACTAATTCATACCTTTTATCACTTGTCATGCAGAATCTATAAAGTGCAGTGCCAGAATGTATATTATTTTGCTAAAAAAATGCTATAAAGATCAGTGTTAACTGCTGCTGGAGAGCAGTGGTAATTTGTCCTCCACTTAACCTTTTCCTAAGCCCCCCTCAAACTGATTCCAGCCTGGTACAAAACATCACCTGTAGAACGTCTCCCAGGTCATCGGTATGGGAATTGCAGTCCTGCTTTGCCACGTGACTTGATGGGATCTACGGATGGCAGAGCAACTAGACCTGAGTACCAGAAAAACCTGAGCTGTGCACGGTAACTCCTCATTCCTTACGAGAATGTCACTGTGCGAACAGCCTGAATTTTGTTCAAGATAGTCCTGCCTGCAACACTATCAGCAAAGGAACTGAAGATTTATCAGAGCTTTGGACTAGCAGATAGTGGCCTCCACTTGAAAAATAATCATGGATGCATAAGTATAAAAAATTTCACTCTCCAACCCAGGGTCTATTCAAGTAGCACAGTCCCTATTGTTGAGCTGAAATGAGTTTTTTCTTTTTTCCCCAGCCCATGCATATGACCTCCTAAGCATGTCACAAGTGGCCGAGTCTGGTAACAAAAAAAATCTCCATGATGTTAGTTAACGAAATCCAATTGTTCTACTGATTCATGCCAAAATTATAATTCCCACATCCCACCCTGTGTTTGATTTAGAAACATAAGCACCTTAATTCAGCTCTAGTCCGTGGTAAATATTGAAGGAATATAATACTTCAGAAAAGGCCTTTTGTTCAGCTAGCTTACTATTATAATTACAATTTTTTGAGCAGAAACATGACTTTTGAAGACTAATTTTCATTAAGTTTTACTAGTAAGAAATATGCCTTTACAGGGGAAATAAATGTAGAATAAAACCAAAGTTATGACAGGGAGAAATGGTAGTGTGAGTGCAAGAAAAGGTGACAAATAGTTGGTGACGCTTACAAAAAAGCAGCTGTTTCTGCTTATAGAGGAACAAAGAGGTGCAGCACTAAGTGCTGGGATTGTACTGGTTAATGCGTTTCCATGTCTGTGTGCACTTGTATTTCATGATCTGCTAAAAATACTCTAATTAAATCTATTGACCTAGAATGAAGTAAACTGAGCAACAAATAGAGACTGTCTAAATCAGAAATTAGGATACAGAGTTGCTACATAGAGTTTCTTAATTCAGTGAGCATGGCAAAAAGCATAGTATAAAAAATAAAATCCTTTGTACATTATCAGTGTAGTCAGATCCTCACAAGTGAAGTATCTCCAGAACAACAACAACAAAAAAAACCCAAAATCCCAAACAAACGACAAAAAAAAAACCACCACCAAAAAGAAAAACTAGATCTGATTCTGCAGAATTTTTCTCCCAAGCTCTTGTACTGAAGTCATCAAGATTATTCATGAAAATAAAGATTTTGTTTTAAGTCTTGGTCCTTTGGAAGAAAACCTAACTTTGCCTTCACATCATCTACCAAGCTTACAGGGAAGTAAATACTGAACCTGTGACTATGTCTAAAAAACATCAACTCAAKGAACTAAAAAATTACTGCTGTACAGGAAAAGAAGATGGGAGTAGAAGGTCGGTGGTTCACTCCACGCTGCACAGCCCAGTTTAGATAACTAGAAATAAAATAAGCAGTGTTTTATAGGAAAAAAAGTGATACCTAGTYGTAGCCAGGGAAGAAGAAATTAAGTTATGAGTATCGACTGCTGGGGAGGAAAACAGGATCAGCAGGATTTGTGGCAARCATTCACAAGGTTGTAGTCTTCAAACAGAAGATGTCAATGGCAGGAGGAAAAAATGAAAAGAAAAAGCTGTGTATTGCATCTTTGCCAGCTTTCTCGTATGCCTTTCTCCCCTTTTGCACAGGATTATTTTCTGCTCTGGGCAAAACTGTGAATGCATAATGCACTTGATCTGCTTGACCACACAAGAGTCTGGAGTATTGATAAAAYATTCTGAAATGCAAGCTCAGTGTGCTGCATGATGTGTTGCTCTGTGACTGTAAGTCACAAGGATGGGTTTATTACTCTTTTTGATGACTGAAGACAAAATAATCTTGCAATGAAAAAAGAAGACATTTACATCTTTAAAAAGTACTGCTTATGTATAAAGTTTAATTTTTAGTGTACATATATATACACAYGTGCATGCTCTTTTCATCTGTTTGTGTGCACAAGTGATGAACAGCACCATTTTCTTCTTGATATACTAGAAGGAAAGTTTTATAAAATTTAGATGGATTGACAAAATTAGTGCCTTTTCAACAGCCTCAGTTTTTGTAAAATAGGCCTTGATCTTCTTCAGAAACGCATTCTAGTGATTTCTTTTTCTCTGTTTTAAGGTCTACAGTGTTACCTCTGGGAAGGTAATAATGGAGCAAGATGAGAAGATTCCTTGCTCTGATCCTTTTCCTGAAATGGAGGCTTGTCGTCAGCAATCTGTAGTTGTAAAAAGCTATAGTCAACAAATAAAAACTTAAAGTCTTTCAGCAAATATTTTTTACTTTATTTCATGCTACTAATTAAAAAACAAGCAAACAAACAAACAAAGATGATTTTTATAACTCAAATTCCATGAAATAACAAACGAAGATATTACCTGCTCCGGACGATCATTAAAGATATGACAACTGATTTCAGTATCAGGTTTCCCTTTGACATAGATGGGAGTTGTGTGTTTTGAAATAGTCTGACTTGTCTTGAACCAAGGCAGCCACTTGAAAAACAAATCGAGAGCATTAGTGGGATAAAYAAGCTTAAACACTCAGAGCATGTGATCTGACTACACTTGAATTCTTTTGGTGAATACATGCAACTACCTAGTTCTACTCTACCAGAGGGGTTAGAGTGGAATGCTGTTTGCCTACACTGACGATATTTTTTTTTCCTTTTGTTTAAATGGAATCTTCTGTATTTCCATTTGTACCCATTGCTTCTGGTCCTTCACAACTGGAGTATCTCATATTTCAAAAGCATTTTACAATTTCAGTCCTGAATATACTTATAGCCAGCTTTATAAGAATTTTCTGTGTGCAAACACAGTCTCAGATTAAATAGCTCCCAGCCTGGTATTTCCCTTGACGTATTTATCAAGTACAATCATATCCCTCCTTCCATCTGTGTTTTGCTAAACCAAACAAGCCAAGCTTGTTTACTCTCTTGCATGATATTCTTTCCTTTCTCTGATCATTCTGCTGTTCTTTGTCTGCTTCAGTGTGTATTAATAGTTCTCTAACACAAACAACCAAAATTCCACATAATGCTGGATGAATCTGCAGTGCAGGATGGTACTAACACCTCACCTTTTCTAAGAGGATATTGGCTTGTGTGTTTACAACTGCAAAACATTAATAGTATTAAAATTTATAACATCCATATTCTCCATCCTAAACTCTACATTCACTTTCAATCAGATTAGATGATCAGCAAGTTCTGTTGTGCAAAACAAAACAGAAAGAGCAAGGTCATTAAACCTGTTTTTCTAGACTGCAGAATTGTATTCTATTCTACATTTATCTTTGCATCTTATTTTCTTTCACCCACTGTTCCAAAATCAAAATACTGGGACAATACTAACAGATCTGTGATTTTTCTAGATTACACTTTTTCCTCCTATCTTCTTAATAATACTTGGCCTCCTGCAGATTCCAAAATGGAAAAATTTGAAGAAGACTTGTACTTCTATCCAGCACGTCTATTACTTTTCAGTGACTGATTCTGACACTGTACAATAAAGGTCTTACTTTATTATTTTGTTTAATGATATATTCAGCATTCTAGAAACATCTGTGTAAATCCCCATGAAAATTAAACACAAGGCAGCTTATCCTTATTCCTACAATCCTTTGAACCACCCTACAAAACCATCAGATGGTTGAATGACACAGACAATTTTCAAAGGAATAGAATCTCCCATGTGCTCCAAATCCCTCCTGCCCACAGCACTTGAGTGTCACCTCACGCTCCCCAGCGTGTGAATTCCAGCAGAATATTGTGAATGGCACGTTTCCTTCCCCACTGGGGATGGCTGCTGTGAAAYATCATTTTGAATCACGGCTAATCACCACCTGCTTGACCACCACAACTGTGCTGTATAGCTACCAGATGGCAGCTACACAAAGTACACCCTGGAAGTTTTTCTCTACCTTCTTATTAGTGCTGTATTCTCCAGGAAAACAACAGCAACAAAAATGTGTTTGGATCCTGTCGTTTGTCTGTATTTTACTTTACTTCTAACAGAAGGTTAATGCACAACAGGCAGACTGTGCACTTTATTTCCTTATTAAAATATTGGGCATTTTCTTGAGTTTAACTAGTTGGGCACTTTTTTGCATAGGATATAGTACATTATAAAAACAGGAAAAAAGGGTACCACTAATAGTCAAATACAATGTATGGGTTTTTACACTCCATGGCTGAGAATTTCCTTTCTGTGTAGAATGATGAAGGTGCTAAATGACACTCAAATATATGCATTGTGAGACTTTTCACTGCCTAACACAAATCTTGAAAATAAAACCCTAGAGTTTCTTCCAGAACAGAAGGCAGTGATGGTCTCAGAGAAGTGCAATGAATATGCAAACAGCAAAGACCAGAGTCACCTCTTCTCAATTTGCTTTTAGAAGAGATTATTTACCATCCACAAGAGCTTTTGAAAGTTATGGAGCGGTGATGTTTGATTAGGCCTTTTCTTATCCGTAGTCAGGTGGGATGCTGTGGCATTGTCACAACAAAACAAAATACACCAGACTTACATTGTCTTACTTACAGGCTACTACATTGTTTTCCACTTGAGAAAATACTTGACAACAATGGAAATCTAAGAATAAATACAATTTTGGGTGCCTTGATTTAAAGTTGAGCACCCTTGACTTCCTGTGAAAGCATGGAATGAATGTAAACCAGTTTCTGGAGAAACTCAGGATAAATATTTATGATAGTCTTCAAAATCACCCTAATGGGAATGAAGTATTTGGAAGAGTTTTTCTGAATAATGTGTGTGCATCCAGGTACACAGTGAAGCTTTAACTGATGAAATGTAGAAATAGATTATCATTAATCCTGCATTTTTCATTATCTCCCTTCCTCATTGAGCACAATGCTCCTTAGATCTGGCTGCACATTACCAGTCTCTCAGATCGTTCAAACAGTCATGATGTAAGTATTCATTTTTAATTCCACCCACATTAGACAGAGAACTTTCAGAAACAAAGTTACCTTTGGTAAGACATGCATATTATATCAAAAGGGTTGTAGAGAAGTATTTATTTACTGCACTCAGTACTTAATAAAAACCCGAAGGAGTTAACCACGAACAGAGAGGCCTATCGAGGCTTTCCTTCAGCATCAGGAAATGGACATATTCAATGCTATAAGCAGTAATGAAGCCAATAAATACTTATTTTTAATTTATTCAAAGTGAATGTGACTTGTGTGAGCAACAGGAATGAAGTCATATTTCTGGGAGTATTTAATTCATGGGAATATTGGTGGATAAGGATTTGAAAGTGAACTGAACTGAACTGAAYGTAGACAGAAAAGCCAGAGATGAAAAGCTTGGAGGATTTTTTTTCTGCTTGTCAGTTCCAGTATTTGACAATGTTTTATTAGTGATTTTACAGTAATGGCAATAATAATTTTATGCAAAGAGAATAGCTAAAATGTAACTGTTACATACAGAATTTATTTACATATATATTTTTACATTTTTTATATATATATMTCTCTCTMTATATATATCTATATATATCTGAAAATAGATTTCAAACATGGAATAAGCTTCTACCTAGTATAAGGGTCATTTCTTGCCCATGAATATGTCAAAATAAGTCTCAAAATCTGTGTCCATGACCCTGGCACAAGGCAGGTATTAATGGAATGTGTCGATTCTACAGCTATTGGGAGGCATCATGAGTACAGTAAAAGGACAAATGTTGGCAATAGAAATAGCAAGAGTGGGAAGAAATTCCACTGTACAAAAATTTCCCTTTGACCAAACACTAGTAACAAATATCTCCTAAAAATTTGTATTAATCAATTTGAAATAAGAGACAAAATTAGTGACAACTTCTGAAGAAATACTGAGTTAATCTAACACCTAAAATTTTTGTATTAGTCAATCTTATGTTGTCATTTTGTGTCTGATATTTCTTATAACCAACATGATGGAAAATAGGAACYCCAACCCATTAAAAAAGAATAGTTACTATTTATTTTCATTTTTCACACCTCTTACTTTCAGTAGTAATRAAACATCATCCCAGCACAATCAGTCTTCTTGTGCATCAAAACATCAGCAGCATGTTTCAGAATGAAAGAGAAGTATGACTAGGTCCTTGAGGCTTCAAAAAAGTATGTGTTTTATCTCCAAATATTGTAAATAGAATTGGTGTGTATTTTTTCTTACTGATTTTTTAAAGAATCCTCTGAATCTCTTTCAAATTGTTCTTGATTAAACTAAAACATTTGACTACCCACATCCCCTATTTTCTGATCCGAAGGCAGTGGGAGTTACCTTAGCTCACGTCACAGTTTCTGACTAGAAAATTTGGGGCACTTGTTAAAAAAAAATTTATATGTAACAGGTGTGGACCAGAGTTCACATCTAGACAAAACATTTCACCATTTTGTGTTTCTCTCTATTCTCAGAAGGAGCTCTTCRTTACGGGCTGAAAGGAAGGGCAAAACTCTTACTCGAGTTCCGTGCTGCCCAGACAAACCCCGGGAAAAGCATGGCTGAAACAAAGCCACRCCCACTGAGAACAGGTTGAACAAAAGAACTTTGAAACAGCATTCTCTGATTTGCCCCTTTTGCAGACTTGGTGAATGCTGCTTATTTTCACAATGTGAGAAATGAGATTTTATTGCACCTCTGCATAGTTCATTCATAGCTTTGCCGTGAATGAAATAGTTCCCATCTTTTCTGTTGTCAGAATCTCCATTAGAAATGCTCCTAAGATGAGATCTGCTTTTCCTTTTCTGCGAAGGTTCTACAACACCCTTCCATATAGTAAATATTAACTAACTTATCACATGAAAAACATTCTCCCCAAATCAACAGCAGTTTAAGAGTTAAATGCTACAGCTTTGTGAATTCCCAYGCAACTATAAGGACTATGTAATTTTTTTTTTCAAATTGCAAGTTCTATCATTTCAAACAAAAATAACTCTTCTCAATACTCTTAGAGCTGCAATGAGGGATAGGCTATATCAATTTGATTAGAGGAATATTTTCCCTCCCTTGAGATTTACTTCCTACACATCTCTTGCAAAATGATTCATAGGAGTCAGTCATTTGGAATTGCAAATGTGGTATGGGACTCCTTGTCAGCTGACAAATGGGTGCAGTCACATTTAAACAAAGAAAGAAAAGACAGAAATCATACCAGTGAAGAGATTAAACTTCACTCATTCTAACCATCACTGCTCCAGTTTCCCACACTCATTCATTGTTTTGATTACTCTAATTAAGCAACTTCAATGGCTTACTGGGTCGCCTGGTTCATACGTGTGTTATCAAAAGCACATCCTGCCTACCCATGGTAGCAGAAACTGGGACAGGAGCCACTCTGGCTCACAAAATATGCTATAGTAGCTGTTCTGCATTGCTTCTGCTTGAAATTTTGTTATACAACATATTTAGCCTGCTGGAGGAGCAAACTTGGAACAGCAACGTGGGAATGTCATTCACCTGTCACGTAAGCTGAACTTAATTATACAATAATTGCACATCCGATACACCGAGAGCGAAAGGAAGCAGCACTTCCTTGTATCTCCCATGACACAAACATGTATTATTCACTTGGTTACTATACTGAGGTTCTCTTGCAGGCATTACCATTTTGCTTTAAGGTGCAATGAGTAATTTATTAAGTAGTGATGCAGATGTTTATAAAAATGCTAAACTGGAGTCTGAAATGAATCATCGCAGAGAGCACATGAGGCTGACAGGCTGGTCCATGGCCAGAAAAAGCAGACAGTTATTAAGGTTGGGCAGGACTGCTCCAAGAGAATCTTTGCAATTTTTTCACACGTCGAAGCAGAGATACTTTTGAAGTGTCTGTTTTTAGAAACAAACAAAGGAATAAACAAAAATTCTCCTAATAGTTTGAAGAAAGAAATGGGTCAAGGTTCCAGAATACATGGTACTGTGCTGATTACCCCCCACAGCTGGATCTTATCCTGAAGTCATTGAATAGACTGGTATGAAATAGGAAGCAGTTCATGGAAATCACACCAGTGGTGGCAACTAACAGAAACAGGGAGGAACAATATGCAATTGAAAAGCAAAGATATGCACAGCTTCTTGGAAAATTTAAAGGATTTGAAATTTTGTTTTACATTTGTGCCATAAAAACCCACAGCTAGTTAGTTATACACTTCTCTGTCTCAAAAATGAGGATTGTGTTTTTCAGTTGCCTCAGTTTAATGTAGTCCATCCCGAAACAATCATGGCAGAACAGGAAAGAAACGTGTAAAATAAACATATAAGTGAAAATCAGCATCCTGAATGGTATTAAAAATCTCCCCAAACAGTTGTTAATATTCTTACTTTCGGCTTACAAGATTTTATTCTGCCTGATTGACTGAAAGAGAAATGAGCAGCTGTACTCTGTCTAAGAGACATGAGATATTCTATTGTTTAAATTAGTGACAATATGTCCTGCAAAAAACCATAAACATCCTTTTTTAAAAGATCCCACAGCCCAAAGTGCAGTGGGATGAAGGTCTAGCCAGTGTGGAAAGAAGCTGCCCTTTAAAGAAAACTGCAGAGAGTAAAGTGAGAAAATAAGAGGTTTTTTTCTACCTTTTTATTCAAAAAACTACCTGATTATACAAGAAAAATGAGCCTTTGGCTCCTGTTAGCTGCTGCCTATTGGCTGCTGCCTATACTCTAAATTTCACCTGTACTGGTACTGTCAAAAGGCCTCTTTTAGTCCAGTTTGAGGGAAGCTTCCAGCCAAACTGTAATAAGATTGTCAGACTAAAGTAATCGTAAAGAGAAATCACAGATTCAGCACACAGAGGACAAAAATGAATAGGGAAAGTCCCTTAAATCTTCATCAGCTCACGAGAAAATAATTTCCTTTTCAACTGGTGGAGAAACATGAGAAACTTTATCAGTTTGCATGACAGAGAGAAATGCCTGAGCAAATTGTGACCACGGACACTGCTATACAGTTTAAACACTGAATATTGCAAGTAATTAAAAGCTCCTCCACAGCTTCCTCACATCTCTTTTCACACACATATAGAGCAATACACGTATGCACTATATGTATAGAAAAAAAAAGATTTTTCTATTTGCAAGCGAACGTGAGTCAATATAAATTGTGTCCAGCTTCAAATATCTGAGCAGGATATTCACTCAGCCAGCTTTATTCAGTTAAGATCCAAGACTGAAATAGAGCCTTGCCTGCCATATAGTCAGTGACAGCTAAATGACACTTGAGTGGATTGACTCATCCTCTGGAAACTCCACTGACTCATAACTCCATAGGTCACTAACTCAAGCACCCACTTTTGTTCAAGTGCACTAAAAGAATAAGGTTCTTTTCCATGATAGACATCAAAGAACACTTGGATTTTGTGTCATTTTCTACCCTAAACTCTGCAGGGTTTCACACAGAAAATTTTGCCAGACCAGTTTTCAGGAAGATTCTGGATTCTGCATACCCAAAAATCTGCATTCGGCAAAATATAAATAGCAATATCTCTTTTAATTAGATATGGCTTGATTAGCCAATACCCTTCACTAAGAATGTCTGATTATATTACAGATGGTTAGATTTTGGAAATTCACAGGACTAGTCCTGAGCTAGAAGCAATGCATAGGAATCCTTCAGAATCCACATGGTATTTCTAAGGCCATGACAATTATTTTCAGGGTATATGAGGTTGTTTGTAATTTTTTKTAAGTTGCCTTATTTGGATCGTTGAGTTTTATTTTAATGTCCAAAGGAAATAACTCATTCAGCACAATAATCAGGATTTATTACAGCTTTGTAGTACCAAACTAAGCAGAGCAAGCAATTGATTGTGGGTTTTGTGTGCTTTTTTCTTCTTCTTCTTTTTATTTTTTTTCCTGCTGGGATGGTATATACACAGGGGTTTTCAGTGCTCTGCATTGACTAATGAGTGAAGAATCAATTCAAGCACAGAGAATAGCTTAATGCATTCAACAGAAACTCACTCAGGGGCATCAATTTTAGAATTTCCTCTATTCTGAAGGAGTAAAACCAATATATGTATATATGTATATATGACTGGATAGGTGTATGGCCAAATACAGTTTCAGATGAGAGAAAGAAGCAGAATGCTGGGCCAGAGAAATGCCTTTAGATTTTTCAAAAGTAATGAGGAATATTTAACAGCCACTTCTGCAGGAGTTAAAAATTGAGAAAATGCAAAGCCAGTTTGGCATCTTATTATTATTAATTCATCATAATGTGCATGTCTCAGGGCCCAGTCATTTTCATCAGCAATGGTGTGGGACAGAGCACAGACATTCGCTTACCAGGTTCCTTTAAAGCTACAGGAATTCCAGAGATGCAAATGTGATCGTGTTTTCTTACAGTTCCTAAATTGTCACAGCTGATGTATTCTTTAATGACATGAATACAGTGAACTACAGCTACTGGTACTCCCTAGAGCTCACTGGTTTCTTGGCGTTCAAGAGCAGACTTGAAAGCATCAGACAGTGAAGGTGTGAGCTGAGAATAGTGCTATATTCAGAATGTTGCCCTCTCTTGCAATTTTGTCACAGATTTTTTAATGATTCATACGTTTCCCAGCAGTTCCAATGACTGTAGCATCATATAGGTATATAATTGTGCAACTTACTTCAGTTCTGGAGTTTTCATTAAGGAAAAAAAGCCTGTTTGTAACATCAGGTCAGCAACACTAGTAATAGAAAAGGGCTAATGAGAGAAATTAAGAAGGTGGTATTAAAAATGATAGTTGCATTTGGCCTGTCTCTGAGTTTCACAGAGGGGTGTTAACCCATGGATTATTAATTTTGGTGGACAGCATAAAGAAAGCCTGCCATAGACAAGAAATTCCCTTACACAGGTTCCTATTGTGACTCTTCCCAAGGGGAGTGCAGCTGTGAACATTCTGCATCAAATGATGGGGTTTTTACATCATCACTTTTCAACTGGATGTTGGAAATGTGGAGTAGCAATGGCTTAGCAATGTGAATCAGAACTCTTCCAAAACATGCTTAAGACTTGATATCATTAGTGTATATCTGGCAAAACTCAGCTTTATTTGCATGAAAGTACTGAGAAAACAAAGATTTCTCTCACAAGACCATGAAATACATTGAACACCTTCCCAAGACACTGATTTTACCTGTTTGCAGAGGTGTGTCAGGAATATGAGGCTGGATGAGTTGCAAAAGAGCCTTTTGTCTCAAACCTCCACCTTCAGCTGAGCCAGCTAAAAGCATTGTGACCTTGATCCTCCTTACTTAATCAGCAACCTTGCCTCAGAGATGTCTTCTCACTACTGATTCTTCACATTTGAAAGGCCACAGAGAACACACGATCTCTCCCCAGACCTCTTGCTTGCTTTTGTGGTATTTCAAGCATGTCTTTGTTTCTTTAGTTTACTATATTTTATCGTCGCTGCAGCAAAAATCCCACGGAAGGCCACGGCGACAGGCTGATTGGATGTGGAGAGTGATCAGTCATCCACGGCTGCAAGGAACAGTGAATCCCAATTTCATTTCAAAATCTAATGAAGTTGGCCTCTCAAATCCACTTGATGTATCTGGTAATATTAGGCTTAGATTGAAATATAAGATTTCTTCCTCGAGAACTGTCATGATCATTTGACGCAGGGTTGTTTAGAATAGAGGAAAAGAGGGGAAAAGAGGAACATGGTAATGCTTTCAATGACACAGAATTTTACTGGAATGCAGAAGGAAATAATCTTAGTCTTCGTGTCCACAGCAGACAGGGATAAGAAATGAGCGTTGATTAGATGAAAGACATAAGATACAGGATACAGAAAACAGGACACAGGAAGGGGTTTTTGATTAAAAAATAAATCAGCCTTCAATGACAGAGATAATGAACTACTGTCAGACTGCCTGTAGAAGTCCCAAGTCACTGTCTTTGGCAATTTCTAAGGAAAGGATAGCCATTAATAGCAATAAGAATGGAAAATCCATCACAGATGATATAGGGGAAATATTATCATACTGGACTAGGTGAAGTTCCTTATAGTCCTATGCCCCTTCCAGTCTGGCCATTTGTACTCATATAGCACATATTATACCATCAATTTAGTCCTGTGTTTCTCACAAAAATAACTATGGAAAGACACATCAATAAACAACTACAGATTTGAAGCAGAGAAAAAAGATTGACTTGGTGTTTTACTTGTATTTGAAATAAAAATTCTATTAAGTGTAATCTTTTCCCCAAAAAGTGTTGGAGCATTTGGGGTGATTTATTATTAAAGCCAACTCTGGGGATTGAATGACTGTTGGTAGGAGCACGTGTTTATTTTCCTTTGCAGCATGCATTATTTATTTCCATTAAGTTTACTTTACTTTCACAGGACTAAGCACTTCTGCTTTCTAAGATGTATTGTCTTGTTGCTACTGGGACGTCTTACCCACTGACTTCATTGACTATTTTATCAAGCATCAGATGGAGGCATTGTAGAGTCTGCAATCAGTCCTGTAGTGAAGGATCCCAGGACCTTTGTCAAGCCCCAGTGTCATTACAGCTGCTAAAATACTGCTTCAGCTTGCATGGAATAGAAGGAAGGTGGAATAAGAGTGGGTATTAGTCACCAAGATTTGCTGGTGTCTCTTTCCACTTTCTCTTTTGGCTATCCCTTGGCTTGTTTCTGATATCTGAACAGAGTAAGGAGATGATACAGTGCTGCTCTGAGAGCCTGTGCTAGCTGGAAACAAAAGCATGTTCTCTGGAGGTCATTTCCATCCCTTACTGTAGGCATAACTACAGCTGGATGTTCCAGGTGATTTGAGAATAACTAATTCAATGAAATGAGTACTGCTCATGCCTTTGCTCACTGTTCACATTTTATGGGTTTAGAAAGTATTGCACCATTTAACAAATACAGCAACTAAAGTGAAAAGCGGCTGGTTATGATAAGGAAACAAACCAACACAAAGAGCAATAATAATTTAGCTCGTGATTGGAAAAAGAAATAAGTAATTGGAGACAATGGTTGTGAATAAGCCTGTCATTTGAAGTGGAATATTCAATTGTCTGCTCAAGCTAATTATTGGCATATTTCAGCACATGCTTTTCCCACTTTTATGGCCATATGGCAGCCTTACGTGCACTCTGAGCACCTATGAGAGGTCTCATTCAAATTACCTCAAGCACTTATATAATGTTTTCTATATTCAGAAATCTGCAAGATTCTTGGCTGGATATAACCTATGTCTTTTCAACACCATCATAGCGAGAGCCCTGGGAGCCAAGCAGAACCTCTCTCCTACCAAATCACAGTCAGACCTTGCCCTGACTGCCCTGACAGAAGGTGCAGGTGCAGAAGCTCCTTTTCCCAGCTCTGCTGCTGTGTGCCAGACTCCAGCAACTGCTTCACAGCAGATATCCCTGCCTACCAGGAGCCTGAGCTTGGATTCTGAACACTATTCCTGGGTCCATCTAGTGGATAGTATAAGATAGCATGTTTCTACACACAAATATAAGTACACGTATGTGGATTTATAAAATGTTTTTCCTCTGTTGTAATCATAACAATTTTAAACAATATTAAAAACATGACATTTTGACATGGATTTGAAATATTTCCTGTGGATTAAAACCTACTAAAAGTACTCGAGTCTAATCTTGCTGAACACTGAATTTTCCGGCAAATGTCTCTGACCATTCTGGTTTCTGAACTACAACGCAGTTTTACTGCTAATACAAAATGAAGGCCATCAAACTTCACCAGCCAGCTGCCAGTTCAGAAAAAGGGGACACACTGTATCAGTTTGACACAAACAGCTTTAAACTTTAAAAAAAAAAACAAACCCAAAGCAAACAAGCAAAAACTCAAAGCCAGGTCACATATTACTTTACATTTGCAGAAAACTTCCTTTTGCCTTTGGGTAGTAAAATTCTACTGTTAACATCCATTAATTTTTCTGTGAATACATTTTTATTCTCTTTACTTTTTTTCAGGCTATTCTTTTCCATTGCTTTTCTTGTCCCATGAGTTCTTATTACTGGAAGCGAAAGCCTAGTTTTAGTGGCTGAAATACAAATATTAGTCATTCACAGTATAGGAAAGTCAGTTAAAAGGTCCACCAGGTGAAAAAGGCACCTTGCATCCCTTGTATACTTTGTTGATCCTTGGCTGAGTGCTCCATAGAGGTGAGTGTAGTGTGCTTTGAAGTTTTGGAAAGAAATTACCTTAATATTTCAGTTCTGGAAAAAGCTGAAGAGGAATGAATCAGTTCTTCTCCACTCCTGCTCCAGCCCTGTCTCCGAACTGCAAACATTTCCCACAGCACCACCTGCAGGACTATCTAGCTGGAGGTTAGAATTTTTATATATCAGGGGAAAGATTAAACATCAAATCTGGTTTGCTGCTGAAGGATGACAGCAGAGTTATCTCTGCAGACAGACTTACAGTCACACTTAATGCATGTAGCAATTAATTTATCGGTTTGTGTCCAGACATACAGACACTTTATGTACCACGTGGTGGAAGTAAGACTTATTGCTCTTACAGATATTTGGCTAGAGGTGAGTTTGGGTAAAACTGAAAGCCCTTTAAACCCATCTTCAGACACTGGGGGTTTTTTTGAAGAAAGAAACTTAACTTGCACTTTAGTCTTGCCTCTGTAAAAAAAAAAACAAACAAAAAAATCTATGAATAAAATAGATTGGTATTACCAGAATTTCAAGAGAGGAGAGGCATCGGATGCCTCTAGAAGAGGGAACACGAGTTCTTCACTGTGTTAAAAGCCTTTTTCCATGGGTCTCTCACCTGGCTTCCAGCAGCTCCTACAGAAGTACATCCTACCAGACACTTTCTTCTTAATTTGAGATCATCATTATTCCTTACTGCTGGTGGCAGCCAGTTTAAAATATTCTCCAGCTAAAAGACACTCTTAACTTCGTAGCTGCATATCAGCAAGAGCAGATTACACTCACAGGTCCCACATTACCGTAAAAATTACTTTTCCATTTCTGCTTTTTCATGCTTGCCATTCTCCCTTTAGTACTGACTTCAATTCATTTCAAATCCTACCAAAATTGTTTCACTTTAAGAAACTGAATTAAAATACTACCCCAAGTAGCTCATTGACCCATTTAATTGTACTTAACGTCACACTTACCATTCTGTCTCACTGGTTTTAAACAAAAGTCCATTACTAATTTGTTTACATGCAACATTGCAAATTAGTGTTGGTGACAGCTACATGACAATTTCAGTAGCTGGTGAAAGAACCTCGCTCTTAATGCTGTATTTTTTTTCAACAGTTCTTTTTTTATTGTAAGAAAGAAAGAAAAATTATGTTGTCTGTCAGAGACTAATCAGAGTAAACCACTGTTTATTATTCTTTACCTTGAATTAAAATCTTGAATATTTTAAACCATTATGAATTAGTGGTGAAATTTTTATTTCGCGTTGCCTTTTGGTGTATGACTTCTGTTTCTAATTAGAAATGTCACACATGGTTTCCAGTGAGGTTTGAAAACATTGTTTGAAGAATTATTTTCAGGTTTCTTTTATTTACTTCCTCAATGCTATGGCTGTGAATTCTGGAGCAAAGCTAGGCCAAGTCAGAAATGATGAATGGAAAGGGGAATGGAGATGGATGAGGAAAAATGGTCATACTTCTGATCCGTGAAGTGGTTCGACCGTGCCGTGGTCCCTCTCATCTGTGGAGCACCTCCTAAGCAATACTCGCTGAGAGCCCTTGTCAAGTGGCTGGCTTCAGGTCTCCTGCTGTCTGTGCTTCTCTTGGCTGTAAGGTCTAGGAGATAGAAATCAGGAAATAAACCTCTGCAGCACCAGTTTTGAGCCCTCCCTTGTCTGAGGAAGAAAGGTGTGCTACCAACAGTACTGATCTTCTGCTCTTGTGGGTCTGATCCTGCTCTGTAAGAAGAGTTTTACAGTGTCACAGCTGCAAACTACACCCTTCTGTAGGAATAAAGTGATGGAATCCCTTGGGAAAAGAATATGGACTAGCAGGTGATGAAAAGGACCAAGAATAACACAAGCTAACAGGGGTTAGGAATATACTGTGAAATCATTAAACAGCCACTGGTTACAGAAAACTTCAATTATTTTCACATTCAAAATATCATCCACAACAAGTGAAGGATGAGAGAATTTAGGTCATCCAAGGTTCACATTACAATGTACAGATTTGTAAAATTTTATTCTTTATCAAACCATGGGAAACTTTAGTTAAAATTCACTAATTCTAGAAAAATCTCACTATTGAAGTTGATGAAGGGTTTAAATTTTTTCCACACGCATAAGGCAGCCATGAATATTTATTGATTACGTGTGAACATAAATATTTATATTTATTTGAGGATTATGTTTACAAGAACAAGGAAAAGACAAAGAATAGCATGTGACAGGCAGCTCTATCATGCCCGCTTCATAAAAGAGTTTTCCTTTAACTATGAAGTGCTCCAGAGGCTTAAGGACGAGAAATTAACTACACAAAACAACAACAGAGCTAATGCATGGCCTCACCTAGCAAAATACTTGAATTGATTTATAATAAATATGCTTGTCGCCTGGTAGATTGCTTTTTGGTAGATCTTTCATTACAATTTTCTTATGGTCTCGAATGCTTCGAGTTCACAACTGCTTTTATCATGTTCCAGAACAGATAATACATACTAAGATACACAAAAAATGAAGGAGTCAACTTTCTTTGCATGTATTCCCTTCTAATGAATCCAGAATAGGTTCTCTAATACACACTCTTATTTCTATTTTGTGCTTCAAATACAACAAAGTAATCAAGACAGTTAATCTCCATTTGACATAGATAATATATTTTTTAAAGCAGTTAACTTTCCTCAGAAAAAAAGGAGAATATTTATATTAAAAAAAAGGAAAAAGGGGTTCATGAGTATTTTACACAGAACAGTTCAAACAGGCCAGAATTTTCTTTCACATTCGACAAAATTTACTCAATGTAGACTATAAGACTTTTTAAACTAAACCCTGTGTGAGTGTGGGGTTGTGTAAAAGAATGGTTAGAACCAAGCATTCACGTGCCTGGGTGGGTGATTTATCAGGCAACCAGTACAGCTCTTCCGAATGTCTGCCGCAGGCAATTTAGCTGCAAATGACTATTTCATTTTCTTGAGTGTGTGTGCATTTCTCTGGAAAAGGAGCTGGGCATTGATTTTGGGCCTCTGGATGGGTACAGGCATTGGAGCAGAGGGAACCCTGCTAGTTTTGTTGAACTAAATGCTAAAATTCATGCTAAAATATACTGGGGGGAGACGGGAAGGATTTGACATGTCTTGACACTTCACACAATTTAAAGAGTCATGTTGCTGACATCCATAAATGTAGAAAAGTGTCTGAGGTCTCCCTTAAACTATTTTTGGAGTACAGGATGGTTTAAACAGCCTCTCTCTGAAATTTTGTTCTCACTTGTTTACATGGTTTTGCACGCAGAGAAAAAACTTTTTGTAGAAGTGCCTTGTCTCAAAATTATTTCAATATGAGGTCCAAGAGCTACTTGTGAAAAATCTCGTTCTAGTTGGTTCAAAGAAAATTGCTTTAGAAAGGGACAGGGGTGAAGGACAATGGTGTTCTTTCTTTGGCCAACAGTATCCTTTTAATTACCTATCCTTTTAATTACCTATCCTTTTAAGTGTTTATCAAGTAACCTCTCGCCTGTGCCAAGCCAAGCAGTGCTTATTTCCAATAAAGGAAAAAACCTGTCAAGTGCTATGGTGCTTTGAGTAAAAGAATAAGGAAAATTGAAATGAAGATTAGACCTGTAATTTCAATAAAGTGTTTCTACCTCTTTTAAAATTTTAAGAGAAATGACAAAACATTGTAGGAAAAATAAATGATCTGACACATTCACATGTACTGACACCTTTTTATTCCTTTATCTTTATAAATGATACTCCATTAGAAATATGCTTTGTTCATGCCAACAGATCTTGATTTGATAAGGAAAGCAGGTATCACACACAGATACATGTGGATGAGACCACCACAACCAACTTGTGTTGGGCACAGAAAGGTTTTTAAAGTCCTTTAAAAATCATTACACAGCTTATCACCGCTAGCACGATGCACATTGAGATCATTATTATCCCTTCTTTACTCTCACCCAGAATTATTGTGCTTCAGATCCTCGACCCCAAATATGAAACCTTCCTGCTCCCTCCGCTCTTCCTCCATCAAGCCAGGAGATACATGACTCATGAGATTTTCAGTTTTTCACAAACAATCAGCAAAGCATATACATGTGAGTAGGATGCTAGGGGAAAACAGGGAATAAATTAAATCACATATATGCATTCATACACATACTATAAGTTCAGCCCACATATCTCAGTTTTACTTACAAATAATTGCCACAGCTCCCAACACCACTACAGCTTTATCAGTGCTGGCAGCCCTAGCGTAGATGGCACCCCAGCAGCTGTCAGCAGCATCGTGTCTATGAAACCAGCTCAGTGCCAATCTAATTAGCACAGTGCTGAAACAGCTGCTGGTGCTGGAGAGCTGTGAATGTTGCAGCTCGTCCTAGCACTAATGTCAGTGGAGCTGCAATAGTGGGAATGTTCTGTAAATGTTCCCCGGTGCAGAACAAGCCTATGTTGGCAGTGACCTGGATTTCTCTCCTTGTTGGACATAATACTTAAAGTAAGGTGTCAAACTCAACTCTGTACTTAAAATCTAATTAAGGACTCCTCATCCTACACGTTTCCTTAAAAAATTTGATGTCCTGTGTTTCTGATGACAGACTCCTTCCTTTAGCACTGCCTATGGTCCCTCTGGTTTAAAGAGAACTGTACCTACAGTGCGACCCATGCAGCTCCTGCTCAGCACTGAAGAGAACCTTGTGAAAAGACCAAAACTATTCTGGTAACAGGTCCCAAAAGGGCACTACCTGSTTTTATCATTTCTTAATGAGACAAGAAGGAGAACTCACTATTTTTAAACTRCTACAATGAAGTAAGTTGTRTACACCTCAAAAGAGGTCRCAGGTAAGCTTCAATATCTGTTGCCTCCCCTCTGTCACTCAGATTAATAAATATCTGTATCTTCAGAGAGTCTTTCAGGACTTGTCTGAGGAAGTTACTAAAAACACTTTTGTCTTTTGAAAATGACAATTWTGTAACAAAGACTCAGGATGAGAAAAACAGATGAAATGCCAATTAAATATAGTCAATCAGACAAGAATCTGTCAAAAAAAATATATAATATTTAAACATTCTTTCTTCCTGGGGGAGCAGTCCCCACCAATCTACAGCTCACCTGMTACACAGAGGGTAGGAGGAAAAGACAGGTCAATGAGCTCACTGGAAGAGGTAGAACTTTTAACTGATGTAATTTTCTCCTTGAATAGAAGGGATATGGGAAGATGATCTCTCTGTTTCAYGGGAAATACCCCAAGAGTCTTTCCAAAAAAACAGGGCTTGCAATAAAGACACAGGACAAATTTCAGGAGGGGAACAGGAAGATGTGCGTCCAGAAAACACTTAGGAGAGTTCATATTTTGGAGGAGTGAATTAAACAAGAAAACTCTGCCTGGTGTCTAAATTAAACCAAACAACCTTTTCTCTTGGCATACAGCAGAGATATAACTYRGGAAGGAGTATGATTTATTGCAGTGGAAACACATTCCAGGCAAGAATTGTCTCTTTTCCATCCTTGCACAGCATAACAGGATCCTCTTGAGTACTGCCACTATATAAACATCTGATGACCCTTTGCTGCAGCTGAAAGCTTCCCATTGTCTGCAGTGAACCACAGAACATCAGTGATCCACTTAAAACATTACTGTGAAAATCTTCCTCAAAATCTCCCATTTACTCGTCAGTACTTACACAAAATAGTAATAGACCTTGCATTTACCTTCGAAGGGTAGGCTGGGTGTGTCCTGTATCCAGCTCTGCAGTTCTGGGAATAAATGGCCATTTCTCACTCAGCAGCACCACCAGGGTCCGTGAGATCTTTGCCTCTGCCCCATCCCCAAAACATGATGGCCAGAAATTGCATTCTGAACACAGAGCCTTTCCAGAACATCAGGAATTAAGAGAATCTGTCCCCTAATGTAGCAAGCAGTGCAGATGGCCTTCTTCTAAAGCTCCTGCTGGCAGAAAGTAGTGGCAGGTTTTTCAAAGAGGGATAGATTTGGGGAACAACAAAGAAGCCAAGGATAAAAGCACCATCCAGCTTTGTTCCATGTGCAAAAGGAAGTCCATTCCATGTCCCTTTTCTTTCCTCTGTTGCAGGAAGCAAGGGGTTTTAAAGGAGTGAAGTTTAAAGACAGGTGATATAAAAAAAATAAATATTTTGCTTCTCTTGGCTCCACAGAAATTAGAAGTTGTCATTCCGCTGAGAGTTCTTGGAGACGATTTTTAATGTAAGGCTCTGATGGTTATGGTACTTCACAGATATGAGTACCTTTAAGGCTTGAACTCTCATTTCACTTTTAATCACTTAGCAGATCCATTGTTCCTGAGAAAATCAAAGATTCTTTAAGCTTGCCTCTGTGGGAATATTTGAGCTCTTGCCTTTATATACCTAGAAGTGATATGCTCTGYTCTGCTAGCTGAAAAGAGGAATTCTATTTTAATCCCAKTTATGTCTTTGTAGGGATATATGGATCTACACACAAAAATATATTTGGCCTGTTTATGTCCACACACACTGAACCTCCTGTTAATAYACCCATGGGAAAAACAGGGAAAATGGTGCTTTTAAAGTATATCCAYGTGGTTACTCTGACCCAAGAAAACTGCTCTTTATTAAGACAAATAGYATAGAAAATTTAAAAACCAAATCAGCATTAAATAGTGAAATCTTACAGATCAGAAAAATAGCCATGAAAATTCCTTATTTCAGTAGCAGTCTCATGACTTGTCCAACTCTTTCAGTTTCACATTGATGTCACTTCACCAATTAATAATTTTTCACTGTTACTTCCAAGTTAGCCCAGCTTTATTTTTAAATACCCTTTAAAAGCATGTTATATAGCTTTCATTATTAAGTTGATGCATTAGGAAGTATAACTGTATTTGCTGCTTGTGTGATATTAAATTGATTACATGTCAAATAAATTTACCTATGATATAATTAATAAAAGTTAATGAGGATTTTTTGATATTTGCACTACAGCTACCTTCTAGTTAGCACTGAAATGTCAGAGCAATGAAGGGCCTAAAACTAAGTTGTTKTTTTTTTTTAATTGACAGACCTAAATAGAAATACCCTCCAGTAATGCCAAGAGTTAATACACAATYTGCCAGCTAATCTTTATGGTAAGTCAAAATGTGGGAAAAGAAACCTATCTTCAAAAGTTTTCCTTGCTTGTATTATAATACCRGCTTGTATTTTGAATTAATATGCTGATCCTAAATGTCATGGTTCACCAATAAAGTACACATTGAGGAAGACATAATGRAAGCCTTTTACTCCTTTTTGGCAGAGGAAAACAACATTTTAGCAATTTGGTCATCTGCGCTGTCCCCATGAAWGAAGATAACACAGTTTATTGATTAATTTCACCTTAGGAAAATAAGGGAAAATGTTCTACATTCCTTCAGGGAAAAAAAAAAAAAAAGAAACAAGCTAAAAGTGCATTCACAGCAACAAATAGCCAATTCCTGCAAAGTTTTTCTTTAACCAGACCACCCAGAAATATTCCCTGACTGTGAGAAGGGGTTTTATTTATTTATTTACTTGCCATCTCTCTCCTGGTGATCCCCATTTACCAGGACTGAATGATTCTGACACAATTGAGAGGGGAGATACAGATGGAACACAGAGCAACAAAAGGAAAATCAAGTTCCCCTTGGCTATGCTTGCTACAGGCATKGAATCCAACATTCAGAGCCTCTCTAGACAGCAGAACTTGCAGTGGGAGCAAAGCAGAAGTGCAAGAGATGGGAGCTACTGACACTCTGACACACAATAAACACAATCCACAGAGTTTGTGCAAGAGATTATACACCTGTCCTACCATGCTTCACTTTCTATTTTTACATACAATCTGGAGCATAGGTCAGACTCSTAGTAAACAGTGGGATTTTTGTTTATGTATGTGCATTTTCTCTGAAGCTTCTTCCTCACAAGAGCTCATTCCTGTACTTTACAATCAGGCTGCAAAATGCATCACTTTTCTTTAGCATAATTTCYTTTTTTTTTTTTTAATGCATTATGGAAATTATTCTATAAATAAGAATAATGTATTCCACTGAAACATTTTTTGAATGGAATAATAACTAAAAGGGTATTTTTTGTATTCCCACTCAGACAAGGGTGATGGAGGTTCCCTTTATGATACTTCCACAGAAKAAACTTATCTTGCTATAAGTTACCTAGCATCTTTATAATTTCACATTTAAAAAGACAGAGAACATCTTGTTTAAGTCCTTCCCTCATGCTTCAAAAATGTGACAGAATAGAAAGAATACTCTTTGTCTAAATTATATGAATGTTGATCAAGAGAACTGATTTAATTTTTGGACCTTATTATATCTGGCACTAATAAAACATGTATAAAGGAATTTTTTACCCATTAAACCATATTTTATGGTATAGAAATGTACTGCTCTGGCAAAAGAGTAACGGGACACCCAGAGAAAGGTTTTTAGTTCTGAAGTAGTCCTCTTCAGACTCATCCAAAGTAGCTCTGCCTCTGCCAACCCAAGAAAAACGCAGAAACTTGGTGGGGTGGTTGGGGATGAAGGTGCCTGGACATGAGCTGCATAGGATTTGATGACTGAGACATCTTAAACCCCCATCTCAGTCCAAGGTAGTCAAATTGGTATGGGCCAGACCACTCCCCTCTGAAAAAGTGTTGTGATCAAAGCTAAATGGCTGCAACAGTGTGTGTAAGGACTCTAGGGGARTTATTTAATGAACTGTAGACAAAGGATTGAGATTTGGAAGTGCTGGGTTTGAACTTGTAAATTTTTTCATTCCGTGCTCTGTTTGTAAATKATTCTTCAGTATGTGTACGTAAATTTGAGACTTGTGCCATGAGTCTAAACTTGTTTGTCCATAAAAATAAATGGCACATCTAAGTCAAGAAGATTGTATGGACACGAAGAGAAAACATATTAAAGCTCTTTGCACATAGTTTAAAGGCTAAACTTTAGCCTCTTCTTCTGACCTACAAAATGTCCCTACTGCTCCCTGTCATCTCATTAGTGGCTTCACGTGTTTGTTRAATAAGTCACCCCTTTATGAAACAAACTACTTATGCTTTAAAGTCCAGTTTCAGGCTAGTTCTAAATTTTAAACCAAAACTAATTAAATATTATTACTGCAGCATTCCCAAGGATACAATGATGGGATGAGTGATGAGATGCTGTGGTTTGTTTGGCTGTACACACACACATGCACACACATTTCCATGAACAGGCCAGTAGAGGAAGGGAAGGGGTGGAAAAGACTTGCTTATCCCAACAGAGCAGAAAGCATGACACCCTTGGTTAAAAAAAATCAAGCAAATGAATTCTCCTTGGGAAAATGGTGTGGCAGGCATTGAGTCACACTGCTGTGGCAGAGCTGCACATTGCTTGTTCCTCAGGGAGGAGCAGACAGGCACGATCTAACACTCACCTGGCAAACTGAAGAGGAAGACGAGACAAAGAACTCCAGTCTCTTTCAATATTAGCCTTCATCTTAAATGTCTGTTATCTTGTAGCTCATTAGGTGGTGTTATTTTGTCATAAAGTTCCTTAATGTCACAGAACATTGATCCCAAAGGTGAAGAAGGTTTCAGTAACAAGCAGGGGCTTCTGTGCTTTGGCTGATGATTAAAATAGCCTGCCAGCCTGTAAGAACAAGGCTCTGGTCATAAACTTCTTTCTCTTCTGTGATTTCACCTTTTCATTAGAAGAGAGAGCTTTGTTCTAGGCCTGTGGCGGTGAGCTGGGAAAATAGGGCTGCAGCAAAATACAGAACATTCAAAAACACATAACAGAAATTGCAGTGAAATACTTCTTTGGAACACGTTCTAAAAGCCTGGCTGTACAACGTGTCCTCACATCCAGCACTATACTTACAGAAGCAGTTAGAAAAATAATCTGTGCCTATAAACCATACACWATATAGGTTGGGGAAAAAAACAATCAACAAATGGGCTTCTTATCTGTTTTACTGATGACTTCTTTGTAATTTTAACTCTCTTTACATAGAACTAGAATTTGTATGAGGTAGCGTTTTTGCCTTGTTTCAAACTGCTGATACATCCAGGAAGATAGATTTTTAAATGTAGGATCAGGGAGAAAAAATGCTCTCTAAACACAGAAGTCCTAATTTGAGTGATGTGGCAGGGAAACCTCATAATGGCTGAGAGCACCAAGCTATCACCTWATGTCAAACCTCCTGCACTGCTGACAAGAGTTCATCACTACACCCACGACAAAACAAGCAAGGATAGCTAATTCAACCAAATCCACGTTAACAACAGATATCTGAAATACTGAATCAGTTATAGACAAGCAAAATTTCCAARTAATTTTTCAACCTGGTGATTATTTATCAGGATGTAAGTCAACCTTGCAAAGACGTGTGTTGGAAAAGACACGAAGGCTTCCAGTTCAGCTGAAATGCATCATTTTACTTACATCCATGTTCCAAGTCAAAACCTATATTGAAATGAAAAGTAAGATCACTGATTACTAGAAATAAATTTCCCCTGTGTAATTTGGTAAGAACTGGAACAATTTAAAAGTGTAAAAACCACAAAGAAGCACTAATACAATTTACACGATGTGAGCCTCAGGGGTAAAAGAAAGAAAAAAGCTGGTTTGATTTTGATTTTAAGGAGTTTTACCTACTTTAACCYGCATTCCTTTAGTCCTAAATTAGTTGAGTATGTCTTCTTTAAATACAATTGTTGTTTTCTTCCTTTGGTAAAGGAATACTGTGTATTCCCTACATTTATTATTGTAGTCAGGTCTGCTACATTGTCAATTTTTTTCCTAAAGCTTTGCATAGTATTAAGGTCATGTTAACAGAGCTACAGCTGCCTGCAACCTCCACCCTCACCACCTTTCCTTAAAAAAATGTATTTGCTACATTTGCCATTTTTTAGTCATCTGGAAACTCTGGTGCTAAAGAAATATTAAAATAAATCTTACTAATTCGTAGCTGGTTCTATTTAGCACAAAGAATACTTATTGTCCTTTGCTCCAAATCTAGATATGTGGCAATAAATCCACCTAGGCACTATTTCCACCATCTTCACCATCTGTATGTCATCTAAATATTAAGGAAAAATTAGACTTTAGTATGCTTAGTTCAATGCAACAGTTTTAGTGTGTAAGCCACTCTTTAAAAGCCTGGAACTGTAATGTTCATTTTGCCCCTAATGAATAATAATAAATAAGAGTGTACTCRGGTTAATTGTGTTGACAATGAAAGAGCTGGTGGTACAGATACAAYAAAGGATTCTGTATAACTCATTATCTTTAACATATAAATAAATGATTATTCTCTTTTCCTTTTTATTCCGAAATGAACTGACCTAAGACATTAGCTCTGTTTGTGAACCTTCATAATTCAAAGACAACAAAACAGCACTTTATCAAAAGCTTAAAACAGCATCACTTATATAATACTGATGTTAGGAAAAATAGCTATTTAAGATCAAACCAAGACACCATCAAAGTACACTGGTATTTGTTCCATTTCCCTGGATGCATCGTTCCCACATAGCCATAACTCCATATAACACATATTTCTACTGACTGTTCTACTGAAGTGCGATGCCTGACTTGATCAGAGCATTTGAGGTTAATAATTGCAATGCTATTGAATAAAATCCTCTGTCTCACTTGTTTTACTACAAATACTTTGTGTATTGAGTTTAACTGTGTCTTCTAGAGATGCATGAACTCATCCAGCTAGTAAGCAGTAATGTTTACTAGGTTGCAAGCTGAAACTATTTTGAATCACATAAAACAGGTTTATGTCCCTTAATTTAATTGAAATATAGATATGCTATGGTAATATAACATCTCTTTATAATGCCTTGAGTATCACTTTTATGCAGCATTTACTGTGTAACAGACATTAAATCTTTGGAGAGCTCATKGATATTGCCAGTGTGCTCTTTTGGCCCTCCTAAAATATTAAAACTCAGACTTGAGGAGCTGTTTGTTTTGTTTCTGAATAACCCTCCCTTGGAAACAAACTGCTTGATCACTAGCTGTGATCTGCTCTGTGTTCCTTGATGGACCTAGTGCACCCAAAATGAATATTGATTGTTTGGTTAGAGCACCAGCCTGGAACAGAAGGCTTGTCTCCCTGCAGTGATGTCCTTGCTTTAATCACTTCATGAGTCTTATTGTGACATAGGGCTGAGATGAATTTCCCAAGGCGATTTTTTATTTCCAGATGAAAAATAGCATATGAGAACTTTACATTATTATTAATAGCACTAAAACTGAACATACTGTCAGAGAAACCATTATTTTCTAGATAGGCAAAGTATTTCTCATTTATTCTCTCTTCTTAAAAGGTACATGTATTGTGAAGCTTTTTAAAATTTTATTCTCAAAAACATTTAACCAGGTTCAGCATCATGTGTGCAAAGCTAACTTAAAGCTGTTAGTTTTGTCACAATGAAGAAAGAACACAGATTATATTCTTTCATCTCTCTGAAGACATTCTTCTCAAGTAGAACAAGACTTTGGTGATTGCATTGCAAGCAGATCTTGTCAATACTATTGTATGACTGTCCTGTAAATGTAATTTTTCACAGAATATAATTCAATTAATACTTTTGCAGTATTCATACTCATATAAACTATTCAGCTAATAATGGCAGTATTTTGAAATAATTACTCCTTCCCAGATTTTAACCAGTCCTAGCTGCAGACAAAGTAGGCAGAATGTTTCAGTCTACCCATAACAAGAACAAGTTATCATTAAAATGTGATCAAAAGTGGGCATTTCTATTTATCTTACTTTTTATGAGCCTATGACCCTGCTCTTACCATGAGCATAATGAAGTCTCCTCCTAAGTTTCTTGAAGTTAGAGGGAATATTTCCACTGATTTTCATGGCCTTAGGATGAGCTCCTGGTAGTTCTGACAGCACACAGATAGCCATGTTCAGCTTCAGAAAAGCATCCCAACTCATGAAAAGCACTAAAGAGGGACTTGGTTATAAGCAGCCATTTAAGTGATTTCCTAGGAAGAAAAGAAATGAGATTTAAGCTTATTCTAACCTAATAAAATATGTACTAAATTACCTGTGTCACTGTCAAAAATAATTTTAACTCATGATCAAATGCAAATTGATGCTTGACCAGTCAGAACACCAATAATTTCCAAGGCTAACTATACTAGTGTTATAGAACAAAATTGTGTAGGCAACCCAGGTCACTTAATAACAATAATCTGCATTGCCATTCCTTTATCTGAATTAGGCATGACAAAACAAGTCACTTATTCAGGCTCTGTTCTTTAACTGGTTCAACATCAATACAGGAGAACAGCACACTTGAAAAGAAGTTTTGCTACCACACTTTTTCAATCATATATAAAAATGCAGCTATTTGATGAGAAGTAAACTTCCAGACCTGGATACCTACTACACTGAGGAAAATATATACCCCAAACTCCCCCAGCTCAGAGTCAGATTCCATTCTCTCAACCTCAGTCTGCAGCAGTATCAAACTCTCACACAAATTCACTTGGAATAGTACAACTTTGCTAAAATTCCTGTCTAGGAGTTCCTCACACAAACACATTTCAGCCTTTGTATTTCTGTAATTGTTCCTAGCTCCTCACAGGACTGAAAGCATTTACTCTCTGCATACAGTGTGTGAACCCCTGTCTGAGAAACAAGCAGATTTATTCCTTTTTCTTCGGTCAGGATCCTTCTGCAGTCAGCATGAAAGACCTGGTGAGAGGTTTTCCTGCCACTAAGAAACCCAAACTTAATGAAATGCAAATCAGACCCATATCCTCCAATCCCACACAGAAAGAGGTAAGAGACATTTTATAACAGCTGGTATATTTTCAGGCTGTACCTCAAGATATAGCTATATCAGACTTTAAGCAATGCAAAAAGCAGGACTAAAGCACCCTACCAAACACCACAAAATCCAACATAAAAATAACAGTTTTTATGCTGGGTGTCATCAACACCCTTTTTTCTATTTTCTTAAAAGACTTCTATTCTTCTACCAATTTTATTCTTTTCCAATGGAACAGAAATGTTCTAGATGCTTGTCTTCGAAAAAAGCTTTAGTGAATAATTCTAGCTTTAAAGATTACAGACATATTATCTTTTTCTTCTTTCTTACTGAGATTCCTGACTTTTCTAAGTCTCTGGATTTCATCTCCCACTATGGGAGATAAAAAATAAGATCYTCTTGCTTATGAATTTTTAAAATGTGAAATGCAAGTGCAAGATGAATAGAATTTCAAACACACTGTTACACTATGAGTGATTACTCAAAAAATGTACGGGACACATACAAATACTTACACATTTAACATGATTGTCTCTAAGCTGTTTTTTTCCTGATGCTTTATTCTGCACTCCCTTGGTCATAAGATAGTGTGGTGCATCCTTCTTTTCATTATACTTGTTTTCTTCCTTCAGAAAGGAGGGAAAACCCCCCACATTTGTTCTTTCTCTTTATGCACCAGTAACATATCTATACCTCCTCTGCTATTTCCTTTTAACTTTTTTTGCCTTGAATCCACTTACAGTGCACATTCCATATAAAACCCATTTTCCCTCTATAAACTAAAAATAACCATTATATCAAGTGTTGTCGATTGGATGTAGGAATTTCTGATACTTTGACTCACGAAGCAGCAGCAGACAGCTGAAAGCTTCACAATGTGCATTTCATGTCTARTTGTCTGAGGTATTTAACTCATCACCTTATTACCTTATGCTGATAACCAAGTTCTTTCATGTAGGGGTTTCCAGCTGAAATGAGCCCTGATTTCAACATTAGTTCTGCAGAACAAAACTTTAGGTGGTTGTGTGTTTCTACAGTCACCCTCACTTTAGATCAGTTTTCCTCCGTTTATTGAGGAGCAGGTGCTGAGAGAGCACCATRTGATATCCTGGAACAGATTGATTGTGTTTTGGGGTGAATCCTAGTGGAGGAGCCTGGGATCATCGACTGTCAGAATCYTTTCCAGCTGGCATTGGGGCTGAGTTCAGAGGCTTCATGAGTAAAATCAAGGCACAGAATCCCAAAGAATAGCTGAGGCTGGAAGTGACCTGTGGAGGCCACCCGGTCCAAGCCCCCTGCTCAAGCAAGAGCCACCCAGAGCTGCTTGCCCAGGATCATGTCCAGATGTTTTCTAAGTATGTCCAGGGAGGGGGACTCTGCAGCCTCTCTGGACACTGTAAAATTGTGCTTTCTGGTGGTCAGAGGACCTTGATGGTTCAGAAACCTGTTTCAGTTTGTGCCACTTGCGCTGTCACTGGGCACCAATTGAAAAAGGTTTGCTCAGCCTTCTTTACACCTCCCTGCCAGGCATTTACACACATCCATAAAGGTTCCTTCTAGAGCCTTTTCCTTTCCAAGCTAAACAGTCCCAGCTCTCAGTCTTTCTTTGTATTAAAGATTCTCCAGCCTCTTCATAGCCTTAGTGGTCTTTAGGAGGTGATCCTTTAGTTTTAAACAAATTTCTTTGCCTCCCTTACCCTCCAGGGCTTTGAGCCTTTAAATCAACAAAATATTTACATATTCAAAACAGGCCTTGAAATTGCCTGGAAATTCTCTCTAACTAAAGGAAATTCAACAAAAAAATCCAAAAGCCAGACTAGACAAGCAGATGATGAATGGGTACAAAATGTTCTCTGTGGTCCATCTTCTTTCTCCCTGCATCAAGAAGAAACATGCAAATTTAAAACCCTCCTGGTTGAGGCAATACTCCTGTTTCAGGTTTTTTTTTATTCAAAGTATTCACAAATTCATGAAGGATATTATATATAAGCCAAGAAAGGTAAGGAACCTGCTGCTATTTCACTACTTAATGGTAATAAATATAAGACAGGAATGTAAGCTTAGTTTTGTTAGCAAGAAAAAGGAGAAATTCAGTATTTTTTCCTCTCTGGTACATCCAATAACATTTCTGCATCTTTTCAGCCATACCAGTAGGCTACACAAGAAAATCACTGATGGAGACTTTGTCGTCTCAAAGTAGAGCAGGGATTTTTCATGCCGAGAGCATCTCAGCATCCTCAGGAGACAAAGGACTGGCTCACATAATCCTGAACCAAACATGCTACTGAAACTTCTATCTTGTGACTCAAATGGGAGCACAGTGGCATATTTTGACTATTTTTAACTTAAAAGAGGGTGTAATGCCTTCACATTCAAGATAGCAAAGAGAGAAAACAGAATGCATTAATAGTATCGCAAAACCAGTTCCTTGTCCTGTTCCTTCAGACCGCTCAGAATGTTCAGACTGGGTTGAGTACAGTTTACAAAGATTTAGCATGGGAGACTTCTAAACAGAAGGCTTCCAAAAGGGGAGAAGAACAGAAGCTGGAAGTCAGTCAGATCCTCTACCCGAAACATGCACATCTGAGGTAATGAAAGTAAAGCCTAAGAAAAAGACTGCGTTTTGCTCCTGCCACCAATGGGTTCAGGATTGTAACAGGGAATCACTATTTCCTCAGACTCCTGCAGCATTCAACCTCTAAGTTTCTTCTCTTTTGGTATATAGCTACCTCCAAGTAAAGCTCAAAAAGACAGCTGTATCACTGAAGATGGAGAATTTGTTCCACTACTACTTGTYCTGATTTCCCCAGCTGAGGAAGAAGAAAGCTTGGAAAGCCCTTGGCCCTGCTGTTTCTTGCTTTTCGAAGTGCCTGACTCTGATCCTGAGTAAGGGTGATGCTCACAAAGATTGTGTGTGCCTGTATTTCTGATAATTTCCTTTATGACTCAGCACTGCTCAGAGCCAAAAATAATCAGCTGCTGCACAGTATTAAACCACCCAAAAGACCACGWGGTGCAGTACTGCACGTCAGAATATTGCTAAAACTGCAATTCAGAAAAGGGCCTTAGGCAAGTCTGACTTGCAGAGGTTCAGTGTGTTTCAATGTGCTAGTGTGATCAAATTTAGAACATAAGAATACTTTGTGGTTTGTCTGGGGGGTGAGTTGTTTTGTTTTAAACAAAAACTACCATCAGTATCATGTTGGCAAAAATAATTCCTCATGGGCTCTTCCGGATGGTTTGCTGTTTATACCACATGAGTCTGGATTTTATCCTTCTGTGTGTTCCTTCCCACAGTTCAAAATAGAGCAAATTTTTCCGCTGAAACAATAGATTTTAGTTAAGATAACAAAAAGCTAGAAACTTTGAATTATCTTCCGTACCTAAAAAAGGTGTTCTGTCTGACTATTGGACTAAAAATACTAGTACATATTTCAGATGATTATTAATTCTACTTTCAAAATAGCCCTGTGTTGGCAAAGGAAGAACAAGCACAAATGATTGAAGATAAATGGTTAGTTGCCCCCAAAACAATCTACTCTGCCCACTGCAGTTGAGCCATGACACTGATGATGCCTGAACCAAGAGAAGCCTTGGATTTATTAAAATTACTCAAAGCAGAGATGGTGATGCCATTGCTTAAACCAGTAATGCCCCAGCTCTCAAACTACCACGTGAGCTACATTAGGTCAAACACATCTCTTCAACCTCCAAAAAAAATCCCAACAAGTCACACTTTGGGCACGAGGTTGCATTAAGTTTGACAACCAGAATCCTTTCTGTTTCCTTTGCAGTCCAGAAAGCCATTCAGTCTTATATTTAAAGCATATATAAATTCTTTCCTAATTGTTCATGGATTTTAGCACAGGCTGAAGCCTTTCTTGGGTTTGAATACACAATTAAAACACATGCTGAACTCCATTTTGAGCAGCACTTCTGCTCTGACTCCAGGCTGTTAGTCAGTCCTATTTCAGATGGGAGACATTGCTGAAATATCTGAGGGAAATCTGAGTCAAACCTCTATGACTATATGGGGTCTATTCTTACTGATAAAGAAATTATAAAGGTATTGTTATGCTTCTCCCTGTAACAGCATAATCTTTTTTGACACACAAAATACTCTGCTTCTATCACACAGAGAACTCCAAAAGCAGCTTCTAGCTAAAAATCTCAGATATTTGCAACCAGCTTTATTYTTAACATATCCAAAAACTATACAGAACTGTGAGCAAGAGACATACGGTGTGTTCTATAAAGAGCAAGCAATTGCTTGCCAACAGAGTTGTTATGATTAATTGCCAGTTCAACAGAAGGTAGGAAGTTCTGAAGCACAGAAGAAACCAAAAAAAGTGGACTGGGAAAATTTAAGAGGGTCAAGCAATTTAACKGTCTTGAAATTGTTTGGTAACCAATTAATACATGAAAGAGCACTATAAAGGTGGGTTAATTCACAATGCTTGGCGCATAATTACAAGTAAATGGTGTGCATTTCAGACTAAGTAGTTTCTTAAATTTCTTCTTTATGTAGGTGTAAGGGTGAATAAGTRGACCACGTAAATGAATGTAATCTAAAAGTAACAAGAATTGCCTATACTCACTTAAAAATTAAATACAAGAGACTTAATATGAAGCTAAATACAACTTTAAGAAATCAGCTGTTCTTCAGTTGCTTCAGTCCACACACACACACACTCATATTAAAAGTACATCTAGCCTACAACATCAAAATTACAACTTTATTACACCCCACCTTTACTCAGGTATTCTGTGATCTAGTTTGTCATTTTATTTCTGTTCTTTCCTTTATTCCCTGCACAAGGGCTGTGAGAGATTTTTGAATAAACACTTGGTTAAGACTTGTTAATTTTCCTCAAAGAAGCCCTGAGGATTTCAATTCATGGAAAAAAATTTTGGCTGGAAGGGACCTCAGGAAGTCACCTAGCTCAAACACCTGCTCAAAGAAGGTCTAATAAGATTTGGTTACTCAGCGTCATGCCTAGAGAAGTCTTGAACATCTCCAGTGATGGGGATTCCACAACCTCTCAGGGTAACAGGAGTTATAGACAACCAGTGGGGTCTCAGTGAAGCCTTTTCTTAAGGCTGAGCAAGTCCAGCCCACTCAGCTTTTCCTCATCCATTGTGTTTCAGGCTCCTGACAGCCCTGTTGGCTTCCTGGACTCCCTTCAGCGTGTCAACAACATCCTTCTTGTACAGGGAAAGCCAAAATCAGACATAGGATTCCACCTGAAGTCACACAAACGTCAGATATAGGGGGTGGATGGCTTTCCTGGGCCTGGTTAATGACTAAAGCAGTCAGCTGTCCTCAAATCAACCTGCACTGGCAATTGCATTTGCAATGTACTCAGGGAAACAAAAAGATATCTACATTTCTTACTAATACACTCATGGATGCCTTTTCTGCAAGGCCATACTGTTGGCTCATGACTCGTTGTCCTCTAGGACCTCCAGAACCATTTCTGCAGGTGGATCCTTTCCTTAGCCAGATGAACCCCAGTCTGTGCTGGTAACCAGGATTATTTCATCCCAGATGAAAGACTCGGTGACTTTTATTAAACTTCAGAGGTTCCTCTGTGAAAAGCTTGTGGGAGATTGTGTCAAAGGCCCTGCTTCAGCACAGAACAGCCGCTGCCCTCCCCTTCCCTACAGCCTCAACCACCTCAGCACAGGAAGCAAATTTTGGTCAGGCATTAGCTGCTTAATTTGCCCTGGTTAAAGTAAACCCCTGTTGGCTGCTCCTCATAACAATCTTGCCTTTCATGTGTTTGAAACATCTCTCCAACATTTCCAGGCACCAACACTAGATACTATAAAAAACCGGATTATCCTGGCRTTTAACTGTGATGTCCACATAATTCAGACATTTCATTTAGGATCACCACATTTAGGAATTGAGGATGAAACTCAACTTTCTCTTCAATTCATTGAAGGGCTTCTTCCTTCTTCAAAAGCAGTATTAGTGATTCTAAAGAACTATAACAAGGCAAGGCAAACCAGCTGAGGTGGAGCATGAAATTACATTTCTCAAATATCATTAAGACTGGGTTAATTTTGTGCCACTGGCCATTCTTGACTTTGGTCACAAGAGTGGATTCATTTGCCGATTTCTTGGTCAGTGGGTTAAATCTGGTCATGATGACTTTAATCATTACTTTCCTGTGAAAGGTTGTTATTAGTCAAAGGTGACAGGAGCAGCAAGAATAAATAGCTTATTACTAATCTGTGTCAGTTATATATGAACTCAGAGCTTTCCTTCACTCTCACCCATGTGAACTCAGATTGCTTCCAGCAGGCATGGCCAAATTTGCTATTTAACATGGCAATTTCTCTTTTGTCTGCTTTTCTCAAAACTGTGCCTTCTTTGCAGCTATTTTTTTTTCTTTCCCCTCCTTCTCTGCTGTGTGACACCAGAGATGTGTCTATTTTACAGACAGGAATGTAGGTCTTTGCCAGGTCTTTGACTTCTCCTGTCAGTACTTACCTTCCATTTCAAACTCCTCCAATAACCTTCTGGTTTTCTACATTTGCCTTGCTCGTACATATATAGAGTAAAAAAAAACCCAGCCCAACGTAGTCAACTATGTAAATTGGACATTTTGCAAATTGATTCTTTGGAGCTGAATAAAAATGTTATTATTAGCTTGCCTAACAYATGTCATGGACACCACAGCTGCATTTCATGCCAAGTGCTGGCCCTGAACACCTTTCAATGACATAACACTGATAGTAAAGGCATCACTTCATCACAGGAAGGTTTTACCAGGTTAAGTGGTGGATTTTTCACCACTTAGGAAATTTAAATCAGTGTGTGCTTTTGTTCAAACCCTAGAGAGCTGAGATGAAGTGACCACATTATCAAGCCTGTAATTTGCAGCAGGACAGACATGCTACTTACAGTCATCTTCCTGGGCTGAAAATATTTGCCTCTAAACAAATGAGAGGAATGTACCTAGGTTACATAAAGCAGGAAAAGAGCAATTCTTACCATGATATGTGTGCTAGGTCTATGAGTGATGAGAAGAGTTGTGATACATTTTTTTTTCCAGTTTTATTAGAAGGGTAAGAAATAACAGTTCAAAAACTTTCGTAAGAGAATCAACATTCTGGAATAAAAGTGTTTTCCTTTTTTTTGTTTTCTTTTTTTTTCTTTCTCTAGCTAAAGAAATCATCAGCTAGTACAGAACGATGGGTATTACTTTCTTAGTAAATGTAGAGCAGTGCAAAGTCTTTGAACTCCAGATCTCTTGTAACAGAGAGCTAAAACAGATTCTCACAGTGCTCTATTTCAATCTGTTCTGGATCAATATAAGTGAACACTGCATGTCTCTGTACATTTCATTTTATTTAGGAAGGAAAGAAGGACCTAGACACTTTGCTTGTAAGTCAGATAAGCCTAAATTCAAATTTTTTTTCAGATCTGGCAAATTTTAGCAAATATTCTCTATTCCTAATTCTGAATGGGCTTAGGTCCAGAAGCACGAGCATAGGACATGACAACCAACTTTCCTACTCAATTTATTAATCTGAAACTATGGAACACTGCAATTTTAAATCAGAAGCCCAAGAATGTATCATCAGCCCATTTTTTTCCATTTCTGTTTAAAGAACACTTTGAAAAGCATAGTTAACTTCTGTTTCATATGTTAATATCATATTAAATTGCTTTATTGCTTTGTGATGTCCAGAAACTTTGACGCTAGCTTCTTTGTTTTATTTCAAGAATTTTTTCTTCTTGTAAGCTTAAAAAAAGAATCTTCCACTTAAATAAGTAGATTGAAAGCAGTTTCAGTAATTGAATCCCTAGATATTTGTCTTTGTGCTGGGAGGTTTCATTTAACTTTTAATGGATTTTTAATGCTGAAACAGTTTCATTTTAAACTGTTGTCATAAAACAGTTTAGAATTTTCTGGTTTTGTTGCAGGACTTTTCCCCGAAAACCTTTTTTAAAAGCTGAAGGTTTGAGATAACATTATTACAAGAAATACTGTAAAACATTCTGAGAGATGAGAATGATTTCTATAAGACAGAACTGTTAAGGCTATCACATTGTCAATCTGCTGTAGAGCGTTCACCAGAAATACAGGTTTTACATTTAAATAATATTACTAAAAACTGGAATGCATCCTTCTCTTCTGGGAATTGAGGTCGAATGGGTAAGCAGTCTGCCGAGGGGAAGGAAGGGTACCAGGAATTGCAACATCCTCCCATAACCCTGAGACACTGAGTCCAAGTATAGGTGGGTTCCCCAAGGCAGCATTTGGGAACCCAGAGATGTTGGTGAGGGTTCCCTGCTCCATTGTCTGTGGGGGAAGAGGTTTGAAGACCTTGATATTCATCAAGATGAGTGCTTTACAAGTTCATATACCCAAGAACTACCACTTGAATGTTATTTTCTGGGTGCAGAGAACAAGAATGCAGTTGGTGTCCCCAAGCCATCAAGTTGATGCAGTTTAATACCTGTCAGCTGAGCTATGGTAGGTTCTGATCAGTCTGATTTGCAAAGCAATTTGGATAGGTGGGCATATTCTGACAATGTTTTAAGGACAGGACAAGCCTTCCATTGAGGCTTGTCTTCTGTTAATCATTCACACAGATCATGTTTTTAACATACAGTGAAAAAATTTTGAAGTGTTCTCAAGATCTAGGACAAGTGACTGCATAGATAGTGCAGATCTGGGTAGGCAAATGCCCAAGCTCCCTCAGGTATCGCAAACCTGAAGTTTTGTTCCTCACAAAGCAATCACAGAAAGGAAAAGTTACACTTGCTTTTAGGATGCAAATAGTGGGTGGTTTGGCTACTTACTCATATAATCTGTCCCTTAAAAAATATCTCCTATTTTCACCATTGTTGCAGTGAAATGATTTGTTCTCTTTGTACATCTTTCAAACTCTCATACATCAATGAACAAAAATCAGAGTATGATAATCTTCAAGGAAGTGCTGGTAACTCACTCATGTAAAGCTGAAAAATCATGAAATCAGGACTTGCACACATATTGACAGATTGATTTTTTTTCTAGTAAATTGACTGGGTTTTTTTCTATTAAATAATTTCTAAAAGGATCTCACCTCTTTCTAAGCAAATTTCCTCTAAAAGCAATCCAAATTAAGACATCTTAAACCATACAGGATGTGTTCATAAGTTCCCGTATTCTGTTCACCCTCTGTCTTGCTTCTGAGTCATAGGAAAATTGTTTAACAAGAAGAAAACCTGTTTTATCTCCTTCTTGTATCGCTCAGCTAATCCTGTGATCATCCTTGGAAAGGTCCTCCTCTGAAGTCAGAGAGCAGGTACAATGAAATCAAAATTCTGGATTTGGCTTCATTGTGCACATTCAAAGAGTGTCTGGAAGATGAATAAGCCAGACTGATCCTCACAATGATGCATAGCCATTCCCAGACATTTTAGCATATTACATTATTCCAAAATCTTTTGAAAATACCAGCTTTGGGACACCTATAAGGTTTTTAACAAAGAACTCTCTAAATGCATTTTAAAACATTTTAAGCCTTATATCACTGAAATGRAGACATGAAAAATTAAGTCACTGTGACTTGGCCATGAGGACATACATTTATTTCTGACATTTACTGGTATTCCCATGAAACTCATAAATATTGCAGACAACTAGCTGGTTGAACAAACATTGCATAGCCTAGCTTCTTCTATAATTTAGGGGGTTTAAGTTAGGATTTGAAAAATAAAAACTTTTTAAACATTTCTTATTTATTACTTTGCAGTCTTCAAGTGGTAAACCATGGACATCACCATGTTCTGCTCCATCCAGGGAACGGTTCCTCAAAAAACAATTCCTATCGAAGTTAATCAGTTCTATAATATTACAGATTGATGTCCAAAAATCTTTTTTACCTTGGCCATGTGATTTCCTTCACCCTGTTTTGGGATGCATCATTTAATAATCCAAGGCCATCACAGACATTTTGCCTCCTGAAGCAATGAATGCCACAGTTTATTTTTATTTGTCAAATATATTTCCCGATACTTCTAAATTACGCCTCTTCTTTTTCCTTGTCCCCATTCACACTGCTAAATACTACAGTAAAAGCACTTCTGAGCCTTCTTTTTCCTGCTACCCTTTTAGCTAGTCCCACTATCTTAAAATCAATGACACTTAGAAAAGTGTGTCAGATGCAACAATAGCATTGAAGAGTATAAAGATTTCACAAGTAGGATCTTCCTCCACTCATTTGAAAGTATGAGATCTGCATTGTTCACTTCTGATGGAGGCTGGGCAGAAATTGACACTGTTGTTTAGATTTGCTCCCATTGAGGCCTTCTGCTTACTGATCATAGTGCTTGTGCTCAGTAATCGATGTATGGGAATATTTTAGGCTAATATGTGTTTATTTACTTCAAGTTAGATTTTGCTGTCTGCTACTTCTGTTTCCTTAACCTCCGTAATTTCTTAGTCCTCCATAATTTCCACTATCACTGCTGAAGTAGTCTTCTCCAGTCGTATTACTTGCTCTGTCCTGGTTTTGTCTTCTTTCTCCACATCAAATGTCTGGGTTTGATTGTTTTTTTATTAGAAGTTTAATTTTTATCTAATGCAGATTTGGACAATTATCTCCGGTACTGAGACAGAACTGTGTGGCTTTTCTGACGAGCAGTCTTGTCTCACAAATGTAAAGCTTCTAGAAGTTGAGAAGGATATTGATATGGGCTTGACTATTGTTTTTTTTGGAAGGGTTTTGGCCTTCACCAAATGTCCTTGAGAAAATTTAGACAGTGTGAGAAGAAAGACACTTGCATGGGTAAGTAATTGGGTAAAAGATAGGAAAAAGAAGATAAAAGTAAATGGTGAGTGAGTGGTCAGAAAACTGTTCATCACCTTTATACGTAACTTAGGAATAGCTGTCAATGAGAGGTGAGGTATCACTACTTACAAATAATAAATTATTCAGGATGGAGCAGCTGCCAGGAACTGCAGGAGGTGCTGAATAACTGTTTAAATGTATCTTGGACCCAGATACTGCATATGCAGTTTTATTTGCCTCATCTCAGACAGAACCGACAAAAGTTCATAGAACAGCAAAGGTCACAGGTGTGGAGTATCTTCCATGTAAAAATTAATGTGCAGACCAGGACTCTTCAGCCTGGCAAAGATCAAATATGTGACAGAGGCATGTAAACGCATAAATATCCCAATAAACCTTTTGTTTATTTTCTTTCCCAATGGATTAACTACAGTTTATTAAATGAAACTCCCAGGAGGGAAGTTCACACTAAGAAAAGAGTGAATCCTTATTGAATGCATAGTTAAACTGGTGGAAACCCTTGCTATTGGATGATATGTATAAAATCGTGGACAATAATTCCAGTTAGGCTCTTAAAAACAAAGTTTTATCTAAATCTCTCTGGAGAAGTCCCTAAGCTGCAAATTCTTGTCCAGAGTGTAAAGGAGGATGTGTCCCTAGAGATTTGCATCCCCAGGGACCTTCTGCTGTCCACCACTGGCAGCAGGACGCAGGACAAGGTTATATACTGGTCAGCAAAGTCACAAAAAGACCCAGCAGCTGTATATTGAAGCTAAGAAAGTTCAGGCTGACACATTTTTTAAGTCCATAATGTCACTTAAGTTTGGAAACCCTTAGTACAGCCACAGCACACTTCTGCTCATTGACAGCGTTCATAGAAACGAGGCTTTTCTCAAATCCCAGTCTTGTGTGCAGAAGACACACAGGAAGGTTATGGGTCGGATGTGGAATTACCAACAGGATAGATTTGCATTCTAGCCTAGAGTCTGGGCACAACTTCAGTCTGAAGAGCCCCTGAAGAGTCTGAGCCCCTGACCTAATGTGGTTGATGAAAGACAGGTTAAAGAATTGCCCAGACGACCCCAGGACCTGCATTCAGAGATGCCCTTCCAGTGGCAGTCGGGTCTGTGTTCTTGGGATATTAAGGTAACTATTTAAGATAATAAATGTAACTTCACAGGTTTGTGTATTAAAAATGATTATATAATTCTTCATCAAGAGTCAGATAACATACGATGATCCATACCTCTAATTTCTGAGCAGAGTAATTTTTCAGATGCTACTCATTTTGAAAGTGGCATTTATTTACACTCCTCTCCACAAAGAGCAAAAAAATATATGGGGTCACAAGCCTACCTTTGTGGGTCTTAATCCCAGGAAAATCAAGATGATTGTGTGTAGAACAGCTACGATTCATATAAGAGTAGTGCTGTCAGTATGGTTTATTTTTCACTTCTAGAAATAAGCAGGTTCAGACTCTGAAGACTTCAAAACATAAAATTTTCCAAAAATCTTGAGAATTAAGAATTTCTCTTTTAGCAAAATCATAGCAATCAACTTAACAGACATTTTATGCCATCCAGAAAGGTCAAAGAGTTCTAACTTTGCAGAAACAATATTGCTGGGAGAAAATTTCTAAGTATATTTTTCTCATGAAATGCATTAATCTCTTAAATGTCATACTTTTACTTTTAAAAAATAAGAAGCAAAACATAACTATAGAGAAAGAACATCCTTCCTTTCGTTGAGACAAATTTATTGGAAAGGTTTGCACTTGAAAATCTGTGTATTATCCATTGGGATCTTAATAATGTTACATTCTAATGAGTTTAATAATTTTTGCACCTCAGTATAAAGACAGAATTAATTTATATTAATCCCAGTAAAGTACAGATGATTGCCAGACTATTGCTTAATTCCTTTTTCACAGTGTACTGCATTGGCAAAATTGTGATCTCAGTGGCAAAATTGTGATCTCAGTGAACGAATAGAGTCAGTTTTGAAATACGGCCTTGATTTTGTGAGCAGTTCCCCAGTGCTGTAATCTTACAAATCAAACCCAGTTCGTATTTGTCTCCCTGTCTGTAACAAGAGGATAATAATTTACTTCACAGGAGGGGTATAAGGGTGGGACTGATCCAGCCAGCTCCTCTRTCTGTAACTTGCTCTATAGACAGAGGAGTTCAATACCTGGAGGGATGCCTGGCTGAGCCCAGGGTTAGCAAAAGGTTTTGGAGATGAAGTACAAAGTACTATTTTTAGAGGATACATTATTGAGCCTTCGACTGTGAAATCCCTGCTGCTATGTAGAKAAAACTTTAATTTTCCTTTAAAAGAGCAATGTGTGGGTTAAACATTTCTGGTGGCAGGACTATGCACAGCATGTGGGCTCTAAACACAGTTTATATATAGTCTATACAATCTAGCCTAGAATGCGGTTTCACACACAGTGGCAATACTTGTACTCTTTGKTTGAGCTAAACACAATGAACTTTGGAGCTGACATTTACAAATGTGCCTTGACATCTGACTCCTGTAGCAACCAGTGGGCATTAAGCACCTAAATACCTCASAGGAGCTGGACCTTATGTCTCGTGGTTGCTGCTCAGCTGGGATGTAAATTCAGATGACCAAAGCCACCTTCCACAGAAATTATTCAACTCCTGTCTAACTCTGGAAGTGCTTCAAGTCCTTGGCGAGTTTGATTTTTAACAGTGGAGCTCCAAGGAGACATCCAAGGCACGTGCAGAAATTTCTCTTTCTTGGTGTTACTAACTAACTCAGTATTTTCCCACACACAAATTCCAGCTAAGTCCACAAACTGTCACGCTCTTTTTTCCCTGTACTGACCTTGCAATCAACACCAAATGAACCAGCTCACACTGCCTTAAACATGGGCTTTAAAACACAGCCAAAGGAAGATGGTTTTGTCCCCCACCTCATCCCTTTAAATACCAGCTTCATTTTTAAAGCTTTTGTCCAAGGAGACCATAGTTCAGTCCTTCCCATCTGATGTGGTCAAGTCCACATCCTCGGATTTCAGTAATCAGTCAGAATATTACATGCAATAAGGAGTACATGTTCCCGATGTTTCCATAGAAGTTATACTCTCAGAATACACAGCTAATTGGGACAGTCTGTGCATGGCTCTGTCGTTGTTTTTGTCTTAATCAATGTGAGCTACAGTGACCCATGAGTCAGAGGAGAGTCCACATATATACGTTGTGGCTAAGGCAGAGGAAACCCAACTGTAATGCTAATTTTCATCTGTTATCAGGTTGATTAGCTACCTTTCAGTTACAATGATATCACTGACATCAGAGAAACGGAAAAATTTAGCAGCATAGAGCACATTTACATTTCATGAATATAGCCATCCAAAAAGTTTGGTCATGAACACACAGCAGAGAAAAATCATGCTTTGGGCCACTATGGTTACGTTGCTGTCTCTACCAGATCTAGCCCATCCAAATACTTCCCCAGGTAATCCTGTCCCTGGCTATCACATCRCTTTTTCCACAGTTTTTGCGAATAGACTTTTTTAAAGATAAACATCAAAAAGCAAAATGCAATCAAATTCTCAGTAGCTCAATTTTCTTCTTCCAGGGTTTCATTCCGTACATCCATGTTATACCTAAACCAGAAGGGACCTGACACTTTTAATGTCAGAAACATTTGAAAAATTGAAGAGGCAGAGTGATATTAATTCTTCYCTCTGCGGCTGTCTCTTCTCCCACTTAGGTGCAAAAGGACTGCTGGTACTAAGTACCAAAATTCCTGTCTATTATATTAATGACCATGTTATCTCTTCCTCTCTGGTCAGATACCAGGTTTCTCTGTCTCAGACTTTGATTCTCATGCTATAATTTCCCCATAGGTGTCAGTCATCTGACAGCATGCATTCAAATTACATTTCACTTTCTTTTGAGTGCAAAAAAAAAAAAATCCCAAGTCACTCATGAAATATTCATGTCACAATCTCTGCAAATGTAATTGTGTCCTTAAAGTTCAGACACCACCTCACCCCTGGGKGTTGTATATACCAGTTTAGATGGCACACACTGTTTTCAGACACTGCTGTGGATCAAACACAGCTGCTGGTTTGATTTTCGAGCACTGTCACTGTGTACCATGTGAATAAATATCAGCAATGTAAAATGTCTGAAAAGCTGATACAGCTGATCTCATTACAGAAAAAGAGGGTTGGGTTTTCTTTATTAAGGAAACGATAGAAAAATTAAATGTCTAGAAAGTTTTCTTGAGAGCTGCCAGGCAATCATTGCACCCATGAGAAAGCTGGTGCAGAGTCTTCCTTTCTGTGAAAATCACTCCTTTCTGTGAAAATCACTCCTTTCAAATCTGTCTTACCTATGTAGCTCAGCATGGAAACACAGATAGCTGCCTGGAACTGCTATGGCAGTCACAAGAAACACGATCCAGCTCCATGAAATCCAGACATAGTGGTCTCTAGACCTCACTGGGATTTCAATCATGTTTGTGACAGACCAGGTATGACAGTGGCTTAGACTGCAGCTGACTCTCTAGGGGGGTTTGTGTGGGAGGCTGAGTATTTGTGGTCTTCTCCACCTAAATTTTCAGCTTCACTTTTAGGAATCACAGCTTGCCCTGAGCACTTGTACGTGGTAAGGACACCATCGCCTCCTAGATCCAACTGAGGACCGCACATGCCATTCTCGGTGCTGCCATGACAGGATGTTTTCAGTTTGTCAGCCTGCCATCAGCACAGCATCTCCAAAAAACTCCTTCCGTCAAGGCTGGCAGTGCTGCCCAAATGTGAAAATTTTGGCCCTGCAAATGTAAAACCTCTCCAGTGTTGCTTTAGAATCACAGAATCCTTGAGGTTGGATAAGACCTCTAAGATCATTGAGTCCAACCATCAACCCAATGCTGCCAAGTCCACCATTAAGCTGTGTCTCTAAGCACCATATCTACATATTTTTGAACACTTCCACTACTTTAGTGCGTCTTGGGACATTTTACTACCCATACTTTAACCATTGTCTCTGTGTTTCCATGTGTGCCAGTGTTTGGCAATGCCCTGACTGGTTAATGTTTAAATTCTGTCCATGCAGACATTTACGTCTCTGACGGAAATAATCCTGTGTGGTCTGACACACTGCTCTGGAATCCATTTATTGGCTCAAACCCATAAATGCTTCAGTTCACTGAGCTGTACTTCTTCTGGTAACACCCACAGATACAAAAGAAGACCACGGTACAGCTCTTTTGAAAATGTTAAAGCAAATATTAAACAGTGTTGACACAATTAGAGCCCAGTGGGGTTTCATTCTTTATCCAACCCCTATGAATAAAAGATACCTTTAATTCATATCTCTGGTTTCTAACCATTCCTTATCCATCTTAATAATGTATTGYCTCACCCCTATTTAGAGAACTTTAACAATGGTCTATCAAGGGAAACTTTGTCAAATAGCTTTCTACAAACCCAGACATATTAGATCTATTAATTTAGTTTAATAGCTACTTCACGTTGTAAAAGCAACCACTTCCTTTTTCTGTAATGGTGAGAGAAAAAAATACTTCARGTCATTACATTTAGCCTCATGCTGCTCAGATTATATAATGTGACAAAGAACACTTTTTTTAATAAYAATATCAATTTGCACTTGCAGAAAAAATGTCCTTTGGTGGTTGGTGTCCTTACCTCCTACAATGTACATTCCCATTGAAGCTTCAAGTTCATCATCTTAAGCAGCTCCTTAACACCAAAAGGAAAAAATGGTAAAGAAAAAGACCACTATCTCCACCTTCTTCTGTGTGCCAGAGAGCTCAGATTGAGGGAGCTCATGGATTACTCTCCTCTTTTTATTTTTTTCTCAGCATACAGTCCCAGAAGTAAAAATCTCACATTTTATTAAAAAAAGAAGTATATTCCAAACTCCTGAAGCTGCAAAGTTTTACCATGTTATCCATATGTTTTCAGAATTCAGAATAGGAATAAATTTAATTCTAAATTCATTATATTTCTCAAACCCCAGGTGTATGGATTAATAAAATTAATAAAAAGGACTCTATAGAAGGATCTGTTTTCAGCTCATTGATTCAGCAGAAACCTGGAGCTGCACCCTGACATGGTGGCTGGCGTCTGTAATTTCCATAACATTTGGTTAACTCTGCATAAAATGTTAAGAAGTGTCACTCTAATTTCTGATAAATGAAAGCAGCTGATGTTTGAAAATGTTCTGTGGAAATGCCTGGCTGGCTGTTCACATCCAGGCTGAGAATCAGCCATCCAGCTTGAAGGCATTTTAGTGAAGCTCGTGTTTGAATATTGACTGCTACATGAAAACAAAGGTTTGATTTTTAATATGCTTCCAATGGTTTGGCTAGGACTTTTCTTTACGTCTCATAAATCCGTACCATCAGATTAGGCTAAGAAAAATCAACTATGAGACCAAATTGATTTTCAATGTAGTAAATCCACCTGAAGTCAGTGGAGTAAAATGAGATATAACTTTGATTGAATAATTATATTTATTACAGTTAAGTCTAAGTTTAGAGGTTTGTTTTTTTCTGTTACGTTTCTTTTCTTCTGATAGAGAATTATAGGTGGGCCTTTGTATTTCTAAAATATTACGGTTATAATAAATGAATGTCTAACCTTTTTCTATATTCTATTGAATGAACTCTCAGAAACCGTTCATAGTTTTTCAGGATAGTGCCTGATTACTTATGATTATACGGGAGTGTTTTACTAGGAGCCCAAATCCTACAGAAGATTTCTCCCCCTATTTCAAGAAAGCACAGTTTCTAGGATTTAAAGTCACATGGTTGATACCAATCTTTTCCTTTAAAAATTGAAGAAATTTCAGACTACAACATTACTCATGTGTAATTTTTAATGGGTTTGTATCATCATTCCTTCCTTTTCAACAGGTTGAATGATGTCTTATATATCCCTATTTTTATCAACCACTCAGAAGAGTCCTGGGACTTTGACTACAGCTCATATGAAAGGACTTTCTCCTACAGTCTGTGATACTTTTGATTCAGGAATGGAAACCAGACAGGAAACCCACATGCCAAAATGCAGATGCATTTGAAAGAGGAATTTCTTGCACTAATGCTCTATGACTGATTAAATCTGGGTACTTTGCACACCTGATTTTACTTTGGGCAAATCAATTAAGAAGTTTTCCTGCTGGCGTTTTCCCTCCTATAAAATAGTAGCATCCCTCAGCTACCTTCTGTCTCTCACACCCTTGTTGTTTCATTAATTCTTAGGATGCATCTCCAATGGTACACCCAGAGGAAAAGAAAGGTCTTGATCTTAATCAGAGCCTCTAAGTGATATGTGGGGTACAAATAACGAATACGAATTCAAGGTGAAAATCCTTGGATTTTTTTTTTTAAATTTTGAAGTCTTCAGGTCAAATTCAAGATCGTTCTTGTATTACCTGAATAACTGTAGTGGGCTGACCATGGCTGAATGCCAGGTGCTGGCCAAAATTGCTCCATGATTCGCCTTCTCAACTAGACAGGGGGCAGAAAATCCAGTGAAAGGCTTGTGGGTTGAGACAAGGTCAGGGAGAGATCACTGACCAAACATCATCACGGGAAAAACAGGCTTGACTTGGGGAAATTAATTGAATTTGCTACCAATCAGAGTAGGATAATGAGAAATAAACCCACATCTTAAAAAAACCCTTCCCTCCACCCTTCCCTTCTCCCCAAGCTCAAATTTATTCCTGAATTCTATCCCTCCTCCTTCTCTCACAGGGGCCCAGGGAATGCATTGTGTGATGTCTCTGCCATTCCTTTCTCCTTAGGGGCAGGACTCCTCACACTCTTTTCCTGCTCCAGCATGGAGTCCCTTCCACAGAAAACTGTCCTCCATGAACTTCTCCAAAGTGAGTCCTTGCCTTGGGCTGCAGTTCTTCATGAACTGCTCAAGCATGGGTCCCTTCCACAGGGTGCTTGGGTGCTTTTAGTTCCAGCTATGTCTAAAAAATATTTGGCACTGTAGTCTTTAATTTTTCTCCCAGTGGTATTCTAGGAGCATTATGAGGCTGAATATGTCCTGACTTCAAGAAAATAAAAGAAAGCTGGGGTTTTTTTAATATTTTTCTTTCTTGCAGGCTACTGTGTTGAGAAAAGAGTACTTCTCAGCTATGTCTTTCATTTGGTTCTTTCAAATTGAAGCTTAGCAGGCAGAGACTTCTTTCATTTAATAGGCCAAACTCAATGTATTGTAATTAAAACAAAGATAATCTTATTTTTGTGTAAAATATATCTCTGAATTTTATGTTCCCCTACAATGCGGTTGACAAACTGAAAGTTTACAACTTGAAAGAGTGAGGTGGGTTTATTCATTTTGCATTCTTACTCTTTCATTGATTGGGGAAGGAAAATAAGCAAAAGATACCTGATCTGATAAAGGGCTTATGTGTTTGAGGCATCAGAAAGAGGTGCTCTCCTTTTTCCCACTTACAATTTCTGGTCCCTCAGGTCTTAAAAGTGCACACAAGTCTCCATTGCAAATCAAGGTTCCTGCCTTGTGATTTAACATTATAATAAAAGCAATCTGCTCAAAAGAACAAATTTCTCAGGCCACAAGTGGCTCTGTATCATTTCCAGGAAAGGAGAGAGGTTTTTTAATAGCTACTCTTCGACACCTAAACTGAGATGTTGGTCTTTATGTTTAATGGATGGATTTTTGATGACATCTATTCAGATTCATCTTGGATCCTGCTCTGAATCACTTCCTGCAGAAGGCACCCTTCAGACTGTATCTAAACAGAAGCCCTATGGTTCCCAGGTAGGTAAAATACATAACTTACTTAGGAGGTCAGTAAACTAACTTTTTTCTGTAAAGTTTTCAGCCTGAGCATAAGCTGGTGTTGCCTGAAATTGAAACCTCAGAGGAAACATGCTCTCAGACATCCGTGCTGCATCAAAGTACCGACTTGTTAAAGAAAGTGTAATTGCTTGGTTCCAAAACACAGGTAGGAAAAATATTTTTTTTTTTCAGAAAATAGGAAGCAACTTAAATGGGAAACAGACAGGAGCCACAACAGAGCGAAATTTCTATTACATTTTGAGCCATAGCAGAGGAGTCACTTACAAAGCATAGAGATGATTTTCTTTCAAGTCTCCCTCTAAAACAAATAATCCCTCCCCACATACACTTGCTGAAAGATCAAAAAGTTTATTTTTAAAATCAAAGATCCCAGGAAATCCTGTGCTTGTTCGGCTCTTCAGGTCAGATATTCCACTAGCCATATCTTTTAAAGGAGGCAGTACATGATGCTTCAAGGAAAGAGGAAAGTAAGTTGCTTGTGCAGAGGGAGTTTTTTCCCTGACATTCAGAATTATGGGGCTTGGTTGTGTTGGAAGGCCTCACTTTTATGGCCTATAGAAATATTTTATCTTTTGCTTCATTCTGTTACAGCTCAAACTTCTTCTGGGACCAGAATCAAGACAAATAACAAAATAGCACAGGAGCCCGGAACCGGGCTGGCTGCATAAAATTCAAATACTAATAAATTAAGCAAGAACCCTCAAGTTTTCCAGATTATTTCATTGACAGGAAAGCACTGGAGAAACACAAGCTGACTGATATTTGATTTCCAAAAGAAAAGCCTGCATCCTTTTTCTTGCCGTATCCACCTGCTCTACTCTGCGTCACCAATTTAAGGCAGAAAGCAGCATTCCAACATTTCTTCTCTATTTGTAGCAATGGAATCACGTTCTGCTCAAGTGATTTTAAAGTTGTATTTTTAGAACATGCTCTTTCCTTTCAGATTAATTCTGTTAGGAGTGTATCAAGGGTGCCATGTTAGGGAAACCTTATTATTTTATTAAATGTCAGAAACGTATCAACAGCAGCTGTGGCAGCAGGAGGAGAGCTCTTTGTCTGACCATGAAAGCTGGGGATTTTTTTAACAGAACAAAAGGAAAAGTTAAGGAAAACAATGCAGTTGTTTTTATTTCTTTTCTTTCTCTTCTCTGCTGGAATTAAATTACATCATTATATTTCCTTCTTTTATTATTATTTAATAAAAAATAACAAATGAAGGCAAAAGAACTACTGAGATTTTTGAGGTCAGTTTTCAGAGATATGAGGACAGAACTAATTTAGCAGCAAACAGGGTTTTTTTAGCATTTGTGTATTGATTAAAGTCAGCAGGCACATTTGCTGAAATATTTGCATACAGGAAAACTCACTCCCAACATCAGCCAGATCATACAGATGTGAACACAACCACACAAATCACTTAAGGCAGAATGAAAGCCCCTGCAAAGGAGGGTACTAGGGCTTGGCTTCATATCAAAATTGACCTCCATGAAGAAGCTGTCATCCTATTTGGCCATCATTAGTTTGCATTATGATGTCACAGCAAAACCTTCTCATTTATCGAACCAATCACCCACCCACCCACGGTTGGAAAATTTCAAACATCCCCTCCTTTTGTCTGTGAATCCTGTACAAATAAACTTGCAGAATGCAGTCCCACATCACCACATAAAACTCTTGACACTAAAAAAAAAAATAACCATGTATATGAGAAAGCCATATACAAGTCAAAATTATGCAAGAGAAGCTTCAGAATGAATTACTGCAACTCAGACCTTGGAAAGACTCACTTATCAAGTCTAAGAGGGGTAAAAAGAAAACAGGAAAAGCAGAGAAAAGCAAACAGAAGCTGTAGTAGTACAAGTCTGCAGTTTGGGAAGAAAAAGCTGCTAAATCCCCTCCTGAGGCTCATGTATTTCTGTAAATATACAAGTATTTTGTACTGCTTGCTAAAGGAAAGGTTACAGCTCATCATGAACCAGAACCACTGTCAAGAAAGAAGAACACAGACATAAAAAAGGGGAAATTTTTACTTCACTCCAACAGGAATTTAAACCTAAGGAAAGCATTTCAGATGTAAAAGCTCTAATCAAACAAATACTCTGACCTTGCATGACAGATGTATGAAGAAAGATCATTTTAAGCTCCTTGACTAAGCCAATCAATTTTTTTACCTTGCTCTTCCTGTGCTTTCTTTGGTTTTTGTTTTTTTTTTTTTGGAAGTGTGCTTCCTTATAAAAGAGTTGGGACCAGAAATTATAGAAAAAATAATGGTTCGTAGTCGTGGAATCCTTTAACTTCAGCACGTGTATTTTTCTAGGACAAACACAGAATTCCACCTGACATTCTGTCATGTACGGAAGAAAAAGAATTTCTCTGTCTTTAGTCTATCCAGCTCTGGACAACAAGGGATTCAGCACTTAAACTTGGCACAAAGAGCAATTCACATTTCTCATTTATTCAAGTCCTTCTCTAAAGAGCGTTTGAAATGAGAACAAACATATTTGTTACTGAGAAAGGCCATACAAATATTTAAGGTGCTGTTTGGATTAAGATTTTGTAATATGAATGTAAAATTGCAGGTTGTCTTCTCTTTCAGCTGCTGGGTCCTAAGGAACATTGAGGCAACAGCAGCTAACTTGGAAATTGCTTTGCTGGATAAAGGAAACATACCAGGACAGCCAAGATTCATTCTTGCACACAGACTTTAGCACTGATGCAGCACGAAAGCTTGCTCTGGGTTTCAGGTTGGTTAATAGAAAATGGTTATTTAGATTACAGTTCCCAGAGAGATCTCACCCCTCAAGTCCTATTGTGTCAAGTGTTGTAATCGAGGATGGAGTTCCTGCTTGGAACACTTGCTGTACTGAGGGATTAAGTGAATCACTGCAAATCACACGTCACAGCTGATGCAGACTCCAGTTCTCCAGTCACAGTTCAGTGTCCCATCCAGTGGGCCACTCAGGCAATCCCCGTGTGCCAACATTTGGGATTGTTGGGATTTTTAGTCTTTCTAGTCTCTTAGGATTTTTCCAAAGGCTGAGCTTGTGTTTATTAGAAGTTTAAAAGAAGGGTGTTCATGTGAACTGAACAATGAACTGGCTGGTCAGCGTACCATTGCAAGATTCACTCCTAGGTGAGGATAAGCTACCCATACAGATCCAATTACATAAAGTCATGGTTATTAAACAGCTACTGAGTTGGATATAGAAGTGTGTGGTACTGGAATAAATCCCTTCATCGTTTCCTTTTCATCACCTTCAGCAACACTTGGCTGTTAGAGCAGCTTGTAAATACTGAGGAAGTCGTACCAGTTAGAAATAAATTTGCTCTTGCAGTATCCAGGTTTTGATAGGCCACCAATTTTGAGGAACAAAATGTTGTTACACAGGCATCCCCTCATGTTAATTCTATCCTTATTCCAACATGATATTTTCCCAAGCTGGGAAAAGAGTTTTTCTTTCTCCATCCTGTTTTTTTACACATCCTTGTCTACTGTTAAGTGCTTAATGGGTATTTCTCTATTTGTCTCCTGTTCTTAACAGTCAAGTGGCACTTATTAAAGTTAAAATACAGGACTCTGCACCCGTGTGCCACAGACATAAAACACAATGCAAGTTCAACATTCTTTACAGAGAAAATCAATAGATCTCCTAACAAAGCAAAACTTTCAGCAGCTTCTTATCCAGCTCACAAACCACTTTGTTTCAGCAGGTACAAGATGAATGACAGATAGCACTGAGCTAATTTCAAGAAAATAGCACCAAAACAAAAACTTCAAATGGCCTGTTATTCCTGAAACCACTGAATTTACACATTCATTTGTCATTATTTTGTGGGGCGGTGTCTTATTATATGGTTAGGATTGTTATTGTATTGTTAAATATTTAATCAAAAAAGCTATCTAATGCATCATTATCAAAACCCAGTCTTGCAAGTATGTTAAAATATTGGTGTTCATCCAGTCTAAATGAATTAATATTTTATTTGGACAGTGGATAATAAATGCATTTATTTCCCACACAATCCACACTTTCTTGTTTTGTCTCTTTCCTTTAGTTTTGTTTTATTGCCCCAGTAACAAAAGGATGTGTTCCCATCCAAGCCCACACTGAATCATTGCACTTCCACCTTAGGTTTGTCTATATAAGAAAAGTTAATTAGAAACTTTGTTAGGAATGATTGCTTTTTACTTACATACATAGAAGCCCTACTGCTGGCAAAAGCTACAATTGGGTGGTTATGGTAGAGGGCTTCAGTGATTACAGTTTGTCAGTCTCACTGACAGAATGTTTTAACAGTTAAGAGACTCTCAGACCACAAAATTTCCCCATAAGGAGTGGCAGCCAACTAATACCATCATTTCTGGTGTCTTCTGGTAGCTTTCTCTTCTTCTTCATTTACATATTTCTCCTTCTCCGCTAGCAGACTGCAGAAGCTCCTTACTGCAGCAGCATAGATGAGGGCTTCACTACCATTTCTGAATCTGTTTTCTGATAACTCTTTTAACCCACGCAGTAAAGGTGACGTTGATACTGATGTGCTGATTTCACTGAGGGGTCTATAAATTGTTTATTAGATGAGTACTCACAACTAGATGCCACACGTGAATCCAGCCAGCACAAATCACTGGGACTGCATTCAACAGGAATGGCGGCACCACGGAGACAGGATGCCAAAGGAAGTTCTCACTTTCACTGCAGAGCAGAGATATATGGTTAATATAGCAAGAAGTCGTGAAGTAAAACAGATGGAAGAAACATTCTGAGTGTTAGCAAAGAAGAGAGAGCAGTAAGTAGTAAAGGGAGATGAGTTATTTTGTGTGAGCTGTCAGCATTCTGGTCAGACYTAGGAGTCAGATTTTATAAATATTAATTTTCCAGTCCTATCTGGTTTATTACTAAGACATCAATATTATTATTGTCTCAGAGATGTTAATTCTGAGGATGGGTGTTTATCATTTGTCTGGTTAAACTGAAATAGAAAATTTTTAACAAAATTGTTTGTTTGCTTGTTTGTTTTTTCTACATAGTTGCAGAAGGGATGAAACACAGAAAGGGCTCTTTCTCCTGTTAATTCCTGTGCAGAGATGGTGACAAGCAGGAGGCTGAGATAACCGGAGGCTGAGATAACCAGAGGCTGATCATTCACTGACCTCCATCCACAGCCTTGAAGAGTCCTGTGGCATTTTAGCAATAATATATGACTGCAAGAACAATAATTTTAGCACAATGACTATAAGGATACCATGAACATTAACTGAAGGATAATCACCTTTTCTAATTCTCCAGCAGGTGATCAAGACTTTACAGTTGTTTATCCAGATTCTAAAATCAGTACAGTAAGGTGTAACAACATTGGAGCTTGTGAAAATGAAAATCACAAGCATCTGTAATGGTGCTGTAGCAATGCAGGATAGTTTGAAATAGTTCTTATAAATCTATTTATAAGCCCCAAATTAGTCAAGAACACATACTATCTGCTGTTGTTTGACATCATCACCTAGGATTTTTCAGATACCTGACAGCATATTATAAAACTATCACAATTGAACCTATCACTTGCACCTTTTGTGGCTACCTATCTGAGTTACAGCCAAGGAAACTCAATCAAATTAGCAAAGAATGATAGATTATTTGAATAATTCTTTTCTGAGCAGCAAACTCTTTCAAGTTCAATTTGAAACGACTTATCTACCACCACTGCAAAATCCCTCTCAGATAATATCTGGCATAATAATGGCATCAAGAATTCAAGTCGAGAAATACAGGTTTGAGACCTCTTTGGCTCCTAGAACCTGACATAGCAAAAGCCTTAAAGAAGTGCTTTATTTGAGTGGAGAAAAAGTCTTGTATTTAATGTCCTGGAGGTGATGACACACTTATGTGTCTATTTAAGAATTRAGAACCCCAGAAACTGGGTTTCTGGGACTGCCTATAAACTTTGCAGTCCTGCTGATTCAGGAACTTCAGGATTTCTTCTGTTTCCCCTCAAATAACTAAATTTTTCCACTGATTCAGATTGATATGTGAAGAGACTGRTAATGAGAAGATGCCTTCAGTTGAAGGGAGCACCTTATTGAGGGGAGTCTGTCTGGACATACTTACAAAGACTTTTATTATCTGTTCTGCTGTTTGTGCTAAATTCTGTGTTGTACAAATCACCAAATACTGCAGCAGAAATAGCAAAGAAAAATGATAGCCTGCCTTAGTGCTGCATGGATTGGCAGAGCCACCACGCTGAGGACATTTCAGGTGCTAGGTCTACAGCATCTGTGGGGTTTAGAGAGAAGAAGCATCTTGAAGTGTGGGTAGGATGGGGAATTGAGCTCCTTCACTGTGTTGTAGTGCTGCTAAAGGGTCTCATGAGGCCCTCCAGTGGGATTGCTAAAAGCTCCAGAGGGTGGATATCACAAATCCCAACTACTGACTCCCATGTGCTAGCAAGGAGAGGATGCACCCTTACCTGAAGGTTCCTCCATACCTACCCTAACGAAAGGCAGAGAACCAGCGCCGGTTCAGCAGAATGACTGCAYGTGGACTTGAAAAAGAGCCTTGATCTGCTTTTTCAGCATGTGAAAAGATGTAAATCATGCCACCCTGTTTCAAAGTCTATTAGAAGGTAGCAGTGATGTATAGCTCAGCCTAGCACCTCTCACAGTGACTAATACACMGTTTCTCTGCTGTTCACCAGGATGACTGGTGATAATGGTAATGATGAATATCCACGCAAAATATCACAGGGTTTTGGAAAATGATTCCCTTTGACTCACTAAGTACACAGTCTTCACCGGCAAGATAATGTGTCAAAACCTATTTCTGAAGAACACAAGCTACTACTTCATTTAAACAATCCAGGATAATTTTAAGATGTCAGAATATGCCTGCAGATTGCAAATATAAGGCAGAAGTGAATTTTCTCTCCTTTAAAACTTGGCTTTATATTAGCCAAGAAAACATTAGGATTACGCTCACTGCAGTCATATCTCAGTTTTACACTCTTAGAGTTTTGTGATGATGATAAATTCTTTCAAAAATTGGTCTCCCCAGTATGAAGAGCTACAGGTGATGTGCTACCTGTATACATAGAGAACCATGGAGGTTTACTTGTAACCTTTAACCTGGAAATGTAAGAAGTAATCTCATTCACTGCCTAATCTGACACAAATCACAAACCTCAAATATATTCAACGTTGAAATATATTGAAATGAGTAGTCGGCATTTCCCCAAGTGTCTGTRTTAAATGGATGCTCAGCAGAAGTAAGTAGTGGAAAGCAGGCAGAAAAGCTACCAATGCCTACGTGATGCTCTTTTCCCCTAGGGAACTGTAAGTTTGGACAACAAATGAATAAGCAGAATAAAAGAATAGAAGGGCCAGTGTAGCCAAGTAAAGCAGGGGAAGGCCTGTGGAAAGGCAAGAGCGAGAAACTGAATAAAAAAGATTATATAGTACATTAATAATTGTGAAAAAATAATCTTTTCCCTAAAAGGAATTGATTGTATAGAGCCATTCATCTTCTGACACTGTCAACACACACTTCAGCTTCCGTCGTAGAGAAGCTTCTTTAATATTTATGAAGGGCCACTGTCATTTTCCCCCTCTGCCTTTCTGGTTGCATCCCTTATGACTGACTGCTTGTTGCTAATGTCAATGTCCTCAGGGAGAGGAATCATCCCTCCCACCCCCACCAGAGCTCCAGTCTGAGGCCGATGAGCGTGAAGAGGGATGGCAGTTTGAGGGACTCTGCAGCATGAAAACATGTCCAGCACAGAAAGGGAAGACTGCTCGGTAATCAGCTCTCTGTGGTTTTTGCTTCCAGTCTGTGAGGGAGATGTACTGCTGCTTGCATTTCCTCCTAAATGGGAAAATAAAGCATCATCTCACTTTATTTTAATTGTTTCAAACAGAAAAAGATGACCAAATAATGTTGTGATATCCTTGGAATTAAAAATACTGCATTTATAGTGCATTATAAATTAAGTACATCCTAATTTGCACTATTGCAACAGGAAGGAAAAATTATCCAGACTTCATCTTCCTTTCATTGTCTATTATACGTGAATTAATAAAAACAGGTTTACCAAATAATCTGGCAAGGCCTAGAGATAATAACAAAATGTAATCTACTTTTACAATGACATGGATATGCCTGCACAGGTCTTGAGGACACTGCCTCTGGTTGCAGCCTGCCMGTTTAACTATGGACAGCTTGAGAAACACAACCCTTAACAAGCAAAAAAGGAATTTCCTGCAAACACAACTCTGAACAAGCAAAACACGAATTCCCTGCAACCGTCCCTGGTAGATATTAGAAGGAATCCCTCTGCGAATACACCGTCAATGCCCTCATCTGCCATCCTGCTTTCAAGCCACAACCAAATATATTTACCAAGTGACCAAAAGTAACTTGCTGYTCTTGGATGAACAGCTTTATCCTGCTGTGCTCGAAGCTGCTTTAAAGACACTAAAAATACAAMCCTCATGGCTACGTGCTGGACTAACAGAATTGAGCCCCCGCTGCATTATGGCTCAAATTTAACATGATATATGATGTTAAAGCTAGAAAATCATTTTGTTTCTTGAAGTGGACGGGAGATGGGATTTAAACTGCCTTGGTTGGAGTCCTATAATCAGTCATCCAAAATAAATTGTATTATTTAAGAGTTATTCAGAGGCGGACAAGCTGGAAACCTGTCTTTACAGAATAAAAAAGTTTATAGGCTCCTGTAAACATTTAAATTGCTTCTTCATACATGTTCTGCATGGCGATTTCTTTTGTTTCGTTTGTAMGACTTTCTGTTGTGCTTTGTGACTGTTCTCAGCAGTTTGGATCTGCAAACCCTGCACACTGGGGTGTTCTTATTTATTAACACCACCAATCTAAAACTACTCTACCCACACACACACCCTGTGATAAAAGAATTACTTTGGTACATAGTTTGAATTAACATGGGATATTCTACCAAAACTCTCCAACAGCCCCTGACTGCGTAGCTAATTTGCTAATGCAAATATATTTGTGAGATTTTTCTGTAATTTTGCTGCAGATGGGTGCAAGTGAGGTTTAGCTSTGTCACCTGTGTCCCGAGCCAGGTGGTGGGACACGTTGGCTGGCAAAAATGTCAACGCAGGCTTTGAGACAGGAGKGCAGGAGACCACACGTCCCTGCTCACACACTCAGACCTGTGAGCAGTGCCCAAACCACAGCAGTTTGTGTCATATGAGCTCCCAGCTGCTGTGTGCTTATAGCACAGGGCTGTAACAATCTGATTGTGGTTACACAAGGTTACCAGGGCACAGAGATTCCTTGATCACTTCTCCCAGGCAGACTGTTCATACTCCTCTGTAAACTGTGGCATATGGACACAGCATAATATTGCCTTCTCCAGGTGAACTTGCTTCATGTGCAGAGGAAGTCTCAAGGGACACCCCACAGCATCTCTGGGAACAGCACTGGAGCCAGAGAAGATTTATGAGGCTTTAGTGTTGCATTGGACTTTATTGGGAAGCTCAGCTACAAATATTTCCTCTCCAGACCTACAAGTACCTCCYCTCCAGACCCGGTACCCTAGAATAGAAGAAAATATCATTCAGTGGTATAAACTTTCCAAAAAACACGACATAAAGTGTGTCACGATATTTTCCAATTTTTTACTGGAAATCAAAAGAATTATTTTTCAATAGAAGACTTATTTTCAACCTTTTCACAACAGCCTGTTTTCCTGATTTTGGGAGAAAAACAAGGACATCTAATAACTACTAGACATGTCTTACTGGTCAAAGGCATTTTCAAAGAAACCGGCAAACCTAACTATTTTTATCTCATTTCGTGCCCTCATGGGTTATGAAAATGAGCCAAGTCTTTTAGAAAGCTGTATTGCACTTAAATTGGCTTTTGCTTCAAAATGCAAATCTTCCCTGCCAACACATACAGAATGTAAAACTCGCCAACTGGATGACAAGCAGGAAGAAGAAGATTGCAAATGRTGTTGCAAAGACGGGAGATAAAATACACAGCCTAGCAGGATATACATGTTTAAAGATTCCTGCCATGTATGTTTACTCCTGTGTAATCTGGAAGTGACTGAAATAATGACAACATTTCGTTAGAGCTGTTTATGTATTTAAACATTTCTTTCCTTTTATTTTAAAGGGTTACAGGCAATCACAAACAAATGGGGCTTTTTCATGCTATCCTACTGAAGGGAACAAAAATAGCCCTTAACTACTGTTTTGTTTTTGCTTTCAGGTAGTAATAGGGCTCCATTTCTAAACTCATCCTGTTGCTACAAGTTTCAGTTGCCCTTCTTCCCTTTGTGAAATTGTGAGGACCCTAATCCCGAAAACATCCCTATTTGTATCTCTGGACAGATTGATCCAGAGAATAGATTAGATCTTAGATATTATTCAAAGACTTGCTCATCTCCCTAACGAATTGTTTTAAAATGAGCCAAATTCTACTGAATTCAGAGGATTTTTAAATTGATTTCATGGGATGAAAGATATTTGTGATGATACTTTGCCCAGTTTCTGATACCAAGAAAGAAAAGGAATTTTTTTACCTACTCAAAGAATATATATAGCACTAAAAAAGTTGACTCTTGTGTTTGGGAAGTTACTTCTTCCAAGTAACTTGTTTTTTTTCTCAAAGCAAATTCTTGGGTTCACAAAGTTCAAGTGAATTTCTTATCTACCAAGATGAATTTTGTAATCTTTATTAAATATTAATGCTGAACAAGAATCACCACTTCTCTGTACTTATAAAAAATAGTTGTCTCTAGAATGTGTCAGACAATTKTTTTTTTTTTTTCTCTGTAAGATTGATTTAGATAGTTTTAAATGTGCTATCACCCTTGAAATTTTTTATAGGAACAATGACATAGAGGTCAGGAGTACGTCAAAATTACATTTAAATGTCAAACCAATACTTACTTTATTGAGATATGAAGTAACGTCTGCCTATTCACTGAAAAAGTGTTTAAGTCTATTTCAAGTTTTCAAAGAAAGTTCTCCAGTAATGGTGCTTTGAGTGACTCTGTGGAGACATGAAACAGAAACTGAAATAGATTTGGTAGTGGGGAATAAAATTAGGAATTATCTACTGGTCTGACATGAAATCAACATGACCACATTACGTCTGTATTCGCACACAGTATGAATCAAAGCAGAGAAAAATCAAATAAGGAACTTACTTCTGTGAACCACTGTAGCTCAAAAATAACAGAAAAGATCAAATGCCACAAAGCTGGGGACAGAAAAGACTTCTTTACCACAGCTAAGCCAACATTGCCTGCACCCAGTTATAAAGAAAAGCAAACACAAAGGAAACCAGCACTGCTGAAATGCAAGCATGAATAACTCAGTCTAAAGATGATTAAGTCTTGCAGGCAGAATATTTGGAACTGCAGTCTGATTTTATATCTGTCAAATGAAGGAGTGCCTTACTTCCTGCTCCCACCTCCAAGTACAAGCCCGAGGTGAAGCCCTCCTCTTGGTTCAGGCCTTCCCAGCAGGGAAGATGAGATGGATTTCAGCTCCATCAAGCGTTGCTCAGGCCGGGTCAGGGTGGCGGTGAGCGACACACAAGGACTCTACTCCTGAGCCACAGCTCTCACCACCACTGCCATTGGCCATCCCTACCTCCTTCTGCCACATTTTCAAAAGTAGGGGAAGAACCTGCATCCCTGGAAGAGGTGCAGAGTTTCTCCTCCATGCCTTCAATGACCTTGTGTGAGTGTGTGTTGGCACCTTGGGACGAGGTTTATTTCCGTGGCCGGGGTGTCCTTGGCTGCTGGACCACGCGGGAGGCCACTGACCTATTCTAGATGAGATGCAGGTATCTGTCTGCTGAGAAGAAAAAGGACCACAGTCATTAGCTAGTTTCTCCCATGCAGGTCACAGAACAGCTGTCTGCTAATTACCTTGCCTGACTGGTAGCCTAAATCAATTTTCAAGTAGGAGACTACAAGTAAATAAACAGTTATGTACTGTATTCCAGATCTCTGGCCTTTTTCTCCCCTGCATTGTTGGGGTTAGAAAAGGGAGAGGATGGAAAGTTTCCATATCTTCCTTTTCCCAGACTGATAGTTTTCACCCCAGAAATTCATACTTTGATGTTGTTGATTACTTTATGGACAACTATGCCTGTGGTTTTTATGATGTACTCAGAATGAGCTCAGGAGTTGTGATCTTGCTGTGCTGTACAATACTTTTAAATTATGGGGCAATCTGCATTCCTGGTGTGTTGTGAGCTGACAATATATGGGTACCTCAGCTGACAGGAGGACACTGTCCTTGTAGTCTAGTACACTTTGTGCTGGCTCTGGCAAATACAGCAAGCAGACATTAAATGCTGCAGACATTCAAAATATCCGAAGAGCATTTTTCATCCAGTATTATTTCTCACAAATATGCTTAGGTGACAGCTTGTTTAATATACACTGAATAATACGAGTTGTGCCATTTGCCAGCAAGAGAGAGAGCTCCACCAGCAAGCATTTTATTAGGTGAATTACTATTTAGTGTTCACACCATCATAATATTTACATTTCCTTTTTATTTGGTGAATTACTAAGGCTGCACATTTAGATTAGCCCTACATAAGGGGCTGTGTGAAAAAAGAAGCACCGAGAGGGTGCATCCTTGAAGGTCACACAACACAATGGAGAGCACAAAACAGTGTTTTTCTCCAAGGGGTAAGGGCTCTACCTTAATTTTGGGGCCTGAATCCTAAAATTGTTTTGGGCACTGAGGCTATTAGCTACTCTCAACCCCAGCTTCTTTTGACTAGGAGAGGCTCAAAAATTCCCTGAATTCAATGGACGACACGCTAAGGTTTAAAGGAGGTCAGCCTCAGGTTTACCTGAATGTCGGTTTCTTGAATATAGGTCACTGGGCTAAGTCATGACCATTTTTATGGCAACTGTAGGACAAAGGGACTGTTTACATCTTCTCCTCCCCAACTGTATGGCTATAAAAACCCCATTGCCTTACAGCCAAGCGYTAATTAAGGAACATGCACACAAAAAATTGGGCAAAGCATCTCAACATCAGGATTCTGGAGTTATGGTTCACCAAATGTCATACAAATCCCCACACACTAATTCATCACCTTCTTATTCAATTGAAAATAGCTCTGCAATAACCCATCCAGAATACTTTAAAGCTTACAGAAAGAAGAGAGATGAAGAAAGAAGAAAGAAGAAAGAAGAAAGAAGAAAGAAGAAAGAAGAAAGAAGAAAGAAGAAAGAAGAAAGAAGAAAGAAGAAAGAAGAAAGAAGNGAAGAAAGAAGAAAGAAGAAAGAAGAAAGAAGAAAGAAGAAAGAAGAAAGAAGAAAGAAGAAAGAAGAAAGAAGAAAGAAGAAAGAAGAAAGAAGGAAAAAGAAAATCAGTTTCTCAGTACCCCTAGATTCTGGGTGTGTTTATCCCACGCAGAGACTTTCTCGTACCAGCGCCCATACGAGAGGTTGCACCACATGGCCAAGAGCGATGCCACAGGAGATGCTCTCCCAGAGACAAAAGCAGAAGAGACACACAAGCACTGTGCCCCACGCACATTAATAAGACCTGTCACTTGCCAGCACAAGATAACACAGGCTCTGCTTTGGGCTGACATAGCTCTGTTGCTCTTGAAGACACTCACAGCAGTCTGAGGATCTCTGCAAGAACTCTGTTCTCAATTCAGACATGACCACAGACACGCAGTATCAGGCCCATCAAGATGTTTCTGTCAGGATGTACTCAAGGACCCAGAGGCAGTGAGAAAAAAAAAAAGCTTTTTTGTTTTTTAAGCATGGTTCTGAATGGCACCATATTCATAGACTCATTGTTCATAAGACAAATAATTCAGATTATCTGCCTCCTTTAAGTGTTGTTTTCTAATTCTATTTTATTCCATTCCYTTTTGCTAATGCTTGTTTCTTGTTTTCCTATGCCATGACTGGTTTTGAGCATGTGTCCAACACAGAAACACAGCTCTAAATTGTCAAATTCTGTTCTCTGGAATAGACACAGCATTGAAATTTTGAATTTGGGCCATAGATGGCTTTTTGAACCCAATTTGCTTCTGCCACAACACCCTTGAGATGGTCTGAAGACAAGCATTGATTTTTTTTGCAATGCAAATTAAAACCTGGTTTACTGAGCTTTACTTACCTCCTGCCACACCACTGCACCACCACCACTGCCAATAAGGATGCTGCCAAATGCTGATTTTGGAACCCAGAATTCCAGAAATCAGCAGTCCTGAAAGTAACAAGCACAAAGCTCATATTATTTTCATGAGAAAATTTCCTGTCCATTGGTGCTCAGCTGAGTCCTACTGCTCGGACCTTGCAGAGTCTGACCCATTTAGAAGAGGCCAACTGAGATCTCAGGCTATTTCTTCACAAATATAGTGGCATCTCTGACTTCACAACGCAACTTATAACACGGTACAGGACTTTTGTTTCTTTTTTTTTCTCTCTTAGAAAAAAAAAATATTGAAATGATGAAATTTTTTACAGTGGCACTTAATACTCTCCAGCATTTTTGAGAATCTCGGTTTAAGTAGTGTACTAACACTACATAAATGCTTGATTTTTTTTAATCGTATTTTACTCATCAAAAATCAAACATTTATTTTACCATTGATAACAGTAACTTCTGCTAAAAGATGGTGTCAGCCTACTGATGAAAACGAGAGAGAGAGTTATGAAAAAAACATAATAAGGACAAGGAAGTGGGAATTAAAGGCAGCCATATTAAAATGAAAAGCACAACTTTCAGCAGGAAGATTAATTATCACTATAATATATTACTAAATAAAGTGCCAGGGTCTCTAGCTCTGGCTTTCTCCAAGATTTCTGTTTTCCTGGAAGATTTGCCACTGTATGTGTTTCTGGGTGTCAGTGGGAGGGCRTGACAGAAACGATAAGGTCTGGGAGGGCACTGACCTGGGACAGATGGGATGAAAGGAGTGGGAGGCAGATATTAGAGCTCAGCAGTGGGATGGRGGAGGCAGGACAGAGACCCTGAGTCCCAAGAAACACAGAATGGCAACTGCTGTGCTGACCCTTGTTCGGCAGATGGGCTCCCCACTTCAGACCCACAGGCACCCTCATCACAGGAAGGTGTGAAGAACATCTGCAGTTTGCCTGGGATTCTGCCTTGCCGTGTTGGCTTGATTTAAGACAAGATACTCCAAAATGAGCCACCTCCCATTTAGCTTTATCTAATCCCTTTCCAGCACTAAGGAGACACGAATACAAGGAGATATAAGGGAAAAAAAATAGCAGTTTACTGAAAAAAACCCCAAAACAACAGCGGGCAAGAAAAACAGCAGTAATAGTCACTAGTTACAAAGTGGTTGCTGAAATCTCCCAGGGTCCCTGGGAACAAAGAGAAACTCAAAAAGGTGGAGAAATGATGGGTTCCTCCAAGCATGTGATAAACTTATTCAAAAAAATTCTGGTCCTTTGACAGATTTCTCAAACCAAATATGTTATTACCATATATTATTTCCTTTTTCTTTTTATAGAAACTTTGATATTCAATTTCTTGATATAACTTTCAAACATTAGACTCTGTTGAACTTATAGGTTCCTGAAAGCTGATGACTGACATCAGCTATGGAAGATGGTAAATAGTGCAATTATAATTCATAAATGAAATGCTACAGCTAGGAGATGCTAAAAAAAAATTAATGTGGCTCCTAATTAACTTTCAGTAGCAAAAAATAAGATAGTTTATAAAAAGTTTTGACAGAAATTAATTTGCCTCTTTTTTTCCTTCAGAAATTAATGGTGAAAATCAATTATCTTTGCAGAACAATGCAAGACTCATGTTTTTATCAATCAATAAAGGTCTGATTGCACCAAAGAAACAATTAAGAATAGGACAGCAGATCTAAATCAGCATTTTTGATTAGCTTTGCTAGAATAGGAATAGAATGAACAGCAGCACTGGAGAAGAACCCAATGTTTAACCAGTCTGTTGTTCCATCACAGAGCAGAAATTCAATTCCAAATAGAGGATATAAGTACCTTATTACCTATTACCTTAGCTAAACATCTGGTTGCAGCAACCTGTCAGAGAAAGGTGGAGTTTGAGAAAAGGTTATAAGGTGTTCTGCCGATAAAAAAACAAATRAAAACAAACAAAAATTGTTTCTCGGTAGAACAATAAGCATTATCATGAAATAATTTACCAGGTTCCAATGCCAACATAACGGGTGAGCCCGTAAATGACTGTACATAACCTACACAAGGAATAAGAAAGGATAGGAGCTCTTTTTGGGGGGCCATTCAGACTTGGCTATCATCAGCATGACAGTCAATGAAGCCTTTGCACATCCTTACCCACCTCCAGTCCATGCTATGCAACTGATGGGCTCTGTTAGGGAACGGAAATCACACCAAGGAAGAGGCAAGAAACACTCCCCTGTGTTAAAGCCATTTTAGAAAGTCTATTCATTTTATAAATCATCTCTGGGAGATCTATCCAAGACAGCTTTCCTTAGATAAAACCGTGCTAACAGGTCATCAAAGTTACAGGCTGAAATTCCCCCATAAATTGGCAAACTTCAGCTGATATTCCTGACTGCTGGGAGGAAATGATAAAGCCAATTTTTATAGACAGATTTTGTTTCCCCTTTAAGAAAATGCACACACAGAGTTTAGTTTCAGTCCACTTATTTCAATATCTCCTTGTCTTGCTTGTCTTATTTTCAAGGGTTGGCATCCAAGGGCTGTCATGCTGCTTCTTAATAATTTTGACATCTGGTCAGGTCATTTTTCAGAATTAAATGACACTCAGCTTTCACGTTTTCATTTTTCACCCTAGAAAAATAAATGCTGGAGCTTTCCTTTCATGTATGGCAACAGCATTTCCATATCAAGCTCACCATTCTTCCTGCTGAACTTAATTGCAATGTGACTGGGATACATCACAATACGCAACCCATACCAGAAAAAAATACTTCTGCTGTCAAGAAAGTTAGATATGCACTATATGAAAGAAAAATAAATCATGTGACTCCTGTACGAACTTTGGAGCAAAATCCTGCCCTCTATTTCTAGAGAACTGCCTGCTGGAGATGTGAGCTTGGTCTTTTTTCCAACACAGGCATGCAGACATTTGTAAGGAATTGGATGAACTGATTGATTTGGCCAAAAATCGTACCCATGGATCACAAATGAGAACAGGACCACCATGCCTTTATAAACTGTGTCTTATAAAAAGTGATCGCACCAGCTTATAGACTTTGCTTATAACCCTGGTCATAAAATTTGATTCACATGTGGCAGCCATATAATCACTCTGTTCAGGCTGCTGTGGCCACATTTCCATGCTAATACAATACTTTCAAGAAACAATTAACAATGCATTTATTTGTCATCTTCAGATATTCCAAAAAGAAACTTAGATATGTATTTTAACATGACTCTCCTTAGTATTTCTGTCCAGGGAGCACTTTGGGACCCTCCAAAGTGCTACCATTCCAGCCAATCAGTATCCTTGCAGTGTGAGATGCTATTCATCATGAGAAAACATCTGCAATCTATTCTAGTATAATTAGTGTGCATTTGTAATGCTGCAGATACTTTTATTTCTATGTGTAATTTCTATGCTAATGCTGAAGGCGGAGAGACCAAATTTCGCGCTGCTCGCTTTCTCCCCATGGCTGAGGCTTCTCCTCCAGCTCAGCTGAGAGGAGGGCCAGCAACAAGGGAGGCAATGTGGCTGGGTGTTTTTCAGCATGAGAGCGAGGTATCCACAGGGCACAGTGCCACCCTGACCTACCATCCTTGACAATCAGGTCACCACTGAGACATTTGGCATCTTGAAAACACACATTTGAATAAACCAGTTCGTTGCACTTTTGGGAGGTGGAACAGGAGAGGGAGTCTTTTTAAAGGTAGAAAGAACTTTTCTTTTTCTCAGGCTTGATCTGTTTTTAAAAGAAAAAAAATTAGCCTATTATAACACTATGTAAATCCCAGTTTTCTTTCTTAAATGGTAATTACAATCAGTGTAATTCATACCATTATTTGCACTGTGTGACATTAAGTTAAATTCTTTTTCAGTTAATTTGTTGTTTGCTACTGATCTCTAGTGCCCTTCAGACACTCTTGGAAACAATTATTTAGGTCTCTATTAAAATATTTTGATGAATAAAACCACTGAAGTACTAGCTGATGACCAGGAGCTATATTTTAAGCAGAAACAGGCTTGGGGCATGGGGGTTTTGTTATTTTTAACATTACRGGAAGAAACTGGAACAAAGCTAACGGTGAACAAGCTTTCTAATGCTCTCTAATCTTGTGAGTCAAAATAACACTGACTACATTACTTTACACATAGGCACTGTTTTGAAAAGCTCTTGTCTGATTTTTAAATAATGGAAAAACTAGATTAATAGAATCACACAAAGGTGTTAGTTCATCTCTCTGCCAGTGCAGTGTGGTTTTTAAATCCTTAATGCCTTAAGTCTCACATTGATTGCTATAAAACAAGGTGAGGTTGTGTACATTTTACAGTGTAAAAGATACAGCTCTTGTCCTGACTTCCCTTCAAGCATGGAAACTCTGGTGCCACCAAATTCTTGAAGAGAATTGCATTAATTTGGGTAAATTAGAGCCTGAGATGAGAACAGATCAATCATTCTTGTTGGGACATCATCTAGGAGAGGGGGAAAATTAAAGAAAGAAAAAAAAAAAGATGGTCTTATTTTGTATTAAAAATGGATAGAATCAATTTGAGAGGAAAATATTTTAAATTGAATTTAGAATATCTACAGTCCTTACTAAGAGGCATATCTCAAATATCAGTCATATGAAATAATTTCTTATAGTGGCAAGCTTTTTAAAATAGCTGTGGAAAAATTCAGTTGTATAAATCAAAAGTCAGAAATTGCAGATAATCAATAGTACAGCGGCTAGTTTTAGCTTGGTGATTTTTCTTCATCTGTGCTCAGGCTGCTGCTTAAAACCATTCTCACCCCCTGCTCTGAATTGCAGGAGATCAGAGAGTTAATGACATTACCAACATGCATTACATTGCAGAATTTCTGTTTCACAGCATGCCAGCTGTACTCACTCAGCCATCTCCACGTCCCAACTTAGGCTGTGCCTGTAACAACATACAGCTTGAAAATAATATTAAGGAGAAGATTTAATCATAGTTAAATTTCAAAACTAGAAGTTGCCTGCTGATCTGAGTGTTTCTGAACTGCATTGTAGACCAGCGTGCTAAAGATGAACAGGAATACTTTTTGCTATGGCAGGATCAACTAAGTAAAGGAATCAAGAGAATGGGATTTATTTGCTCTAATTTTCCTGAAAGCAAATAAAAGTGTGCTTTATGTAGCTAAAATCTGCTTGTGAATGGCTATGTATTTTCAAGGAGCTAACACCTTCCTTGTTAACTTAGCGTTTACATAAAAGGACACGTGTATTTGTATAGGACAAAGTCAGTAGTTTAATATTAAGTTTCCTCGTGTGTTACAAGAAAGGCTGGAAGAAACTGGCCTATTCTTAAGGGCGTGCATCAATAGTGCAGTGTCAAATACCCTCGCATTGTGACTAGTKCTCCATTTTGCATCTTAAATATTTTTATCTTCTATTTGTTTTGTGCTCTGTGAAGCTAGTGAGTTTCTGAGTGGGCACTTCAGAGCAAGTATAAGCCTGTATGCTTCAGTGCAGCTCAAGAATGCTTTTTTCTCCACAAATCCCCTCCCACTGCCTCCTTGCCATCCCCTCCGAGCCTGAGCCTCTCATGAAAGAGACTCCCTGAGCCATTTAACACCCTTCTTGGAGACGGCTCAGCCTCTATCACCTTCTACATGTGAAACAGCACCAAGATAACCTCCTCCAGATGCACTCTACGCAGGCAGTCTCAGGAACTTAATCTCCTGCTTCTGGGAATCTCAGAAAATGACTCACCTATTTCTTTACTCCTTCTCTTTATCTCTCTTGCTCTTCATGTGCTTTTCACCAGTCAATGAGTTCATTGAGGTAATGCTCACAAGTTGCACACAAGGCTGAAAAAAGACCCTCTGGGCTTGACAGGTCCTTCAGGTCAAGAAGTCCCTCTCAGGAAAAGCAGCAGAAGACCATACATCACAACAACTCCATTGCAGTGTCAGGCAATCAATGGAAACACAATAATATCGATAAAATATGTACGAAGCCTATGATGTTCTCTCTTCTGGGGCCGCAGCATTGATGAGATGTCACTGACAAACCACCAGGAGTTGCCACAGAGCTCTGACACATTGATTTTCTGAAGCTGGGGTCTCCAGCTGTATTTCTATTAAAACAAGAGATCTAGGGGTTCCTCGTGTGTGCCTGGGAGCTGTTGCCTATGGAGTCAAGCAGTCCGGAACTTGTGCTGTTTCATTTTAGCCCTGCAAACTGCCTAAAGCTCCTGTAAAATAAGAGCTCATTAGGGGCAAAATTGACAGTGAAGGTATTTTCTGCAGCTAAGCTTACAAGCCAAAAAGCTTATTTCTAAAAAGATGAGAGGAAGGGCAAGGGAGAAAGAGCTAAAAATATGTGGTCATGTTTTCTACATGGCAAAGAGTTGCTTAATAGAAAACTCTGCAGCATAAGATTTAATCCCTCTCTGGTGTGCGGCCTCACCTAACATTTTAAGACGCAAGATTTCGGGAGGCAATTTTATTTTCTTTCTGGAAGACTTCCAGATTCACTGCAGACAAACCAACTTGCCCGTTGTCCCGGCTTGAGACTAATTCAGAGGAGCGTCCAAATTTGAACATCCTTTGATAGAAGGCAGGTTACAGCCACCCCTCCCCCACCAGGTTGACTTTATGATGTGTATCCCCTATCACTGCTCAGTTTTTTTTTCTCCTTTTCTCTCAGACCCAGCTTAAAGACACAGAAAGGAATCTTCTCTGGGCATAGAGCGGCGATAGGGGATATGCATCATAAAGTCACCCCAAGATACCCGTATACTGAAAGATTTAAAAGTTGAATTTCTAACTAGACCAAACTTCTTCAACCTTCTAGTTGTGAATGGAAGAAATGCAATTAGCATGTGAAAATTAAAAATGGAATATAGCAGTGTAGGGATTTGACACCCTTGTCTGTGCTCTGTGATGAGATCTCTGCTTCTTTGGCAGAGTTGGCTCTTGACTACGTTTCAGTGACATTCAATTTGAAAATATCCTGTCTAGCCGTCTCCCTGTGTCATGAGGTTCACTCAACTTCTAAGAAGAGCAGAGATATTCCAAGCATCTCTGACACTTGGATTGTGCCACATGGGCAGAATAAAAAAAGGACTTAGGAAATCAGACTATCACTCTGTTTCTTCAGAGATATGATTTTATACACACACATACACACACACACACACATACACACACACATATTTATATACAGGTTTATTTCTTAAGTACAGCAGCCCCAGAAGGTAGCTGAGAATGAAAATGTGGCTGAAAAAACAGCTGTCTGAACTGGGGAGGTTTAAAAGACAGAGCTGCTTTCATGTAGGCCAACATACTTGCGACAGGCAAAGAAAGGGGGCCAACAAGAACCTTTAGTCTTGCTCTTTTGAGAGAACTGAGGTGGAGGAGACAAAATGATTTGCCCTGTCAAAATGCAAGGAAGAGCCTTCTTCCGTAGAAGTCATCCAACCTCAATTTCCTTAGTCCAGGTTAGTAGCATGCCCTTGAGTCAGTATTGGCCTAGTGCTCTATTTTAATAAAATTTTACAGGCTCAAAACAATATTCCATGATCGTTCCTGTGACACCAGAAAAGTCTTTACTTGCTGAGCATAAATGCATCCTCAGCTGCCCTTTGATGGAAATAGATCTGAAACTCTGGAGCTGCAGGAAGATCGAGTACTTCAGGGACCCACACTCCCAACTAGAAGTGCAAGATTAGTAGCAGGCTCAAGGCAGAAAACCAGATATCTTCTTTTAGAGAAAAAAAATAGAAGAGTTTGTACCAAATGAGTCCTTGTTTTTCAGCATATTCTTTTTCTGGTAAGTTCTGTATGCCCTATTAGTAAGAAACACTTGTTGAAAGAAATGGAAACTTGAAGGAGCCAGGGAAATACTGAATGACAGTGGTATGCCCAAGAAACTTTCTTTCAAAGGAAGCTCATAAAATAAGTAGCCCAGCTGTTCTTATACTTTCTAATCAGGCTTTCTGATATAATGAAAGTTCATCCAGAGAGACACTTGCTCATTCATGTGATGGTTCTGTCAAAAAAAAGGAGAAACGCAAATAATGGGAAAAGAAGATCAACTTAATCCATTTCAGCTTAACTGTGCAGGTGAACTCGGGAGGAAGTGATATTAAACTGAAATCTGTGAAATTTTTGGCTCTTTAAAAATGCTGCTTTAGACAGCAAATATTTGCTGAAGGTTACCCTGTGTTGTTGATGCTGCTAATTAGCAAACAAAACACTTGGGTTTTGCCTCCACATCTGGCCCTTCTATTTGCTGAAAACGTAAATAGTCATGCTGCTCTCCCCATTCCTAATGGGATTTAGTGTCATGTGCCGTATGTTAAACTCTGTAGAGCACAGCAGCACCTTACCCTGCAAGCAGCAGGCAAAGCCAGCCTGTCACTGAGGGGCTGCTTGTCCTGGTGGCACTGGGTTTGCAGAGTGTGCCAGATTTAGTCGTGTATACGAGCGTCACCTCGCCGACAGCCACAGGGAGATATTCAGGGCAATTAGAATGGTAATCAAGAATTGACATCACCTCCTGCTCAGCCCATGTTATTCAATATAAAAATAAGCTCAATTAGTTCTGCATTCAGGGTTTGGGTTCACATTAAGTTGTGGAAGTGGCAATTAATTCGGGCTTCTCATTTTGGTAGGTTAAAAAAAAAAGAGAAGCATTTGGTTGTTGTTTCACTTTTAATAAGAGCACAATTTACTCTTAAGGTCAGAAGTGTGACATATGTTCTGTCTTGTGTTACAAAAATAATGATGTATCGGGTCATCTGAGATATACAGGGCTGAGGGGAAATAAGGAGAAAGCAAGACAGAGAGACAGCTCCCGGCTTGCTGTTGACATGATTGTCTCTTTCTATGCAGCCATCATTAAAATGCCAGGCTGCTAAATACCTCAGAAAATAAAACCACGCACTAAAAATAATTATTTATTGGCTTGGATTGCAAAACAAAACCCTCTTGTAGAACAGGCATTTAAAATAACTGTTTTGATATTCAGGCAGCACCTAGCAGTGAGACAGCTTGTCAATGCTTGCTTTATAAAACACTCATTTCTTTAAAACCATCGCGTTTCTTGTCAGCTAAAAAGAAAAATGGTTAAATCAGCTTGTCTATTTTTGAAATGAAGATCAGCAAAAATCAAATCAAAACAAAACAAGATGTTTCAACTATTTTCAAGTTCTATTCATGCTTCTTCCTAGCAAAGGAAAATTTTATCTTCCAAAGGAAATCCAGGAAAGTCCGTATTAAGAATATTTTTTCTTTAAATCCAGTACTGCTACTTAAGCTGTTTAGTTGGCTCAAAGGATGGACTGTGAAAAAGTATTAATTTTAAGAATCAGGAAGACATCAGCAGTATCATTTCCCATTGTTTTCTGGGAAACACGTTCAGGAGCACATTCTCAGTCATCCTTTCACTTCCCATACAGAGCACTCAGTTTGCAGTGGTATTTTCACACGCAGAGGCAAAGCAGCCTGCAGAGAGGTGTCTGATTGCCCCATACCCCCCAAAGTGGGCAGATTGCTCAAGTAGCAAGCTAATTTATTCCTCTCCAAATGAAGTGCTGCAGACCAGACTCCAAGAGAAATTCTCAGCACCTTACTCCGTGAAATCAATGAGACTATTTACAGAGCAAGAGCATAGGCAGACAAGAGAGTTCCTGTCAGGTGAATTGCTCCATCAGCTGAAATGCTCGGAGAAGGAATCAGCATGAGCTTGCTGATGTACTCCAACCCAGTGCACTGTGAGTGAATTGGTGCAGAGCCCATCCTCCATCAAGACGTTTTCAGCGGTGATGCCCACGTTTGTCTGGAAATCTGCTCTTTAATCCATTGACATTAATGTTCAAAGCAGCACTAAGTCAGTAGGGCTGCGTGAGCATGAGAAGGGAACCAGGCCAGCAGTACTTCTGAAGGAAAACGATGGCTGAAACTAAACGAATACAGCATCCCACGGAAAAGTCCTGCTCCAGAAAATATTTTTAGAAGCTGCCTATCAAGTGTCTCCCTGTGCTGAGGCACCCCTGGAACAGCCTGTTTTACTGTAGGTCAGACCTGTCTCTAAAGGCCAGGCCTGACAGGCTGGATGCTGATACCAGGCCAAGAAATGGAAATACGTGGGGCTTTCTTTTGCTTCTTTTACACTGATGACCTTTCTGAAGCCTGATACAAGGTACAGGGTATTGATGTTTGCGGTTTGCTCACTATGATTTTATGCCGCCTATCTGAAAAACTTCACAGAGTAACTTTTGTTGGCTAAGTGTGTTATATGGTATTTTGGTACAAGGAGTGTAATGTGATGTAAAGTACAGCATTAAAAAAATAGTGGCATCCATTTAAGAACAGCACAGGTGATGGCAAGCAAAAAACAAAGGAGAAAACCAGAATGTACTTCAATTTTATCACAGTCTTGCAATGAAATGCTTGATAAAGAGAAGAGTCAGATTCCTCAGGTTGCTAGTGTGTTTTCATAGCAAACATCACTCCTGGAGCTTCCATCAGTCCTTGTTTGCCTATGGAAAATTAAGAAGAATTATACCTTTCATCATGGATTAGAGTATGAAACAGAATAACAGCCCCTCAAAAAACCCAAACCACAAAATAAACAAAAAAATTCAACCAAAAAAAACCCCTAAAACCAAAAAACAACAACCCAAAGAAACTCCACCAAAACAAAAAGGGAAAACCCTAAAAACCATTTCCAAGCAACCAAACCAAAACATAGCCATCTAAAATTCCAAAGGGGACTCTGATTTCAGTGGGTCAGCCAAAAAACTGAGCTCAAGAATAAGAGTCATAGATAAATATTTCCTAGGGTCTCAGTTAAAGTCATTTAGCAAGTAGTTGTTTTTAATTCCTATCTTTTCAGGTGCCCTCAGCAGCACCAGGCAACCCGACAAATTAGAAAATGAGTTTATCCTTTTCCTCCAGATTCCTTTCCACCAAATCATTACGATGGCTGCCAAGTTCTGATATCTGTGGATCACACCATTTTTCTTCCTGGGAAATATCTGCAATCTACTTCTCATTCCAAGTCCCAGGAAAGAAGGAGAAGCAGCAGATCCAGGAGCATCCCTGTGGACCTAAAATTACCATGGGATTCCCAAGATGTTGGCTGCAACATTGAGATTCCTGCTGCCTAATCCCTGCCTAACCCATGTCTTGACCTGAATTTCATCCACCAAGCTTGGATCTAAATATTTAAAGACACAAAAAGCAAGAATTATCTAAGGGAATGACCTAAAAGCATGGATCTGTGAGCAGGTTAAGGAAAGCCTCTAAGCTGGCAGGTGAAGATGAGGCACTTGAATCATTATTTATTGTCATGTAGGCTTTCTTGCACTCTCTTGATATTAAAACATTTAATAGATGACATTTAAATGAATATGATGTTATTATAATTACACATAGGCTTCACTTGCGAAATATTAGAATTTCTATTTTGAAATTTGTGTATTTGAGAAATTGGGAAGAGGTGAATGTGTGACTATTTCTAATTATCAGCATCCTTTTATAGTTTCACACGAAAGAATCCTTTGTACTGGAAATTTATTTGTCAGTTTGTAGTTGAATCCAAATGTGTCCTTTGCAGCTTTGAGCTGATAAATCCACATGACAGCACGCTGCTGTGCACACATTTGAAAACAGTGTAGCCATCCATGTGTGCGGCACATTTATGTGAAGGTTATAAACCTTCTGATCAACCCAAAGGCAATTAAATCAAGAGTACTGCTGGGAAACATGGCCATGCTACTTCCTGAGCTTCTCTGGCTCGTACAGACACTCTGCAGGTACTTGCAGAGTGATCCTGCTGTTTCTGGTTCTGGGCTACTTTCTGTGTCCTGTATTGTGGTGTGCAGGAGCCTTTTTCTCCCTGTCTCTGGATTTTGAAAAGGAAAGTAGTGTCATTTATGGTGAGCCAGAAGCACAGCTAGGGGCTGAGGAAGAGGGCACTGGAGGCAATAAGTCGCGAGGAAAAGACCGCGCTTTGGTGCTCTTGCCTGAAGCTTTACTGTTGTCACTAATTTCTGCCAAGCAGAAGGTTTAACTCCAGAGAAGATCCCGCCTAATTGTCACCATATTTCTGTCGCTGCTGCCACAGCTGCGTGACACCGCACAGTGAAGTAGAGTAACACAAAACACAACTGAGCAAAAATCTGTTCTACCCGCGGAGTGCCATTCCTTGCTGCGGTTCGGTCAAATCCATTACTCCTAAAACAGGATCTCCAAGAGAGGGTCCCTGGTGGTGTGACAGCACTGGCAAAAATGGCTGGCAGAGGACAAGGGGACATTGCTGTTTACACAAAGGTTTGTACTGCCAGTGAAAGAAAATTTAATGAAAACATTAATTTTAGAAAATGTTTTGTTTTCATCTGACCTATAGAAAGAAAGCAGTTTCKACTACAAACCAAAACAGATACTTTCTTCATTAACATTTTCTACACTATGCCTTTTATTGCAATCAAGTCACTTTCTGGGACAAAACATGTCTGTGAGAAGACAAGTTTTGGAGTATTAACCAGAAGGGAAATAATCCTTTTCATTCACACCAAGTCATTGTAAACTTAACATGCAGCAAAGAAATAATTTTGTATCTACAGCAAAAGTCTCTACAGCTAGACAATTCAGAAATTTTCCCTGATGAACTCTCACAAAAGGTATAACTTATTCAGTTTATCTTTTAGAAGGAACTGCGTTCCTGAGTTGGCATTTACTGGTAGGAATTTGCAAATGCTACCTTCTAACACCCACTGTACCATTATGCATTAAAAGAGTCCATCCCAAATGCACTCCACCAGTATAAGAGTATCAGCTTTTGCACGTGTTTATCCAGCTGTCATTTTTACATATGTCATTGTGGGTCCCAGGCCTGCTTTGGTACAGAAAAACATTGCCTGATTTTTTTTTTTTTCAATTTTTTTCTTTCTTGTTTGCTCCTGACAAATAAGAAAGTCAAGGAATAATTAAAGCACAGACTGGAACAAAAATAACCTCTTAGTAAACAAGTGTGCTTGAGCAAAATAAATGATAATTTATTTTACAAGCAGAGATTAAAAGAGCTTGGCTTGTTCAGCTTCTCAAAACAATAGCTAAGAAGGGATATGACTGTTCCCTGTAAATATATCTGGGTATGCAAACATGAAGGGAGAGAAGAATTACTTAAGCAACCAGTAGAATATTGGCACAAGGACAAATGAGTACAAATGAGCCATGAATTAATTACGGTGAGAAATTAGGATAAGTACCTGGAAGGAGAAGAGCTGCTTTCAGGCTAATTTATGGAAAAATGAGCTGCCCAGTTGCTCTGTATTCAGCCTCAAAAGGAGCATATTGGTTTTATTCCTCTCCTCAAAGCTCAGGTGTGGGAACGCATGGCCGTACATACGTTTTGACGTTTGTATCCCATAATACTAGAGACCTATAAAGTTTTACTTCATTTGGCATCTGAAAAGGAAAAATTAAGTGAAAATCCTTATGCCATCCCATTTTTATAGAACTGCTTTTAGATTCTGTGGGGTCAGACACTTACTAACTTTTCCATAGGGGAAGAGAATGGATAAGGAGGTCGCCCCCGGAATCCCACACCATGAAAATCCCACTGTGTCCACACACTTCCCCAAAGCTGAGAGCACTCCTTTCCCCAAGAGGGAAAACATGCTCTGATCCAAAACATAAAACAATAAAAATTTTATTCTGGCACACCCAAGAGCTCCCCCCAAGGAACTGCAAGTCCTCATTTTCCCTACCGTGAAGCATGTTTGAGCTTTTTTTAACAGCTAGGAAAATTAGGGTGTTTTTTAAACAAATATTTCTTAAGCTTGCTTTTTTTCATTCCCTACCCACTTGTAAACKGTCTGTAAATGGATTTTTAAAATGACAGCATTCATCCTACACTTCAAATTATTCACAAACATGTCCAATAAATAATTCTTGTTCTACAGACTATTTGTAAAATGCATATTTATCCAGAATTCAAAATTCATGCTATGCAGCTAATTAGCCTTCACAGAGGGCTTAAGCAGGCCTGAGGGGTGCCTAGGGCTTCTCCCAGCTCTCACCACAGGGATGCATTTCTCCTAACTGAACTTACATTTCTAAATTTTTTGGACCATTTTATCGGGAAATCATGCCCCTCCTCCATGCCCAGCTTTCTACTCAATACAGAATTTCTTTGTTTTGATCAATCTCTCCTAGAATAATGAAATGCACTCCTGCTCCCTCACTAAATTAAAGCTCACTTACATCTGCATCTTAAAGACAGTTTAGAAAAACAAGTTAGCCAGCAAAAAAGACCATAAAGAAAGTGGATGTCTTCTATTTGGCTTTCTTGTTAGATGCTCATCTTTGAATTCAATTTTCTCTGTACTTACCTCTTTTAGCTTATTTTTCTTTATTTCTGCATACAATGTGCATGTTTAGCTGTACAAAATTTAGGCCTCTTGAAATGCAAGGATACTTAGCCACTATTTAGCATTACTGCTATTCTTTCAATACCTATCCCGCTTACTGATAATATCTCCTTAGGTTACAACAATAAAATAAGATAGATAATATATAAAAAATGAAGGAAATTTGTTCAATTCCATAATCTTAGAAATCACTCATGATCTTCAGACAAAACTACTCAATTTTGTCTGCTAGGAGATATTAAACATCATATACATACGAGTTTTGACTCTTTTTTCCCTCATAATTTTCGTCAATATTTAGAAAAGTCATTGGTCACCATCTTTTAGTGTTCAAGAAAATACAAATTTTTTCAATTGTAAAAGCTTTGCTAGACCAACTTTGTCTGGAATATTTTTGAAGAATGTTTGGAAGAGTGACTTTGAGTGGAAAGCTCTGGGACCTGTCAGAACTTCCAAGTATGTTACACTTTTATTGTGCTAGTACCGCGAAAATTTGGGTGACAATCCCTTGAACAGATCACTGCTGCACTGGATTTTGGTCAGGATTTAAAGTTACTGAGTGATATTTAGAAGTATCATCATCAGCCACAGTCAGTTGTGCATACAGAGATGCGCTCTTACTGTTCAGAGAAATCAGAGGTTGTGTCGTACATGTAGCCATGTATGCATCTAACTGTTGGAACAAAAGCTATTGAAATTCTATTTAAAAGAAAATAAACCACCTTTCAGATCACATGGGTCTATATCAAAACATTACTGCTGTCAAATCTGAATCCTGCCTTGATAAGGAAAGTAGGACCAGAGAAACTGAGAAAGCTGTAGGTTTAGGAACATCTCAGCAGGGTGTGTTTACTGACATTCTTAGAAATACTGGGCTGCTTTTAAAGACAGAGCTGCTCTGACCAACAAATCTCATGTAATTCCACCTAGCATTGAATACCTGCATTTAAAGGTGTTATTTTAAGGAATGAGTCACAAGGTAGAAGCTTAGATCACCTGAACGATGTAATTACTGAGAAAAAGCAGGTTGAGAGCTTACAGATTCCACCTTGCTTTATTTCTGGAGCTGACAAAAGCTGCAATTTGTTTTTTAGTTAAACCTGGCAGATTAATGACCTATCAAATTAAGGATGCTGTACACTGCATCAAAGTCACAACCAACTTAYTCAGATCCCTTACTTATTAAACCAAAGCCATAACCAAGCAAGCCACACACACCACTAGCGAAATGCATTCCCTGACCCACCACACTGAGCTTCTAATCAAAATCTTCGTCCCAGCCATGGACTTCATTGTACTGAACTCACACAGGACAGCTGGAATAAGTTCCTTCGACTTAAATGTGTTCTTTCTAGAAACATGCTCCATAGTTACGCATCATTCCCAAGATAATCTCTGGAAATTATCCTGTAACCTGTAACTCTCATCAATGCCTACTTAGATGATGAGCATATGGATTATGAAATCTACGACATCCTCGCTTTSAAGCAAAATACAACATCACAAAATCTCTGAGGAAGCCGTAAAACGTATTTTGACAGGTTAAGCTCTCTGGTCTGTATAGCACATGTATGCAGAGTTTAATGCCAAAAGATTTTAGAGCAGCTCCGTGAGGTGGAGAAGCATCAATATTCCCATYGCACGTACACAGCCAGCACTAGACCTCATAGCAGTTGTCCTTGGAAGCTGAGCTCTGGAAGAACAATTTCTAGGATTAAATAGTTAGGTGCAATATTAATACTGCAGGCTTGGTCTGATTCTTAATTTTTGATTTGGAGTCACAGACAGGCAATTAATTTAAATTAGGTGGTATCAGAAGGGATGCTGCTGTAGCAGATTTCTCATCTGTTAATTTAGAACTAGCAGCAATGGTATCCAGTCAAGTTTATCTTAATTTATGGGCATCTTCAGCCTTCTGCTCAGAAGGAAGATCAAATGTGGAATTGATCAAACTTATTCAATATTGCTTTTTCTTCTCCTTTTAATTTTGCAGCACCTGCTTCCAAATGCCTGAGACACAAACACAGGTGAAATGTACATCAGAAGCAGTAAAATTCCAAGATTGCTAAAGCTGATCAAGATCTGAATATTCTGGGTATTGGTAGAATTTCTTTCCCTTTATTAGTAGACATCCTGGAGTCTATAGTTAAGGTTTGTTTTAATTTGATCATTTCTTCCAATAAGTGTATTCTCACAGCTACAAGTATGTGTCCCATTATTTGAAACTTGACTGTTTTTTTTCAAAATTACATATCATTTCAGATAAAGGGTAACATTAGAGGTAAAAAGTAGATAGTGATATCCTATTTATCTGCAYATGATTTAGCATATGCATGATGATAATTTTGATTCTATATCTGAGGCACATGTCATTAGTTTTTGTAGAAAGCCACATCTGACTTCAAGGGTTTGGGCTACTGCTGAACAAAGTAACTTGCCTCAGCATCCTGCTCAAAAGACTGCTTGTCTTAATTTATTCCAGCTCCCTCAGCCGACTATAAAAGCTTTACACGGGCAGTCTGGCTCGTTAAGAAACTATACTTCTGACTTGCTGTTCATTTACCAAATGTTATCTGATTTAATCCTGCCTGAGGAGCAGGTTTAAATATACAACGTTGCCAAGAACTCTGACTCCCCTTTACTGGCCTGGGTCTCTGAGGTGCTCTGCATCCATCTTACGTCTCCTCATATGAAGGAGACGGACTTTGCTAGAACAAAACCAGGACTCTTCCACAATTTTAGCACATGCCTTGTAGAGAAAGAGAGGAAKGAGGCTGAAGGAAAAGGGTGTAAAGTCTCATCACCAGTCCTGATTGCGGTTTAGGAGCGCTCCAAGGCCACACATCTTGCTTGCCAGGAAAAGAGTGACAAACAGATATTCAGAGTAACCTTTTGTCCAGATGGAACCCCTTTAACAGGAAGACTGACTCAGAAGAAGCAGAATTAAATCCTCTCCACCACTGTTATTCTGCCCCAGGCAGCAGTATACCAAAACCCAATCTGGGAATTCCTAACACTGCCTGTAAAGACAGGTTTTGGTTTTACAGGAAGGCAACAAAGGTATCACAGTAAATTGTTTTGAGGCACTAATTTTCACTTGTAGTCTTTCGTGCTATTTTTGTCTTTACTACAGAAAAAGTTGCCTTGACTGTGCCACTTAAATTGACTAAGATTTATTACATTCACCCAGCAATTTCTCTAATACACCTTCAGAGCATTATGTAAAAATTGAGCAGGCAGAAGCGTCTGCTCCGGAGCTGCACACAAACAGATGTCTGGCAGTACCCTTCCAAGCCCCTATCCCCTGTTGGAAATATCAAAGCTGCAATGTCCACTCAACAAGACTGTCAAAGTCACCTCTCCTCAGCAAGGACAGCAGGACACAACTTTCATGGAGCAGGTCCAGCAATAATAACATCAACCCCAAATTAGGCTCATGGGTAGCAAGGCAAACAGCCAAGGGGATACAAACATTAGGGAGACAAAGTTCCACAATTATGACCCACTGCTGGTCTCAGAGGGAGAGAGATCACCATCCAGGATTTCTATGAGAGGTTTTTATACACAAAGATAAGAGTGTGTTTTACTGAATTCCTTAGAAATGAAGGAGATATTCTAAAAAGCACTAAATTACCTGAAGGACCTAATATATATAAAAAACCTCAAACTTTACTACTTAATGATCCAACCTGTTTTAAAAAACACATATTGTACTTCAATATTACACGTATACTGTCAAAATAATTCACTGGTTCTCTATGTCAGTGGTGGGAAGGATACATTCTATACAAAAGGATGCATGCAAACAGAGTTATTAAATAGCATAATGAGCTGAAAGTGTGCTTCGCTTAAACGACAGCTTAGATAAGGAAATCACATGCTTGAAAATGGTCTTGGTGAAGGACTGAAATTAGAAATTAAATAAGCAGGAAAGGATTCATTACATTGTTTATTAAAGAGAAAGTTGCTATCAAAGTTAAGCTTCAAGTAGATGACTCACCAGATATTTGGGAATATTTCTTCTGTGACTTTTAAACTGGTTTTGGGAATTAAACCTTCATGTGTGTTACTTAGAAGCTCTTTTATGCATCATGCAACTGTTCTACAGTGGTCTTATTTTATTGTGTATATTTTTATGCCTGTGTTTATTTGTTTATTTTTACGTATTGTACATTTTCAAAAGAGAGCTATGACATAAAAACCCCACACTTGTTGAACTCCCAACTCTTCAGTGTGAACAAGGACAGTAGAACACAGAGCTCAGAATAAAAAGATAGATAAACAGTAGATATACTGAATTTCACAAGAGTTTATAGAGTTCAGTGGGAACAATACCTGGATGAGCCTTCTTTTCAGAGTTAACCACTTAGGTGCTTTTTTATTAAAGAAAAGCTTCTCACAGAATACAACCTTAAATGGTGATGCTGCAAACACTTTAAAACTGTTCTGTAGAGCTAAGGGAAATTTTGATCTGAAAGGAAAACCTCTTCATTATACTCTCCGAAATCAATTGAAAAGTAATAAAGAACCCTCCTAGTGCATTCTATACAAATACAGACTGAAGGAAAAAAGAAATTGCAATGTTCTGGTGTTTTAAGACTGCAGTACTATGTCAGCTAAAACTGAGCAAATGAATACCTTGGTATGGTTATTCAAAATATATTGTTGCCTTTCTGAGTTATTAAGTGTTAAAAAAGACGTATCAGGCAGTCTTAGAACCACACTAAGCTGCTTTAGGTTATGTCTAGAGACARCTGAAAGATAAATATTCATATTTTAGCATACGTACATACGTAAATAAATAATACAGTTACCCTTGTATATGAAAGAGCTCTATATTTGAATAAAAATAATTTAAAAACAGACAGCTATTGGGTTCTGAATGCATTTTACTTAACACTGATTTGAATTTCTAGGGAATGTACTTGTTCTGCCGCTTTTTATATTTGATTTAGCAGATGGTCATTTTGATTCCGTATGTGAGGTGCATGGCATGGTAGGTGAAATGGCTGATAAATAGGGAATTCAATTGAATAGGAAGTATATTTCATTTCACAATTCAATGTCTATTTAAAATATTCTTGTTGAAGGGGGAAAAAAAGCATTTTAACATGGCCTGTTGGTTTCATCACCAGCTGTCTTTTGAGATACAGTCACATACAGTAAATATTTAATTACAATGTTTGTTCCGTTTTTCTCTATATGTTTTAGTGTCTCACACATTCAATATAATTTTAAATTGGGAGACAGGTCACTCGAGCTCCCTGTGTCCTGTGCAGGGGAAGGGACAGGGAGAGAGCTGGATGCGCCCCACRCTGCCTCTCCTCTCGTCGGGCAGCTCTGACCGACAGCTGCCCCCAGGTGCAGGGGCACCTCAGCCCACCTGGGAATCTGTGTTCCCCTGTCCAGCTGCTCCTGGAGCATCCCCCAGCCTGCACAGCCCTGCCCCGTGGGGAAAGACACACGGGCAGRACAAAGGCCCATGGTGGGGGCAGGACAGAGACGCTGCCCAAGCCATGGCTCCCTCTGAGACCCCAGAACAGCAGCTCCTACCCTTCCCTGCGGGGGACCAAAGGTGACCAGGAGATTTAAGACATGGAAGTGCCCCCATCCACTCCCTGCCCAGGCTCTGAACAGAGGCTGGAGGCCATTCCCAGGGTGGTGTGTGCATGGCTGGGAACCTCTCCTGCCCTGCCATGGGATGTGGCACCACGACTAGCACAGAAGGAACCTGCAGTCAATTTCACAAGTGAGTGTGGACTTCTTGTTGCAGAGGTGGGAAATCCACAAAGGCATCCTCTCTGCTGCAGCCCACCTTCAGGGGAGGTGACAGATGGCAGCACGTTCCCCCTTTGCTTTGCACCGTCACGCTAAAGTGCAGTCACACAGCTGATGACAGAACCAAAAGGAAGAAGTTTCTCCACAGCTGCTTGAGAGATTGTGGAGTCTCCATCCAGGGACATACTCAAAAGCCAAAGGAACATGGTCTTGGGCAACTTGTTCATGATGAGCCTGCTCAAGCAGGGGAGCTGGACCAGAGGACACTCACAGATCCCTCCCAACCTCAGCCATTTTGGTGATTCTGTGCTTTGATCTGACTCCTAAAACACCTGAGCTCAGCCCTAATGCCTGCTGGCAAGGATTCTGGGGCAAGGGATGATCCCAAACGCCTCCCATWGTATGCAACACCAGACAACATGTCCCCAGTCCAGAACATTGTATGTCAGACAGTCAGAAGAAAAAAAAGATCATTTCACTACAAACATCCACTGCAGGGCTGGGGAGGCTGGCCCAGGAGTCACAAGGGTCCAGCTGATGACAGGAAATCAGCACCTGGAACAACAGAGCAAGAAAGCACCCACAAAAGGAGGAATTGGTGTGCTTTGGTTCCCTCTCTTTGGGSAACACAGCTGACAAGGAGCTGCTTATGGCCCAGCAGACAGAGCTCTTGCTGGCTAGAACTTCAGAGAAAGAGGGAGTCTTAGAGAAGAGAATAAATGGTCAAGAATAAGAGGAAAATAAAATCATCAGGGCAGAAAATATCCTTTAAGAGAGATATCTCTGAAGAGACAATGGGTCAAAGGCCACAAACATTCCAGGTCCAACAAAAGGACATGGACTGGGAGGGCATTGCTCCACAGGAAGGTCAAGAGGACACAAGCTGATTTATAAGCCCAGAAGCAGTGGAAAACGTAACAAAATGCTTGTAAGTAAACAACAGAGAAAGATTAAATGTTTCCTTTAACCTCCTCAAACTACGTTGACATGGTTTCTGAGTGAAATTACACTGCTCAAAGTGGACCAGGTCACTCCAACATATTTCATGAGCCGAATCCAAGTTGTTTTAATAATATAAAAGTGTTTATAGTCTGATGAAACCAGTTTAATCTCTGCACCATAAAAAAACCCACACAATGTTTGAAAGAGCAGAGGCACCGTTTGATGCATATTGCTCCGGGAAACCTGAGAGAAGCCCAGGGGAGAGTGGGAAAGCAGCAGTGATGGGAAGTGCACACAGTTATTGCAGCACAGCACACCAAACCTGTTTAAGAACCCAAGTAAAAGCTGCAACAGACAAGCCTGGAGGTTATGACAGGGGCCTTTGACCTGGGAAATACATTTTCCATGAAGCTCCAAGAGCAAATATCATGATTTGAAGGCAAAATAAAACCCATGAAAAGGAAAAGAAGAAAATGAGTTCTAAAAAAAAAGAAAAAGGAAAAAAAAAAGGAAAAGAAAAACATAGACATTTGGTCCTTTCGGGTCAAATACTATGTTTGTAATGCCTGAGCTCCCTTCTACACTATCATTCCAAGGAGAGATAAAGATAAAACACTTCAGTAGGCAATATGAGTACAAATCTGAGAAACGCCTCAGATCCAGGTTTTCAAAAATATCTATGGGCAGAATAGTTACATTGAAAAAAAAAATCAGGTATAAAGTGCTTTCATATCTGCCTTTTAAATTCATCAGGGCCATGTAGGTGATTTTCAAAGTCTTGCTAAAAGCTCAGCTATATTTTTAAGTATTGAAGTTCTTTGGAGAACAAGAGCCAACATCTCTTAGAATCTTTCCAGAATGAAATGCAATTTCTTGTGTTCATACGTTAGCAATTTTAATCCTTCCTGCACCAAAATAAAGGGCCAAAAGCAGAGTTTAAAATAGTAGTATATTCCAGCTGTGGGGTCCATGTAAATAAACAGAACCCTGAAGAAGTAGCAGTTTTTTTGAAATTTGTTCCAGGAAATTAAGTGGACTTAAATGATAGAAGAAATAAAAAATKTGCATTTTATCCAGTTGTGCTTCGTTATGTTAAATTATGCAAGCTGATAGTGGAGTTATAAAAATACATCCCTCCCAAAGGTTTCTCCCRTAAACATCCCCAAATTAGTCCTGTGCAATCCAAAACTGCTTTTCTCCTGCATCCCATAATATGTCCCACAGCCCAGTGATGGGCCTGGGAGCAGCCATCAGGGTGTTATTTGGTCTCCCCCTTCTGCCATTGTCTCTCTGACCTCCAATGAGGGTGTACAGAAGAGCTTTTATCRCATAACCTAGCAGATACCTTGAATAAATGTAATGTGAAATGCAATTATGTTCAACAACACAGCTACAAAAATCCAGTAAAGAACATTACATAGATAAAGTCACATCGATTTTRACTTAAAAATTATAATTTTATTTCTTTATTAATATTCTAAAAAGTGGCTATGGGGAGAAGTATGTAAATTGTAGCAAATATAAACAGGTGTTATGTATGTTCACACGTGCATATTGCTCTTGTACCCCTGGGAGGCTTTATTATTGTCCTACCCTGAAAGTCACAGCAGAGGCACTATGCTGTGGTGCACCTAAGTTTTCAGAAATTCCCAGGTGGAATTACCTCCCTCAGCACACTCARGACCACAGCAGTCAAGTCATCACATTTTCAGCATAAGTTCTGCTCTTCCATATTTCTGATTAACGAATTTTGCTTTATTGTTCACTCTATCAATTACTTAAAATTTAAACCTGCTATCAGATCAATACAAGCCTTTMCAGTGTTCATTATTCAACTCTCGAGTGCTTTTCCTTCCTTATCTTTTTTTCTCTGTCTTCCTTTGGTGTATTAAGCACTTTGGAGATACACTGTAAAGGCACTTGCACACAACTGAATTATTCTCCAAAATTTATGTTTATACTGCATTTCTTTACCGTACTAAGTGAAAAAACCTGGAGTTGTAAATGCCAGAGTAACTTTGAGCAACTTCTGTGTCCCAGTTGGATCACCCAGGTCCCCTACAGATTGCATGATCACAGATGCACCTTCCTAAGTAAGTGATAACCATGSCATATTTCTGTGATGGGTTACTCCTTTGGTTTGTATGCTGGYTGTTAAGGCAAAGTTAATTAAAGTTAATACACTTCAGCCATATCCCATAACCAGTTTAAAGAAGACATAACGATTTGTCCCCCATAGAGAACATTTATTCAAAAATACATTGCACTACAGTGACGTTAGGGTAGTATATATAAAATAGATATATGCACAATTTTTTATATAGGCATGTATATAACGTATCATGAAATATGTTATATATATATATATATATATATAAACCCCTAAGCCCATCAGCAAGAGGTAACAACACATCTTTGTGATGATTAATGGCTTTGGCAAATTTGGCATTGGGTTTTGTCACAAGAAAATTGTCTGAATATCCTTACTCAGGAAGCACACCACGTTTAGCCTCATTTATCATAATTAGCTTAAGCTATTTCAACATTATAATGAAGGCTAGGGAACCAATTTAATTGTTTATTTGTTTTAGAAAAACATTTTCCGTGTGTCATCATATCTGCTTTGCACTTGACCTTTTAATCAAAACKCTCACAGTCATTTCTTTTCATCCCATATTTACTTAGTGATTACTTTTACTCATGATTTTTGTGTTGCCTGAGTGTTGAGTAACCAACAGCCAGAAGGGTGACTCATTAGCACAAAACACAGTTATTATGCCATTTTAGGAGACAACAGAAACAAAGCCCTGATGCAGGACTGACATCTTTGCATCTTCCCTGAGTCTGTGGAGCTGCAAATCATAGTCAGAGTGATGGGACACTTCCCAAAGAACTGAGAGGAAGTGCCTGAGCCCATGTCAGAGATAAATAACGTTGTAGTTGTGCTCTAAAACCATTCTTCTTTTTGTGATGGTTGCAGCAATTAAGCTACATGAAAACTCAAGATCTGTGCAGAAATACAAATCCCCTTCTTTGGGAAAAAGAAAAACAATCAAATACAGAACAAGGTAACTGTTCTGAAGCTATCTTTGAAAAGAATTAATCAGAATAAATACATTTTAAAAAAACAACCTAGAACACAGAATAAATTTTACATGAGCTTTACTTCAATACAGAGTGCAAAGTCACAAGAAATAAAACAAGTTTTCCAATAAGCATTTTGCAAAAAGAAATAACTTGCTCCCCTGATATTGCTGATCAGTGTTGCCCTGCAATTCCTCCTTACCAGGTCAAACCTGAAAGTCAGATTTCTCATTAAGTAAAGGTTTTCTCCAGCTGAAGGAAAAGAAAAGAAACCCCAAAAAGTATCTCTGTAAAGTTTTTTAAAAGCTCACCCAAAAGAGTATCTCAAAGGCTGGATTGGAAAGAAACATGGTTCAGTATAAGCACAGGTAGTTACAGAAGCACCGTAGGCAATGCGGTCTTGCTCTTACTCAATATACATGAAGAATATTGATAGTGGAACTCAATTATGAATGACAGAGAAAAGTACTGAAAATTCATCTGAATAAAATGAAGGCTATTGATCAGTGTCAACACCCATGAAAAACCTTTCCCCAAAAAAGCCAAACGCAACCAAAACCCAGCTCTGCATATTTGGGGAGATAATTGAAAGGCAGAACAATAAATCTGCTTTAATAACCATTTGGGTCAAATAGGAATCAGACAATAGAAGTCAGGTAGAAAAGAATCAGTCAAACAAATCCACATTTTATAAATGATGGGACCATACAGGACATCYATCAGCTAACATATGGCTCAGAAAAGAAGTGCGGAGTCTGAAGGAGCCATTTCTACACTCTCTAATAAAACAGTTTGAAAATGAGCAGACTAGAAACAAAGAAATTAAATTCAAAAATTTTAAAAAGTGAAACAGCACAACTTTTTTTGAGGAGGAAATACAGTATATATGGTTTCCAACTTCTGAATAGTACAGTTCAGTAGTGTTGCTGGAAAAATAGTCTGTCGTCCACTGACATAGAAGCTGAACAGAGGTATGCAGATACAACTTGTACAGATATTTAGTTGAGGGATACAAGAGAACAGAGATTTTTACCTGAAACCTCTTCTAAAGGAATGGTATCTGCACCTTAACTTGAGTCACAAAGTTAAAGTGCTTTTTTTGTCTTCAGCCTGAGTAAAAAAATGAAGGATCCATTATTAGACACAGACATAATAAAATCTATCAATAGCCTTTGTCATTATTCTTGATGATTTTTTATTCTTATTTACACAAAGATGCTCTCATAAATTTTTTTTATCCCGAATTGCTTAAAAATAAAAATGCTGAATCATAAAAGTGTGGTAACAAATGTTTAAATTAATATTAAGAGTATTCACAATATACCATCTTAAAGGTGCCACTTTTTAATATCTTTTTAAAGGTATTAAAGAGTTAGAAAGGGTAGAATTTCCTTACATTTTAAAGCTATTAAAGTACTTATAATATGGTCAACAGAGCCTTAAGAGGCAAAAATAAACTCCTAAGTTTACATAAGTTATGTCTCAAGATGTTGCATAAGGTCTTTMGGCAGTATTTAACTTTCTTTTTCCATATTCTGAAAGAAAATTACAGATTTAAATGGTACTAATGTTAAGGGCAAGATTAGTCTTAAATGGATTTGATTTGACTGATTGGAATGTATCCCTTAGTTTACCAGTCCTCTTCGAGGSACAAGTCTGGCTTTGCAAATCAAGAGATACCTTTGCTAATACAGACATTTGCTAAAATGCACCAGAAACTTGGCCTTTAGTCTAATTCCTCTGCAAAACATGTCGAACAGGTCTCTTAATAATCACCTCAGGTAACTGTCATTAACTCTCCRTCTCTTTTTTATTATTATATGGTAGTTCCACACCTTAGCACAGCTGGCCTTCTTTTCTCCCACTATCACCTCGAGAGTTCAGCAGGAAAGGATCATCAAGCTATGAGCATTTTCAACTTTCAAAAAAAAAAAAATTCAATTTCTCCACTAACCACAAAGACAAACAAAAGGACAACTTCTTTAAAATTACCTTTCATCTACAGGAGAGGGCTGTCAAAATGCAAATGAATCCACAAACACCTTTACAGATCTGTGGGAAATTTGGTACTTCCAAAACAAGACCTGATAACCCAATTTCTGTGAAGGGAACGCCATCCTGTGAAAACTGTTTTTAGAGGGCCAATACTGGGGAAACTTTGAGAAAAAAAAAGCATTATAAAATATATTGTTGTTATAGTACAGCAGTCTGTCAGYGATAAAAATGGAGGTAGCCCTATAAAATACTCACAGAAGTACCTATATCAGATCTCCATACCAAACCAAATTCCCAGGCATTCCACTGAAGGACAATGTGGATTTCCTTCTCCACTCTCCAACCTCCCTTCCACAGACAGATATCAGACCACTGTAGCAGCTTGGTCCTTCAAAGGAGGGAAAGGGAATGAGAATGAGCTGCCAAAGTGGATTCAGAGAATCAACAGCAGGAAAAAAGGAGAACCTAGATTTGACACACTTCAATTCACTCTGTGACACTGCCTGCTTCCAAACCATTACAAGAACATTTTTCTGAAAGCCTTCATTTAAACTAATATTCATGTGCTTAAGAAATGTCAGGAACTAGAGAAGAAAATGTCCTAATTTTTGTCACTGTGTGAAAATAACTTTAAATCATTTTTTGCATAAATAATACATAAATCCTATACATCAACTTGAAGATGGCAAAAGGGAGTGTGGAGTGAAACCAGCTGGTCCCAGTTCCCTCTTTCACCTGGCATGAAGAGTGCACGTTTTCCTTGAGACTTAATCAAATTCGGATGACGGATGTTCAAATACTGGATATTCTCCTTTCTCTATTCCAGATTAAGGAGAACTACTGAAATATTAAATTCATTTGAAAAATGAAACTCATCTGAACTGTTGTTTTTGTCTTTGAAAAGGGCAGATTTCAGAGGCACAAAACATTCAAAGGAGCTGTTTCCATAAATTTAGCATCTCACAGAGACAATGAACGGATGGAGAATTCCACTTGTCAAACTGTTTTTTTATGGCTGCTCTGTTAGATTGCAGCTGGTAGAGTTGATAAACAGCCAGCCCACAAATCTCCACACTTTTACCACTCCATTTGAGAAGCTATTTGTGCCCAAGATGCAGTCAGTCAGCCCAAACAACTGAAAAAAATAGACTCCTGAGCTCTCCTGAAGCAGCTCGCCTGCTGAGCCGTGGAGGCTATATCGTTCTTCAGAATTATCCTGGTCTTTTTCTCCTTGTTGGAGGAACAAACCACTGACAAATAATCATTCTCTGTCATAGCTATTCTCCTACCACACTCAAACCTTCAGATAACATTGCAGGATAAGATTGCAGATTGAATGTGTATTTTGGCATTGGAAAGAGTTTTTGACATTCCCACTGTCCTCCAAATCTTCTCTCCTTATTTTTTATGCTGGTAGTTGCCTCGGTTTTGCTTTGTGGAAGGGAGGTTCTCTTACATTTAACTCTCTTACCTTTGAGCAATGTCCAGTGTAGAAGACTGACCTGGGTTATTTGCTCATTTTACATAAACAGCAGCTGAAACGCCAGGACTTGATTCCAGCCTCACTTCTCCCTGTTTTACAGCACGACAAAGAAACAGCCTTCATTACTTCTGTGGTGTGCCAATAAGATGATAAAGTTCAAAACACATCATCCTATGCATGAGTCTAATTTATTCCTCTGGATTACTGGGAAACTGWTTTTTGTCATACCTATATACACAGTCTATATGGGATTTTTACTGTTTCCAGAACTGGAACCCTGCCTGGCTCTACTAGATGTCTTCCCCTCACCCTTGCAGACTCAAGCCTTATCTAGTTGGAGTTTATGGCAGATAAAATAACCCCATTTGACCAAATGCTCAATCTCACTGTTAGTTCAGGCAGAGATTAGARTCACACTCTGCACTTTGGGGTGGGTCATGTCTCATTAGCGCTTTCAGTATAAACTCTATCCTAAAACTTCATTCAAAGATGAAGCGTGATTGGCGTATAAGTTCCATACTTTAAAATCTTTAATAAAAAAGTTCAAAACAGTTTGATTATTTTTAAACTGTAAGAAGAAGAATAAAAACAAAATAAAACCAAAACTCAATTCTCATTGTTAAATATACACACAGCAAAAAGCATTTTTGCTCTTTGAGGTTGAAAGTCACTTCACTTAGACTCTGCTTATTTGATTCACTCGAAGTCTCATGTAGGTGGAATCAGAGCTGCTGGGGAAAGAAAAACCTGAAAATTAGGAAGAGGACACAGACAGCATGACACAGTAAAGGGAAAGCTGAACTCATTTTCCCCCGCTATAAAAGCGTGATGTACTAATTGTATGGGATAATACCTCAGTCTTACTTTTGAGTCTTACTTTTCCTGGGTGGTGAATCTATTCTGTGACAAGAATAAGGTGTTTGCAATTCAGACAACCATCCTGAGTGTCATGGATTATATCAATGCCATCAGCATTTCAGGTTGAGTTGATTAGCATGCAACCCAGACAAGTGACCTGTTAGACTGCGACCATCACAGCAGGACTTCTGATTCCAGCACTGCTTCCAGAAGGCAGGCAACTTAAAACTGTTCAGCTAGAAAACTTGGCAGACTCTCAGTTTCATTCAGGTAGGCTTACTGAGGAACTTTCTAGATCAATATAATCAAAGAGAACTTATATAGGAGGCTCCCTTCTAATTCCAGCCTGCAAGAAAACTACACTTAGAGATACTGGCATTTGCTTTAGAGGCTGGTTTAAGACACGCTTCTCTGTTGTTTGCAAAAGATCAAACTGCTAAAGAAAGCAGCCTATTTACACTTTTGATAGCAACCTTTGCCCAAGCTGCATGGCAGAACTATTTTTCTCTGGCAGGTAAAACCCTATTGAGGAAACCAATTGACAGAGTATGTGTTCCCAGAGTAAGGTAAACTCTTGACATGGCTGGATCATGTTCTTCCTTGGCACTTGACATACCAAAAATACAATAGGATAAAAAAAATTGCTGTACTTTTTATCACTGATGCCTAGAAAACCTTTCGAATCAGAGGAAGAGCTTCCAGCTTCAGCAAACAGCATGTTCTCTGCAATCAAGGCATCCAAGCTGCTGATAGAGAGCAAACTTCTTGTAAAAATCTTTCAGAGGGCTTATTAGTTTAGAGGCTGCAGATGTAATCCAGATTCAAACACCTGCAAAAATCACAAGGCTTTGAAATTGCCTGAAGTAGCACCTTTCTGGATGGCAAATATCATGTTGGTGGGTGAGAGAGAATTCACAGTGATGAGCTCTCTGGCATCTATTCCTTGGTTACTTCTGCCCGGCCCTTGGAGCATTTTCCGGTACAGCAAGTGTTCTAATATCTCAGATCTCAGCTTTCCTCTTCCTGCTACCAGAAACCAGTCAGGATTCTTATTTTCATGAGTTGTCATGTATTCTCTCTGCACTTCTGCCAACAGCAGGGGTGTGCAATGGCCCTAATGAATTTTGCAGGTTCACTTGCAAAAGAGCCAACTCTTTTAGCTACTTCATCTCGATACAAGTTGCATCAATTCCCTCACAGGCCAGTGAACACACCACGAAAAAACCTGACCTAGCAACTTCTTGCAGTATGGATTGGTAGTGAGATAAATTGTGGTAAAACCTTATTTTTCTAGGTTTTAAAAGAAAAATAACTAGGCTATGCACAAAGCAACCTTCTTTAGCCACAGGAAAAAGAAAAACTGTCAGTGAAACAGACAAAGTCAGGCTGCAACTGTGCTGCCAGACCTCCAGAAAGAATTGGAAATTTGTCCTCAAAACCTTAAACAAGGCAGGGGAGTGCCTTTGACACTGTTCCATCTGCATATGGGAGCGTCTCCATCTCCAGAAAGCAAGCTGCTACTAATTGCAGGATAGCAAGGAGTTTTAGAAGGAAATAAAAACTTAACTTGAGGTTTGTCAATACTTGTTGTCGGTATTTTTTTTTCTCATCTCATTGCTGTTTCCAGTAAAATCGTCTTGTCTCTACCCATGACTTTACCTTTTTGTGTCCCCAGTTCTCCTCTCCACACCACCACAGGCGGAGTGGGGCTGTGTGAGTGAGCAGCACATGGTCTGGGGTGTTTCAGTGGGAACACTAAATTGGGGAATACCATTCCTAAACCACAATAATCTGTTATACAAGAGTTGAGACTTATGACAAGATGCTGGTGATGTTCTCCAAGGTCTTGCCTGCCCTGAGCCTGGCTTGACCTCTGTGGAGTGGCTCCACTTGCACAGACTCAGGAGAGGAGTTTGCAGAATATTAGGAGGACAGTAACTTCTTTCTTATTTCCAGTTCAAAATGGCTCTTATGAACGCCATAAGCAAAATTATCCTTAGTACTGGTTTCTCAGCTATTATAGAAGAGAATGAGTGAGAAATTTACCATGAGAGGCAGTCAGGTGCCTAAGTTTAGGCAGCAGAAATAATGGAGAGGCTGCTACAGTCCAAGACTGTGCCAAAACCTCTGACAATCATTTTCCAATTGGCACACACGGAATAGGCATCTACAGAGAAGAACCACTGCAATTCAAATTATTAAAAAAAAAACCAAATCAACAAATCTGAAGTAATTTTGTGGCTATTTTTGCCAAAATGCCAACATGAAAACAGCTTAATTTTCTGAGATCACATGCAGAGCCTTGCACTGACAAGATATATTTCACACTTAGCTTTTACATTTTGTATGTAACAGCATGTAATCCACTGCAGTTTTATTCCACAACCTTAAAGAATTTCACACACATTAACTAATTACTCCTGACAAGACTCCTATGAGGTAGGTGTATAATTTGCATTTTATAGGTGAGGGATTTTAGACAGAAGAAAATATTCCTGTCTCATACTTGTGTAAGTCCATTGAAAAATAAATCTCTTAGCTAAGAGAGCTCCAGACTTGACTAAACCAATCAATGTCAAGGTTCCGTGCTGGAAATTTTGTTCTTTTCATTGATATCTGTGGTCAATCTAAAATATCACAATAACTTCCTCTGGTTCCTGTATGAAAACTTTCAGTGAAGGTCCCTTCCTTTCCTGAGTAGCTGCTTGAAACCTGGCACAATATAAGCCCTTGAGGAAACCAGGGCTTTGGGTTTAATGTCCTTAAAATCTGTCAAACTCTTTCCAAATAGGCATGGTTAGAAGTTTTTTGATGGATGTGCCTTCTCTGGCAGAGACTCTGCTGAGGGATGAGATGTCTCTAGCAGAACTGCTGGCAGGGACCAGGCAGGGGAAGCCCGGTGGTCTCTCTGGAGTGGCACCAAGCAGCTGGGATGTCTCAATTCCCAGCTAGGGAGGCATGGAATTCCCTGACTCTTAACCCTGTCCCTGACAGCTCCTCACTTAGGAAGCTGCTGGGCTCCACAGACTGCTGGAGACACATCCTTAGCCTTGCTTTGCTTCCCAGGCAGTCACCACACACGTGTAGCTCCAGGGGATAATATATAATTGATGAGGTACCTGGGAACAAGTATAGAGCCATTGCTTAAAGACCCGCACAAAGCATTTCACTTTGCTTCTCACATAAAACCCCTTCCACCCAAAATTTCTTTACATAAGCCTTTTTTAAAAAGTAAAATATAAATTGTTTTATTCCAATTAAATACTTTATTCTCTTATATATCTGTATTTAATACTAAAGCAAAATTACCATTTTCATCAGCGATCCATTGAGAAAAATACCATATTTCTTAATTTAGAACATCTAGAACTGTAATTAAGACTACTACTAACACTTCAAAGAAATTGCTTACTATGTTTACTGTTACCCAAATTTTGGATCAAGCTCAATTCCAATGCTGAAAAATGAAGACGTTGGAAAACTTAGGCAAGCAAAAGGGGGAGAAAAATCTCTTATTTTACAAGGGAAAGCCTCAATTTTGCTTTTCTACTGTCAGCAGTCTGTATCCAGATATGAGGATAATTACTCATGCACACCTACATCAACACAGTTGAACTTGATAGAATTTTTCCTATTTGGTCTTATTACTCAAGAGATTTCTAATTTATCACACCAAAACTATTACAGCTTCCGTTCTTCCAAACTCATGTTTAAAAAAAAAGAAAAAATCAGAAAAAATTCTAAAAATTATTTCAAGTATACTTGCCTGGAAAGTAACAGTAAGCATGAACTTGAGGAGAAGCTGGGAGGAATAGGAAGGAAAGATGGGTCAAATAAATTGGATTCCTCCCACTATATAACAAGAGCTGAAAAATAGGAGTGGATTTTTAACTTATTTTATGTGCATTAACAGAAAGTAAAATAGATGTGTTTTCTTGCAACCCACAAGTCTCTGCAACAGGGATTCTCCATATTCCAGGCAGGCAGCTAAAATGCCACCCTGTGATAGTACCTGAGGGCCTGTAAATAGTTTATTTCTTTTAGCTTTCATGGAAGGTGGTATGTTTTAGGTAAGCAAAATCCCCCTGATAAATTATTTCTGCAAAACCAAGGCATGTGTAAAGCGTTCACTTGTGTGCATTCTCTTTTCTTGCTTGTATTTTGCAAAATATGTGATGAAAGGTTTATTTACTCTGATTTTTCACCCTTCTGGAGTCAAAATGCAAGTCAACTGCTGCCTGACTTCTGCTCAGAAATGCAAAGATACAAAAAGCTAAAGAAATCTTTAAATATTAAAGGTTATAAACCCACCTAATACAGGCACGGCACTTCAACAATTTAATACAATGCATCGAGAAACAATAGACAACAGAGCATGTGGCATAAACATTCAATTTCAGCAGATGTTCTCTTTGCTACATTCAAGCCTTTTATTGTTTTCTGAGATATTTATGGAAGGCTCACTTCCACTGCAGTCCTGGGTGAGAAGTGACACTAGGATGCGCAGCACCATAAAAACAGCTCTGCAAGCTGACAAAATCCTGTGGTAAAGACCCACTGGAATAAACATTGTGTACAGGGAAAAGAAATGTGATAGATGTCAGTGAAAACTGCAGGAAATGTACTGTCTGCACACAGCATTCCCTGTGGCTAAGCCTATCACTCCCATTGGCACATGAAATGCTTATTCTCTGGGGGAAAAGCAAAGCATTAGACAGCTAGATCAGAAGAATGAAACAGAGATTCAAAGTTCTCGAGTGAGATAAGAGCAAAGCAGGCTTTACATGGTTGGTTGAGAATGGATGGAGTAACAGATGTATTTTGAGCGCTGCCTTTATAGAAAAGCAGTGTGTGGCTCTGAGACCCTGTTATGATCCGATTACAGGAGATGCCTCTGCCCGAATTAAGGTGCAAACGAGACCATCTGCCAAAGCCAATAGCAGGGAATTTATTTAACAGTAAATGAGTGTGAGGGAGAGAGATTGAAAGAAATAGAAAAGAGCAGGGTGGAGGAGAGAGAATGAGAGAGAGAGAGTGAGATTAAGCAGATGAGAGGTGAGGATCCAGCGGAGTCTTGTTGGTCTTTCTTCATCCTGGGCTTCTTGATGGTGGGGGTCCCGAGGTCATACATAACTCTTCACTATTTATACATTTTAGCAAGGAAAGGAATTAATGCTTATTGGCTACACAATTTTCCTATTGGTCAACAAGTGATTCCCTCATTTCCAATGCTAATTAGTCCCATTTGCAGTCTTTCTCTTCTTTCAAGTCGATGGTCAGGATCTCCCCCTGATGGAATTACTGTTTACTCAGACAGAGCTGATTTCAGCACAGTTGCTGAGTTGGCTTTCCTCGTGGCCCATAAATTCTGCATTCTTCATGTCCTTTATCAGTGATACATTCTTCTTCCCCAGATTTATTTACCTCCCCTTAGGCCTGAGACAGTCAGAGAGCAGCACCACCTTTATCTCGTCTCAAGTGCTTCTTTGGCTTAAACCTTTATCCTCTCTGTTCTCTTAATCTGATCCAGTTGAAAGCTGCTATAGACAGAACCAAGGCTTGTGAGGGAGCCTCAAGCATACTTCATCTCCTCCTGTCTCTGTTTCCAGGTGAAGCAAGACCAGGGCCCTTGGGAGTTCCTGGGTGTGTTCCAAAGGATTCCTCAGTCTCAAAAAGGTGGGTCACAGGACAACCTTCATCTTCTGGAAAACTAAAAGGACAAGATCAGCGCATTTTAAAAGCTGCATTAATTTCACCAATATTAATGTTTATTTTTCTGTTATTGGAATAGGGCAGTTAATAAAAAATCTTCACTGGAAAGAAAAACAACATTGTCTTGCTGCATTTATACACTCATAATGATCATGCATCCCAAAAAAGTAGAAGGGGAAAAATAATAGAAAATGACTTGCACCAGGAACCACTTGAGTCTCTCGGCTGTCGTTATAGTTATGGTATGCAAATAGATGTACACAGCTTAAAGCCTTGCTCTGATCTGCTCTCTTATTTCCCAAAGACACACTCAACACTAATGACTACCTGCGTGACACAATGGAACTCATAATTACTTTTCATTTAACAAAAACCAGCAAATGTTAATGAAGAGTTTTGAGTATTTCCCAGATCTCAAGATACTACTTCAGGTGTCTTAATCATCTTGTAAGCCTGCTTAGAGTAATAAAGATAAACCCAAGGACTGGTAGGAATTAGATACTTTTGGTGACCCCTAATTGTAAAACTTCGAGCAAAACAGCAGGGAAATAAAAATAAAAAACAAAGAAATAAAACCCCATGGAATGATATTCTAAATGACAGATGATTATAATGGAGCGCACGAGTGACAAATCTAAGGAGTATTTTTTCAATAGCTCAAAGACAAAAGTACATCAGTGAAGAGGCTTGAAATTTCATTGAGTAAACGGAGACAGAGAGGAAGAAATTATCTAAGACAAGGAAAAGACTGATAGAAAGAGAGGGAGTAAATTAATTTCACTGTAAGATAAAGAATGGTGCTATGAAAAAGGCAAAAGAAATGACAGCTGGGAAAGGGCACACAGGAAACTATATGCACAAATTGCAAATTATAAGTTTCAATGAGTTTTCCTAATTTCCTGACTTCAAGAAGGAAAGGGAGTGAAAAATGTAGGTGGGTTAGAAACTAGAATAAGAATAAAGACATAGTGGTTTAGATGAGCTCAAAGCTACTAAAGATTTCTGAGAAATCAGTTGAAAATTACTGTAAATTATTACCTTGTGAAATCTCTTATCTTTGGAAAATTAGTGGTGGTTGTATATGAGCTACTAGCAATAGTCAAAATATCTTCATGTTGTCAGCCGCATAAGAAATGCCAAAAAACAAACAGCTGTGAAAGAGTCTTAACTGACTTCTTCTGGAGGATTTGTTCTCAAGGTCAGTCAAGCAAATAAGTTGTTGTGAATTACCCATCAAGCCTTACAAATTTTTTTTATCCCTTTGAAAGTGTACAAAAAAGTTATTTTTCTAAATGTATTCGAGGGTATTTGTATAGTAACTCTCCTAATGCCAGAGCTATAGTTTATGACACTATAAATCTTCATCATGCAATGTTTGAACAGTGAGAATCATTGGCCAGTTTTATTGGTAGGCTTAGGATTATTCTTGCTGAGAAGACCACACTCTTAGAAGAGATTTGAAACTGCTGCATTCAATTAAAATGGCTTTTAGCAGCCTTATGCCTCAGTTTCCAATTAGCACAACAGAAACATCTCCTTTCCTGTTTGTAAGAATACATTTTTTATGTTGCTCTGTGACATATTCCACAGTGAAAATCGGCAGGTTAATTTATACATAAATGTGTAATTTCTGCCAGCAATCATGTTAGACAATTATCTTTGGGTTTTAAAATAAAAATAATTTATTATCAAATCCTTAGAGAGGCCATGAGACAAAGAAAGAGAAAGGAGAACCTGGTTTGATGAAAGTGTAAAAAGTAACTCACCCTAACTGTGCAGCTGTGCTGTCCTGGTCCTGTTCTGTGTAAAACCAATCTTTAATTAGAGATTTCCTAGGAAATATAAAGCCCCATGTTCAGTGTATTTAGTCTTCATAAAACCACTGAGCATAGTGTGGCAAACTGCTATTACTTGCAAGAAAGAACTGCAAAACGGCTAAAGAACCTAAAAAAACCGTTTAACATTTGTAGTCATAAGAGCTGTAGCAGATTACCAGCAGAGCCACTCAAAGAGGCTCTCAAGACCAGTTCATTCTCCTATTTTCTTTAACAGCTTTGCCACAAAACATTGGTGTGGACTCCTTAAGATCTGCTAAGGGCATGAAGCTGAATGGTACCGTCAGAAGAGAAGTAAAGATACCATTCAAAAACCTAAAGGACCTTGAAAGCAGAAATAATGAAATGGGTTGAGGCTAACCAACTGCAAGGGTCAATGCTGGCAAAGAACAACTTGGTTTGAGCTGGCTGCTCATACATTTCTGGCTGCTCGTACATTTAGGTTGAAATTCAGAAGGATGCTTTAAGCTGCAGGAGAACAAGGTTCAGTAACAGCTTTCTGAAACACTGCCTGAGTGACAGAAGAGCAGATTTCCAAGCCTGCTGGTGTTGAGGACTCCTCTTCTCTTGGATTCAGCCTCAAAGCCTGGGAATATTCACATATCAAAGCAAAGCTGTGTTCTGCTTTCCAAATTGTACTTTACTGATGGCATCTGGTAAAAGCAAGGAGATGATGATTACAAAATCTCCAGAATGACCTATGGTTCATAACTCTGTTTCTTGGTCTTGATGCAAATATGTTGTTCATCCAAGCAAGACATGAATCTTCTCTGGGGCATCTTCAAAACTGCAATGAACTCACACTTGAATTTAAAACCACCCCCAGCCTTAACTAATTTCTGCTTCAGTGCCCCAAATACGAAGCAGAATTTTAGAGAAAGAGTAGAATGTATTCATTCCTTCAGTATTAAAAAAGTAACCCAAAATTTATTATGCACATAAATCTTCCATGAAAGAATGAATCAATAAAGAAAAAGAAACATCATTTTACAATATTACAGTACTGAAAGAGGCTTAGAATAACTGTGAAAATGTGGGTAAAGAAACTATCATAGAATAGTTGCATCTGACCTACTCTTTGCACTCAAAATAAAAATGAAAAACATCAGAGGGGAGTAATTTTATTGGATGATCAAAAATGAGAAGTTCAGGATATAATCAAATAATATATCAGTAAACCTCCACACAAAGACAGGCTCTCTGCATAACTGGTATAGTCAGTGAGGGAGTATTTTTTCTTTGTTTGCTTTGTTTCCCTTTGAATGGTTCCCTTACATCAAAACAAAGAAGAAATTCAGAGATGACAATGAGCACAGTGAGTTATGTATTGTCAAATATACTCTGTTGAAGAGCATCTTTCTCAATGAATGAAGAAATAAATAAATCCTTAGCAAGGAGGAAAGGAATACAGATGAAATCTGGCTACTTCATTTTAATTGAGTTGACTATGTTTTAGTGACTCTGTATGAAACAAGTATAGAAAAATGGCACAGGAGGAAAAAAAGAAAGACGTTTTTGGATTTGGGGGACAATGGAAGGAGCAGGGATAATACTCTGCTCACAGTGACAGAAGGCTAAAAAATCTTTTCACTGAGTTTCAGCCAAGTTTTCAGCAAACAATGAGTAATGTTTTCTACAACATGAAGACCTTCCTGCAGGACTGAGACAAAGCACATTCAATAAGCAGTGTGCTTCACTTCATTATCTCGTGACTGAGTTTCCTCAAGCACTGTTAGATGGTGAAAAAGTTTAATCCTTTAAATGTCCTTTGGAAAGTGCATGAACACACAAACCTCCATCCTTACCTACACACAAATACACCCCTACACACAGTCCCTTACCTGGACACTGCGAAAACTGCACAGTTTTAATTTTTATACAGTAGAATTTTGATACAAAAACTGTGGATTTCATGTGCCTCAGCTAAGCATTAGTTATGTTATTCAAAAGGATAGACCCAAATTAAAATGGCTTTAGTCTAACCAAAGTTTTAAAAGAAAATATGCAAAATGTATTTTATTGATACCTTAAGGTATCAATAGGTATCAAAGCTTGAAGAGGGGTTTAATTCACTTAAAAGAGAAACATAACCACTGAGATCTTTGTAAACCTAATAAATCTGGAAGAGAATGGAGAAAAACCTTGAGGGAAATAACAGACTACATTAAACCTTGACGGAAGACTGACTCTGAAATTCACAAAGTGCAGTGTACAAATATGTCTACTTGGTGCTTTTTCTGGTCTTGCAGTTTACTCTAGATGAGATATGCTGCAAGGTCTAACTTCTGTGAACATTATATTAAATCAGAGGGTTGTGATACACACTTCAAATGGGATGAGCTTCATATCTTACAGACACAAATGCTACCCTAGCTTAATCGTCAGCAGACCATGGAGAGTTCTTGGTTCTATAAATTTTAACAGGTAGGTAATTGTGTCATCTCTATAGGTACTTGAAGTCATGCTTTCATTTCAAACAATGTAAATTCCCGAAACGTTGTTACAACCTTATTATCTACTCTGCCTGTTTGTTTTCCACCAGTTTCAATACTGCAAGCTTCCCATTATTTCAAACACAGAAGTGAGAGTTTTTGAATGGTGACAAATGTCTTATGATACTCTTCATGGAAATCATAAGCCCAGTTGTACTTTGTCTGCACATAATGAACTCCTTGATGATAATCATCTACTGCTAATACAGAACTCTCCACTTGAATAAAACTTTATGAATATTAAGTGGGGCAAATTCCCTACCTGGAAGAGTCGACTACATAAAAAGAGCCAGACAATATCTGTTTCTAACAACCCAAAGAAGGAAAGGAAGAATTACCTGAAAGACTTTCAGTTCAGACATTTAAGAATTATTATTGTTACTTCTGGTATCTGTTGTTCTGCACACCACGAGGGAAAAATATTGTCAAATCCTGCAGTGAAACTTCAAATTAAACAGTAGTCAAGATTTCATATAATTTTTATTTTTACCCTGTTCCAGTAATTTTTGTTGTTTATTCCAGGAATAGTCCCATTGATTTCAATGAAAATTCTCAGTGGAGCAACCTGGAGCTTTTGTACTATTCACAGTAAGGATAACAGAATCTCCTTTGCAATTATTTCAGCTGAGAAGCATTTGCACACAGAACTTCAGCTAAATATACAAAAAGGATTTTAAGTATTCTTTTAAGAGATGGCAGAAATCATTTTTTTCACTTGCAGGTGTCAGAACTATTTGTCCTTTTGACTACTTGCTGCTCCAGATTTGTAGGTGACCAGTCAACAGCATGTCATCAGGATATCATATAATCACACAAGGCAAGAGAAGAGAGAAAGCAGAGGAGGTGAGGGTGATTATCTTTGTCAAGGGCAGCAGTCATATCAAGAAAAGTGAGCTAGAGGCACACACCTTAAATTGATCAAGGGATGGCTCATTAGGAGCCTTGATTCTTACTGCTTCTGAGGTAGGGAAAGGGCAGAAGGCAGACAATAAAGGCTTGAGAAGACAGATGCAGGAGAAGCCACGGCAGCAGAGRGGTTTGGGAGATAAATAAAAGGAAAGAAAGGAGGAAAAAAATGACCTGAGATTGAGGTGGGAGATAGAAGAGTTTTGTTAACATAAGGTACCACAAGAGCATGATTTTAGGCAGTGCTGAGAGAAAGGCAAGAGCCCCCAAAATGCTTGAGAGAGGAGGAAACTGAAGGAACAGGTGAGACCCCCTCAGAGTAAGATTCGAGCGGAGCATACAATTCTGACACTGTGGTGAGTGGTGGCAGATGGGAAGAGGTAGGAGGGAAAAAAGGAGAAATGTTCAGAGATGATTCTGGGCACTGCAAAACAGAAAGAGACATCAGAAATGTCCGTATAAATTTCCTATGAAGACAGCAGTTTTATGACGTGGGTGAAAGGAAAGGAGAACTCTTTCTCATTATCTGTTTGTTTATGGGGTTCTTTAAATTATTTTTATTAACTTAATGTGTAATTGTGCTGCCTTGGAAAAGCTGTGATAACCTAGAAAAGGATTTGGAAAGGTTTCTCTGAATGCATTACCTGTTTGCTGACTAGGAGTTCCCAACACCAGTTAGGAAATAATCAACAAAAAAAAAGCTACTCAACGCATACTAACAAACTTTGTGCCCTTGAGATTCTGCAGCAGTGCAAACACAAACTAACTACAATTCCAGTGAAATACAGATGTGTGTTAATATTAAAACAAACAAAAAGAAATCCAAGTTTGATATTAACAAGTAACTGAAGTAACTGGCTTTGTTTGCAGCAAGGATGCTTTCTGATGCTTTTTTTGGAGACAGTCTTCATCTATAGCTTTATATTAAAAATAAAGATTAGATTATGGTCTTTTAATCAATATCCTCATTGATTTTAATTAAAACCAAATGAAGAGATGTGGGAACTCATTCAAATAATATCTCAATTAGGCATTAAGGATTCACATGCAGTTCATACACTAACACTTGCATTGCAGGCAAAGTTTGGCAGAAACAGGGSAAATAATGGAGTCTGGGGCTTTCAGCTGCTGCTGAGCAAAGCAAAGACACCGTGTGACATGGAATCACCCCGGGACAGCCTGTGGTCACTTCTGCCAAAGGTATGTTGGACCACTCCTATGGGCTTCCTAGGAAAGCTCAGGCTGCTGCTGGGAAGAAGGCAAAGGACRTCTGCCAATGTAAATCTGTGCTCAAGGCCACCAAGGGTACCACAGCCRGCAGAGCCTCTGGTCCCAGGAGCTCTCTGCAGTTTGGGCAGCATCAGTTCCCCTTTCTGAGCCTCACAGGAAATACCTGTGGACATCCACGTGATGTATGCAGAGCTCCATCAGCACCACTGCCCCAAACTCTTCTCGTCAGGAAACCATCAGCACTCAGGAAATGGTTAGTGAAATGGAAAACAAACAACCTATTAAAACAAAACTAGATTAACACTTTTTTATAGTCCGCCATTACTACTTCATGCCAGATGGGAAACACAAGGAGTGTGCAGGTGAGATGCTGCCACCTGTCAAAACCAGGTCGTATAAAAACCTTCCTTTTATCATTGCTCCTTTGGAAGCATTAAGAAAGCCCGAGGCACTGGACTTTAATTTTGGAATTTCTTTTTCTTTCTGCTTATTACAMACCCACAGAGGCCAGGTGAAACTATGTGATATGAAATATTGAAATGTTTCAAGGGTCAGAGAAACAACACCCTCTACAAAATATTAACATGTGATCACAGGCAGACATACTCAGTGCATTTTATTCAACAGAAGTGGTGACAACAGTGAAATGCAGACGTTGAAACAACTTCCAGGAAATTTGAAAATAAAGTAGCACATATAAAATGTCATTCCAAAAAACTCTAGGCTATATAGTACCACAAACTAAGTGCTTCCTTCCAGTTTAGCTGGAATGCAGACAGAAKGCAAAAGATGAAAAGCAACAGTGACATGAAGGTTAGCACCATGTCACAACAGAGGCACCTCAGGACAGTATGCCAGAATGAGAAAATAGAGTGGTCTAATTTTATATAAATATATTTATATAATCTGAGATGTCTTTACATATGTTTATACACACAAGCATGAACACAAATTCACTTCAAATGCATACACACTGCTGAATAAACATACCACATCTGTGAGCACACCATATGACCCCARTCAAGCTCTTCAAACAGCCCCAAGGGATGTGAACATCATTGGAAAGCCCAGGAAGTCGTGTGCTTTTCTTTCAGAGTGCCTTAGAGAATGCAGACTTTGGGAAATTCAAATCAAAGCTCATCTAAAAAAGCCTACTTTTTGGCCGACATTGCAGCTTGTCAGCAGAAGTCATCAGAGGGGCCCTTGGTGGTGCATGTGGCTCTTTCCAGGAGCTGGCAGAGGGATGCTCCCCTCTCCAGGGCTCAGCCAGCCCGGGTGCCAGTGGGCTCCTCACTTTCCACACCAGGGCACTGTCACAGCTATTTTGTTTCTGTGTCCCCTTCAGCTCTGAACACTCTTCTCTCTGAATTTCTGACTCCACAAGTGCCAAGATTATATTTAAAGGGTAGTTAACAGGCTTTTTGCTTAAAGTCTTCCTATCACTCGTATTTATAGCTTAATCCATCAACAGATTCTTGTTTCGGCCTTCTCATTTCAAAGCAAGCTTCTTTCCTGGGAAAAGAGATCACAGCTAAAGTGATGAGTTTTGTAAAGACATTCCAAAACAGCATTACAGGGAAAAAATCAAACCATCTCTGTGTTTCCTTATGCAAGTTTCATTAGCACCAGCTCACTGAGGCTCACAAAGCTTCCAGACACAGAAATAAAAGACTTTCTGACCAGAATCACTGTCACAGGTTCTTCTTAAGGCTGGGAAATGGGAACACACATGACAAAGCAAAGCAATGCCCCAAAGAGCTTTAAGTACATGCTATGGGGCTCCCCACAATTGGGGTATTTTTCTGAGCTGCAGTCTGGAAGCCAAATTTGTAAGGAATATTTAAGCTTTTAAGATGATTACAGGTGACTGTGCAGATTTATGAAAGGGTCTAATGGAGTTAAGTACCTTATTTCCCATGACGTTCAATGGTTTTTAGGCACTTCTCTCCTTATTAGATGCCACAATTTAATTTACCCTTTAGCTATATTTTTTTTTCAGAATACCAAAGTAAAACATTCTCTTACAGTAATTCTTCTAATTAAGTGTTGTTGACTCGAATATGCTAAAAAAATCTACAATCATGAGCATTTTTATTTGTCAGATATTTACCTGTTCATATAAGATATCGCACCTGCCTTTGCCATTTTCAGGTTCCCCATCTTAAAGTAGGAAMAAAMAGAAAATATTTTTATATTCCTGGGGTAAAAATCCTAAACATCTTGCTCCCCTCTAAAATGGCAACTCCTGTGAAAACCAGAAGTAACACAAATACTTGTATATTTTTGCAAAGTAATAAAAGACTCTGAGCTCTGCTCCTCAGTGAGCTGTCTGTTGCAAACTGTCACTTAAATATGAATCCATCATCGTCTTATGCATCCATGCTATAGACTTTTCCCCACAACCTCTGGGAAATGTGCCTTCTTCCCTGAACCTTTAACCAATAAAACAGATTTCTACCAGGCAGCTGTGAAATGTTTATGCGTGCTTAAAATCTTGCCGTCCTCAAGAACGCAGAAAACGCAGGGATTGCCATATCTGATCAGCTCAATGATCCATCTCAGCCACTCTCTCACCTCCAGCCCTTGCCAGGATCTGAAGGGAGCATAATGAAGCTGTTTTTAAAAGGGCGCTTGTTATCTCTGTGCAGCGTGCCCAAGATGCCATTTCCAAGGATCAAACAGGCTCTTCGTCTTAYTCAAATTACAGACAGGAGAAGACACAGCCATTATTTAGGACCTGTAGAATTCCAYGAATTAAGAAACTTGTTTGCACAAAATGTGATGAATGAAAGAGAATGATCCTTGCTTCACTGAGATCAGTTGAGTTACAGTGATCTGAGGCTCTGTTTCAAATCACCCAACTTGGAATCTTCAAAAGGGATTCTTCTTTTTCTTTGTTAGTTTTCAAACACAGGTAGCCATCTAATAAACTAATAATATTTTAGGGTAAATTCTTAAGTGGGTTGTCAATGATGATTTATTGCTATTCTCAGGAAGAAGATGAAAATATTTTGAAAACAAACAGAAACTTGCAGGGAGGTGTTCACATCAGATGGTTGCAGCAATATATTGAGACTTCTTTCTTCTAATAGAAAAGTATCCTCAGCATATTTCTATACTTTTTACTGGACATCCATTTTGCAATACAAATAAGGCATTGATTAGGGACACATTCAGATTTCAGGCATGGCTTGACTATGAAAATTCTTTACTCTGTGACAATATTAAAAAAATACCCAAATGAACAAAACCCACCAAAAACATGCACATGTTCAAAAGCTTTTTATATTCTGACATGTGGCACGAATTTAGGTTTTCAGAGTGGCAGAATTCTCCCAGAGCATGCATGTCTTGACCCATAAAAAAAAATATTAGATAATACAAAGATGGTTTAAATAATTCCAAGAGCCCCAAAATCTTGCTGACTCTCCCTTAAGTTTCCCTGGAGGCTGGAACTTGCATTGGATAAACAAGGCTAAAGCTAAAGCAGCATCGGAAGTAGAAAATCTGTCCCTTCATTTCCTCTTCTGCTGTCTCAATCCTGCCTTGAGATGCTGAACTATCTGATTAAGGTATTTAGGCACTTTTTTCTTGTTACCTGTTGGCTCTCAAAGGAGAAGAAAACCACAAATCTGTTAAATCAAACAACCAYCAATTCCATGAAGAAACAGATTATTGTCTCAGCAAAACTAGCGTCAAACTGAGATCAGAACTGAGCCCAGCAAAATTGTGTTTGGGCTGTAGCTAGAGCTAGCAAATAAACCTAGTAGCAAATTTTAGGCAGAAATATTTAATAAGGTCATTTCTTAGCTGCAGTAGCCTATGGTTCCAAGATTAAGTATTTAGTCAAGAAGTGAGCTGGGTTTGTAGCTCTTTTCCCCAAAATTTTTCTCTGCTGTCATTTACCTGTGAGAGCACTTTGAAGCCTTGTGCCCGTGATTTAAGGTGATTTTCTGCAAAGTCAGGAAAGATTGCTGTGATTCCTTGGGAGTTATTTATGTCTTTGGGGAATGAACGCAGTATGTGCATATGTGTGTTTGTATATATATATGTAAATATAAATATATGCAAATCCGCATTCCTGAATGGAGGAAGCTGATTCAGAAATAACCTCTCATTTTCTTAATTGTTACCTGATGGGAGCTATAGAGGAAAAACTGCATTTCTGTGTCAGATCGAGTGGTAGAAGTACTACAAATAAATTAATATTTTCAACCTAGGTTTTTAAAATTCATGCAATTTCAGACATCTTACAGTGTCAGAACACTTTCTTTTCATTGTAAATCAGATATTCTTTAAATAAGTCAGACCAAGCAAACCAAAAAAAGGAAGGATTTAGGACCTGTGGCTACTTTCAAGAACGGTCGAAGTGAATTACACAAACATTTTATTTTGCCTGGGTACCACATCTCCTTCCAGCAGATGCAGTTTTGATGCCAGTTTATTATTTCAAGGAAGTGTTGAGGTAACCTAGGCAGCAAAAGAGATGCTGCCCAGGCTGCAAACGCACTTCTTGAAGACAGAAATGGAGCCACAGTGGGTCAGTACTGACAACAAAACCCAAATTTTCTTCCTCAGAAATAGTTTCATTGTCCATAGCACCCCTTTCCATGCACTATAGACGTTTGTTTTCTCAGAACAGCAACCTCCCTCTGGAAGAAATGGCAGGAGGAGAATCCTGTGTTTAGGAGACACTCTGAGGGAGCTGTGTATCCCCAAACCAACTCAGACCTAGCAATTCAGAGATTAAAAATGCACAGCATCTTGAACAGAAGCAAGCAGCAGATGGGAAACCATTATGAATCACAAGGGCAGCAAACCATTGCAACTCTCAGAAGGAGGTAAGCAACCACAACAGAAGACCAASTTCTTTTCTGCATATAAAGTCTTAAAACTAACCTGAGTCAAGAAAAACAGAGAAATCCAAACAACCTGGAGTCCTGCAGGATTATACTTCAAAGAGACTCCACTTCTTATAGAAAGAATCTCAGATTTTGAAGGGTGACATAAATTTTCTCTTCATTTCTTAGCCTGCTCTTTTCAAATKGGCTGTCACAATCCACAGGAAAAACCAAATCAATAACACATAATAGAAACCCCGAAATTATATAAAGATGGTAGAAACAATGAATTGACAGCAGAAAATACCCAAATCCATAGACAAATATGTTGTAAAACTCAATTCAACAGGCAGCTGATCAAAGAGAATGTTCCTGGTATGGAATTAACACTTACCCAAATAGAGAAATAAAAACTTGTTTCTTGTATATGGCCTAACATCATTAAAAATAAAAACAAAACCAAAAAAAACCACAGCAACAACAACCAAACCCAAACAAACAAATAAACCACCAAACAAAAAAAATATCGAACACCACAAACGAGAATCCTATGCACTTCCCATCTGGTGAATGTTTTACTTGCAAGGTCCTGAAGGCTTCTTTGCCTAGTTTGCCTACCAAATGCTTGACAGGAGCACTATTTTTTTTTTTTTTTTCAGTTTATTTCATGCGCTTGAGGCTAGGAAGTCTCTTCTTTAATTTAATTCCTTGTGTCCTGGTCATGACTGGTAGTGACCAATGTTTCGTAGACATCTCCTCTTCAAACTCTCAGAAAGGGCTTGAACTATTTCAAGATTACTGAATAACGATAGTTTATTTTATTAAAACCCTTTAAAAGGAATTTTTCTCTGACTTACCTTCCATTGTAGAATATTAAGTCAATGGAAATGCAGGAAAGAGTCTTATACTTAAATTTTATTACATCTCTCCTTCTAAATTTAGTGTAAAGGAGAAGAAACACAGTGTCACACATTTGTTCTCAGAGACAACCGAAATCTGTTCTTTGTGCTGACTTCTTCCACACTGAGAGGCAATATGGTACAAGAGACACTCTTACCTCCTGGGAATTTAACCCAGCTTCCAGTCCTCAGCCTGGATTATTTGTTGTGATTCAATAAGATGCATTCTGTACCTAATAAACCATTTAATTCAAATAATTATTGCACTGTTCAACTAAAATTGGAGTGATAATAGTATGTGGATTCCTCTACTGAACTCCTTCCCTCTGTAACAGTGTCACACAGCAATGTCATTTGAAGTAATCACTTTAGTTTAATAGCTCAGGAACCATAAATTATTTAAAAATACATTAAATGAATTAAAGTGACATAAAACAATCTGCACTGAAAGGGGAGGGTGTTATTTTCAAGGTGGAAATGGCAAGAACACTGTCTCACCCAGCAAGGTAGAGGGATGGGATACGGAGCACCTCTCTGCAAAACCTAAAATTCTACACAATATACAAAGAATTGTTTCAAGATTTAGGAATTTGCCTTAGAGGCCAAATGGATGTTCCTGCAATTTGAGCAAATAAGACTGAAGAATGACCTGAGCTGATAAATTACCCTCCCCATACATTTATTTTAAAAATATCTAAAAAAAATCAGTAGACTAGAGATCACACAACCCAAAAACAGCTACCAAGCACAGCAAACACAGGCGTGCTTTTGTTTCATTGTCCATGATGTGGTTCTAAAAAGTGCTTTGTTCTCTAAAATGCTAAAACCAAAAGCATCAACAGTTATTATTTCTTAAGCACCATTCAGAAAGACTTTTGTCAAGGACAGAGAAAATGTTGAATACTAAATGGGTTCTACCGTAGAAGGAACCTCTCAAAGTTTTCTTCAAGGAGAACTGCTTATTTTTTTTCCTCTATTTCAAAGTTCCCTGAGTTTCATTATCACTGGTGCTGCTTCCTCAACACTCTAGTTTTGTCTTCTGCTGGCCTCTTGGAATTTAATTCCCTTTGGCTGCCAAAAGGCCGGTTGTGATCTCAATGAGGAGGCAGTTGCAGCAAGGGCAGTGTAGAACCACATCATTTCGGCATTATCGTGGAGATCTTGGTGACAAAAACAACCCAGAATTCTGGGGAACCACAATGCTCTAAAGCATCAGCAGCACTGCAGAACTAAAGAGTGAATCTAAATGAGAATAATTGCTTTGAAGTCACACATCTGCAGTGACCGAAAAGCCAAACCCCTCACAGCATTTCCTCATTTAGGCAGACTGCGACAAGCAGAAGAGTGGGAGATTTGAGTTCATGTCTGCATGGCAACCAGGTAAGAGAATACAATATTTTGAAGCAGATTACTGACTGATCTTCCAGAAACTATATTTTTGTGAAATATATCCAGCAGTGTGACCCACATCCAACATCCAYTGCCCCTGAGAAGTGAACACATCCAGAGACAGAATGCCCTCAGGCAAACAGGCTACCCCCTGGACTAGCAGAGGTCTCTGGACTCAAATCAGGCTTTTGAAATAAAAGTTGCAAGGTTAAAGCACAGAGCAAAGTCACACATTTTTAAGCCAGAAAAGAGCATCAGTCTGGTCTGACCTTCCATGAAACAGAGGCACGGTGTTTTCCGGACTGCTGAAAGGTTTGCCTTTGCTTGGTACTGCAACACAAGAAATTATCTTTTCAGCATGGCAGTGGATGCTTGGCTAGTAAAGACAAAAAATGGCTTTCCCTAGAACAGAGCACCTCCTGCTATTTATAGCTGTTACAGGAATAGAGATTTGTGCTTTTTTTTGACACTGGTCCAACATTAGTGCATTTATTTGACACATCAAAATTGGAAGCTTTACTACAGGCCTTAGTAAGAGACTGCGAATATTTTTGAGGTATCCTTCATAGCCTGGCCCCCATAAAAAGCACAGTCCAAAAAAWATCAAGCAAACAAAAAGGAACCCTTTAAATCCTCACCTCTATGAACCTACCCATCATATAACCAGACTTCTTCTTTCACTTGTCATTAGAATTATTTATTAAATCTCAAGCTCCAAGTAAAAGTGTCACACTGAAAGAGGAGATWAAAAAAACAAATTGACAGTGTGATGTCAAAAGAGAAGGGAAATATCCTCATTTTGAATGTTGACCAATCTTAATATATCAGAGATTAATTTGGTCTATTACAGCCTCRGGAAAGCATCTTGCTCCAGTTTATGTTCATAGGAAGACAAAATAAAAAAGAGCATGCAGCAAAAGCTTTTATACTTTCTCYCTTTCTGTCACCACACACCCACCCCATTTTCAATTTAATCTTTAAAGTGCCTGCTAACAATGGCTTTTAAAAAGTTCAGTTTGATTCAGGTAACTAGAAAAGGAGATTTCAGMGGTTCTGAATTGTTATAACTCACCAATCTTTTGTTGTTCCTGACTCTTTCAGGCAGGAAAATCTTACAGCATTTGAATCGTATGGCATGTAGATCACCTAATTTGTAGGTGGGTACTTGCAACTTTCTTGGATCAAAGCACTTTTAAACTGATTTAAACCAATAAAAATGTCTTTTAATTTGCAAACTGAATATAAATAGTGTGTTGGAATGCCAGACTAGTTCTAGAAAGTGAATGAACGTTTTTATCAGTAATGACTGGGTTGAAATGCTTTACATAAAAACTAGACAGCATCAGTTTGCAAAAAGAAGTCCTTGCCTAAGAATTTTCACAAAGGAAACAGCACACGGCAATTCAGACTGCTACAAATACCATCAAACAAAAGAAATGCCTGGGCCCAGAGGAAGTGATGAGGTGATAGGGAAGCATCAGGCCAGGGCATCAGCTCTGGTTAGACATGTCATTCTCGTCCTGGCTTGCTATAACTTTCTGTCAAACGGTTTAGTACATGTGCTTTAGCTTCCTCACAAAATGCTCATCATTTTATTTGTCTTTGAAAAGTTATTTTGTAGATATCAAAATGACCTTTCTAAAAGGTTGGAAGGAGGCTTTGCCTGTTCAATTACATAATCACCTGTAATTTAGATGATGCAGCATCATTGCTATGCTACTCGCTTCCTGGTTGATCCTGACAAAGTCACTCCAGTAGTTTTATGCCTCATTTCACCAGGAAAAAGTAATAATAGGAATACAGGAAAGGTAGAGGCACCCAGTTTTTCCTATCAGATCTCTTCCCACTCCTGTCTGTAATCTACAGTGCTGCAGGTGCTGTTCTCTGCTTGTGGGATGATGACATGAGCATGATGTATTGAGAACTCATGGAACTAATTAATTGAGCCTTTTACTCTGATGATATGGCTTATGTTGAGGAGGGTCCATCTGGAATAATTTAATTGTTTCTTTATTCTTTATTTCTTTATTCTTTTTTCTTTACCACCTGACTACTTGGTATCAATTTCAGCATGAATACACACGAGGCACAGCCATTAATGTGAAGGTGGTAATTCATGACCATTTGGGATGGGCAGGCCGCCTATGTTTCTCTTCAGCATTTGAATTAAGAGCCCTGTCTGCAGTGTGTATCTTTTCAAGTAAAGATTTTCCATGCTCCTGTCTATGGTATTCATTTAATTTATGGAAAGTTTCCTGTTATGTCCCAGTACAAATTCATATAGCATCAATATTCATATAAATTTATAACAGCAGGTTCAAAATAACAGTACACAGAATACATTAGCATTCCTCTTCCATCTTGCAGGCAAGAGAAATACATTATGAAGCAGACCCAAAAGATTCACATAAAAGTACATTATTTTTGCTCAAGAAGTGTTTGCTATTTCGTTATTCTTAAACAGACGCAAATTTAAAGTTACATTTGCTGTAATTAGAAAAAGGTAAGACTGGGGCTTTGAGAACTCTTTCTCCATTATGGGAAGACATCCTTGCAGCTCAAACCTGCTGTTGACAAAGACAGAAGCTGACCTAAGAAAAGCTGATGCCTGCTGGGAAAACTGCATGTACCCATGGATGAGACCTGTCAACAGAGTTTGCATTGATAAGGTCAGACAGATTTCAGAGCTGGTTTTGTTTATGGTTTTTTGATTTTTTTGTGGGTTTGCTTTGGTTTTTTAACTATCCTTGCATTTGAGAAGCTATTCTGATCAGAACAAGAGCAATTTTAGGTGACAACAACTTCTAAAGAACCATTCTGTTTCCAAGACTAATCAACTTAGCACATTCCCAGTAATGTGGACAACAGTCCCTGTACCATCTTTGTAACAAATTTAGTTTAACCATAAGGCATAGATTGGGAATTATACCAATCACAGGTCAGAGCAACACCAGGTATTCCAAAAAGCTTCAATACCTACCCAAATCACAAATTGTTTTTCAATTCTTCTCGGAATTTTCTTCTGGAAAAACATTGTTCAAGCTGCTACCAGCACTGGTCTATCTTACTACTCTTAACCCAAGAACATCTGGAAGGACATACCCTGCTGGACATTATACTGATGATCTTTTCTCTTTTCTCTTTTTCCCTTACAAAAAATCTGCCATCTCCATTGTGATGAGAACAGATAGTAATGCCCACTGAAAATACTTAATGACCAGCTCCTGTTATTCAAGAATGATCCCTCAAAATGACAAATGTTTAACTGGTATGTTTTCCAGTTGAAAACAGAGCCTTAAAAACTCAGAAAGCAACTCGGAAGCCTGGCTGTGTTAGATTGCTATTCTTGAGAAAGAAGGTGAGTTAAATACAACCTGGCATAGATCTGGTTAGGCAAGTGAACATGGCATTGTGCCAGTAACAATGGTTATCATTGTTACTTTCCATCATCACTCAGAAGTCAGAACTGTTATATTATTATCACAGAATAAGTTTAGCGCCCCACAGTTTTTTGCTTTATGCTGTGGAATTCAGTAAAACCAAATACTCTTTCACATTAAAATGCATTAAACTCCTGCTAGATAAAGCACCAGCCCTACTGGTAAAATGCACACAGCTCTAGAAACACACCCAAGTACTGTAAAAGAGAGCACTGGCTTCATTAAGTAACCACAAAAAGTCTGAGCTAAAAATGTTGAAATGAAGAGTATGTGCTCTGGAAAGCATTAGAAAGGAATGAGCACAGTCATCAGCAGGGAGCCAAAAGTGCCCTAATTTGCATGCTGTGGTACTCTCTGATCTGTAAATAAGAGCAATTAAATCAGAATACTGCTACTGTCTGAATATTGTTTTACAGTGGCCCATAAGAGCACGGGTTTCAGACTGTTTGTGCAGCTGCTGAGGCCTCTGCTTACCCTGCAGAATACTTCGTTATCTAGGGGATTTCTGCTCAGGCATGGGAAATACACACAGTTGACTCTGAGGCCACCAAAATATCAGAAACTCTGATATTTTTTTATTTCAGCAGAAATGTCTTAGATATGCAGGCTATGGACACGTCACCTCTACTGGGATCCAGTGGTTCTCTGGAGACAACCTCACTAATCTCAAATGTAGCACACAGGTACAAAAGCAAAAGATTTCTTATTTTGACAGGAGAGAAAGAAAATAAAACCAGCATTCACTGACCTTGTCTTAAATAAAAAGACAAATCAAAACCCCTCTACAAAAAAAATTCCAAGAATATTGTGACCAGATGATTCAAATCTTTTGCATACACAAAACCAGTAGCTATATGTGACACTAACAGAAATTACCTTTTAAAAGTGTTGCCCAGCATGACCAACGACTTTTTTTCCTGAAGTCGAATTGCTTCTAACCCTTCCTTAAAGTTTGGTAGAAAATAGACTCTTTTTTTTTTTTTCATTTGCACATGGCTCCCCAGCCATTCCTCTACTCTCCTGCCTCTCAGCCCAAGAAAACTGCTGCAAAACCTTTCTCATAATCCTTCTTAAGGGCTGGTCATACCTAAATAAACATCTCTTTATAGGACTCCCCTTATTTTCCTAGAGGGATAGGATTTCTTTGACTCTTTCTTTAGCCATTTGTACCAGCCCTGCCATTCTGCACAGATCCAGATACTGATTTTCTGCTACACTTTTGGCTATTGCAGCATCTCCCTTGTCCGTGTTCATTACTTTTCTTAGAACACTCTATTCCAATTATATTTCAGTTGAGTACAGTGACAGAAGAAATAGATCAATTTCTCCTGAAATGTTTCCATGCACTTTCAAAATGTAGATTATCATAGATCTTGGAAAGTCTATATTTGTTTCAAGCTTCATCTGGAATAATCACACGTTACATCTTTGCACTACACTTTCATGCATATATATGAATGAAATAAAGATAGATAGACACAAAAAAAAACCCTCCTTATGTTTTATTTCCTCCACGCTTCCTTTAATGTGGGAAATGCTTTTCCACATCAATATTAGAAGAAGCTGTCTTTTGAGTGCAAACTCTTCCACTGTGCCAGAATTTGTATCATTCCCTCCTCCTGAAGACACAGGTTCACCAAAAAATCACCCTGTAAAAGCAACATTCGGGATCTTCTTTCACACTGTTTTTTCTTTAGCAAATCTCTGCTCCTCCCTTTCATTAATCACAAGCAATCTTTATGTTTATTCCTTCTCAGTTTCTTCTCCAAAGGCCTCGTGCTGTTTCCACAGATCTATTCCTCTGATTGCATTTCCACRTACCATTCCACAGTTAGGACTAATGCTCTTAATGAATCTCACTTTTTTGTTTCCTGGTTTCTACTTTCAGATCACTCGACTTCAGGGGAAGGCAGACAGGACAGCTTTTCTTTTACTGTGGATCATTTTATCATTATCAGCAACACTTCTCTCTGTTTCCCTCTGTCTCCAGCACACATCATTTGATGAGCTCTGTTACTGAATCACCATGAAACAAATTGACATGTTCCACTATAATTTGCAGGGAAAGACGGCTTACACATAAAATAACTGGTTTTAAAAATCATAATTCAGTTTACATAGTAGTTATTAACAGCAGGCTCCTTTCACACTTCCTTTTATTTTCAGGTTGCCACTTTCTATCACATGTGGTTATACCTCTACTGAAAACACCCACAATCAACAACAACAATAAAGACCAGTTCTCAGAGTCTCCAGGCAGCTGGGGACTACTGATAGYAGTATGATTAAAGAGATTAAGTTTGTTGAAACCTATTTTTAACACCAGGAATTTTGCTTTTAAAAAACGAACCTTTAAAAATTCTTCAAAACTGCCATGAGTTCATTCCTTCATATCTGCATGGAGTAGGACAGGGTGCATTTCTATAAACACACAATCCAGGATTAGGGGTTTTTTTTAAATAAAAGAGTAAAATAAATTGAAAGAGTGTCTCAGCAAGTCCTCGAAATGACATAATTTTATATCCAAGATAGTCCACGTTTTGATATGTATTCTGAAGCAGATGGTAGATCTTGGAAGAAAATGAAGAATAAAGATTCAGCCACAGCAAAATGTTCCAGAAAATTAATGCAGATTATAATGTAAAAAAATTATAAAATATGCAAGATTGATGTATCAATCTTATCTATTTTAAAGTGAACTCGAGAGCTACACAGACATAAGGCCGCAAGTTCATGATCACAAAGAAGGTGCCATTACAAAGAGCTATAGAGGCTCTTCTCATTCTTCAATGAATGAGAATCACCCCTAGTTTAAATATTATGGTGCTGCTAATATTTACCAAGAACTGTAATTCCTGGAGTGCAAGTTCCAAAGAAGTCTCTTTGAGTTTGAAATCTGTTGGAAACTGAGATCCTAGAAGCTTGCTTAGATACCAGCATGAAGAAAGTAGAGCTTAATGTTACTCTGGAACTGTTAAGAAAAGTTCAGATTTCTCCACCCAAAGCAGTTTCCAATATCTTATTCCACATTTCCTCTAGTGACCTACAGAAWGCCTTGTGAATTCTAATTAAATTCCTGGTGATCCATAATTGAAAAGCACCATCAATACAGGGATTCTGAGCATCTCAAAAAAGGAAATGAGCTTGACCCTGCACCCTAGAAATGGAATGAATGATATTCAACCAGAAGATGAATGATATTCAGCTAGTTTCTGCACAATAAGCAATAAACAGGATTACCACTGCACCTTGGGAGATCATTTAGTGGCAGCTATAGAGAGGAAAATGTGGTGGTGCTACAAGCTGACTACAATGAGGGTGCACCATGCACCTTGCAGGCATGAATTCCTCCTATTCTAATAAAAAACTCTTAAGTCCTTGTACAGAATCTGCAATAGTTCTCTGCAGATGAGAAAAACAATACTCCAAATTCAAAAAAATAATAATATCTTTGTGAAGTGTATCATAAAAAGGAGGCAGTCAAAATCTCCAAAACGTGATTTTTATACTGCTTATGGCAACTACTGCATTGTCCTAAAATGTCTTATTTTCTAGAAGGTACAGAGAAGCTTTGCTCATTGTCTCATGAGAATAATATCTGCAATAAGAATATCTGCACAGGTTTCAAGGTAAAGACTGTAATAAAGTTAAACAAAAAGGTAGCATTTTATCTGATTTGAATAATCTTCAAAGACATTTTGATCTGTTTGAGAAATGCTTTTCCCCAAAGCATATGATGTGTTTCCTGGTTTATGATCATGGTCTTCCTAGCAAATATCCTTATTTCGTTACCTGGTTTAGATTATCTCAGAACAATAACACACACTTAACATCCAGGATTTACACTATACTAACTACTCTCAAAACTTTATTCTAACCTCTATGTTTTTAAAACTGAGGTACAAACGTGTGGCAAGCCTGCAGTTGGAAAAGTTGACCGCTTTTAAGTCAAAACAGAGAACGAAATTAAATGGCAGCATATTTTATAAAATAATACCTTGGTTAAGGTTTAACAACTTGTCTTAACCGTATAAAACTTTTGGTACATTGTTTTAAACATTTTGGGTTATGCAGGACAACATCATGTAATTACCTCAAACAATTTCCTATTGGCACCATCAGGCAAAAAAAAGGGCTTTTGTTCCCAGACAAAAAAAGGTACATTTTTTCTTTCTTGCAATGGAAGAGGATGTGTACTGAATCATACTGACACATTCTTGGCCCAACATGAAGCTGATATGATACTAAACTAACCTCAAATAGTAATTAGAAATTATTTCATTCCATGTAAGAAGCTGATTTAGTTTTAAAGGCTTTGCTTGGTAGGTAAACACGTATAAGGCATTTTATTAAGTCAAAGGGTATAAGAGTAGCAAAGCAGCAAAGCAAGTGCTATAACTGGTCTTGAACATACATAATTTAAGCCAATGTCAGACCATCTATGTTACAGAGAAAATTTAATTAGTTATTTTCTGTTTTGTACTACGCCAGTTACCAGCCAAGAAGGATTTATGTACTATTTTTGAGAGACAAGTGCTCAGTCTTTCACTACTTCTACTTGGAACACTTTAATGACTCAGCTAGACCTCCAAAACCCCTGCCTGAACCTGCTAAAAATGTCTGCTGTTTTTCAACAGATTTCTTTAAAGTGAATGTTCATTCAAAATGAAATTAATTTGTTCACTTTTTCCATGACAATATTCCCCAGCTTCCTGCTTCTGCGTTCACCTTTCTTGAACTCTCTGTTGGGTGTCAACCCTGTTGGTTTCTCTCTCCTGAAAGATACACCCTTCAAAGTTTTTTCCATTTCCAAGCTTCCGATTCCTGTCCTGATTGTCTCTCCACTTCTTTTCTTGGTCTCTCTTTTGAGGGCTGAGTTTTGTGTTCCCCACATGATTATTTCTGCAGTGCAGCACAGATATTGCCAATCTTGATCTAAACTAGATAATTCCCATAACCCAGTCTTGCCATAACAGCACAGAGCTCCACTTGGGCTATTTTCTTCCTCTTCTCCCCACTTCTTGTTTACATATTTGCCATACACTGGGATTTTGATTTTAAAAAAGTTTCTGGTTAAAGCACAATCTTGTTAAAGCTCTGGCACAACCAGCTGACACAACCAATCCTCTTATTTGGTTTTTTTAAACCCTCAGGGCTCCCTTCTACAAGCTCTCCACAAACCAGGTGGTTAAGAGGAGAAGCAAAAGAAAATAAACAATACATAAATCATAAAGATACTGCTGGTTTGTTTTTTTCTGTCAACTTGTTTTTCTCTCAATTATAATTACTACCTGTGTGAAACTGTAGGCTTGTACAAGGCACTGTTTGCGTTACAAGGGGAAGCATTTAGTYCAGAGTAGTACAATTCAGGCATCAAAACAAAATTCCTGCTATGTTTTATGCATAGTTGCTTTCTGCAACACGAATGTGCCAAAGAAAGTTAGGCACATTTTTTGCTKTCAGCTTAAACCCACATTTAAGGTAATTTGAAACAAAGCCTCAGGCTTCAGTCTTGCAGCTTGAGACCAATTCCATCTGTATTAATGAGCTCTATAATTGTCCTATATAACATAGCTTTCAAATCTGTAAACCTTTTAAAATTATTTAAATCTCATTTTAAACTTAGAGAAATACTTCATGGATTCTGCTTCCACTTACCAGAGAAGACTTCAATCTAAAAGTGTTTAAGCTGTATATCTTACACATCAAAATGGTTTTTAAAATCAAGTATTTGCAKTCAAGAATTAACTTTTTTTATTACGCAATTTTACTCCTCAGCAAAATAACCTTAGATGTAAACATGACATATTTTTATCTATCACTTTCTTAAACTTACAACCAGGCTCAAAAAGGTCACTTCAGCTCAGACATTTCAGACATGTTAATCAGAATGCACATGTAAAACAGGAGCAAGTGCACACAATGATTGCTTTAGTTGGCCTCAAAATCCAAGCTCTTCATGGCTCATCCTGCCTTTAAAATGCAGACGTAAAATGGTTGATCAAGATGCTTGTGTCTGACAGATCATTTTATTTTACAAAAAGATATGCTTGAATGAATGCATTTTCCCCAAATTCACTACACTCGTTATCTTAAAATAAGTGTTGTGATCTCGACATGTAAATTAGAGTGACTTTAAAGAAGCTTGATCCCATATTAAAGAAGCCAGTAGCTCAGATCCGTATTTCCTTCTCTGTTTCTGCAGACTACTTTAACAACTCTGACTAAAACCTTACCAAAATTCACTGAAAAGAAAAAAAGTTGTCTGCAAAAAACCAAAGTTCCTACAGACTTAAGCATTTTTTGAATCGCTACTTGACATTTTATATTTCCTAGCAAAACCARGAAAGTGCCAAGATCTGTTCCTAGCTATAACGGTGAAAACTGGGAGAAATTCAACTGATTGCAGAAGCRTATCCATGGATTTACATCAGCTATGGAATCCTTCCTCTGAATTTTTGCTACAYTGTTTATTCCCAGTGGATTCTAGTAATCCACAGGACATAAGGTGTGATAAAAACCTTTCAAATTTGTGTAGAACCATCTGAGTGGTCAGCTTCTCTCTCTGAAATTACTCTCACACCTATGTAAACTTGGCAGTGTTCACCAGATTTCCCACTTTGAGAAGTTAAAGAGAATCTCAGCTCATTCTGTTGTGGTGAATTCTGACACAGGAGTCATGGGTTCGTGTTTTATCTACACCTGCTTATGCCTTTGGTTTTGCCTATTCTGATGTGTTTACAGTGTACTCAGTGTAAGATTTTTATTTTTGTCTTTTACCTTTTTATTAATCAAAAGATACAGAAGTGGTTGATTTCGCTTGCTGTGCACAGCTGAAAYTGTCTGGCACTGATAAAAAGAAAGGATTACTGTAAGGGGTTATGAACCTTTACACCTAAATGTGTTAATATCCTTTAATATCCTTCAAATTCCCTTCTCACAACTACTTCCTAAAACTCAGAGGTCAAGAACACTGAATTGAAAGTTGAGAAACATACAGGTAAGTTTTAACTAAATCAACAGGTCTAATGATAACTACGCGAGATCAAAAATCTGCCTTGGAGTGAAGCAGGTTTCCTTTCATTTCTGTAAGCYTGAGGCCTTAATTCTCCAACTTCTTGCACCGACATTTTTGTGAGTAAATGTTAGCAGTGCGTTTTGCAGATGCAGAAGGCTTTGAGAAACGCCCAGCACTGAGGGAATCACGTTGAGAGCAGAGATCTCAAGGGAATATTTTTGATAGACTACATTGGAAGAACATAATTTCTTTGACCATGGCATTAAAGTTGTATATTACTGCACTCTACTTGCATGCTGCTATTCTGTTCTAAAGCCGATGGCAGCGTCACCGGATTAAAACAKGTTTCATTTTTTTTTCTATTCAGAACTTCTTGAAATCTTTCATGGAACATATTGTATCTAAGAAGGAAAGTGAAACAAAAGTCCTACTAAAAGACTACATTTTTTAGATTCCTATTTTTACAGTGGGCAAAGGATTTTTCATGTTGTTCATTTTATCTCTGTTTTTTTTCTTTTTTCAGGAAAGCATCAGACAGTGAGTCACACCCCTTAGGTTTATGCCTGTGTTTAAATGGAGGGAATGCATAAGAAGGACTCTGCTGTGCTGCCAACACAGTTCACTCCAGTTTTCTTCCCCGAGAACAGTAGCCCTGCCCCACCAAGAGGAGTGGGAAGACATCGTGCTGTCTGCCCCACGGACACTGCTATTGCTCTGCTAAATGAAGCACAATTCATCCAACTCAGAGGCAGCCAACATTCCACAACTTTTCCTTTAGCAGTGTCCTCCAAGTAGGAAGGATTGAGATTTTAGCACTCCTTTTTCTATTCTATGTCTTTTCCCAGCTTTGAGATGCTGGCTTTTCTCCTGGCATTCAAGACTTCCAAATAATGCAAACATCAAAATCCTGTTCACAAAGCAAAAAAGCATCCTCAATTCCCCCCAGCACCCTCATTTCCCATGACACAGCCTTGTCAAGCAGCCAATAAAATCCCAATCCTCTGCTGGTATCCATGGGTGTGTGAAGACATTATTTCATCTGCCCATTGCTGTAAATGCTTTGACTACATTCACATGCAAGGCACTTGTGCTGGGAGCTATTTACACTTGTTCAGCACCAAAACCCCCACCTCTGGCTGGGACTCATTGGCTGTGGCTCASGTCTGGCCTGTGTGGGCCAGGGAGAAATGTTTTCCTGCTTGTAGAAACACAGGCTAAGAAATGCCTAAATATATGAYGGAAGTAGGAGGCAGGAGTGAAAGAGAGAGAGAGCAAGAGAGAGAGAGAGTGTCTTACTGAGGACAGATCTTCCTGGAGTAGCAAACCTGGTTTTTCAGAATAGGAAAAAYATCTGATGGCTGCTTCTCTCATATTCTGAAAATACAGAGCTTATTTACGAAACAAACACACTGAAATTGTACCAAAAGTGTTACCAGTTCCTCCACCTACACAAAGTGTTCTCACAGGGTCTTTAACTTTGACTAGCTGGTCAGGTTAGTGGAGTCATGACAGCAAATTCAGCTCCTGTTGGTATTACAGTTTTCTTTCAACAGTATGAGATAGCAACATGCACATAAATTAATCAGTCTTTTCCTCAGTAGCACAAAACAGCTTTCCTGAGCTTATAAAAACAAGGCTACCCGTATATAAGCATTGTTCACCAAAGTCAAACCTGTATCATTGCATTTACAAAGCAGCACAAATCTGCCCAGACCCTCGGTGCTATTCTGTGCAGAAAGCTCAGCAGTTTGGCAGATCGCAGGCACAGATTCAATATCATGCTTTAGGGAATAAAATCTGCTATTCTTCAAAGTAAAGGTGCTATATTAAATGTAAGCAAATCAGATATGACCTGTAGAGGGTGCCATGGCAAGCTGTGTGTGAAAAGAGAAAATAATGACCAGCTGAGTTCTTAAACACRGAGTGAAAACATACATTCCACCTGAAAGGTATGATTAAATTCATAGAGAGGTCTGGGGTGTTGCTTTTTTTTTTCAACTGCTTTGGTCTCTTTCTTTACTAAGTCTAGATATACAGGCTGGAAAGGGGAAAAAAAAAAAAAGGAAAAAGAGCCAGTTAWAAATAAAGAACTGACGTGAGGAGAGCTGACAAAATATGAATACCATTCCAAGGAGCTTAATGTGTCATAGCTGCATAATAGAAAAGGGAGTGAAGTGCGTATGTGCCCCTGCTGCTTAACAGTAGGTTTGAAAGAGGCTGCAAAGGCAGCACAAGTGGAAAATTCCCTCATTGGCTGCTTTCCAAGGCATCTATTCAGCTTATGAAAAATATGACTTTTTATTTGATATCAAGTGTATGGATTGGGCTTTTTGTGGTTTTTCTACACGGAAACAATTGGAGAAGAGAGCAGGACAGTGGAACCCAGTATCTTCTGCCTTTCCCCCTGCCTCCTCCTACCCTGTCCTTTATTATTTTTAAACCTCTCATAAAATCTTCAAAAAGCTTTCTCCATACAGCATAGCCAGCTRTATATTTGATGAGTAGCTTTAAAAGGCAGTTCTGTGATGATCTTCCCTGGTCTCAGAGGTGAGCAGTAGCCTGGTAACCAGGGGCTGCTAAATACTGATACTTCGATTCAGTGCAGCTCTGCTAAGCCCGCCATCTTCCATCTCCAGGGGAATCACTGTATTAAATTTACATTAAAGACGGCTGTGTGACTGACCCAAGGGTCATATTAGCATTTTTACTCCRGTAAGCTGGTCAGCAGAACATTTCTGTACCATGGAAATTATTCCGGTACTCTATTGTTAGGAATTAAACATTTATGAGAAATTTTGTACGAGCATATTAGCAAGAATGAGCTGCTAAAAAGTACAGTAAGGGCAGAGCAGTAACAATATGTAGATCTGAGAGAGAAAATCARATTGAATTCTTTTCATCTCAGAATGAAAGTGGACACCAGGAAACCAGCAGGAACGTGACTGAAAGGAAGCCTCTATTTACTGGAAGAGACACTACAAAAGTAATGGTGACAAATGTGCTCAAAGCCCCCTRTTCTGCTGTACTCACTGGGCTCTGTTCTTATGCAGACCCTTTCATCAGATTCAAAGTTTGTCAGTGTAAAGCAGCTAAATATTATGAGGCAGATTCTCCATTTTCAGATGAGCACAGCATGCAGAGCTACCTGGATTTTATACCCTTGAGATTCAAGGGTCAGTCACAAAACAGGCAAGGGACTAATTGACATTTATTCTGTACTTGAAAGGAAACAAACAACCATATGTTTAAAAGGATCAGCTGGGAAAAGACAGTAGAAAATAGAAATATAGATAACTCACAGCTGCATAAGTGCARGAGGAATGAAAAGGATCCAGCACAACTTGGCATTCAGAACCGAATAACAATGACCCTCACAGCCCATTAATATCTATTTGTCTGTACCCTGGATAATTCCATGTAGATGAGAATGACCAAAAAACCACACTTAACAATCTAATAAGCACTGAAAAGCACATTTCTTTGCAGTGAACAATAAATTTAAGACCAGTCCAGCTAGAATACTACTAAATTTAAAGGAACTTTGCCTACTCTATGCCTCCCCCTGCCTCTGATTTTTGTACTTTTTATCTCTAAAACTTCCTCCTAGGATAAAAGCTTTCACTGGCAAGGTGACATCAACAYGCTAAGGTAATTTGAAGAATGTCTCTTCTCCATTTCTAGAAAAAAAAAAAGGGCTGACTGGGTGACTTCCAAGCTGGGAACCTGGCTCTGTAGACACTAGCTCCTGGCTTGTGCTTCTGTATCAACTGCCCATATGTAAAATGAGAAAGGAATCACTCTTGGATACTTCAGAGTTTTAAGAGAATACCTCTTATTCTCTTAAGTAAGATGACACAATGTTTGGAAAGGGGATTATCAGACTTTTGTCAGATATTTCCTGGTTGGATCTAGAAGGAAAAGGATGACTTCTAACAACAGGAGAGGCAGAAGAAAGTAAGTGCTCCCAGACATGAAGCAAGGGAAACAAAATACAGCTATTCCCATCAGATATGCTGTGCCAGTTCCTGGAATATCTTCGCAATTTTACAATCCCACAGACAATAATCTATTGGTTAAATAATGTGCTAAAAAAAAAATGAAGAAGATTCATATGTGTCTATACAAAAGAAAAAGTTTAGGAGGAACTTTCTAAGCTCTAATCAAGACAAAAACCTCTTTAAAACACATTCCCTGATTTTAGCAGTAGTGTGCCAACTTCCAGACTAAAGCGATAAATTTGATGTGAGTGACTGACTTGAACTAAAGCCCTGTGTTCCGGAAGAAGCATGAAGACTGCACAATGAGCCTGTACCTACCTCTTTAGTAGGCTTTGAAAAAACACTCTTCAGGTACAAAAAAAAAAAAAAGTCCATTTAGCTTGCCATGTATTCATTTTCTCCTAGACTTTGGGTTTTCAGGGTTTGATTTTCATTTGCTTGTTTTCCTGGAGGTGGTTTCTTTTTTGGGGGGGGGGGTTTATCTTTGGGCTTATTCTTTGCTGTTTTCTCTTCCAGGCTTGTCTCACGATAGTCATACCTTGTTTTTCTAAGGGTGGTCATTTTTTTCTCATTCTCTCTGTTTAGCATCATCATTCCTAGCAACAAATGCTTGCTTACATTCAGACTCCTGGCCATCTAAAATCTGATTCAGACYGGAATACATAAAGACTGAAAGTCTTTCGAAAGTGTTTAAGACACACAGCTACTACAAATGCATGCACAGTCTTCCTGGAATGACATGACACTTCAGCTGGAGCCAGGACAATAGAATGTGGAAGGTAAGACAATGTCATGTTCACAGCACTGGAAAATTGCTATCGAGTACTGAAAGTGCTCTCAAACCCAGCCGTTGCGATACCGTGCCAGGCTTGGGGGAATTCAGCCTGTTTGCCTTCTGGGGGTGGCTGGGAACTGTCCCAAGCCCTGGCACAAAGCAGGAGGCACTAAAAAGCTGCTCTAACTCACACCTGAGCGCTCACCACTCCGCCAGCCTGTTCCAGCAGCAGGGACTGGCAGGGCTCGGAAGCGCTTTGGCTGCAGACCTTTCCTTCTCCAAACACCTCCCACAGCAAGGATAGACAGCAGAATAAAAAGCTTGATTCTTTGCCACAGGAAGTCCCTTTCCACTGAAGAACCCTCCTGGGACTGCATCCATGGCATTTTGATTGCTTTTGGCAACTGCAGGAGGTGGAAGGACATGGTTGAAACATGCCAATAGCAAGCGAATTCACAGCCTTCTACTCGGGGCTGCCATTCCACAGAAAAGCAAGGCTTAAAGCAACACTTCTAAAGTACACAAGAAAGTAATTTTAAATGTTTATTTTCTACTTCATTTTGGACATAATGGTTGAAAAGTTTTACAGTCTCSCTGAGCAAAAGTTTTGAATTTTCAAATCTTTTCAAAGAGTCAGATTTGAAAATAGGGAGGAATTTATCTTTTATCATTAACTACGTGATGATTTCAAAGGTATCAAAAACACCACTCATTTTCTTTTGGTTATTCACAAAGGAGTTAAGTTAGCAATAGTATTTGAAAGACCAATTAGCACTTAGAAGTTAAGGCTAGGCTTTAAGATGGGCTGTTTCCAAATGAACCACTATGATCAATTGGTGCAGTTTTCCTTTCTTCCACGAGAATGAAGGTTTTCAGAGTAAGAACATTCAGCTGGGTTGCAAAGTAAACTGTAACTGAGGAACAAGTGCCTCCCCCATTCACTCACAAGACGCAATCAGTAAATCTCCGTCCTCTGCTTGAAGGGGTTGGAACCTGTACCTCCTACCACCAAAGGAAAGACTCAGACAACCAGGCCRTGTAAAATTTCAAAAGTGGCATTTTGACAAATTCTATACTATCAATTGTTCCACTTTCCACGAGGAGTGTAGCAGGGAGAGAAAGAGTGGATAAACACGAGCAGGAACAGCCACATCCTGGTGATCTCAGTAGTCACCTAGGGAGGAGTTGACCCAGCAAGATCTTGTTTCGATGAATGCATAATGCTAAGTACATAGTGGAGTGCAGGCAGAAACYCACTTCATACTTCTCCCAGAGAGACCCCCAAGTCATTAGGCTGTGTCTTTTTTCCACTCCAGCCCAATGAATTATTAACTACTTAAAGTTAAAGCAGAGTGAAAACCTTCAAGTTGATGTGACTCACGGATCTGGCACTGCAGAGCAGCAGAGAGCTACGGCAGTCAGCTGCAAAATTGGAGGAGATGCTCTAACTTCGCGGGAAATGAATAAAAGGTTTCATGATCATTTCTTACTTTTTCACCAGTGTTTCATTGAGTGCTTTCTTCTACTCTTTCTCATACCAGAAGAAAATCAGCCTAGAGATAGATGCTGTCCTGCAGCACAATTTGGTAACTTTGCTTCTGAAAGGAGCAGGGCTTCAGCCATATCCCCCCAGTCCAGCACCTCTTGCTGGTTAAATCAAGCTTTTAAAGCACTGACTCTTCACGCACCCAGCACCCCTCCTGCATTACACAGAGGCCCTTGACACTCAGGACAGCAYAGCTGAGTACATCAGCCAACAAAGCATTTCAAAGCTGCAGTGCTGGTTGAGCACTGCCACCCACACCCACCAAGATGAACAAAGTGGATTTAAAAGCAATGAAGGATGTGGCTGCACTCTGCCTCTCTATGTAACATCAGTAATGATTCCCCTCCTCCTTTTCACTATGTGTTTCAAAGATCATGTTGGGTAACCTGAAAGGCTTGTGGCAAGCCATGGAATATCACGCTGCCTTCCYGCCTTTGTTAGTCGAGCCATAAAAGCACTCAGAAAAAGAAATTGTTTATATTTTTGTGCAGGATACAGACKACAAGTCTGACTTTAATATCATTCTCCAAGGTGTCACTTAAGATGTTTTGAACTTTCAGCAGGTGCTTTGTATAATCTCATATTGCTAATGATTTTAGGCAGCAACAAACAGCCAACTGTGCCTGACTCAGCAGTCTCTCACTTTCTATATATATCATCCAGATGAAAAATGCAGCATTTCCCTGCTGGCTGTTCCTTTGAAATTTGCCTTGTGCCTTCAAATAAACAGGGAGATCGGGGCATTTATAAGGGACAGGGGGAAAAAACAACAAAATCTTTTACTTTGAAGCTGTCACATTGAGGACTCTCAAACATCTGCCCGGAAACAAAAAAATTAAAGCCTAACTAAACCAAACCAGAAATGTACTGTTCTCAGAAACGTAGGTCACAGTTCTGCAGTCAGGTAGTTTTTGTGAACTGGAAGAGTGTTGGTAAAAGGTTACTATTTATTAAAGGACTATTTATCTACTGGAAGAGGTTGTGTGACTAAYCATAACTGAATTCCAACTTAACTGGTCAAGGCAAAGCAGATCCAAAATGCAGCAACAAACCATCTAAAATTCATATGACACTGGCCTACACAAAATATGCGTTTGATGAATTGAGGTGATGGCGGTTCACTCTGAAAAGCCAAATCTTTGCCTCACAGATAAGTTTTCTAGGATGTCTACTTTGCACCTGAATCTTCTGAGGCACGTGAAACAGATCATAGTACAATATATCATRGGAGTACTGCTCTTAACCTCTCCAAAGCAACAAAGAAGAAGCTCCAAAGAMTGGTTAATGCCATAAGAAACTCAAAAAGGTTGTAAATTTATTCTTTTGGTTTTGTTTTTGTTTATTTCCCTAGAGAAAGAGAACTGAAGAATTGAATGAGAATCCTGTGTTAAAGGAATTACAGAAAGTATGAGCTAAACCCAAGATGAATCTTTTTTAACCACAGGCAGTAGAGRCAATTAGCCCCAGAGAGGCAATTAGCTTTTGCATAATTTCACGGGAAAGTGAGAAGGAAAAAAATCAGTAGAGCCTGGAACTTATAGTTAACCTTCCCTTCATCCTTTAAAACAGAAAAGCTGGTGAGGAAAAGACTCGCCCTTGCTTTCTGTTGGAGAAACCATTGATTCTTCAAAAAATTTAGAATTATTTTTGTTTATCTATTTTAAACAAGACCCTCTGGTTCGCTGCTTCCTGATGTCTTCAGGTCTTTCCTCTTCGTTGTTCTGATTTYGAAAGCACCTCACACAGTCTCTGCATGTCCCAGACCAGTTATGCCAAGAGATTCTACAGCTCTGTGGTAATTCCAGTCATTCATCTCTCTAGTTCTCAGCTACCTTCACCTTCAAGGGTGGGTCATAACATCCTGTCATGTCAGAAAAAATTAGAAAACATAATAAATTTAAAATAAAGTCTTTCAAAGAGCAAAAATGAGTGGAGTACAAAAATCCTTTCAGCCCAAAGAAACGTGCTAAGTGAGGACTAAAATGGCAATGCACATTTGGAGTAGGCTCGTCAATACAGGGGAAATTAATACATCAGAAAATTAAAGAAAAGAAATGGGGTAAATACAAGTAGAAATGTTTATTAACAAAGCCATTTTCTTTTTTGGACAGGAAGAGACTCCTAGAGACCTGTGTGAGATCAAGGGAAAACAGGATGTGTTGAGTCAGAGAGTCCCCAGGGCGAGCAGGACTGAGCTGCTCCCTTCCCAAAGTCATTTCACACAACTGCTCTCAAATGCAGCTCTCTGACCAGCTTTGTGCACGAGCCCTCAGCTATAGAATCTAAGATCAGTCATGATCTTCTGTGGTGGTTTGGATAAAAGATTGCTTTCAGGTGTGTTTTACACCTTTCATTTCCCTGCTTTATGCCTTCCTTTTGCAACAGCCCTTTCAGCTTTGTAGCCATGAGCTTATCTCTTGTTTTAATCATACCTGTGGTTTCCAGTAGACTGATGTCAGTCTGACAGTCTCAAGACACAAGGCTTTTATGAAAATGACAAAATCCTAATAAACTGATGATGCTGACAAACCCTTTGGACAATCTTCAGTGAAAGCTACATTGGGCAATTCCAGAAGCCAGGTTAGACCTCCTGCTAACTTGAAGAAGTCCCTTGGAGAGTTGAACTGCACGTTACTAAATAAAACCAATTTACAGATTTTATTCAGTACCCTTTGACAAAGCCCAGACAATGTGTGGGGGGAGGGGGGAGGTATTAGTATACTTTTTGAGTTTCAGGCCTTCTTTCTGGGTGTTCATTAATAATTTTAATGTCTTGAGATTTTCAGTTCTTCAGAGCTTCAGTGGAAGAGGAAGTGCTACAGCAGTGGCGTGACGAGTGGTATCTGGGGTATTTGGAATCGGACAGCTGCAGGCTTCAAGACCAGCAGTAATTATGGCATTATAGGTGGGATTCTGGAGCTTGGATAAGCAGATTGGACATTAGGATTGTACAACAGATTAAAGTCAGACATAACTTGCAGTTACAAGGTTTCCAACAAGACACCTGCAGTACTTCAGTCCTACAATCTATCAGTTCCTATTCAACCACCTTTAGCTCTGTAACAGTATTAACCTTAACGTTGAGACACTTTAAATCTTAACATTCAGAAATTGCATCTGGGAAAGGAATACCTACTGCATTCCTTAAGTATTGCTAGAAGAGAGTGCACTACATGTCCTTCCACTTCCCAGTCTGGTGTCCTCAGTGTCAGGACTTTTWAAGAGGCTCTCAGCTTCAGCCTGTGTGCCCCTGCCAGCCCATGATCCTCCAACTCTCTCTGAGCCATAAACCACAGATGCTTCACACCCCCTGAATGCAAATGACTCATTTTCTAGTGATTCTGATGGATACTAAAACATCCCCTTGATGTCTTGTCCCTTCCTTTTGGAYGGGATTTTATGCTTTTTTAAAAACAAAATAAAACACACTCAAGCTTCAAGCTCCCCAGAAGAGGCTCGTAAATCTGCCATGGAAACTATTACCTGATAGATAGTTTAGAACAATATTTTACTACAACTATCCTACCTATTGATTTTTCTTCTAGTTTATCTTTGTGAACAGAAATGTTAATGATTTCTGTTCAGTAGATTTTACCTATTTTTCTATTTATGAACACACACGGTTCCTCCRCTTCATTACTTACAGGACTCTTGAGAATGTTTCTCCTGTAAGTAGATCATCTATTTGYTATGAACTGTAAATTCAGAGTGTAYAATCACTAAGTACTCTGTGAAGCTGAGTGGTGTTATTTCTTTCCTGAATGAGCCATTCGGAAACATGTGGATTTAAAACAGTGAAACCCACTTTGAAACAAATTTTAAAAATAAAAGAAAAAAGAAAAGAAAAATAAGTACTATTTAGTGAAAACCTTCAGAACCCAGCAATTTGTATGTGTGACAACCATGTGGCAAAAGGTAACCATGAAAAGGTGGACAGTGCAATGTTGCTGGATTTTTATTTTGAGCTTAGAATTWATGTTATCACTCTTCCTACTGCTGTTGTAAAGTAATGTAACTGCCTAAAGATTYACTTATGGTTTTCTGACACTTCTTCTTAGGCAAAGCATCCATTGAAAATGTCAACAAAAAATACCTAAACATGAAGGGCTATAAACCCCAAGATTAAAGTGAGGAATCCCACAAATGTCTCAAGTGCAAGCAGTCAGAACAAAGCATTTGAACACATCTTTTCGAGGGTGATTTTCACTGCCAATTAATGTAATCTGACAAAACTAGAGRCACAGACACTTCATAAGACGTTCTTACAACACAGTATGTAGAAACTGCTGTGCCCCTTCCTGTCTTACATACAAAACAGCAGCAATATGCTTGAGTCACTGAGAAAATCAGACAGATTTTTGCTCATAGAACCCATGTTAATGCACTGATTTGAAGGATATACTGCTTATGGAGAAAGCTGATACATTTCTAAGGCCCTGTGGCCTGGCTAATTTTTGTAAGTTCAAATTTTTTGAGATATGAGCYATGAAGCAACTCTTTGTTTGTGTCGGTCACAATGTTTTCCATCTGATGATTATTTTYGATTAAATGAATGAAACAACCACCACGTGTCATTACAAGGCCTGAAAAACACAAGCTCTAAAAGGATCAAGATCCATTCTAAATGATCAGTGGGGGAAKTTCAGCTGCTTTCAGTGCAGCCTGAAGTTCCAGCTGCATAACCAGGAGCAGATCCTCAGCTGGTGCAGAGCATTACAGGATTACTGAAGATGCTTTACGCCAGCCAAGCATCTGCTGCCAGCAATTTTGTAAAACTGCCCGCACTTCTCTGTGCATCAGCTGAGCAGCAGTGGATGTACTCCTTGTGTCCCAGCCTCCACTTGGAGCAGGGATGACACAAAACCAGTCATCTCCAGAGTACAGAGGTGAAAAGCCCTGCAGGGCTCGTGAGTGAGAGAGGACTGGCTGCGCTGAGAACTCCCACGGCACTTTGCTTAGAAAAGTCCTCCTGCAAAATGCAAAAAGGAGACGTGCTAATTCTTTGATTGCTGGTKCCAGGAGGAACAGAATGCAGGAAATCCAGTATCGAATGCATCAGCTTTTCTCTGACGCCTCGTCTGCCATCACCTAGAGCAGGAAAAAGACTGACCAGCAATGTCCAGGAAAAAATAATGTATTTTCAATTAGTTCTTGTGTTCAAACTCAAGAGCACCTCCTGAAATACTCTCTACAAATCTCCCCATTCCAAAGTAAACACAGTAAGTTAATCCTACCCAAATCTGTCTTTAATAAGAGAAGRAAAGCTACATTATTCATATTTGAAGTCAAGGAAAGATTTCTCCAGGGATGTTGGAGAAATTAGACATCAACTATGTTTACTCTTGCTGTGCCTTAGAGTAAGCACACCCATTTCTTTCACTTCTTGCACTGAGAAGTAACCAATAAAGCAAACAATACATATTGTTAGAAAATGAACAGAGGAAAAAACCAGAGATCATTCTACATGATCTATATGTCTCTACATATATACCCAGAGAATGCTAGTATTTTGAATAATTCAGGCCGTTCTGGCCCCACTTTCCAGAAGTCTATAGCAGAACTGGAAAATTTTCATTAAAAGAGCAACAAGAATGAGGTAAACACAGGACAGCTTCAGCATAAGGGATGYATAAATAGGCTATGGTCTACAACCTGAAACAGAGATGTCTAAGGGGAGTTCTGATGGTGGTCTATAAAATCATTTGTGTTAAAAAAAACCAAAAGRAACCAGCAGTTCCCCATCCTACCCACTGCAAACCATCAGCAAAGCCCACAGGCAGCAGGTTTAAACCCTATGTTAAACAATATCTGTTAGAATGTTACCTCCTTCCAGTATCCTTCTGCAATACTTGGAGGAAAATCCCTCGAAAATTGKTTTTTTACATAAGAGGGTGTAAAAGTACGTGCATGATACTASATTCCAAGTGTAATTTCCACATGCAAGTTTTAACTAATTCTGTCACTCCCTGTAGGGTCGCTGTTAAGCATTATAAAGCAGTGAGGTATTTTAAATGTTAAGAATGGTCCTTTCCAAATGGACCAGTCCTCTTCCCACCAAGGGAATGAGGAGTATCATGGCAAGGCCAGTTTTATCCTGGCACAAAGCCCCTGTGTGAACAGCACTGACTCCTCTTGGAGCTGCCAGCAGTGATGGGAGTGGGCCAGCAGCACCACAGTAAACAGCCATCCTACCACCAGCAGCAGATAATCCCAACGTCTGTACCCTTGGGAAAGCTGCTAGAGCAGCTGAGGACTCCGGGCTGGATCCTCTGCTTGTGTGATTTGCCGTAGTTTGATTTGCTCACTGAAGCGACTCTGATTCACACCCTTTCTTGGGTGTCCCATTGCTGCTTATTCAAGGGCAAAAAAATGCAGTGCTTTGGGGAAAGAAATAATTAGTATAAAATATAAACATTCTCTTTTGATACCAGTTTTTAAAATCTTTTTCACCTGAAATTCCCATAGTTAAGTTTCCCATTATTATGATTTGCTGTCTCAAGAAAAAAAAGCATTGCGTTTTTATAAGCAATTAGTATAGTATGAACTGGAAACTTAGGCAGCTTTATGCTGAAAATATTTTCTCCCAGGTGTGTCACATTTACTATGAGTTTTAATTCCATAGSAGAAATATTAGTTAATTAAAAGAAAAAATATTTGCAGATACTATAACAAAAGTTGGAAACTGATTGAGCAATCAAATCGGAAACTGGTTAAGCAATCAAATTGTCTCAAGAAGAGAAAAATGTCTTTGAAGAAAATATTATATTTACCTACCAATGTTAAAAAGCCATAATTTTAAAAGGAGAAGCAAGAAGAAAAGTTAAAATAGCATTATATTTTTCATTAAGTGGTCTAAAAATTCTTCTTGGCATTCTGCTAAACACAAAGGGCATTTTGCTTTATCAGTAAGTAATGATATTTACTTTTATCTTTTCTGTCAAAATGAGCACCTTTGAACTTAGATGGCTTCACAACATCCACTATCAACATATTATTCTATTTGCCATAAATGACCCAGAGGACTGCTTTTCCACCAGAGCTGCACGTTCCCTCAAGTTAACTGGGGAAGAACAAAGTAAATCAGCTATGACATGCAGTAATCTCTTATTACAGGATCACACTGAGGCCTGGTATTACCTTAAAAGWTTACAATGAATAATGTTCTTATACTGAGCTGGTTTTTAATATGTAGGCACCTCCTGAGAAGCTTGTTCACRTCCACATCTGGACAGGGAACATTTGGTGGTACTCAACGTGCAGGATTTTTACAATCTCCCTTCCGCACTCTAAACACGATGATGGTAAGGATTGGATTTTGCTCCATTGAACTTACATTGTACATATGTACTAGGCAAGGGTGGTTTTTATTTGAACATAAAAGGAACAGTGCTATATCAGTAGAAAAATTACAGCTATTATGTACTTCTATGCCAAAATCCTTTCAGTGAAGAATTGGCTCATGAAGAAGCCAGTTATTCAGGCAAAGCTGCTCTTGGTCTGTTCGCATCTGTTTCGACAGGAATCTCAAGAATTCTTCCATCTTGTGTAACTTACTGGAAATACCACATTGGAGCAGCCACTTCTCTCCTGCCTACGCTTCCAAAACCTTCTCATGGAGACGTGTGGAGAGGCAGAGAGGGATGGTGGAGCCAGTCCATCTCTCTGATGCCAACTAGACATCTGCAGCTCAGTTCTTCTTACTGCTTTCCACAGCCTGAGCGGGACAAAGTGCCCAGGGCGGAGAAAAAAAAAGCTATTCCAATATGTGAAAACTTATTCTAAATGTTATTAACACTTCTGCAGTTACTTGTGTTCATTTTCTCCTTGTTTAAAAAACACAGTATGAAAATCTCCCATTCCTGCAGATGGTAGAAATACACAGAAAACAAAAAAGAGAGTCTCATTTATTGATAACGCTCCTCCCTTCAGCACTGAGTATAAAGAGGGCTTGCACTTTGTGGCTCCAGAGGCAGGAGTGAGAGCACTGGATCCCCAGGCGTGTTTTCATCTGAGAGCACGATTGCTTTATCTTGCAACAACAAGGATTGCTATCAGTGCTAACAAAGCAATACGTATAATCCTTCTCCTTAAAACTCAATATTTCGTGAAGAAAACCATTTTCTTCAGATTTACAATAAAGCAAAATGGCATAAAGAAGGCTGTAGAAAAGAGGGGTAGGAAAAAAATCACTCATCCCCATTCAAAGAGACCTTATGTTCACAAGACTGGAAGACTCTGCATCCTGCACTGTAATCATAAGGGAGGGAAGGTCCTTGAGGAAGAAATGAACTTAATCTTCATTTAAAAACAAAAAATCACTTTCAATACCTTTGCATAGTGAAAACAAGCACACAACAAGAGTCTCATTGGGACATTACTTGGCATAATTTAGCTCTTTTGGTCTACTGAAAGATAAAACTCTGTTTTTATCTGATCCCAGTTGAACCAAGTGGGTTTAGCCACAAAGTTTGCCACTACTTTCACTGTTGTTCTCCCACATATAAAATTAAGCCTCAAAGGTTGATGTTTCCTATGAAGTGTAGTGAAATTTAGTTTACATTTTTCTCCAGTCACAATAAATGTAGATTGACTGAACAATATTAATACTAGCTTAAAAAGAATAAATTTTCAAAGCTACTAAAAGTCACTGAAACGTTCTCAAATACTGGAGTGAAGTATTTTCATACAYACCTGAATGGTTGAAGGTTAAAGATCTCTATAGGCCAAAGAGAAAATAAAGGGATAAAAAAATACAAAAATCAGTTTTTAAATACACTTAAAAACAAAACATATTAATTTTTCTGTCTTTGAGTATTCAAAAATCAAAGATATCTTATTTAAGAAACAAAAAGAAAAAAGTTGCTCTTTACTAAGCAAAAGGAAACATTCCACTTTGAGGTTAGATTAAGCATTGATCAAATCTGAAAGCTTTCTTTTTTTCTTTTTTTCATAGCTAGAAAGCTCCATCAATGTTTTTTTTCCTCCTAAGTATATTACCCACCAGATTCTCCCTTCACCTTCTTTTCTAGTAGAGCTGGTAAAATAATAGAAAATATCAAGTATTTTTCTGGGACTTCTTGCACAGTCACTGCTTAAATCTGTTTTAAAATCTATCTATTCTTTGGTGCATTGTTATTTGCCTTTGCATTATTTTTAATGTTTGAAAAATCAGGCTTTTATGAAACGTTACATAAGTTGTATTTTCAGCACAGTACCAAGCTGCCAGTACAATATTTTGGCACAGCTGATCTTGATGAATTAATTCAATTAATTAGCTTGATGAATCAGCTGGACCTACAATTTCTATCTCTAATCAGTCAGTTAACCTGCGAGACAGACAAAATAATTTGAGAGTTCTTAACTCTGAACTGACGTCACATCTCTAAGGGCAGCCAAACAAGGCTGTATTAAGCGGAGGTGTTAAACTCATTAATAGCGAAATATTGCTGGGGAAGTGAGGAAGCAGAATCTTCTTTTAGTTCTCAGCACCATGCAAGGCTAAATATGAGGCACTTTTCAGTGTGATTTAAAAGGGGCAGACTCAGAGTTCACAGCAAACCAGGCTGGCAGAGTGCAGCAGACCCTCACGAGACTGCCTGGGAAGAGGCTGCTCCAGGGCCTTCCAGGCCTTGAGTCGAAAGCAATGATGTTACCTGAGCTCCTCCTTTCTTATATGATACATGTGAAGAAGAAGGTGGATGTGAGAAGGACTGGTTATGCCGTACTCCCCAAATATGGCATTTTATTTCCATCCTAAAATGGGAAGGAGGGAAATGTGATATCAATGAGCTGCAAAACAAGTGACTCAAACAAAGCAAATTTAACTGGAGAAAAAAAAATTAAACCCCCCAGCAAGCAAGATATTTTACTGCCTAACCATCTTTCCTAGATTTGGTCTATGGTTCATGTGAACATCTGCCTGTCCCAGGCTAATCTGCTCCCAACACTGGATGTTTAGGAATGGGGAAGATCTGGACTGCCAGGCACAAACCTGAGGTAACTGGACACAAAAATGATAAATGTCAAGGACTGCCCACAAACATGCTTAGCCTAACAAAAATACTCACTAGAAGTTTCTTTCTCCTTTTCAGCCACCAGATAATGATAATAATTGTGGAGGTACAAAAATAAACTGGAGATGCTTTTCATCCGTCAGGAGATCATAATTCACAGGCTTTGGGCACACAATAAACAAATGGTGGCAGGAAAAATATTGTCAGATCTGTCACTTCTGGAGAGAGAGGAATCATCCAGTGTGGGGAAATAAATAAAGCTGTCACAGATGGGTCTGTGCAGCAGGAAATTCTGCTGCACAGGTTTGTCAGCAGCCCTGATAGTCCTGTTTCCTGGACAAATCACCGAGCAATATTAACAGCAACCCAAGAGGTAGCACTCAACAGTGTCATTCCACCAGATGCAAGATCTTCTGCCAAGATAAAGTTTCAGAGAAGTGATATAAACAAAATAAAGGACGGTTGTGATAATATCCACAATGTATAAATAAAGAGACTTCCTTTTCCTTCTTGATATGAAGGGGGCAAGTCTTCATCTCATAGGCACTGACATGGTTCTACTGCCTACTCTAAAGCCGCACCAGCAGAGCAGAAATTCAGGCAAACGATCTTCCAACAGAAGCACCTAACCATTACTTGGGCCTGTGGGGCTCAAATCTTCATTCTGGCCCTAGAAGTGTCTTCTGCACACAACTAAGCAGTGACTTGGATGGGAAAACAGTTTATTCTAACACCCTGTTTATTTGACAACATGTTCTGTCTTAGTCCAGGTCATGAGATTTCTCTGTATGAAAGACCAGATGGTACATCTAGAAATTGCTCTCTATAAGAATTTTCCTCCTCCAGAGAGAGGAAGAAAGAGGGATTACATCACGTCTCCTGCATCCCAAACCCCAGAACAGCTTGATTGGTTTAGCTTCTGTTTCCTGATTGGATAGACAACATGCAATATAAGTTTTTAGTTGCAAATACCTGTAGGAAGCAATTAAAGCACAATAATTCATACATTTATCCAGAGAATGGAAAAGCTGACAGACTCTCAGCTTTATGGGTATAACACTATTAAGAAACCACAGGGAAAAAAGGTTGCCCTCATCATGAGGACAGCCCATAGATCTGCCAGCTGAAGCTCTGCCTTGGTATCCAGAAACATTAATAAATTCTGCTTGTCAGTACCACACACAAATCCAAGTATGTCAACAAAGTTTAATTGTGGTCCACAGAGTGCAAGTAAACAAACAAACTCCTCTTTTAGAAGATCTAAAAAAATCTCAGAGCTTAGCTGCAAAGATAACCAATTTTGCAAATACTATCTGGTGAGCCCTTCAGGTGCTGAATTGAAAAACAACATGTAATTAAAGACTTGCCTCGAAACACTGTGGCCACATACAGAGATTAAAGAAACACTAGCATGCTCAAAAATAAGAAGCAAAAGCTGAACTCACCTACCAAATTGACTGAAACCACCACTGTGAGAACACAGCTGGGGCAGGAAGAAAATTACGTGAGGTTATCTCACATCTGCCATATGGTTCAGGTCCACTAGCCAGGCACGGCTTCCTTGCACAGCCAGACACACACTCACAGAAGCTGGCTGGACATGACAGAAAACTGAGGAGCTGCTTCCCTCGTACTCAGCAGGCATGGATTCAGGGCTTTACAGAGCCATCAGCTGGAACCATCTGTGACTGTCCTACTACTTCCAATTTCTGTAGGAAGCGAGCCTTAGAGAGCCAGGAAAGGAAAGACTCTCATACAGTCTCAGCTATTAGAGCTGCACCAGCACAGAAAATTACTGCCTACCCTCTGCAGTTGCCTGCTTGGTTGTGAACACCCCATGTTCATACCAACTCGTGTAATTCACCTTTCTTGGGCTCCTCTACCTCTCCCAGCTAACATAAGCAGCARTGGCTGAGCTGCTTGAAAGCAACTACGCTATTTAGGAGCCTAAACCCACTGTTTTAGTTGTGTGCCAAATACACAGCAAAATATCACAGCTAATCTCACAATTCCTTTGATGTTTCCAATCATATGTAATGTGCAATACTATTTCGGTAAACCTCAAATGATTTTTTTAAATGTGAAATTCCATAGATGTCGGTGAAGTTTCACAAAGACTTCCATGGAGATGAAAAAAACAAGGCAGTAATATAAAGGTCATCAAAATCTGAAGGTATCTTGCCAGTGAACTAGCTGCATAAGGGTGAGAAAAACTTCACCAGAAACCTTAGGCTAGCCTCATTATTAGGCAGCTTCATTTTGATCTGTAGAACAAAACACTGTCCTAGTGCACAGAAATAAAAATGACGCAGTGCTTTTCTGCAATTTATGAGTTTATAAAAGAGCTCCATTCCGGGACTTGGTTGACTCCAAGGGCACAGCATTGATTTGCTTATAGTATGAGGAGAGTGTGCCTCAGGTAAACCCTTCTTGTCTATCATACAAAGGCTTGCATATAGATCTTTTGCAGACTCATTCTTAATGGATAAGAACACACAAACTCTTCTGGAACTGGAGGCAAGTCAAAAGGAAATTCATTCCCACAGCAATCCACACAAGTTGTTAGAAGAGATAGATGCTACTTCAAAAATTTTTGTTCTACAGGGTTTGGCAGACATGAGTTTGAACTAATAACTGGTTAGCACCAGAGGAAAAGAACACACACACAAAAAAAAAAGGRAAAAAAAAGGAAAATAAAAAAAAGCAGCTTCTTGACTGTAATTTTGTTGCCTTCTCAAAACTTGAGAAAAAGCTTTTGAGATACTGCTTACCATTTCACAGGGCCTGAAATAGTAAGTATGCACTGAAACATCACAAAATGATAAAAAAATAGCTATTCCATTTATCTTAATGGAAAAGGTTTTTATTGTAACAAAATGAAGGGACCTGCATTCAACATAATCAATTTTGAATTTGGAAGCTAAAGGGAAGCACCACAGAGGGAAGAAGATGCATGAGGCATTAAGGACATGACACCTATTAATTAAAACCTTGCCTGAGTAACCAGTGCAGTATAAAGACCTCATTAGCTTCATTCAGGTAGACAATCAACATGACAGGGCCATAGGAATCACTTCCCTTTTTGGCACTTTAAAGTGCAAGGCAAGCATAGTTTAATGAAAGTGTAATTGTCACTGGCCAAAGAGTTTAGCTTAAACCTCTCGGTATATCTGAAACCTAACACTGCGTGCAGCCAGTTAAATTCAGTATTTCCAGATTTAGACCCATCCATCAGGATTAGAGCTGGTTTTTTTCCCTGCTTGAACAGGAAGCTTCCATCCCTGTAGCAGCAGATCAGCCCTTCTAGCCCCGGAAGCATCCTAAGAAAACTGGTTAATCTGCCAGTAGCCGGACACATTATTTCCTCTTTTTGTTCATACACTATCAGATGGTTAATGTGGAAAAAAGTCCTTTTTTTCTCAAGTGTTAATATTTTGGCATTATGAGGCACTTAGGGGGTTTGAGGCTGTTTCAAATCCATTTTCTTTTCTGATGGTATTTAAAGTGATGATTGATTAAATATCACTTCTTTTCACAGGTGTCAGTGAGGTGGAGTGTCAGAGAAAGGCAAGAACACTGTATGGGAAAAAGGCTACTCAGAAAATGCACAAAGAAGTACCAGGTGAAGGTGCTTTAYACTACAGACAAAAGAAAGTGAAACTGTGCCAACTACAGCAAAATTCAACAATTTCTGTTGATTCAATAGCAYATATATGCATTTCATTTTGCTATTTATAAATAGCTTTCATAATTGTAGACTTTGACGTACCTATCAAAGGTCATACAATTACTAAACGTTCATAAACTTAGATATCRCTTCCTTTTTTATACTTAATGYCTCCTTCTTTTYTACTTAACTTTCCTACATTAGCTGCTTTATGTCCCAAAATATCTAAGAAGAGACAGAACGAATACACAAAAAGAAGACAGAAGGAACATAAAACTCAGAATACAGTGATGAGCAGCATTCCTAACAAGTAGCTCAATTTCTATTCACAAACCTATCTAAAGTGTCGAGCTGAAGGGTATTCAGATTTAAAAGTTTGAATGGCAGGTTGATGGCACATAGTGGTATTAGGAAGAAAAATGTTGCATAATTTCATTGCACCAAACCTCAAACTGACTAAAAAAAACAAAATCCTGTGATGATATTAAAATATTGCAAATTAACATCATCGGTGCTTTTTTTAACCAAAATATCAGCTAATAATTTTCCCTTTCCCAAACTGCAAAAATAGGAAGACCAATATCCAAGACACATATTTTTCTCCTTACAATCATGAACAAGAAAGAAAAAGTCATTCACACTGGATCTGACCTGGAACCAGCTTGTGCTGTACTGGGAGTCCTCAAACACACCATACAAAAATCCTTGCTTTTGAAGGAGAAAAACCCCAAAATTTGGAACAAAGAAAGTCCATTTTGTAACATTCAAGACTATGCACTTTGTAAGGCAGTCATGAGATAACAAGAAACTAAGGGAAGTGAGCCCAGAGGCACAGAATTTGGCAGGAGTTAAGACAATAAAAAAAAACTTTGTCATATTACATGTACTTACAGTATTGTTGCTCAGACTGGAAAATACACATGGATATTTTGGAGGATTCACAGCTGCAGTAATATCAATAATTTTTTTATGATTCATAAATGTTCCCGGGAATTTAAACCAAATATTCCCACATTTTCCCCACTAATTGTACAGAAGACAATTTCTTTTTTTAGGTAATACCTCTAAAAGTTAACAGTTTACAAAATAGCTTTTGATGGGTTTTCAGCTACATGGGATAAGGGTGCATCAAAAGACAGCTTTGGGCATGGAAATTCTAAGCCTAGATTTTTCATAGTAGATAATAATGTTCTTTTTTCTGGCTGCTATATTTCAATACATGACAGTACCTGGCAGCCATAATGGTAATTGGTATCTGTGTCTTAGAATGGCCAGTTAATCTGATAAGTGCTTTTGAAAATTTCCTGCCTTGTTGATGTTCTGGCATCATAACATTTTAGAGGTTAAACTACTTCTGCTTAAACTTAGATTAAATGATAGCTCTTACACAAACACATAAATATAAACCTAACCAAAGGGATAATTAAATGCCACTGCTAATTAAATAAACACTAATGGCTTCCCACTGTCCTGGTTTTTTCAGGAGTGCTATTAATACAGGAGGACCTACCCCTGTAAGGGAGGAAAGAGACACTTTTGGTAAAATGTTTTCCTTTTGCTTCTTGTTAAGAACAGATATGAAGTTCCAAGTAGCAGAGTGATACGGAAAAGTACAAGTCTTGATAGAAACAGCCTAAGGAACCTGTGTGAGTCACACCCTGCCCATCACTTCTGCCACATCTGACTGGAAACCATGGAGGAAAACAGCACAGCCTGATGAAACTGAGTCACCTGGAGCGAAAATCTGATGGGAAATTTTCACCTGCAGGTGACTCGGTGTGAGAGACTGGAAAGGTTGTTGTCTTGAGACATTTTGGGGTGCATGAGTGGGAGGGAAGGACGAGTTTGGGCCTTGCCCTGGAGAAGCAATGCCCTGCCCCCACAACCCCCATCCCTAGAGCCTGTATCCCAGTGGTGCCAATCCCTGATGCAGTGGAGAAAATGTTCCACAYCCGTCTCTGGAGCCCCTAAACCCAGCTCCTGAGTGGCCAAATGACCAGAAGACCCACCTGGGGGAAGAGCCTGGGAAGGCCAAAGGTTATTTAAGGCCAACCATGAGGCAATCAGATGTTCTTGGCCCTACRTCCTGGAGTTTCTATCAGCTGGACACTGCTGTAACCCAGGAGYTGGTAGCTATAGGTGTCTTTTTCCATATCTTTTCTGTCTTTCTTCTTCTTCTAATTCCCCCTTCCAGGAATTTTTGAGTAACTTAAAATAAAAGGGGCTTAGAGTTTCCAAAGTTGAATGGGCCAAGTWAATGCTTTGAGAAGTGTTTTGTGTTGATTGAATGCTGCTCTACACCTTTTGCCAAAGTTCTCTGATTTTCTAAATCTGCCAATAAAGTCTTTTTTGTTGTTTCTTCCTCTTGAGAATATCCTGTAAGAATTTCTCCTGTGCATCCAACTCAGAGTACAWAAACAGCCATAAGCCTCCTCAAGCAAGTTTTTTAGRCCTTGCACTCAGCCACAGAGAGATGAGGAAGGAGTYACACAGTTCCCCAACCTTCTCTGCCCACACAGAGTGCCCCAGGGTGGCCATCATCAGCAAAGACCAGGATGATGSAGTTGTGTTACTGGTACAAGCAGCCCACTTTTCTGTGCAAGAAGCATAAATCAGATTTTAAATCTACACTGGCTAACACTATAAGGAAAGAGGGAAAGGCTAGGACAGCAAAAATATGGAAAAATGTGCCCATATTTTGAGTACCACCACAAGACAACTACTGGCAAGTGCTGCATAGTGCTTTGCTTTAAAGTAGAAAACACTTCATTTTTATTAAAATAAATAGATAATATTAATTGCCATCACCAAAGCAGATGCTACAGAGAGACTATCACACAAATATGTGGGAAACAGTGAGTGATACAAGAGCTCAAACCTACAAAAATGAAGGGAGCCCAATTCAGCTSCCTCTTGAGGTTTTCTGGCCTAAGATGGTGTGACTGAAGCTCCACTCAAATAAGTGGGGCTTGATCCCTTCAGCTGCCTCTCACTTTGGCCCTCAATATCTTGGGTCCCTTATCATCAATAAAACTCACGACTTAATCCAAGTACAAAATATAAGAATGTTATACACAACAGCCCTTAAGATTACTGAATAAAACAAGAATGCGTATTTTCTGTTTGTTGTGGGAGAAAAATACGATGTAAATTCAATTTAACACTCAACAACAAGGGAGGAATAGATAAGCAGAAAAAACCAGAGCATTCATATTTATAAAAAACCTTAATGTAATTTAGRAGCATTAGTAAGCCCTTCTGCTTCCTTTAGCACTCGCAGCATGACGTTATTCTTTAAATGAGGAGCTCACTGCAACAGTCATAATTGTAACTAAATCCAAGGAGGTGGTCAGCTAYCAGGAAAATATGGCATACATTTAAAGTGTTAAAAAAATATATTACTAGAAGTKTTTTTGATATCATCTTATTGTCAGACAGTTGCTCTAAATTTGAAACATCCAGGCCCATACGGAGAAGGCTTTACTCAGAAATCCAGTATAAGTAAAATAAGAAAGAAAACAATTTTTTTCTCTTTCTTTGATAYGTTATAGATATCACCTGGCATCACTTATTGCAATTTGTTTCTTTCCTACTCAAAATTCATCATCTCTCATTGTTCATCTTGATTTGTTCATGTGCACTTAACAATCCCCATCCAACTTTGTTCAGCTTGGTTGTGTATCAAGCACTGGACAGTCATTATCTGATATTATTCATCTTCATTTGCTTGGTAATACTTCCCTAATATTCTTCTTCAAGGATTCATCATTGAATTTCCCAATTTTTTCAATATGCCAATATCCCTATCTATCTATAAGCACTGCAACTAACATTTTTTTTTCTTTCGTTCTTCAGTTTAGAAACTGTTTTTCAGTTCCAGTAAATCTCATGGAAAGCCCTTCCCCCTACTTCACAATGATGAATAACCAACATTTCCCATTTTTTCATCATGAGGGATACATCTATATCAATTTATTTACAGTCATAAATATGTATATATATACATAAGCATATAAATATATGTAACACCATAATTTCCAGGATAAACAAGTATCACTTCAATAAATAATGCATTCTCTTGACTTCCCACCTTCAGAGTAAAGATGTCAACCAGCAGTGTTGTATTTAGAAGTACAACATATTTAGCCTTTCTTAAGCTGAAGAGGAATACATTYCATAATTCATTATGCCCTTCTGCCTTAGTATTTTGTGAATAAAAAAACCCAAAATAAATAGTTAATAAATAMATCAGCAAATATGGCATCTCTCTTACTCTTGAATTTTCTTCAAGTGCTTCACATTTTTAACATTAACCTCTTAGAAAATACTCAGTATTTGATCTGAAAATAACAAATAAGTTTCTCACACATTTGTAATTCCTCAGTCAAGGTGATCTGAATCTACTCAGTAAATAAAATAACCTTTTCATACCATTTACAGTGTAGGTCTTAGATCCAAATATTTAGTGCACATCCAAAAATAAATTTAAGCGTTCTCAATACTCTCTTCAATTATTTCTATGAATAGTCTGCAAATTAATTTGCTTGCTAGCATATCTGCAGAAGGTGACAATAGAAGACAAATAAATAATTTATACAATGTGAATGAAGGTATTATTACTGTTTCATGAACTGCTCCAAACAGCACAAATCTGCCTTGCCTCAAGGCATCTGTTACAGCTGGCATCATTTAGTCTGGCCAAAGAACTGGTCAAAGGCTCCAGAAGTTGCACCTCAAGGTTTCTTGTGATTTTAGGTGACTCGTTGTACTGAAATGAAGGAAAACTGCAGAAAAGGGGACCATTAGGAATTTAACCTCATCTCACACGCAGAAGGTTGAAGTCCTAACAGTGAGATCAACTGCAAAACCCACTATATTTTCAGCCAAATGTCACCTTTAAGCAAAGATGGGCTAAATGCAGGCCTCCCCCTTTGCATGACCTTCTGTTCCCTCCTCCTTGCATACAGATTTCGTGCTTGCTTTTTCCTAAGCTTCAGCTTGCTGTGCTGCTCAATGAGTTCAAGCATCCCACCTCACTTCCCTGTTTTCCCCTACACACACAATTTCCACAACTCCCTTCCCACTTCCCATTGCAGCACGGGCCATATAAAACTCATCTTTCACCGACTATTTTGGCATCTCTGCCTTTTATATCCCCTCTCTAGGGTATCTGTATTTCTGGTCTAATGTACAATAAGTGTGTTGTAAAGCAAGTAAAATGTTTTTTCCCCTTCTGGCAGGTAAACCCAGATGAAACATCACTTCAAGCCCTGTTTCTTTAGTGTGCATTTCCCCAGTTYTTGTCCCTAATTCTTTAAAGTTGATGAGTTTGTGGCAAATACAGACCAGCACAAACCTATGGAAGGTAAACGAGATACAGCTGGGGATATTGCAGCCTAAATGATACCACATTTTCGAATTTCTCATTTGAATGAGCTCGGCCTCTTTCCTTCCAATTATGCCAACAACACGTACAAACTGACCCCATAATAGCTATTAATTCATCACAGAATTAATGTTAAAAACTATATTTTGTATAAAGCTTTCAAAAAATTATATCACTAGGATATAATTTCGTGACCCTCTCATGCCCTCAGATGTCTCAATACAACATTCCCAATATTATCGAAAGCAATGAGTGAATGTGCATTTATATTCTCCTAGGGAACGCTGGTTTTAAACAAGAGTAGTCCTCTACCTCCTAAGAATTCAAGTTTCTTAAGCTAGCTCAAGACATCTTAAGGATGCACAAGAGTCCCCTGGAACATCCTCAAATAACTCTATGTCTATTAGCATATATAATCTTATTCAATCCAGTGGATTTCATAAAGGTTCATAGATTTCAAGAACTTGAAAGGAAGGTGTGGTTTGTTTGTTTTTTTAAATGTGGCTAAATGTCATAGCCAGCTCTGAGCAGATTAAGTATCCACTTCTTTTAGTTCTGATTGGAAATGAGGGGAAGGTGGAAAGTATTTTTATGCCAGAAGTAGAAGTAAATTTTTCTGTCGTCCTTTTTTCCCTTAGTTGAATACATGGATTGATAATATGCATTACGTTCACCCTTATCCTTCTATCTTCATTCAGTTTTCTAAAATTAGCTATCCTCATCTTACTGAAATTCATGCATTTCTTCCAGACAGGGCTTCATTATAGGTGTTTCAAGACAGTTATCAAAGGGTATAAATCTCACTACAGCATTTGAAAGGTGGTAAAGAGCTTTAGGAAATAAATAACAAAAACTTTCTACTGGCAAGGTCCGTTACCATGTGAAATAATCTTTCCTGCTAGGCAGTAGAAATCTCATTATTTGAGATGTTCAAAAGAAGCCTAGCCCAAGCACTAGAATATACAGTATATTAAATAATCCTTCATTATGAAGAGAGGATTTGACCAGATAACCTTGAGGGATCCTCCCCTTGCCTGGTTTGTAACATGTAACGGTTTAGGAGATAAAAAAGCAATTAAAACAGGCTGAGGTAATGTATGAAGTATTGAGATTGTGTGTGAGGCTACAGCATTTATATAAATAAATATATATGTTCCAGGAATGAGTCACAAAGCTCCCTGGGGAGCTTGGGTAAGCCTATGGCTAGGGCACTAGACATACCCTAATATAACATCAAGAACTGCTGGATACTTAAAAAGGGTTCTCAAATACTTAGCTTCCTCTATACCATCCTAAAATAYGGGTAGATGCTATGTTTTCATTTCTGGGTTTTTTGAAGGTGTTGGAAACGTGAACAAAATGGATAATTTCATGTGTATCTCTAAGTTATCCTATGGGGACTCATAGGGAACACACACAGTTTGCTAATTTGTGCAGGACAGGATGGGTGTTTAGTGCATGCAAAAAAGGGTCTGAGTTTTGGTTTTCAAATTAATTTCTTAGTAATTAGACAGTATCTCAGCCTCATGTGAATTGAATCAAAGAGYTCATGGATCACAAGTGTCTCTGCGGATGAGACAACACTGTCTAAGAGGGATTTCTCTTCTTCTCTTTTTTTTTTTGTTTTAAATCAGTCTTATTTCAAGGAATAMATTTTGCATTTTGATTCAAATACCTCTGTGCTGAGGTTTTCTTTACATTGTCAGTTAGGTACCATATGTATATAAATGATTTCCGGAACAACAAAAAACCCCAACCATTCCCAAATGCATAGGAAAGGCCTTCCTCAAACCCAGCACAAAAACCCCATCCTGGTTTGTTCCCATTTCTTCTGGTGCTTGAGCCTTTATTTTTCAAAATGCTGTCTCCGAGGAAGTGACATAGCATGGAGAGTTTCCAAAAAGCTGAGCTTCAAATGGAAGCTAGCAGAGCTGCAGGTGCTGTGCACCTCCACCCACTGGGAACTTGTTAATCCAAGCTCAACTTCTTTCTAGCTCAACACCTCCCACAAGGAAATGCGAGATTCCTCCTCCCCTTAAGTTTGCCTGCGTACAAATCTCTAACAAGGGCAGTCTGCATCATCTCCCAACACTATTCCTGAACTGCTGATGTTCCAGTGAAGGTTTTTTACCTGACAATCCAGGTTTGGCACGAGTAACTCCAGCCCCTGAGACGAGGCTGGAGCAGTTCAGGTCTCCTCTGCTGTTCCAGCCAGGGCTTCTCCCAAAATCTGCACCGTGACGTTCATCAGGTACAATTGCATTTAGGCAAATTGCATCTTCTTACACATCATTCCCTCACTCGTCTGGAGGGCAGTCCTTTCATCTCTCAGCCGCCGTTTTGACACAGACTTCAAGCAGTTTGAGCAGGAGCTCAGTGCCCAGAGGGCTCCTGAAATCAGAGGGGCTCTTTAACTCGCACTGCAGGGTAAGTGCACATGTAATGAGCAGCTATCCTGTAAATGCTGTTCTGTAGCAGAAAAAAGCATGTAAGGAAGGGACAGCTCCTTCCTTTTCACAGAGAACTGGAGTTTTATTCAACCTTAGACAGGTGTCACTTTTCGATTTTTTTCATATCTCTGTACTTGATACAGGGTAAAATTTAATATCTGCTGTCACAACATCTACCATAGCTGGCTGAGCCAGTTCTGGTTCAAATATTTAGCTTTGATTATACTTGAAGTAGGTGTTTGGTGGACAGATCCCTATTTAAATGGAATCCTTGAATTTTTTGCTGCAGTGCTATTTACTCCAAAGCCAGCAGAAGGATGGGGTTGAGAGGATCCCTGTGGTGGATTTTTGCTTACAAACTGTGTTTCATTGCCCTCATCTGGCATTACCATGACTGGTGAAAGCACAGGTCAGATTTGTAGAGCAGGCTGAATTGCAGGGGACCTCCAGAGGTATTATGGACATCAAAAGGATGTTCATGTTCCACCAGCATTCCTCATCTGGCCTCCATCAGCCTTCCTCACTGACCAGGTATGATGAATCTGATTATCAGAGTGCACCTCTTCCAGTCTTGAAGCACATTTTGGCCATGAGGATTTAGTTTTGACCCTCTTCTGAATGCTATGCTTAAGATTTTTGAGGTTTTGAGTGTAGTCTTTTGTGAGAAAGAAGAAGACAGACATGATCCATGACTTACCAGTCCCACTGTTCCTGCAAATAAAGTGAGAAAGAGGTTTCCTCTGTCACCAAAATCCCACTGAATATGGGGTGCACAATTCCATTTCCTTTACCTCCTTCAGTCTCATGGCTGTGTTGCATTCAGACATTCACTTTGATCACTGCCTAACAGATTAGGGCCCCAAAATAATAATAATAATAATAATAAAAAACAACAATAATAATAATAATATTGATCTACCGTGCATTTATCAAGTAGAATTAAAGCACAGAATTTGGAAGCCTTTTAAGCAACATATTTTGTTTGCATTTTTATGAAGAGTTTTATTGATCACATTTAATTTGGTGGCACAGTTTGTGAGTGTTGAAGAGGAACCCAAATATATTTGTAGCTTTTATTTTGGGAAACCTTACAAAGAGCCTTAAAAAAATCAGACTTGTCTCTGCATCTGTAGAGATGTTGCTGGAAGTAAAAGATAAAACAATATCTGGACATGAGAGGGAAGAATGTGTTATCCCATCACGCAGGTAAGTATGTGTTAAAATTCTGTAGTTTAAACTAAAACAAAAGCAAAGCAATAGCAGAATACCAAGAAGGCCCTGCACTACACTGAAAAAAAAGCCGCAGCCCTGAGAATAAAAGGTTAATGCTTATGTTTAACATGTTGCTGCTCAGACTTTGACCACCAGCTTCCTCAATTTTCTTTTCTCCCTTGTTCAAATGCTGCTCTTGTTTCTAYAGACTTGAGCTGCTGCAGTGAACAGCAACCACCTCCTAACAACATGGCCCCCTCTGACCCCGCCTCAGCAGACAGCCCCCCAGCTGAATACAGCTAATTGGCATTTATCCTTTGCTACCAAGCCTCTGCCAACCAAAAGCACGTTTGAAAAATGCCTGCTCATGAAATGACACTGCAGCAAAATTACATGTTTGGCAGGAGGATGGATGCTACCTTTCCTGCAGGAGATCAACGCGTGCTGGCTTTAAGAGCTTTAGTTTCACATGAATTGAGCCTGATGTTGCATAAAAATTTGTAATGTTGCAATCCAAGATAAGGCAGCCTCTCATATACACCCATTCCACTGCCTTAACACCTCCTACGGAAAATTAATAAATAAATCCCATAGCCCAGGCTTTATCCATCTCCAAAGACCAAAGATCAGTGGTCTGCTCAGAGCATCTGCAAGAGCAGTAACTGTTGAGACATTAAAATATGCTGCGTTTGCAGTGCTGTACTAGTTTGAAAACAAACTAGKGGGAGGCACCAAGTCAGAATAACAATTTAATAGGGAAATTTTTTAGAAAGGCAGAAAACACTGGTTCAAACTGACAGAGCCAGGATACAACCTGACACCCTGTTAGTCAGGGTGGTGGTAGCAGTCYGATAAGATGGTGGCTGYAGTCCTCCTGAAGCGGTGGATGTGGTTCTGTTGAAGCGGTGATCCTGTAGAAGGGTCTGCTCTTCCTCGGAAGGTCCAGTGGTGGCTGTGTAGCTCCTGTCCTCTGGGAATCCAGTGGGAAGGTTGTCTGTGGTGTTTGGAATCTCAGATTATATCCAGGATGGAATGCTTGGTTCCTCCCTCTGGGCGGAGCATCTCACAATGAGATGTTGCATCATGAGGCCAGGTGTTGATGGGCTCATTAATAGAAGATAGTCCGGAGGGAGGAGGCAAGGAAAACACTGCCCTACCTGGTTTCAACAGCTCATGAGGATGGTAATAGAATACACTGCAACCCAGAACAAGCGCCTACAACAACATGATTGTCATTATTAGGTCTTATAGCTCGTAACCACAATAATGTTTAAAGGCACAGAGCTTTTGAAAAAAAAATTCTTCTACAAAAATGAAATATTTATGCTGCCTATTCATAGCTATAACTTGTTTTTTAAGTTTATGAATGGCTAATTCCTTTGCAGGGTTAAGACTCAAGTTTTGGATATCTGTGTATATTCTCTGCATTTCATTGTGCCTGGTCAGTCAGCAACATCTTACAGTCTGCCCAGAATTTTAAGCAACCTCGGGAATTGGCAGAAATCCAGCCTGTATTTTAGAAGTGCATTGATCTATGACACACACACACCAGACATACTGGATCTGGAGAACTGGACCAGGCTCCTCTCACAAAACCCTCTGTTATATGAGTCCCTCAAGAGGGTCACAGGGAGTCTTCAAAGCCTCACAAAACTTTTGTGGCAACACCATTCTCATAGGAAAAAAAWATTGCTCTTTATGAATTAATGTATTAAATTACTCAAATATTTTGTACTGGTATAAAACAAGAATTCTGGCTTATGTTCTGCTGAATTACTGTTTTAGTAATTCCTGAGTTCACTGCTTTGGTGTCAYATATCTGTATTTATTAACTTAAATGTAAGAAAACAAGAAATCAGGTTTTTCTTACACCRAGCAGAACAAATCCAGGGTCCCTTCCGCAAAGTCAAAAAGTTCTGGACTCTTTATTATTGCCCTGCAAGCCATGCAGTCCTTTTCACTRGACATTCAAGGAAAAAAACATTTGCAAAACGTCAGAGAAATGACAGTATCCCGGGTGAGAGTTTACGTGAGGCACAGTGGACTCAAACTCACAGGTCTTATTTGCACAGGCATCAAAACACCAGCATGCCTTTGCTGTCAGCCTCCTGTGCCAACCTGGCTGTCACCTCCTTCTCTGGTCTCTCAGCTTCTCTTTTTCCTGAGGAAATCCAAAATGTCAGGAGTTTTAATAAAAAGGCAGACATGTATTTCACCATGTCCACCAGCTCTCCAGCCCTGAGTCACAAACCCTCCCTTTAACTGCATTCTTGCACACACAAAGGCATCCTGCACAAAGTGTGAAGCAAAGCTGGTGCAGAAATTTTTACTCTTTTACCTCGCTTCTTTGTTTTGATACAATGCCATGAATAATTCGCAAATGGGAAAAAAGAATCCTAATTTGTCAATACTTTTGAGTAGAAAATTAATGTTGATAACAGGAGGCTTCACAGAAGCTCACAACCTCAAAAATGTTGAAAATGTGGTGACATTTCCACCGTTCCACTTGGCTTTAGTTTGGACTGATAGGAGCTCTCTGATTCTTCCTCAGAAGCTAATGAGTGCCTGTAACAGCAAGTGAAAAAGAAACATGAACTGGAAAAGAGCTGCTCTCTGGTTTCTCATCGCTGCCGTTGTCAGGGAAACAGCTTCCCCATCAATGGATGGCATGGGGTCAGACCAGCTGCTTCCTCCCAGGGCTGGCTCCCTGACATCACAAGGCTGCACTGAACAGATTAGAAATAAAACTGAATAAATGCACATCTCTCTGAAAAAGACCAGTTGAAGCAAAGCTCAGCAGAGTTACGGATCTTCTAATTATGTCTTTTGAGCACGACACCACAAGAACTGTCTCTGAGAGACATCATAAATCCGAGATACTGACAAAACATGGTCATTAAAGATCCCATGCCATCTTTTCAAAAGATTAAACATATTGTTAGTCTCACTGCCTTGGCTGTGCTCCAAGTTGAATAATTGCATTTTGGAGAACATACCTAAATTCCCCTGCCACTTAAACATGACAAGAAAGTTTTTATCGCTTCCATTTGTAAAGCACCAGGGGTCATTGCTGGTGCATTTTAATGGCTTTATGCCACCAAATGCCCAGGAGAAGTGACACACTCATCCCCAGGATGACACAAACAAACTATAATTCCATGCAAAGCAAATAATACAGTCTGCTACACAAAAGTCTATTTCACATATGAACACACCGGGGTTTGCACAAAGATGATAATAATAAAGCTAGACATGATTAATGAAAGATTAAAAAATTATGGAGAAGCTGTAGGGAACATGTGCTCGCTACAATTTTTGACACACCCTGAGGATTTAGTTAGATTTAGATTCTGACATTTCTTCAGGTCTCTACATCACTCATTATTACTTGGAATATGAGTTTAGTTTCTATTTCATGACAGTGTTCTGGAAACATACATTAATTTTTTTATTAAAAGCTAATTAATTTTACATTTTGCCTTGGTCGTCAAGCCACCTTATCGTGGCCAGTGATACAAGACAAGTAAATTCCCTTCCTGGTCCTCTGCCTGGGGGCTTCAGGACACAACGGTATCACCAGAACCTGGACAGGCTCCTTCTCCCATGGGAATCTCATCAGGTTTAGTAAGACCAAGTGCAAGGTGCTGAACCTGGCTTGGGGCAACCCCTGGTACCAACAAGGCTGGGGGATGAACAGATCAGGAGCAGCCCTGCCCAGAAGCACTTGGGGGTGCTGGTGGATGGGGGGCTGGACACGAGCTGGCCACGTGTGCTGGCAGCCCAGAAAGCCAAACGTGTCCTGGGCTGCATCCRAAACACCACGGAGGGAGGGGATTCTGCCCCTCTGCCCCGCTCTGCTGAGGCCCCACCTGCAGTGTTGCATCCAGTTCTGGGGTCCCAGCAGAGGAAGGACATGGACCTGTTGGAGCAAGTCCAGAGGAGGCCATCAAGACGATCCAAAGGCTGAAGCACCTTCCCTGCGAGGAAAGGCTGAGAGAATTTGGGTTGTTCAGCCTGGAGAAGAGAAGGCTTGACCTAACTGTGGCCTTCCAGTACCTGAAAAGAGTCTAGAAGAGAGCTGGAGAGGGACTTCTTATGAGGATTTGTACTGATAGGCAAGAAGGAATGGCATTAAACTGACAGAGGGAAGGTTTAGATTGGATATTAGGAAAAAATTCTTTACTGTGAGGGTGGTGAGGCACTGGCACACGGTCTTGGGGTGACTCTATCATACGTATCCCTATCAAGCTCTATGCCCAAAAAGTAATTTTGTACTTTTTCTGTGCCTTTAAACTGAGCTTGAAGAAAAAAACCAAACGAACTTTTCAAAACAGTTTCTCAAGGACACAGAGATACACTCTGTGTTCTCTGGCTGCAGGAGCGGGAGGGAGCACCCTGCTTGCTTTCTTCAGCCAGTGGTTTCGGGTTTTTTTTTTCCCTTATCTTCCTGGCATGAGACGGAGAGTTGAACTTGGTTTCCTGGGACTTTGGTTTTTCTCTTCTTCTCTTCTGGACTGTTCAACAACATCAGAACACATCGGGAGAATTTTTCCCCTAGGCCCCGGGGGGTGGGCCCTCGCCGACCCAGCTCCGAGGAGGAGAGAGACCACACCTACAGAAGGACTCTGAAACCTTCCCAGGTTTCTCTCTATAGTGAGAGATTTCATTTCATTATTTAGCATTAAATTATCTTTTAAATTATCCTTTTCCTGTGTGTTTGTTAAAATAAATAGTTTTTATCTCTTTCACTTTCCTTCGAGGAAAAATTTCTTTTTTTTTCCCCGAACCGGGTGGGTGGAAGGGTGGTTTTAACTCAGTTTKCTSTCAGGGGATATATTACTAGATTTTGGCCAAACCGGCACACACAGGTTGCCCAGAGAAGCTGTGGATGCCCCATCCATGGAAGTGTTCAAGACCAGGTTGGATGGAGCTCTGGGCAACTTGGTCTAGTGAAAGGTGTCCCAGCCTGCGGCAGGTGGCTTGGAGCTAGATGATTTTTTAGGGTCCCTTCCAACGCAAAGCAATCTGTGATGCAATGAAAACAAATGAAGACAAACCCAAAAATTAAAATAAACTGCTACATTTTTTTACTTCCTTACAATATTTATGTTTACATATTTGCTTTGCTCCTAGTGCTTAAGTCACTTGAAATACAAGAGCTGCTCTCTCATAAATTGTCCAATATGAGTATAAGAAGTTTGTTTGTTTGCTTTCTTCCCCAGCAGACCCCCTACCCTGCTTTCATTCATCCTGGGATAGGAAATGACATTGAAGTAGTCTAGACTTCCATAATTGCCAACAGGATCACAATCTGTCCCTGGTTCTCCCTTTCTCTACTGTGACACATTCTGTTCTTTAACTAGGCACATGATGAGATGTAATTTGAATTTACAGCATGGAAAAGAATCCCCAAGCACATTAGAAACTCATCTGCCAACTGCACACAGCGATTGTTCTTCTCATTTCTGAAACGCAACCACTTCTGCTGCGAAGCAAACTGACTTTTAATGGCATTGCAACTGTTTAAGACGGAGAAGAAGACAGACACCATACCCAGTGATAACATCCAAGAGATTTTCAAGCTGATCCACACTCCTTCAGTGCCTCTCTTGGAGCTCTTCCTGATGGGCTGCGGAAAGCTGCATCAGTGTATTGTGCACTACTCTCCTCCAGTTGTTTTAACCAGAATCCCAGAAGGTCTTTGGAAAGTAGAGGCTGCCTGTTTTATGTTTGACCCCTGTATGGAAATGCTGCATCCAGCCATAGGGGCAAAAAAAAAAAAAAAAAAAGACCTTTTACAAGATGAGAAAGTATAAAAAGTGCAGATATAATGCATGAAGGAATATTAGAGAATGGCACAAGCTGTGGGATTATTCACGTCTGACTTTCTAGAACACGTCCATTAGGCATCCATGAAAACCTATAGTATTTTTCCTCACTTCAACAATTAACTGCAGGAAATAATTTTGAARTCCCAGAGAAACCAATTAAAAGGTGTTCTTGAACTGAGGCTTGAGTCACAATTAAGTTTCATAAGACTTTCTCATACAGTAGACTGAGTTATTAAAAGAAAGAAAAAGAGTCACCAGAAATGACATTTTACTCCCATTTTGGCAGTGCAAAATCACTCTGGCATATGAATGAACTCCAAGATCAGTGAACACAGCAGATGTAGGATTTGCAGAAATTTTCTATAGCCAGAAGAGGCCTTTTCCATGTGCCTCACAGTGCTCCCATTGCTTTGGTGGCATGCAGGGAGAACTTGACTGCATGGAAGACAGGGTTTTGCAGGCATACTTGATGGGAATGCTAACAGAGATGCAAGATATATAATTGCACAGCATCTGATTTGTCTAGGATGCAGCAAGTTATAGAAGCAATAAAAAAAAAAAATAAAAATAAAGAGCTACATGTCATCCTTCCCCCAAGGAAGCCAAGGTTTGAATACRTGAGGATTAGCAATAAGCTGAGGAAGGAGCAATGAGGAGAAGCTACACACTGAAAAATCAGTCAGAAGAACAAATCCCTCTTTTGAAAACACAAAACCTACCACTCTTGGCAGGAAGAAGACTATCAAGGACTATGCACAAGACAACCTCTTACTGCCAAACAGCAAAAGGACGTCGTTTCCCCATCAGTGAGGAGCTCTGTGCCACAGAGGGAACATGCCCGAGGGAAGCAGAGCCAACGACTTTCCGTTGTACTGAGTTCTGGCATCGCAGTGAAATGCTGAACCAAAGCTAATCCCAACTACTTGTAAGCCTGTGACTTGGCAATTGATGACTTTTAAGGCATGCCACTCTTGACTAAGCAGAAACAATGTCCCTCTAAGCCTAAGATCAGCTTATGGTCCCTGACAGCTCCTCCAGTTATGCCTCATTCTTGTATTCACTCAAGAAAACATGCAAAATGACAAACATGAACCTGTCCTCAGACCTGGAACCCCTTCCCAGTTCCAGCCCCCACTTCTGCTCTCAGACCTGGCTTTACCCCTGCACCAGAGGTGTGACAATAGTGGCAGAGAGATGACCAAGGCTGTAGGGTTCAGTCTGTTGTTTGCTGCTGCCTCTGCCCTTGCTGTTCAGGGGACAGGACTGGGTCTCAGCCCATCCGTTTATATTTTACAATCTCTTCATAATAACAAATGGTAGAAAAAATCAGATTTTACGTTGTCCAACGTCTTAGAACAAAATGGGATATTAAGAAAGCTATCTCTCTACCCATATCTGAATCCTTCCCATAGGTTGGCTAACTAATTAAACGATAGGACAAAAGGGTTATCTGGTACTTTTTAACTAAATTTGTTACAAGACTTGACATGGAATCTGCTTGCTAGAAAATGCTGTGTCATCCACTTTAAAAGAAATGAAGTCTGCAATGGTAATTTTTGTCAAGGTTTTAACAAGCCACAAAGAACATTTTAGCAGTTTCATAAATACGGCCAATGTCTTTTTACTAGTTAATTTGTGCAATTTCCAAAATTCTCATTCTTAAAATCCAGAGGGAAAGTGTGCTACTCATTCCACACCTTCTAGGTTGGGAAAGCAAATGGTGAAGAAAAAAACAACTGCAATTTGTCACTTCCTAAAAAAAAATTAAAAAAAAAACACAGCTATTTTTGAATTACTAATTATTTTAGCATTTACTTTCCTACAGCTAAGCACACTGCAACAGGTATTACATATTTTCACTCATGCAGTAAAGGTATTTATTAGCTAAAAATCATGTTGCAAACAGAGTTGAAAACTGCACCACACATGTGGCCATGAAAGTAACACCATAAAATACATAATATAGCTCTAATATGACTGCRAAAACAACCCTTGTGAAAGAATACTGATACAAAATATCTTCATCATACTTTTATTTTTACTACAAAAGTCAAATAATGGATATAGATCTGTTCATTTCTCTTCAAAGTCTAAAACGTAAAGGAAAATAGTCAGGGCTTTATTCTGACTTGTAGATTAATCTCCATTTTATGCAGCTGCTTAAGGAAAAACTAACTTTCCAGTCTTCATTTTCTTAACTCCACACAAATCACCCCTGAGTAAATAAGAATGGCCCAAATATACTAAATTATCTTGGGATTAAATCCACACCAAATCTCTGCTGAGATTCAAAATGTTTTATTTCGACTTTTCTCATGACACTTCTCATTTTAGATTTTCCCCCAAAGGAATATGTTGCTATAAATTACCTATTCTTCGGTTCTATGCTAGACAAAATTAGGAAGTCCCAAGGGAATTTGTTTTGGGATATTTTCACACAAATTTTGTACAGCCTGGAGGTTTGAAGAGCTGAAAGCATGTAGTGTTAAATGGATGGAGCTTCCAACTCCGTATCAGAGAACTGAGAGGAAAGCCATGGATTCATGTCACCCAGATTCAGCAGCCTCCTTTGGATGAGGTTTCGAAACTCCTCAGCACCAGGAAGCTGACTGTGGAGTCTACCTACCAATAGAGAGGTATAAACCTTCCCCAGAAAGCCTGGCATGGCTCTCAAGTTAAGTCTTGATGCAATGCTTAGGTCTCTGAGGTCGGTGAGGTTTAGAGGAGTTGCATCCCAGCAAAGCGTCCACCTGGACTGTACCAGTGTCCTGGGTTCAGACTGATTTAATCTGCTGGAGCTTTCTCTGTGTTCCACTCCCACTCTATTTGAGATCTAGAGTTATCCTGGCAAGTTTTAATTGCCCAGGAGCAGTCTAAGCAGATTATCTTCTCCCAGTATCTAAATAACACTTTTTTATCTCCTTTTTACTGCTCCTGAGCCTCGTTGTACCTCAGCATTGATATAAAGCACAGCAGTTATACCCTGGGGAATCTGTCTCCATCTGCTATCCTGCACCTACACCACATCCTTGTGCAGCTTGGTACCATGGGTACCATCCTTCCATTCTGCAAGATTTAACATTATTTTCCATGGATGGATGCATGACAATTTTCTTTTTTTAAATCATGAGGTTTTTTCCCCATTTCTACATCTCTAGCTCTGAAATATCAGTTCTAGTTTTCACATCCCAGAGGGCAAGAACCATACTAATCCCCTAAACCAATTTTTTTTCCTGATTCTCAAGAGTTCTGCTTGTGTTTACTCACTTTGAAAACTTGACTCAGCTGTCCAAAATCACATGTTGGAGAGTTACTGTTAAGAATGAGGGAAATCCTGATCAATATCTCCCTCTCAGTCTCTCTCCTTGTCATACACCCACCCATCCATCCTCATCCCCAGAATAAACCCATAATACAGAAATACCAACCACCTCTACAAGACAGTGAAACAAAGCCTGTTTTACAGGACCATCACCAAATGAGAGAGACTTTTTCTAGTGAAATTGAAGGCTCAAAACTCTGATATAAATTGACCCATCCCACAATCAAAACAAGAATGAGAGAAGAGAGATGAAGAAAAAAAAAACTAGAAAGAGTTAATGCAACGACCAAAAGGCAGAACACCATTTTATTTTTCCCATTTGCTGTGGTGGAACAGAAAGCATTAAGAATGAAAAGAAATGATACCCACTGCAAGGCACTGAGTGCTGTGGACACAGATGTGCTGAGCATTGTTACTCAGCAAAACAAACCAAATATGAACATCTGGCTGCTGCTTTTTGTTAGAATTGCACTCACTCCATTTCTATTGCAGAGGAGAGTTGGACTCATTTGCTTTCTCTTGCTTCACTCAAAAAAAATCAGTTTAATGAAAGGTGATTTAAACTAAAAGTCAAATGAGCCAAGCTGAAACAAGAGGAGAGTTCTGGTAGTTCAGCATACACAATTTCTTACTCTGTGTGTGAGAAGCATCTCACAGAGCAAGCACAAYGTTTAACATTAATGTGTCGACAATGCAGACTGCAGTATGCTGTCAGGGCAGAGCCGGCTTTAAACTTGTTTTCTAGGCACTGGAGACAGTGGTGTCATGATATTGGAGAGCTCTGGAAGAGTTATTTTACCATAATTCTCTAAACAGACAGAGCCCAAGAACTGCAGGGTGAGATCAAGAGGCTGCAAGTCTGTTCAAATGCCGAGCAAGCAGGTCCTTTTTATAAACAGGGAATTTATTAACATGCTTAATACATGCAGCTGACAAATATGTTATTGTTTCCTTTACCACGGCATCTAGAGAGGCCTTTGGTTGAGATAAGGACTCCCAGCTGTGCTAAACATTATGCAGGCACAGAGCAAAAGATAGGCTCCATTCAGAGGAGCCTGCATTGTACAAAGGCACTGTGCAACTGTGGCTCGGTTCTGCCTGTCAGCAACACTGCACTTTAGAGCCCAAATTTCTCATCTGCATCTTGGAGCAACGACTTAAGGATTCCATGTAAAAACACTGCCTTGCCAGCCCAATGCTCTGTTATACCCATCAGACCCCTAATAACTGATTTGGCTGGTACATTAGTTAAGCACAGGGAAAGCCTAAAATCTGTGTATTTCTTTGCCACGGTATTAAATACTGTAACTCAGGTGCTAGTTAGCCTATTCTGCTGTACRCAGCTCTGTGTAAGCCTTCTATAATAAACCATGTGATGACTCATAAACATCTCAAACATTTCCCTGGGTGCTCAGTATTTTATTACATAGATGCCAATTATGTTTGAGCAGCAGACTGCACAAGYCTGAACAGTCATCTATTATATGAGTGCTTCCATTGATTCCTTTACTACAGAGGGTTATGCTTTCATATATCATACTGAATAGGATTTGTTTCCACAGGCACTGGGGGTAAACTGTTGGTGAAAGTGCTTTCACAGGTTACAGGCACCACGACTATGCTCAACCTTACTCAAAGATTTCTCAGGCTTCGAATAATACATCTTCTCCTCACCCCAACACCCCACCGCCTTTTTCTTTTAAAGCAAACTTTGCTATGAGGAAAAAAAATAACCGATTTTACAGATATAAAGTGATAGTCATTGTGCTCAACACAATTTAACAGGATTGACTTAAAGAAAGGAGATTGAAAATAACCTAGGATGAACAGCAGGTTGTCCTCTAAAAATACCCAGTTCATGGAGCACTCAGTAATGAAAAGCATCCAGCTGATGCAGATGTATACAATATAGGTCCTTGAGGTACAAAACACACAGAAATCAGATAATGGCCTGGATATTGCCGTGCTCTGCCTTTAAAAAGAAAATATTCAGAACTGGCTTCTTCATCAACAAGAGATGTGACCTTTCTAAGCTACATGTTAGTGCAACATGGTCGAGGTAACACTGAAACCACKAAAATATTCAGACACCTGTTCTTGAAACACTGACATTGATCATTCACAAACATCACATGCCTGTTTTTAACAACTCRGGGGCAGTTGACTGCTTCCCTGGAAGAAGTGGGAATCCCTGCAGGAGCATCAGGCACCAGGCAGGAACTATGCCTCATGAGGCAAGAGTGAGAACAGAGCACACACAGTCACAGCGTTGTCACCAATAAAACCCCTGCAGAAGCCTCCAGGAGGTTATAGACAGAGGGCCAGGAGATCTCCTGGACTGTCTATGCCATGCCAAGGGAGAGGTTTCTCTTTCTGGTCTGGCTACTGAGTGAATGATTGAAGTATTCCTTCCTTCTCTTTTGAGCTGGGTCTCCAGCTGTCACTGTCACCTCATCATCTATCTAAGATATATTACCAATGTTAAAATGGGTTCATGGGCTACTCCTTTTTGGTCTTCAACCTGGTGCAATGGATTATTGTCTGAAATGTACAGCATTTTTGGCTCCAGTGAACTAAAGATTTCCTGTCAAAGAGACTATAAGGTTAGACCAACCCATATTGTCCCTCAAAAAGTGAGGGGCTAAGGAGAAACAGGAGCATAAATACCACAAAATTACTGGCAAGTGGGGCCAGGAATACGAAGAGCTTGAATGAGCCATCTTCCTCCACTTATGGGGAGATAGTGATGGTCAGTTCAGACTGGGATAAGACTGGGCTAAATGAAAGTCAGAGGCAAGCACAAGATGGCAGATGGGAACTTCATTTTATATCTGGGAGGCTGAAACAAAATTGATGTTTTATTTGCATGCATTTGTAGCCTGCAAGCCTGATGAGAGGCRTACAATGAAAAAAAATTAATCACTGTCGTATTTTTGCCTGACTGATCTGCCTGACTTCACTAGAATGACAYGGTTTGTTTTAAAATGTCATTTTAAAGCGGAAAAAAAATCTTTTTTTCCATAGGTTGCTTTGAATGAACTGAGGCTTTGGGGATGAAGTCTACTACTAAATAACAATTATCAAGTCTTATCCAGTGTCTCCTGCACRTCCATGCAGACTGTCTCTGTATTGCTGACGCAATATACAAAGCTCTTGGAACTATCACTCATCTACATGCCATAGCCACCTTCCTGCTGCTTTTTTGGGGTCTTAGTCGTCTTCCACAAAAAATTCCCAAATCATCTCATGTCCACCCAGCTTCCTTTTCCATTTTTCAGACTACACTTTCTACCTTGCCTCCCCAATACCCATATTTACTTAGCTTTTCCTCACAGAGCCAGTCTCAAACACTAACAKGTGCTCCCCTGCTGTTTCTTCACATTTTATCGCTTCATCTCCTGTAGCTGTCCTGACACAAATTATTCTGTCTGCCTTTTCCATCATTGTTTTATTCTGTCTCAGTCCATTGTACCATTAACTCTATTGACACTTTTTTTTTTTTCTTCTAGAAATACCTTTGAGCTTGGCTGGTGCCTGCAAGCCCAGCATCCACAGCAGGGAAAAATGTTTTCCCGCTAGAGAGAGACCAGGGTTGCTCAGCTTTGTCGTGGCTTGTCTGGTCCATACAAATGATAAAAACAATGTATGGCTGCTGTGCCTTTTTAGCATTTTGGAAGCAATACACAGAAGGCAAAAACTCATGAGAGGGCTTTCATGAGAGATTGTGAAAACTCAGGTTTTGTTGGTCATAAAGGCACTTTTAGAGGCTCTGCGGGGCCAAGGTGCTGTCTGTCATGTTCTCCCCTGCTCTGAGCTATGTGGCAGTCAGTTTTACTGAAGGTCCCTGCGCAGCAGTCTGCAAATACTTTATAAAGCCACAGAAGCCCAGGCTGGAAAATGCCAGATATTCTTTACTCAGCTTGTTTCTTCCAGCTGGTCAAGGCCAGGCTCAGTTCTGCCTCCTCTAGACACACAGAGATGGCTCCTGTTGAAAGACACACGGAGGCCAGCAGTCCCAGAGCATTCCAACAGAGCTGCAAAAGGGCTGGAAACAGGGAGAGCTGCCCAAAGCATGGATCAACAAATGAAGTGGTTGAAGATGCATCTCCTCATCACACTTCCACCACACAAAGAGAAAAACAAAGTATAGGACTGCAACAGTTAAAAGGAGAATCGTTTGTATAAGAGATATGAGGTAAATTCTTCCCTAAGGAATCAGATTCCATGCATGTTTCTGCTATGGCATTTATACCAACTCACTTAAAATCAATTGTTTGCTGAGGAGTCACTGAGATGTACAAAGTATCTAAATAACTTTGCCTGCAGTGATTAAGTATGTAAAGAACTTGAGGAAAATGTGTCCATTTCCTAAGTAGTCATCTGAAAATCCCTGGATCTAATCGGCAGAAACGATGAGTACCCACAGACCCAACAGACAACAACAAAAACATTATCTCACCTTTGTAAAAAGATGATGTTTCACATTGGTTGAATAAATGACCAACAACTGGTGGGCCCTTCTTGCCTTCAACCTCTTATCTGAATTCCCAGCCTGTAAAACAGGAACTTTGTCACAACTTTATCCCTCAGGTTAATTTGAAGATAAAATTGACATCTATAAGGCATTCAGACACTGCACTGAGGAGCATCGTGGACAAACCTATCCATGGGGTTATTAATAGTGTTTCTGTCATTGTACATGCCCTCATTAATAAATAATCAAGCACTGTTCACCTTTTCTACCAGAACAGAAAGAGGTTCTACAGGAGGTGTGATTAAAGGCTGAATCATAATTCATATACATTACAGCAGTTGGGGCACATTCTCCTTCACAGAAAATTGAGAAATTTGGATAAAATCGTAGGGAAAAAAATCACTTCTAGGAAAACCAGATCTTCTAAACTGCAGCTCTTGACTTGCTCTAACTTGGGCCTCCTTGTTTCTACTTTCTATATATCTAGTCACCCACAGGAAAGCCTTGTAGTGACAGTCAAGGAACAGCCTTTGGTTTTGACCATAATGACCTTTATTGGAGACAGGTGGGGTCATTTATTATACAGAAGTAACATCACGCCATTCTCTTCCCATTTAATTCCTTTTAGTCTCCTTATAAATCTGTAGCAAAAGTGCACTTTTTACAGTTTTTAATCTATAGCATATATCTTTCAATATTATCTCTCAGTCAGGTATTTTATTTGTAAAAAGGTATCACCAGCTATACCAAATACATGTCTAGCGTACTACATTACTTTTCGTATTTACCGTTTAGATTATTTTTAACTCAGTGCTCTCTCTCTTTTTTTTTTTCATTTTTTTGCAAGACTCAGTGATGGTAATCTTCTGGTGGCATCACCAGGAGAGGACTCACAGCTTGTGTGTGGAGAAGGGGAGAAGACTCTTAGCCAGGAGCAATTGTCACACAACAGGAACAAGATGAGAAGAACATTTGCTGCTGTTGAATGTGTTTCTTAAAATGACAGTACTCTGTATAATAAAAAATTAATTTAAAAAACCCAATGTCCATATTTGATGTGCCAGGAGAATGGAAGCTGTACTCAACTGGAACACGACAGCAATGGTTCATTTGCATTTTGAAGGCAGGAGTTAATTGCTAAACATCACGTTTGTGGTCATGAGAGGAAGGAACAGACACAGGCAGCATGAGGAGCTGTGAAACACTGCTTTCCTGAGGACAGTGTTTTGGTAAAATATTGAATATCCTGCACAAGCCACAGAACTGCATAAGTTAAAGATCTTCAAGAACAACAAGTACTGGGGACAGATGAGGGGCTGTGCTGGGAACAGCCACACTGAGGACACACAGCTCAGGGACCCAGCAGCTGAGGACAGCAAAACTCATTCCCACTGGGAGGCTGGAGCCAGCTGTGGCAAGCTTTGGCACAGCAACAGGACTTCTCCAAAAGAAACTTGCACACAATTTGCTGAGATTTGCTGAAACTTCCTTGGTCTTTTCTTCCTAGTTATCCTTGAGATTATAATGTATATACAGTAACAGATAATAATTGCTTCATTTCAGTCTTCAAAAGATCAATTTCCCCTGGGAAGCAAGGCCTAGAGAGGTAAAACAATCAGAAGCGTTTTAGGGGGTGTTACGGTTCCCAGATGGAGACAAACATCAGCAACAATGACTGGAACACTGATCAGGTAATGTCTGGTGGGTTGGTTGGTTTTCCTCATCACTGGGGGTCCCAGGTGCCCCCCCTGRCTGGCTCTGGGATGCACAGCAGTGCCTGGAGCAGGCGGGGGGACAGCGGGTGCTGGCACCAGGACGGGTGGTGGTGGTCTGCACCCCGAGACACCTCAAGGCGCTGGGGCTGGTCATGCAGGTACCCCAAACRCCCCCAAACACCCCAAAACACCACAGCACACCGGGGCTGGTCCTGCAGGTACCCCAAAACAGAAAAAAGGATCCATTACAATCAATGGGGTGCCAAAAAGTGACCCCAGGGGGGGCTGCCAGAAAGGGAGCTTTTCATGTCAATGGGGGCTGCCAAATAGTGACTCCAGGACGGCTCCCAGAAAGGGAGCTCTTCATGTCAATGGGGGCTGCCAAATTGTGAGCCCCCGAGGGCTGCCAGAAAGGGATCCATTAAAGTCAATAGGGGCTGCCAAATAGGGATCAAAGGAGTGGGGCTGCCAGAAAGGGATGCACTGAAATCAATGGGAGCTGCCAGATTGTTATCCATACCCCCACAATCCCCCATAACCCCTCCTCCAACCCCTAAAATTGCCCCCAATCCCCCCACCCAGTGATGAGGCTGACACCTGTTCATTACCTTGAAGACTCAGAACTTCTGAATTAGTTCCCTAAATATCCCTTGCCTTGGTTAACCCTTCCAAATTAGTGCTGTTTCTGTGGGTTAGCACCAGTCAACAYACAGCTGTTGAAAGCCAACAACTCAACTCTTCCATGACTAAAAATGCATCAACAGTGTTCATTAGACAATAAAAGCCCATGAGCTCTCTCCCACTGCTTGTGAGCCAAACGTGCCAGCGAAAAAATGCAGGAGATGAGCATCTGTAATTAGGATCTGCCTCTCAATAAAAGGAATCCCAGGTGCATGGAAATAGCACTGTGTGAACTAGCCACGTCCAGCAGCGCAGATGCCTGGACCTGGGCACAGTCGGCCCGCTGGCTTACATGATGCACCTGGGTAGGATGTGCCATGGCAATTACGCAGCAATCCCACACACACTCTGTAGAGTACAGTCATTTTGCTGACAACAATATTAAAGTTATTGTTCATTACCATAAAGAGACATCAGTGATGATCTCAGTTCCTTGAGAGGAAGAATACAGCAAGGCAGGGCTCCTCAGCTACTGTTATCAGGAATGGCCACGCTGGACCTGGCTAAAGAGGACGAGGAGTTGATGGGACTGACTTATTTTCACAGAATCATAGAATAAGCTGAGTTGGAAGGGATCCACAAGGATCATCGAGTCCAACTACACAGCACAATCCCCAAGAGTAACACCATGTGCCTTGAACGTTGTCCAAACCCTTCTTGGACTCTCTCAGGCTGGTGCTTTGGTCACTGCCTGGGGGAGCCTGTTCAGTGCCCAGCCACCCTCTGGATGAAGAACCTTTTCCTGATGTCCAACCTAAACCTCCCCGACACAACTCCAGGCCATTCCCTCGGGTCCTGTCACTGGTCACACAGAGCAGAGATCAGTTTCTRCCCCTCTGTTTTCCCTCATGAGGAAGCTGTAACAGCAGCGAGGTCTCCTCTCAGTCTCCTCCTCTCCAGGCTGAACAGACCAAGTGCCCTCAGCCGCTCCTCACACGGCTTCTCCTCAAGGCCCTTCCCCTTCATCCTCATTGTCTTCCTTTGGACACTCTCCAATAGCTTAATGTCTTTTGTATATTGTGGCACCCAGACCTGCCCTCAGCACTCGAGGTGAGGCCACCCCAGTGCAGAGCAGAGTGGGACAATCCCCTCCCTTGCCTGGCTGGYGATGCTGTGCCTGATGCCCCCCAGGACACACTTGGCCCTCCTGGCTGCCAGGGCACTGGTGACTCATGTTCACCTTGCCATCGACCAGGACCCTCAGGTCCCTTTCCACGGCACTGCTCTCCAGCACCTCATTCCCCAGTCTCTCCGTACATCCAGGGCTGCCCCATCCCAGGTGCAAAATCCTGCCACTTTCCCTTGTTGAACTTCCTGTGGCTGGTGATTGCCCAGCCCTCACATTTATTGGGGTCTCTCTGCAGAGCCCTCCTGCTTTTGATGCAGTTTTAAACACACTTTCAAGCACTCAACAAGAGCTTACATTTTTCTTTAAGAGACAACCATCCAAACCTGGATGGTACAGTTCTCAAGACTGAGGTCTTTGGAAGAGAAAAGATCAAACAAGAGCTGCTCCTATTTCAAGTTTTTAAGGAATAATTTCCATCCATCCTTCCCAATCTACAGCTTTTATTTACTTACATACTGACTGTACACACAAGGAATCTGCAAAGAGCAGATGGATATTAGATGGCAAATCTGGTATGAAGGCACCACATGCATCTGAGGAAGGATGTGCGTAGTAGAATATGCTGAAAGAAGAATTCTATAACAACATGTGAATTACATAAAGGACTAATACCTGCCTCTGAAGGCTAATAAACATGCATAGTCTGTGAATGACCTCCACTCTCTCATTGGTAACTACACTCTGTTCTTGCCTCTCACCTAACTTGCTCCTTTTTGGAGTGTCAGTTTTCTGATCCGTGCTGATTTTCCATCCTCCTAACTAGCTCTGATGGCTTGTCCCTCCTACTACAGCTCACAGTTTGTTATTTTGGAGACCCTTGCTGTGAGGGGTCCTTGGCTAGGAAGAACACCATGGCTATAATGACATTTAGCTGTTTAGTATCCTCACCTATAAAACAGAGATAGTTCAGCTCAGTGCTCTGTGGTTCTGTTTGTTGGGGTTACAAAGGCACCTAGAGCATCCAAGATAGCAGGTGCTGTGAATTAATATTTTTATCTTTCACTTTATACATACCTACATTAATTCCCTTTGCCACAAAAGAACTGTTTTGAAGAGCAACTGTTCTTTGCACAAGAGCAGTTTCCATTTTTCTCCACCTATTTTCCCCCTACTGAGAAGCTGGTGAAGCTAGTGAAAGCAGACATAATCATAGGTATCTTCCCAGTAAAGCATCAAGAACAAGGAGTCAAGAACAGTTTGCAAGAACCACTGTTCAAAATTTATATGTACAAAATCTTCTAGACAGTAAAAGGAACTTCTTTTTTTTAAACAGAAGAGAAAGGTCTCTTATTTGGAGAAGAGCTTCACAGTGTATAATTCAACTTCTGTTTCAAAGATGAAAAGCAACACAAACACATTTTTTCACTGTTCAAGATACTGTCATAGACCCCACAGAAAACAAATCTTCGCAGTATCCAAGATCCAAACCTGGAAGAAGCCTTCATTCTCCATTAGCCAGAAAGACTGAATGTGGCAGCTTGTGCCTCACCTTTCAAACTCAGCTATTTATCTGTGCTGGCAAAAATAAAGAAGCTTGAATGCTGTCTCCTGCATCGCATAACCCTCTACACCTAACAGCATTACCATGACAAAAAGAGTACTTATGATTCCTCCTACACAGGAGTAGAGGAAGAAAAACTTGTAAATTGGCAGTGACATCATCTGCTAGAAAGTGATTCACACTTCATGAAACAGCAGGGAAAATGAAATTTACTCCCAACCACCACAAAGCTCTTTCACTGAATCAGTGTGTGGCAGAAATGATAGTAGGAGACATAAATCCTTTCTCTATTTTCGAAAGACAAGGATTGTGTAATGAGCTAGAGTGCATAGAGCAAAATTACCATATACTGTCACTGAAATATATTTCCCCTGTGGTTTTGCCAAAAAAAGGTATGAAGCCAGGATAGAAAATAAAACAGGTGATGCTGGAGGCAGAAAGTGGATTAATACGCATCACCAGYGGTATGTGACTGGCTTACAAAACAGTGCATTGCATGACTGACAGCACCAGAAGAYGAGCTGTTTAATATTCTCTCTGAAGTTGCCCTCTCCTCAGAACACAGCCACACCTGAATACACTGCAACCTCCACATCCCCTGCTCTGCTGACAACGTGCTGAGGAAGTGGAGAAAATTTTAACACGTGGAGGATAACGTTTCCCCACATCTCCCTCTCTGAACCCTGCTGGACCCTGATAAAAAGAGAAATGAAATAATTGCCTGGTTTTCATACAGAATTCCTCAGATGTAGCTGCAACTACTATTTATATTATAGCAGTGCCCATGATGAGCAGATGTTTGCAGACAAATRTGAAGGATCTTGCCCTGCCACAGACTCTGGTTGATTGAATTACATGACTTCCAGGCTGGTGTCATTTTCTGTCCATGGGTCAAAGCATTGCAATCTCCAAATAAATTAGGCATGAGCACCACACAACTGGAGAGAACTCTAAAAAGTTGCCGTTTATGAAGATAAATAAAGTTGCCTTCACTCTTGCAAACCTGCCTTCAGCGAGAACTACCACATGCTGAAAATAGTGATATTTATCAAGCTCTGCAGAGAAGACAAGTCTGAAGCTCCATTTCTGTGTTGAAGAGAAGGAAACAAAAGATTAAAATAGCTGTGAATCAAGTAAGYTACATTTTTCCTTTTAGCTCCCGATGCTCTGGTCCAACACGACAGAAGGACCCCAAACACAGAGGAACATGTGACACTACTTCGGGCCAAACCTCAGCAATCGGGTTCTGAAGGCAACAAAACTACAAAAGCAACCATGATTTCAGCAAACTATTAACCTGGACATTAGTCAAAAACTTTCCAGAGCTTTGAGAACCAAACTGGGCACTGATTCAAGTAAGCAAGACCTTGAATACATTTTTGCCACAACGACCATATGAATTTTATTGTTTCACGCAATTTTTATAGAAAAACCCCAGCTGTACTGACAGCTCTTGTCATGATTCAGTGTCCTTTTTGGAGCACTGCGTTGACAAGCTGGCAACTGGCCACAAGCACGGAAGAAAATAAATGAAATGTACCTTCCTGTTTCCATCCAATTTTGGAAAAGGCACTTGCATGGCGGAAAGTGGTAAGTCAGCCCACACCTGCTACAAGTTTCTTTCTTCCACTTTTTTAATCAAATACCAATATTAATAATGCAAGCCTTATATAAATAATTGGTTCCGTATAAACTCCTACACAATTGTAAGCTCCGACAGAAAAATTAAATGAAAGCACTATATAAAAGACACATTTGTGTAAAAGATGCCAAAGAAACATAGAAATAAATCTGAGCTTCTTATGATTTTAAACCAAGCTGTGCCTCTCTTGATGCTGGAAGCAGAAAAGGAGTTATGTGAGCACGAYTCTTCTCCTGGACTGGCCAGTCCTTGCAGGAAGGGTTCTTTGTTCATACAACACTTTTCTRGGATATCAATTTCTGTGGGGTACAAACTTCCACTTGTTCAACAAGCACTACCCACCATCTGACGGGTGCATTGTACTTTTGCAGGCCTTACTATGTTTATACTCAGGCAAGAATCCCTTTATTTCAATAATAGTTGTATTATGAGTAGAAGCTTATGTTTGTTTACGCAGYTGTAGAAGTTACTGTAACAGATAATCTCTGCCATTTCACAACATTTTTTCAATAGTACTAAAAAAACGACCTAATAAATAATCATGAAACAGTCCCATTATCCGCATTTTACTATTATACAACTGTAGAAGTGGAGTCTCCCTGATCRATAAACAGATAACAGGAGAGGCAAACCAATTACTGCCTCTTCTGAGAAACAGCCTCTCCCTCCACACACCTCTCCCTCCCCTCTGAGAGTGAAGTGGCAGTATTTGCTCTGTGTCACACTGCTATTGTCTTTGGTGACCCAGCAGAGGAAGGATCACCAGCCGCCTTGTTGCCATTTTTACTGATGCTATCAGAGTGCAGTAAACCRCTAACCCTGGCTTTAGTAGCAGTTGGATTTGTTGGGGTTTTATCTTGGTATTTTTAACACCTTTTGCACCTCAGTATCAAAACCTACAGAAAACAAAACCTGTGCTAGAGTACTTAAGTGCACAGGTAGACGGTTCAAATGAAGCAATATTTTCCTACGGCTTGGAAAACACAATACAYCTATCACTCTAATATTTACCACTAATGAATCCTTAAATCTAAAYAGCAATGTCAAGGTCAGCTTTTTTTGGAAATGTCAGGCCCTACAAGGAAATAACATAGCTGGAGGCAGAGGAATGTTTGTCTGGATATTCAAGAGGATGGCAAGCCATCTTTTAAACAAAGGTTTTATTTCAGGATTCTGGCTCAGTTAAAATTGTCACTAACACAGATTTTATACTAATAAAATTAAAAGGAAAAAAAAARRAAAAAAAAAGAAGGCTGGTCCTTCAAAGGATAGTTTAATAAACCTGAAAGACTTTCTGCTTTGCTGGTTGACCACAGTGATGTAACACGTGGTCCTGACACTCCTGACCAACATTCCTCAGGGAATTGGGGGAGACCCACAGGACAGGATGTCCAAGGAAAGGACAACTTGCACAGCTGTAACATTTCTATTATCCACTTGGTACACAGTTGCAGCTCAACTTAACACATAGGCAAAGCTGTTGCAGGTGGACAGAACACTTACGTTGTCTCCTAAACAAGATTGATAAAATTTCCTTGTTGCAATGTGGCTATCTTAATTTTTGACTAAAGGGTGATTTTAATATCAGTAGCATATTTTGCTGGAAAAGAAGATATCAGTGTACATTTTTTTTCCCCTAAGGAGCAAAATGTTTCACTGAGTCCATTCTAAATTTTAAGAAATTACAGCCCCTTTGAGCAGGTGTACTTTTAACTGTTGCTTCCCTCACACTCTGTAGAAGTGACATGTTAAGGAGATAACAGCTGCAACCACTGGTTATGAAAAAATCACCCTCTAGGAGAAACTCTCTTTTAAAAGCAGCCATACCAATCAGCCTAGGGTGACACTTACAAGCAGACTGATCAAGAGAAAAATGTACAGAATCCAGTGTAGTAGATATCAAAGCAGAAAAAAAGTTGTCCTTTTGCAAGGAGGAGGATTTACATGGCTTCCCAACACTCTCCCTGGCAACAGACACCTGGAGACTCCCATCAATACCATGTCCCAAAGAAGGAGGAAACATCTTGGCCAATATAACATTTTCCTCTGACAGTGGTAATACATCATTTTATTTGCTATGGTGACGGTTCCTGCAGCACTTATGTTGCAGGGAGCAGAGGTAAGACAATTCACCTCTTTCAAAAATTTTCAAGCACAAGAGAGCCTGTTACAAGACAAACTAATGCAGGGAAATTGGAAAATCCCAATGTGGGGGTTTTTTTTGCAAAAAAATCTAAAAAGAGTATTTTTTCAATTAAGAAAAAAAAAGATAAAAAATATTTCAGTGTTCATATCTTTTCTATTCAACTTCTTATTCACATCAAAAATGAGTGGGCAGATTCAGTATGTTCTTTGGCAGTTTATTCTGTTCCCAATCTGCACACAGTTCCTGTCCATCTTTCAGAAGGATGGATCAGGCAAGAAAAACAAAAAGAAAAAAAGTATTCTTCAGATTTTCAAATGGCTCCTTCCTATTTCAGCACTTCTTAGGACCTGTTAACCATTTCCCTTCACTAGTAATACAAAACYCCTCTTATCTGCTAAAGATGCACTTCCACTACAAGTGTCATCCTCCCATCCTTAGGGCAGGACCTTCCCTGGACTAGCAATGCCAGGGATCACGCCTCTGGAAAGGGTTCTGTAATTCAGCAGCAGAACTGCTGGCTCCAGCCTCTGCTCTTGGAAGCCACTGCACAATTATGATGTCCTTTTAACCTAATTACCTTGATAAGCTACATATTCATCTTTGGGAGGATTATCACTAATGATGTCTTAATCCTTCTGTTTCTTATTCCAAAACAAGAGTTGCCATCCAATGTATTTACTCATTTTCTGGTATTTYAAATGGCTTCTCCAAAGTTACTGTATGGTTGAATCCATAACAGGATTTCTCTACAAAAGAGATGCTTTTTACATGGACAAATGACTAGTCAATGTAAAAACATACATCAATACCTGATTTTGAAAACACTAAGGAAGGCTTACAGGTTTTATAAGAAAATAWATAAACATGGCTATGCAATGCTGGTAGCTTTTTTATGGGCCTTTTTATGGACACTAAAAAAAACCATCCCAAAAACTGATATCCAAACAAACGCCCCTCACATATACGTACATATTTGTTCTTTGCCTTGTAAAAGGTCTTCGCCTGTCCTATCTCTCCTTGCTCCTAAACAGTAGCCAGTAAAACATATTTTCTTCACTGATTTGCAGGAGCTATTTTTCCCAGCTGGGTTCTTAAGCTGCACACTGCACCYTGTAAAAAATATTTAGTCTGATTTACAAAATCTATTTCTCTCCTTGGGCCTTTAAGCTGCTGTTGCAAAAGTGATAAAGGTGTTCTCATTCAGACTTTTATTGTTCCTGGGCCCCTTGCCACCTGTTTTTATTTTCTCCCTCTTCCACTTTCTTCCCAGCTTTTTTGCTCAGGCACCACACTTGTCAATCAGAGCTGATTCTGAGTAACAGAATCAAACAAGCTCATTTCTGCCCAAAAGTGCAAATTGTTGTAACTGTGAATGAAAGCGTTGTCCTAGAGACTAAAATCCTGATTCAATCAAATTTAAGTATGTTTAAATATAACCCAATTTTGCTTTATGTACTAGCCAAACTTCTCTTCTGAAGCCATCATTGCTCTTTAATGGTCTGATCTTTGAGTTATCCCCTTTGTCACTTGTCCCTCTGCATCTCTGGCCTGGTGAGCAGGGCAAACATGCCAGCACCCCCGCAGAGCACTCCAATTCCTAAGGAAAGAAATGCAAGCAGTTTCTTTGTTTCAGTCACAGGTCCGATTCACTGAGAAGCAAAACAACAAAAAGAAAAAAAGATGCCTAAATATTTTCACAAGAAGCCTTATACTAAAAAGATGATAACTGTCTGTAAAAACCACAGCCTACTTGAAGCATCCCTGCCTTACCAACCTACTGAATGCTTTCTGAATTTGTGCATGTTAATTATGCATGTGGGTTTGTCCATAAAATTCATGTTTATCAGTGAGTATGTAATGTAAAAGCAGAAATAGAGATAAAAAAGTTTWAAAAAAAATGAAGCTAACACTAGACAATTAGACATTTGTCCATGAATTTCAACTAAAAGTTTACTCAAAGCACGCTGCATTTTTCATCTGATAGATCTACCTCCACTGTAATMTCAGATAAGATAATAAATGTGACTTGGTATAAGTATCTTTTTTCCTAATATCTGTCCTCATTAATATATTCTACTTCAAAGGAATGAAGTAGTTCATACAGAGTTCAAATGAATACGGTTTGATTTTGCAAAAAGTATCCTTTTTCTGAGTGTTKCCACTTACTTCATCATTGCAGGGTGAATTAAACATGAATTCATGATAAAATCATCAAAATGCAAAAACAAGGTGCAAGTAGAGGGATCAAAGGCACCTTCTTAGTTGCCAGAGAAATCAAAACAGCAAATGAATTTGAAGTACACGGTGCTTGCACAATCTCYTAGGACAAGTGCACATGAAGTGTGCGAAGAAACTCTTCATCCTTGTGTTCCAGCAGCAGACCTGAAATGAACAGAGGATGAATTCATTATTATTATTATTACACTCAGAYGGGGTAGCAGCCATCAGATTAGCTGGTTGCGCTTCTGAAGGGCGCTGTGACAGGTCACCGAGAGGTTCGYGCCGTCGCTATGCCAGTCGAGTGGGCACAAGAAATTCACGTCCAAGTTTTTCAGAGTGCTCTTAATCAGAAACACACGAACTGCATCAGTTTTGAGAGCACAGAAGAAAGTATATTAAAGAGTTCAGGTTCACAGGCTGGGCATTCAAAATGAATATGAAGTGCAGCGTTCCAGGCTAGGCATTCAGAAACATCATCGCACAAAAAGTATGTGGTGTAGGACTGAATTTTTCTCAAGAGGTCTCACTTTCCCCGTGCTGCTGTCTGCTGTCTTCAGCTAGGGCACAGAGGCTCCAGAGATGTCGCTTGTAATATTATTTTATCTAATATGGAACCTGTCCAGTCCACTTACTCATTTCACAAAGACAACAGACAAAATAGCATATGGTAATGATTTGCAGTCACAGCTGCCCTTGCTGGGATTTGAAAGGGGAAAGACTCCCTATCCATTACTGCCTCCCTGAAAACCTCATCCTCCAGAGTATAGGAATAGTCTCTTTTGTTAGTTATTATAATTCTCTGATTAATAATGATAGTTTTGATTTAAATATGGGCAAGAGAAGAAACACAGCACTATCAGATCAGAACTGAACACAAGGCAACTGGAGGTGCAGTGCTGCTCTGGGGGGGACCCAAGTCCCGTTCCCAGCCATGACCCACACACCCCACCACCAGAGCCACTCTGCAGATTTTATTAAGGTAGCTGCGGAGGTCTCCGGTGGGGGCAGAAAGAGGGGCATGTYCCCCTGCTCCCCTCCCATGGGCAGCCTTGGCTGTCAGGACAGGCCTTGATTTCCCAGCCAGGTGCAGCCCCCGCATCCCAGGAAACCCCCTTCCCCAGTATTATGCTCCTGGGCTGCTGGACCTGGAGTATACCAAGTAATGAGGAGAAAGAAAGACTTTGCATGTCCTGCTCTCCCTTAATTATCTGCCATGGGTCCAAACATGAAACTATAAATGGTTGAACCATGAATGTGATTTATTTTAAAGCATGAAGGAAGGATGATATGCTAATGCTTTTCAGATGGTGTTTCAAGGAAGAGAAGAACCTAAGGCAAGCATTTCTAAAGTTCACCTTAATGTAGACTGTGCAATACCCTTGAAGAATTAAGCAGTCCTGGCCTTAGCATATTCATCATTCTGCTCTTGTCACAGCTCTTGATTGAATGTTTTTTCAGGAGGTAGAGATTAAATTGAACCAGAACTAATTGAAGGTATATTTAATAAAAGCATCATCATTGTAATGAGTATACAACTGCTACACTAATGCTGAATAATGTTTAAGCTACTGAACAAGTCCATATTGTTTCACCTAATAGGATTCACTGATTACCAAATAATTAATTCTACTCTAATTTTGCAACACCATGTGAAAATGTGAAACCCACTCATAAATTAATTAATTCTCACGTCAATAAAAGAGACAAGTGTCTGGGACTTACAACTGCTTCTTCTGAAATCAATCAAGGTATTATCACTTACTTTGAGTCATACAGGATTGGTTTTGGTTCTTCAAGCACTTAGTGTAGTTATTACATTGTAATCATGTGTAATGCAAATCTGGCAGACATGGGCAAATGCTGAGCAGCCAAAAAGCTGCTCTGAACCTTTTACTCATCTTCAGTTACACTGATGTCCCTTTTCACAGCTTTGAAACCCTTACTTGCATTATTTACCTTTTTTCCCACCCTGTCACATGCTCTCCATGTAGATGTCCCGCACATCTGGTCAGGACATCGAATTTGAAGATAATATATGAATGTTACTTCCCATTTTCCAGCTCAGTTGCAGAAGCTATCGGTACATTGGTTGTGAACGCTGCTTACAGAGCCAGGAAAGCAAATAGCCTAACAGATCAGCTCTTAAAAATCAAGTGTTCTTGAAAACAGCAACAAACAAACAAACAAGCAACCCCACAAACAAACAAAGGAAATGAATGAATAAATAACCTACAGCCACAAGTCACAGTATCCATCCTCATTCGTGTAGATAAATTTCTTTTGTACAGTCAGGGCTTGAACTACCATATGCTAGATGTGGTTCAAATTTCCTCTTCCATCCTTTTTACTCTAAGGAAAAGCAACAGCTATTGGGCCCTATCAGGCAGACCTGGCAAGTACAACTGCAGAGATTTCTGTAGTCCTTCCAAAACCAACCCAACTAACAAATGTATGAGAAAAACAGGAAAGAAACATTATTCTTTAAATGGCAGGGGGTAAAAACTTTTAGCTCTCCCATTTAGGCAAAGAAATTTTCTGATTACCCTTATGCTTAAGCATATTGAAAGGAACTGGCACCAGTCTTGTCCTCAGCATTTATGATCAATAATTGGGCTTCTTCCATCACCCCATCACCCTACAACATCTACACTTAAACTCTGGGTCTATTTCCCATTTATGCTTATGGGTTTTAAACGGTTTAGTCAAATACCTTTGTAAGATATTTGCCAGTATTTACAGGAAGTAAATACTAAGCAGGTTTCAAAAGTGATACAAAAATACCATTTCAGGAGCCATCCAAGAATTTTAACATGACAAAGGGTGTTGCCAAATGATACTGCTTTCATTTAATTTCTCTAACCATGCAAACCAAAAAAGCTTTCAATCCAGCATTTAAACAAGCACTGGAGTTCCTCATTCAATCTCACAATTCCTGTAAAAACTCATTTTAGGGTCCCCAGCATTTAAAAAAAATTAATACAGGAAAGTATTTGCTGGTGCTCTTTATTTTTCCCTCCTTTTAAAGGAAATTCCAGAAAACCTTCACGTCGTCTTGGAGACATTATGGATATCAGAACAACTTTAGAATCCTGCAAATTGCCCTCCTTCTGCCCTTCAACGCCAGCAAAAAGCCATTCGACTCCCTTCTACGTGGCTGACTTGCCTTAATTAAAGTATGGAATGGAAACCTGAAAAGTTAAATCTTGCTAAAAATCCCTGAGCCGAGAGAATGCAGCAATCAGAGCTACACGAGTTCGACAACAGCTTCAACATCATGTATGAGCACTGTACAAACAACACAAATACTTGTAAACTACCAAAACAAGAAAAAGAAACCAAAAGCCCCAAGTCCCAGAAAACTCTGACATGAACAAGCTAAGTTTTATTCAAGCTCATCTTAAAAGAAAATAGAGGAGATATTTCCCAGAAGATGTAGAAAAACTACTCAGGTCTCTGGATGTGTCTCTCCTTCTGGTAGCTTGACACTTCTTTTTCATTTCTAACATCACATCAGTCATAAGTCAAAAACAGACAAGCAGCATAATAGGTGGCAAAAAACATCTAGAAGGTGAGATAACGCCAAAGGAGTGGAGCTGGCTACGGCAAATAGCCGTTAAATTGGCAAAAGGAAGTGAAAATGGAAATAATCAACTCCAGCCTGGCCCAGAGAGCTGATAGAAAGAAAGGGCACATCCAGCCTCTCTGACTGCCCTGTTCCATACTGACGCCACAACAAAGGAGGAGTAAAAGGCAACTGATGAACTGTTTCCCTTTTTCTTTTAAACAAGAAACTTTGTAAATTCACCTGATTCCTCCCTCTTATACTGGCCATAGAARTTTTGAAACAATGTCTCTGCAAGGTCCCCTAAATACTTAGCGGAGAGGGAAATGAAAAAATCATTGTGGGTTCCTTGTTGAGGTCCCAAAAGAGGTTGCAATTGTCTTGGATTTTACAGGCATTTGCCCAAGAGAAGTGTGCCCTAAAACATTTATAATCCAAATACCTGGAACATAAAGATTACTACACCCACCTTAAATGGGGTAATTCAGTAGTTATCTGGAGTCTCAGCAGCAGAGCAGAAGCGGAACAAGATTCCTGTCTCCATTAAACCATCCTTCCTCACAAAATTGTTCTTAATTCCATTATTTCCCTTTTTTCTTCTGTTCCCTCCATACCCTTAATTGTACTAATTAATAGTAGTAGATAAGTATGTTAATTTACAGTTTAATTAATTAAATGTTTAAGTGTGTCTGCAAAGAAGTTGTCCTACAAGGAAAATACTTAGAATTATCCTACAGAAGTGTATTCGTGCTATGTAACAGAATTTTACTCTTCTGACCCAACCTCTTTTCCAAGCTGCTGTTTTATTTCCTCTCAGTCCATGAGATACAGAGCAGGGCTTTACAATGGCTAATGACCATAATATATGGAGCCTGATTCTGTGCAGGGGGAGCAAAGTGAGATATCTCATACATAGGTCAGGGACATGTGAAAAGGAGTCCAGACTCTTCATTATTGTATCCACAATTCAGTTCAGTCCCTACAGAGTCCCACTGAAGGCCTGTGGAAATCCCAGCCGTAAAATATTTATTGCAATACAGAGGCATCGAGAAGGTCAGAGGCATGTGTTTGGTTTAGCAGACTCCATAATTATTACTGGGGGTTTTTTGGATAATTCGCCTCTAACTTTTTGTTTGTTGGGGAAAAATGAGTCGCTGCATTTCCCATAACAGCTGTGCTGAAATTAATTGCAGCCCTCTCTCTTTCACCTCTTCTCTCACGTCTCCTCACCTGCACACACTTGCACACACACACACACTCTCTCTCCCTCAAGCAAGCAGAAGGTTGGAATTATTTTGGGCAGAGAATAAGTTCCCCTTCTTGAAATAAACCACATACATGGGGCTTCCTGTTAATGATGCCTGGTAAATGAGGTCCTACATAAAACCAGGAGCCACCCCATGTATTTTAATGAATTGCACAGGAAGAAGTCTACCTGTGCTTAAAGGGAGCAGCATTCACTCCTTACCAATTAGGTTACATATATTGGGCAGTATATCATGCCCATGCTGATATAAATTAGAAAAGCATCATTAATTCCACAATATTCATAGCTATAATGGATAATAAAGTATAAATAATTAAGGTAGGGAAGTAACMTAAGTTTTAATTATTGAACCACTGGAATCACGCTGATTTACATGAAGTAGTTCTCAACTAACTCTTTCCTGAAAAAGAGAAAAATATCTTTGTAAATGTTAAGAGTTTAGCACACTTCAGACTAGAGCTGATGAATTCTCATGCCAAAATTTGCATATTAAGAAGACACAAAAGCAAGGACCATGACAAAGACATTTACTGTGATGATGTGAAGGCACAAGCAAATGCATTTGGTGGCATCCTTTCGACTCATTAGCAACTAATGTTGGGAACAGCCTCTATGAGACCTTAGGCACAGAACATTTCACCTCCACGTCTCTGAACTTTGGCAAAGGTTAAACAAGAAAGAGATTTATAATCTCTGCCATGTAAATTTAGTGGTAGATGCTTCTCTCACCCCACTAAGGCAGAAATAAAATCTCTAGATTGTTTATACTAAGTGAAAGAAAATAAGACAACCTTCCACATGCAGTTTGTCAATTTTAAAGGATAAAATTTCCTTTTTYCTCTCTGTCATATGTATCCTGCTGAATTATCCTTCAGAAATAGCCTCTCACCAAATATTCCCCCCAATAGCATATAGTAAATTAAAATCATGTGATGGTTGGCAGAACAAATTATCTTACTTTGTTAGTTTATCCATCTTACTGGCTCTATTTTGAAAACTAATTACTAGAGCAAATTATGATTCAATACACAGATGTACAATGTATGCAGCAATTAATTTTTCCTCTCCCAGTAAAATATTTTTCTGTAATGTAATGTTTGCACTAGTTTGTGACCATTTTAAATAATCAAGGTAAGAATACCCTACTAGCTGAAGCAATCTTTAACATGCGATTTAGGACTCTATGGATTGTTTAGATTGTTTCTGTAGGGAAATAAATTCTTTTTTGTTGTTGTTTTTAAATCTAGYTAAATAAGAATACTTCTTATTTGCAATTGTCCTTCAGCACGCTGAAAAAAAAAATGAAAGCAGCATCTAAAATAGTACTATAATGTAAAATTTAGGGAACAGAAAACAATGCAAACATCATTGTGAAAATTTTTTCACGAAAAATACTTGGCAATCCTGTAGGAAAAGAAAATATTTCACTTCTTAAATCCAGTAAGAGTTAAGATAATGGAGAACAACTCTGTGAAATTTGGTGAGCTTTTTACATTTTTAGTAAAGTCAAAAACATTCACGTACCAGAAATCAATAGAAATACGGATATACAGAATTATGTGTAATAAAGCTGCAGCATTGATTGCAGTAATAACTGCAGACATCTAAACACTTCTGTATAAAAAGTGCTCCTTCTCTTTTTGTAAAGAACACACTGATTTGTGTCATCCACCTTCCTTCATTTCACAGATGAAAGTTTAATATTTTTTCATACCCTTGTTTGGTTAAGATGCTCCTTCTCTAAGTTCTACCATTATAAAATTATGAGTGAAAATGCATTTATCACCTAGAACACAAAGCTTTGTTAATTTCATTTTTCTCTTGAACTTCATGAATTTCTACACACTAAACTAAACTATACTTTTAAATGAATTAAGGATCTGATTATCAGTAAGATATAACAATATTTTGGGTATAGTATATCATTATCCTATTTCTATGTGTGCACAAATGAAGATACAGATCTGCATATATTCTTATTTACCTATAGTTGCATGCATATTCCAAAACAACCAATGGAACCTCTTGTACGTGAGAATTCAAATCTGTTTAGATAATCACTAAAACCTAGGGGTCAGATATTTTGTGCTATTTCTCCAGTGTATCCAGGATGGATTTGATGACTCCAACACTAGAGTGAAACTTCTGTTTGTCCTTGCCATTTACTCTCTTTTACTTTCCATCTCAGCTGTGGATAAGTTATTTATATATTTACACAGAGATGTACCACTGAACATAAACTTTAKGTGTGGAAAATTTTACAGCTTTTAATTTTTTTCTTTTGAAAAATATTTATTCATTTAAACCAAAACCAGCTGTTCTCTTTTCTGGGTCATCTTCAAGTTGCACTGTATTTGATTTATTTTTCTTTGAGGTCTGACTCCTAGTCTAATTTTTCCTTTATATTTTCAAAGTTCATGCCTGTGTGACTCCAATTTAAATCAATATCTAAACCCTATGGAATTAAGTGCTTTTGCAAATGTAACCTTTTGTGACAGAGTATCTGCGTGTGCTCTGAAGTAGATTCTGCAAAAATAAAATGTTTTTTGCAAAACCTGCAGTCAGATCCTTCTCACCTCCCTTYAGTCACTTAACTGGCACTGTGGGCTTCTGTGCATGGTCTAGATCATCTTGAGTCACAGATGTCACAGAGAGCAAGGCAGTAAGTGAGGCACTGCAGCTCCAGCTAGCAGAGAACAGCCATGCTCTTATCCAAAAACTCATGGGATTCTCACGGCTTGGGTGAAGGAGGCATCCCACTAGATGAAACAGCTGCCCATAGTGCAGACACTCCTTCCTGCTAATGCACACAGCCCAGAGATGCTCCTGTCACCTGCTTTTAGAGACACATACACAGCTTTCCTATTGGCTGATCAGTGTCTGTCACTCCATATTTCCAAAAATAAAAAGCAGTTGAAACCATCCTGTGTAGAGCATTTCAATTCTGTGTTCTCTTGGGTAGAAGCAGGCAAAATGAGCTCTTAAATTGGAAGATGTAATTGATACTAAGGGCCTTACTCCCCATGAGTCTTCACCCTACCCACAATGATCCTTACTGAAATGGTTCTTTACTAGAGATAGAGCAAGGAGCTAATATCAAGTATTGGCAAAKTATTTCCTTGGAGAGTCACTTGTTACTTTTCAAATAAAATCACTGCCAAAAAGAAGCCTGTGAAAGTGAGGTCAGCACCCTTTCTGATCCGCCTGCTGGAGGGAGACATTTGGGAGCAGCCCATGTTTCGTTCCAGCACGCTGAGTGCCAGACACTACAGCAGCCTTTCCAGAAGGACGAGGCACTTCCATCCAAAAAGCGCGAGAGACGGCCGCGCTCTGCCCACACAGAGCCTGCGGCAGCACCTCAGCAGCTCCCCCTGAAACGCGGCTCTTTCCCCGCCAGTGGCCTCGTCCCTGCCCCCACAGTCTGATGGAAAAGGAGAACATGCACCTGGTGCTCAAGCCTGGAAGTCTGTCGCCTTGTCTGACCTCCAGATGGGTGACACTCCTCCTTCTCTAGCCTGGAAGACAAGGAAAACATTTATAAGGCCYGCCTGTGACTTTAGAGACATCTCTTGCCAGAGCACAGCGGCCRTGGCCTGAGCATGGTCACCTCCTGTGGCAGCCCTAAACGGGGAAAAAGTGGGAACCTGACTCATTGCTTCCCTGAAAGAGTGAACTTTTTCTCCTGACAGCCAGCTCTCGCACTCAGCTGGCAAGAAGGCAAGGCAAGCTCTCATTATCACTTCTTCCAGCAAAGCAAYGAGAAGGAACAAGCTATTTCCTTCCCCCAGGAGGTCCATTGCCATCTCTTAGTAGGGAGTAACAGGAGAGAAGGAGGAGGGGAGAACAGGTAAACATCCCTTTTAACTCAGCACATCCTGKGATCTGATTTTCTTTCCCCTCTCATAAGGAAAAGTGCAGATCATCACTGACAAATAACAGTTACAGACAATGAAACAAAAACCAACAAAACATTGTCTTTTCTCTTAATTATATTTAAGATTTCACTACTGCTTGGGCTTCCAAAAGAGCAGCCATGTTCATCTGGGGCGCAGAGAAGATTCAAGCCTGCTTCAGACCAATAATTGCAGCTACCTTTAACCCAACRAGGCAACAGTTGTTTTCAGATGTACAAATGAGTTTAATAAGGGTCCCAGCAAGACTCTGAAACCATGGTTGACTTGTCACACCTCCAGCCCCCCAGGCTACATTTAGTTATTGATCTGTTTATTGCTTCCGCTGAGTGAACCACCTCTGTCAATCCACCTCTGTCAGAAGCCAGCCTGCAGCACGCAGCGGACACTGTTATTAGTATTTAAGTGATAAATGAGACATGCATTTCATTCAGCATGTTTGTGAAGCAGAAAATATTTATTTTTTTAAAAGAACAAATGCATAGGAAAGTCAGCAAGCTGCTTCCTTTTTCGTTTCTTGCTGCAAGCAGTAATCATATTTACTGAGCTCCTGGTGGAATTGCCCACATGAAACAAAATGCTGCTATTAAACTTTGGTGTTTTGGTTGAGTATCTTTGAAATAAATATTACAGAATTAAAAAAAAAAAGAAAAGAAAAACAGAAAAGAAAAAAGAAAAGAGAAGGAAGGAAGGAAGGAAGGAAGCAAGCAAGCAAGCAAGCAAGCAAAGGACTCATTCCAAGACTCACTGAAGTCTATGAGTATCTTACTGTGGACTTCAGTGAATGGTTTTCATACAAGCTTGGAAAAATACAAACATTCGGCCCAGTCTTGGAGTTCCCGTGTTGCTTGGCAGTTCCTTCCTCACACATAGAAGCATTGCAGATTATATTTCTCTCCCTTGTGCACGGAGGGGAGAGGCTTGGTCCTGCCTGGGGATGCCAGATGATCCTACCCCTCCCGGGGAAAGACATTTCAGGCCTCAGAAGAGCTGGCATGCTGTCTTCATGGCTCAWACTGTAATTCTTCTCAAAGCCCTTATGGTGAACACCTCAATCCTCCAGCCCCTAAAGCTGTGAGTCCCTGGCTGGCACACGTGGGCACACGCAGGGTTTACACCTCAGTGAGACATCCTCGTGCCCAAAGATGAATGCCTTATGAGCCTTGCTGAAGTCACCTCATTACGAGGGAGGCACAGGGGGTGTATTCATTGTTGTTTCTCCAGTGGCCCAGCRGATCCTGCACATTCAGCACAGGTTAGTGACCTTATTAGGGGTTTTAAAAAGCGTTTGCTTATTTCATCTGTCTTGAAGCAGATGGAAGAGGAGACAAAGCCTGCTGGCATCTGAGGAAAATTCTGTCTCAAGAGTACAGTCACAGTACATTTACATTCAACCCATACTTTCTTGCTCCAAATGATCCTGAAAAATGTGGAGAGGATCCAGAGCAACAGCAAAACCCCTCTGTAGCTTTTCCATTTTCCAAAGGGAATCAAGATGAAAGAAAAGCCTGTATTTCTTCCTGATTGTAACATTCTTCCTTGTTCACTTAAGACTCTGCCCACCAAAAAAGGAGTAATTTCCCAAGTTAATAATGCAAAAAGCCTGTTTCCATTTGCATCCATTGGCCTCCCAAAACATCACCTGTACCCTGCACTTTTTCCTTTCTTGAGGACACACTGAGGCAAGAGGACATTAAAGCCCTCATGTCAACCAGGACTACATCCTGCAACAAGACAAGAGCCTGTGATTCTGCCCAGTGCCAGGCTTGACATGATGGAGAGAAGGGGCTCAGAGCTGGGCTCTGGAGCAGGAGAATTTCTCCACAGGAGGAAGAGAAGTTGGGATCTGACCTTTCTGCCACAGTGCTTTCAAAAGCCACCTTCACACATTAAGGAACATTTTATTGCTGGGTATTAGCCGGGATCACCAAAGTTAAATATGCCTGATCAGGGATTTAGAAATTCTGCTAGTTGCAACAGCTGGACAATTTATTCCATACCTGCTCATTCACTCCTAAATCATGACTGACTGGTGCTCCCCTCACATTTTATGCTGAAATCGTATAACAGGCTCAGTTCCCCCATCCCCTGGGTACTCTTCCTGGTCCTGATAAAACATGATAAACAGACTCTTTCTTAACCTTGAGTTGACAAGGCCTTTAAAGCTTGCAATATATCATTCTTCCTGGTACTGAAAATGTGGAGAGTACTCACCTGCTTAAGCAAACAATCGAAAAACAAACTCAATCTGCAAGTGTGTCTTCCACTACTTAAAATTGATTTACTACAATTATTGACAAGGCTGTTACACCATACATGCTATCTTACCACATAAATCCAGAAACTATGAAGAGTCAATGTTAAACATTATTAACATTCAATATGCCCTGGATATATACTACTTAATAAAAAATCAGATTTAGCATGGCACTGTTAAAAACTTTTTTCCCTTCGAGGAGTTCTAGCCTAGTTTTTTGGGTTTTTTTTAAATACAAGATAGAAATCCCAAAGTCTTCTGTTTCAAATTGTAAGAGAATAGAACAAGAAAGGCTACACTGCATCTGCCCTCCAGCACTTCCATTACCTCCAGCAAACCTTTACAGGGAGGAACAAGCAGATGGGGGAACTGCCTGAAGACAATTCCAGCGCAAGGGAAGGAGCCTCTTGGATGGAGGTGGAAGGAAGTGGCTACTTGCTGGGAGAAACTGCCGTGAGAAAAGCAACGATAGGAGTGGGGAAGTCTATTAGATTTGAGAAAGAAAATGAACACATCAATTTGGGAATGATTACCTTCAGGGAAGGACTGGAGCAAGTGAGAGTAAAGGCTGGATCCAGTCTTTGCACTTTCAAGGTTCATTTCTCATACTCTCTGAATAGGTTGGTCCACAGATCTGCTAAAATGTGTTTCTGTCCTAAAATGTCCCAGACACACTGAAGCAAAGCAGCACTACGCACTGCAGTAACAAGGATATCTCTCTCTCACATACACAGTCCACTGCTAGGGATTTCACTCAGCACACTCCAAAATTATATTTGTCGTCTGTGATCTATTAAGCCTCCTATCTGCAACAAGCTAATGAGATTTTTTGAAAATTATGCCAGTTACCAGCTACAACCAGAACTATAGTCAGAAAGGATTACACCCTAAGTTGCATTCACACATATAGCACACGCTGTTTGGATTAGAAAGCACAACAGGAACAATTTGCTGAGACATCGCGGTACCATGCCCAGATTATATCATTTTCTAAGACACAATCACGGAAGGAATTATCCCTTTCCCATGGATCTAAAAGGAAAACAAATTAAGAAAAAAAAAAATAGGATTGGTCTCTGAAAGTTTGCAATATCCAGGACAAGAAAATCTCCTGGTTTGTGAAAGGAATGGCATGGGTGTCTGTTAGTGGCCATACAAAGACCCAAAATAGACTTGAAAACTCGGGGATTTGCACCAGGGAAAGTAAAGAAGGTGGAAACAGAGCAGGCAAGCCACAGACTCCCTGCCAGCATCTGAAAGCAAGATGTGCATCTAATGAGGCTGGAGAAAATGGCCTTTTGTCTGCCAAGTGCATGGCCAGAGCAGCAAGAAATCTCTGAAGCAAACTCTCATTAATTTTCCTGTGCTCCAAGGAAGGCTTGCAGCTCCACAGCTGTATGTTATTGTGTGATGTACAGGGACAACGCAGTAAGTCCAAGACAAAATACCAGCTAAAGCCAGGTGTGGAGGGTTAGAGGCCAAAATTGCTGCTGGGGGAGGCATATACCATGAGCAGGTTTGCCTTTGTAGTGGGCATGGARCTCTGCAGGAAGGGGATGCTAACACAAACCATGCCCAGCCCTCTCTTCTGTCACTGCCACCACCAGACAGAGGGACAGCACTCAGAGACAGAAGTCACCAAGCCCAGGTACTGAGCAATACTTAACCCCATTTTCAGGGCAGAAAAGCCAACCCATGAAATTATTCATTTTTTCTTCAATTCCTTTGAATTTTTTCATTCTGATAATCTGAGGAGCTGGCAGTGCAGGAACCTGGCCACCAGGTTAAAATAGGTATTCGAGTCAAATTGTTGGCAGCAGAAGTGRCCTTTTCCCTCTTAGCAGAAAATAACTACTTCTGAGATTGGTTTGGGTGTACTTATCAAAGATGTAGGTTGCATCTGTTCTGTAAGCTCAGTTATCAATATTTCAGATACATCTCTGTGGGGTATCAAGCAACACATTGATCCTAAAGTAATAAAAAAATCTACTGTTCAATTTTATTCTTCCATTATGAATGATATTATCCTTTAATTATGCATCCACTCAATCACCAGGTCCAGCACCTTCCCATTTCCATTTGCAAAAAAATAATTAAAAATTAAAATGTCTTCTTCTGGGTATGGAGACCCCCCACCAGTCTACTGCCAGGCTTTGCCTGGAAACTTCCACACTTTTGCTCAAATGCAACCTTTCTGCTTCAATTATTCTGATTTATACTGACAAAATTGCTTTTTATCCTTCTGTGCARTGTGAGCCTCTGAAATGTTTTATGTCCCCATAAGGATGAAACAGAAGTTGTTCTTCTCTGGTTTACATTTGGAGGAAAGGCAGAAAGAAATCTTTACCTCTCCAGCACATGGCATATAAAAAGCAYGGGAAGATTTGCAGCCTGCTCCGTGCTGCTTCATGTTTCCTGTATCTCCCCTTCTTTGGAAGGATGGATAGGGAAGCAGCGAGCTCTGAAACAGCAGATGAATACAGTCTGGAACAGGCTGAGGCTTCTTCTTGTCTGCTTGGTCTATTGCCTCTGGAGGAACTAGACAATCACGGGCCCGCCTGGCGTCTGCTGATGTCTCCCAGGAGATGAATATTGTTGAGGAAAGAGCAGAGATCTTCAACAAATTTATGACTCAGTTCATCCACTTCTAGTATTCATCTGGATATTGTAATAACTCGACTTGTGTGTTACCATGTTCCTAGAAACATCAYTTTCTCTCTTTGCCCTATCTGCAGTGCTATTTCAATAGTATTTTTCTTGGTATTTAGGCAATCTCASCTAACACAGCTATTCCCTAATGTTATTGAAAATGCCATCAAACCACGCAGCAGTTATACAACAATAAGRTATCACTTCCAGTCTTGCAATGCAGCTTCACCCTCTAACATCCATGGATCACAGGAATCCTAGAGCAGCCCAGGTCAKTCACTCTGATAATGGTGGGCACAAAGAGCCTCCGCACAGAGGAGTTTACTATGTTTACTATGTTTATTACACRTTTACTATGAAGTTAAGCTACATCAAGAAATTCTATGTATTTCAGTAAATATTTTCTTATGTCTTACACTTGGAAGAGTCAGACCAAGCTCTCGCTGCTTCTGGCAGGAAGGTGCAACTGACAGGAAGGCTCCACATAGGAATTCCTTCGCCTCATAAAAATACTCCACTGGAAACCTACAGGGTTTCCAAAGGAATAGGAAAGGAAGATCRCAATAAACTACTTGTGAAAAGGGCAGACAAGGGCCTACAGAAAATACTGGTGGACGCTCACTAAGAGCTGAACAGGCAACTTCATTGGCATCATCAGGTCCCTGTGTTCCTCTGGTACGAAAGATAGGAGCTTTTTACTTTCAGGATATTATTAATATTTACACCGAAATTTATCTAAGAACACCCACACATACTAGAGTCCCACCTTTTAAACAATTTTTTCCTCAAGATATTTTCCATGGGATCACTAGTAGAAACTGCCACCTGCAACGTATTTACCCCATATCAAGGTCTTATTTCTGTTCAGGATCAGAGTTCAGCCCAAGCTCCCCACTTAACACGTACCAAAACAAAAATTGGGCTAATTTGCCCATAAACATGTACCAGCTGAAATGGTTCTATATTAAATTATGTAATAGTCCTCATGCACAACATCAGCTTTCTTGTAACCTCTGTCCCCAGGGGGTGTAGTGTCTCAGAATGTTTAAAAGAAGAAAAGCTTTTCAGAAACAGCAATATTCAAAAGTGTGCAAATGTATTTTCTATCTGAGTGTTTATGTATTATACCTGTTCCCCAAAACAAACAGAAAATATAAGCTGCAGTTAAATAATTCATGAAATTGTGAAATAATAATAAAAAACCTAGTTTTATAAAAGTATAAAATTGTAGGAGTGTAGAATCAGGCCCAGTGTATAAACTTATATTAATACCATATTACATTTATTATCATTATGGTCATCAAACGCAGGAGAAGAAACTGCCCGTGGAAAAACAGGCCTGTGTTGAAAAATCAGCATAGTACAGCCCACAAATGCATTTATAGGAGTACTGAAAAGAATATTGGTAAATTTCATCTTGATTTTAATTTGCACTAAAATTCATCTGAGAAACCATTATAGCCATAAAGGGTAGTAAAGCAGGCTAATAATACTATTCAAAAATAAAAACTAAAAGGATTTTTAATAGCTGAGCTCTGGTTTGGCATTAAAATACGTTGGTGTGATGTATCAACAAAAAGCCTAACACTGCAGAAAATGGAGAGAATAAATTGTATTATTCTCTTCCCTGACTTTTTCTGTGCTGGTTACTTAAAATACATAAAAAATCACTAAATACCTAAGGAAGCAGTTCAGATTTGATGTTTGAAAACTCCCTTATTTCTCTTGACACTTAGTTTAGTGAGCAAGAAGCTCACTAGACAATTTAGAAAACTGTTTTGCAATGGTTACAGCACTGGAACCTGACTGAAGTCTCATTTTGATCCATGATAAAATCAACACCATCTTCTGTAGGAAGTAGAGCTGATCAAAACTATTTCACAGACAGAAAGTTCATCAAAACCCTCATGTTTGGAGAAAATGAAAGTGTGAGTTGGAAGATATTGACCTGTCCACATATTTGCTTGCAATTCATGAAATAGTTTGAAAAAAACAGAAAGGGATTTTAGAAAACTTTAAATGGGTTTTCATCTTTAAGAAGACATAATGTTTTATAGTCATATGTAAAAGGAACATTTCAACATATTATTCCAAGACAGTCCCAGTTTTGAGACTATCCTACAGTTTTAAAATATATAAAACTGGGCTTAAAGAGGAAAACAATATTTATTTTGTTTGAACATATGCAAATATCAGTCTATAACAAAAATATTATTTTCTAGTCTACTCAAATTATTTTAAATTATTTAGGTTTACAACTGAGCTATAATGTCTAGGTTCTTTGTGCTGTCAGATATTTTGGGAGGATATTTTTAAGAATGCTTTTTGTATTTATGCTTTTAAAAAAGCTTCCTAAGTGATGAAACAACTTTCTTTCCTTTGAGATTATGCATAATATAAATGCCATAGAATGGACAAATTAACACAGAAAATAGGGATCATTGATGAATAGTACCTGAACATTAAAAACAGAAAAAATGATAATCAATGCAAATGTCAAATTACCTTTTTGAAGATATAATATTTCAGACAGAAATCTTGCTTTTATTTTGATCTTGATCAGTTAACATCATAGCCTAGCSTTACATATCCACCCAGAGAGGCATAGTTGATTTTTTAGCTCTTAGCTTTTGCTCCCTAAGAGGTCAGAACACAAAGTCTGATACACACCCCACTTGCCCAAAAGCAAATAACTGAAAAAGGACATAAGTTCCTTTCTTCCAAATTTTCTGCCAGCTGACTTGTACAATTACAAGCTCTTTGTTTGTAAATATCTGTGACTCGTCTTACTTTTTTTTTTTAATTTTTTAGAATCTACAATACAAAAACACCCAAGGCTTTGGAGCTTTTCCACACAAAGCCTCTAAGCCAGTGCATCTTTGTCAGTACACAAGCATTCCCCGGGGTGCATGAGCCAGTGACTCACACCGCCACGCTTCCTCGACAAATATCGCTTCCCGTAGTGCCTTTCCCTATTCTGGAAATGTTAAAAGGAAGAGAGTCATGCCCTGCTCCAACACCCAAAACATATAGAAAAAAATATTTCAAAGCATAAAAGTACATTTTGAAGTTTATTACTTCAAGCTCCATGAGAATTTTTACGCACCATATTTTTCTTCTACCGCTAGGAACCCAGGCTCATCACCTCACCTGACAATAAAACATAGAAAGAGAAAATAACAACATAAATTTTGATTGAAAACCCATCATTTTATGCTACACCTGACCATCAGGAATTCGTCGAAGAACCAAGCAGAATATTGGGTCTGTGCTCCAGCCAAGATACACCTGTAATTATTCTAACCCTTTTAAAAAGCAACAGGTTCTGTTGTAACAAAAATATGACAAAGAAATAGCTTGAGAGGGAAGGGGAAAACTTCTAAGCTGTCCTCGAGAGTCTCAGCTTTCAGCTGAGAAGAAAAATTAGTTTAGACTTGGGGAAACCTCCTCTAAGAAAACCAAACTGTTATCTGTGATGCTTTGAAGTCCCCAAAGACCTTGAAATGTTTATCTCCCCAATACYCTGCCCCATGCATCTTTGGAAGAATTGTTTATTCAAGGCATGAAATAAAGGAAAAAATGAATTATATCAAAACATTAGGCTCAGGAAAGGTTAGAAGAAAATGACAGAGGGTTAGGCAAGCAGGGACAGATGTTATCAACATGAAGCAAGATTGGAAAGGAACTCACAAAATAAGCAACTCTTCTCAGTTAAGAAGTTTGGGAAACATTATCTATGTTGTGAACTCTAACATACATGAGGAAGATGCTGTGTGTTGCCTGATGATGCCAAGGACACTGAAGAAAATGCAAGTCCCTGGTGAAGGTTCTCCCCAAACTGATGACCAACCCATACAGCAAGAATGACTAAATTTTTTACCACCTTTTAGACAATGATGTACACTGAAGACAGTTTAGTGAAGAGCAATGAAGCGAAGCTTGTTGCAAACTCTGGACAGAGAGAGAGAGAAGCTCTGCTTTCCCAAGTTGGGGTAACCCCTTTCAGAGAGTATTGGCCTTTGCCTCAAAGGCAGAGGCAGAAACTGTAAGCACCAGCTGGAGTTTTTTGCAGTGTGTGATGTGGACTACCCTAGTTTCAAAGTGGGCGATCCCCAGTGAGGTTTTGAACAGGAAAAGGGAGAACTTTCTGAATTCCAGTCACTGCAGTGCTTCAGACAACTCGAGGAAAGAGTTGCCAGCCTGTCCGTAGTTTACTGTTACTGACTTTACTGTAAAATATTTCCTATATCTGATATTGTAACTGGTAACTTTTCTTCTGATGAAAACATTTCTCTTCTAGAATTTGTACTTTTACAACACTTTTTACTTGCAAAAAAAATTCTGATGAGGTTTTTTGCTCATCTCATAACACCAATGAAACCTCTTTCCCTCTGTGACCCTCAGAGACTTTGAGTCCCTACACTCAGCTCTGATTCCTATCTTACTTTCTCATTTAATTCTACCTGGAGTCACTCAAAATGGTGCAGTGTTTACAACAATGTGCTGAAGCTTTTCAAGTCCATCTGATGAAATATTGTTAATAATTCATACTAATATAATAAATCATTTATGCTTCTGCAGAAGAATTTATCACACTGTATTGCCTGAAACTCTTCTCTTTCGAGGTCCTATTTGTCATACACAAATACCACTGGCAGAACTCAATCTGAAAACGTGTTTCTGCCAGTCAGACAGTAAGAGGAAGGAGTGCTCCCTGATGACAGGATTGCTTTTGTAGGGTAAATCTTGCATGACTGCAAAACTTCTTGAGTAATATTTCGTGAAGTTAAGAACCCCAACAATGACTGAAAGCTCAGTAACAGAAATGCATGGGAATAAAATGGTCTTCTAGCTATGGATGGAGTGGCATGTGCAGGGGATGGTAACTGAGCATCAGTAGCAGTTAGAAAATTATACCCTTTTGAGAACAGTGCAATTAGTTATAAAGCAGATTTCATTACTTCCTTGTAAGTACTCAGGATGGACCCCATCCTTTCCAATGTGTTAGATGGAGAAGTGGTTCATTACTGAAGAACTTTTTAACCATTATTAGAATCAAAAATTCTAGACCACCTCTTCAAGAACATTATATTCATTGTCTAAAACCCCTTTTTGTCAGACTCAAAGACAGAAGACCCAAGCAACTCCAGGCCTCACCTGCCTTTCACACGGGGTTGTGGCTCTCTGCATCTGATAGCAAGACAATCAAGGATTTTATTTAGGTTTTTCTATTAAACATAGTCCATAGAAAATGGGGTTCATGGTCAAGCAAGGTTTTTTTCTTTCCACCTCCTTAATATTTTTAATCAGTCCCCAGTTCTGCCGTAATGGTGACTGCTTAACCTTGTCCCGTGTGCTCTTGTGAGCTCAATATAGATTCCCATTAAGTCAACAGCAGCTGCTTCACTGGCAGCAGCATTTGAGCCAATTACTGCACTGTGAAAGGGGACAGAAAACTCCTGTGGCAGTTCAAGTAGAACAGAAATACCCAAATTCTCCCACCAGTCCTCCTCAGCTGAATGGGATTCATCAAAGCAAGACCTCAATTCAAGTCACTGTTTTCTTTAAGCTGATAGCCAGAACTCAGTTGTTATTTTTACTACTCTGCAAAGACCTTGGTTGCTTTAAAAGAATGCTTGTTACTTCACCTCTACTTTTGTAAACTCATATTCTTCAATCTCCCTTTGTCCCTGAGGCCTCTCTTTCCTATTGAGGGGAAAATCAATCGCAGTCTGTGTTTTGCCAGGACACAGAGGCAATTTCCCCCCAACAAACTCATAGTAAATTGGGTATTCCTGCCTTCCCTACAGAAGTGATTGCAAAATGTATGGCAAAAGTCCACCGGAATCTCCAGGCTCAGTATTTTAAGGTTGAAGGTCTTTCTTGGGTACAGTCTGAACTCACATCTGAAGAAATATTTCTTCACTTTTTTCTCATAAGTAACCTTGTCTGACTCTTTGGTCCCACATCTTCCCTTTGAGAGCCTCCTTTCATTTAGCAGCATGCTCACAGGAACTTAACCAACTCCACAAAAAGAGCTGAGCCCCGGAAGACAGCTCTGGCAGGTAAAAGGAATGAAGGACTGAAAATTTCAGCAAATCTCCAGGAGGTGCAATAACATTGCTCAGCACATTGTCATCTTTCCTGTCATTCCTAGGTCAGTAACAGAAATCAATTTCTATATGAAACCAGCAGAACCTGGAGCTAGAATATTGCTGCAGGTGTTGGACGTCCTTTTATTTGAAAGCCTTCTCATGCCAATTTTCAAAAATCACTGGAGTTCTCAGCTCTGCACATAAGGTATGACTTCTTTTTGTGCACAATATGAGAATTCAATTACTGTGGGATCTATTCAAAGAAAAGAACTTGAAAGCTTCAGCACAAATTCAAGTGGTGTTCAAGATGGATAATACGCTTCAGTCACTAACATCTGCATATCCAAAATACTGCACTATCCAGCAGAGCAATCAAGCCCTCTCCATAAACTCAGCAGGGCAGCTCTCCAGTCTGCTGGCTAAAAGGTCAGATGTTAAACTGGTTTCACAATACTACAGGAAAGCTTTTCTTTCTAACAGAAGAAAATAGGCCCGTTGCAGACTATGACAACGGTTTGAGTAGTACATGGTTTGAAAAGTAGTGACAACAGCTTTAGTGTAATAAAATACAGTGAACACTTTGGCTGTCTATTACACTACTGACAAGTAAAATTATACCAAGTCCATTATTTCAGTTTATGGAATAGGCAAAAGTATGTTTGCATTTTAGGTAGTCCCTTAGCTTGGAAACATAAACGGAAAGTGCTGATTGTGATGGATTTTTTATTACATATTTATTTCAATGAACTGAGAAATATAAGAAAACTACCATTTCTGGCTGATGCAAAATCTTTTTTCCCCCCTACCTCTAATGCAAAAATGAGAAAGCTGAAGCACTTATATGCCTTAAGAACATATATTGAAATCCCAGAAGTACTTTGGCCATTCTGCACTGCTGCAGAGGTGAGCATTGAATTGCCTTTTGACTTTAAGCCAATTAACCCAATCATACATGAAGAATGAAGTCCTAGCAAGATAATGTGGCCCATTTTAAAGAGCTATAAAAACAGAACACCAACCCTGAAACAGATTTAGCTACATCCTTGTGCGTATATCACAACAGCAGCTGAAATTCACTTTGTTCCATCCTGTGAACACGTAAAACAAAACTAAGGGTGATTTAGCCTCATCCCAAGAGTAATAAACCAACCCCCAAACAAATCATGGCTCAATTTGTACTTTCCAAACCTCACTTTTCAATGGACTGTCTGCTTATGTGTCCACAGATGCCAGAGCGTGTTTTATTCCAGGTTCGCATCTTAAATATCACCTCCGAGACAGCAGATTAGTAACATCTAGCCTTTTCTTTCTAGTAGCACTTCTAGAACTTTTCAGCTTGGAATTACTGAAACACTACCCTTTATTTAACAAGTTAAATTACAGTTAGAAAATCAAGTCACAACTTCCGATCAACTGGAAATGGGAATGCTTTTCCCTCCTAGTACTTCTACCTCTCTCTCTCCCCTGAGCATTTTGACCCAACTGAAACAATTTATACTGATTTGTTTTGTAATTTATTTGAGGTCAATGACTTTTTTTTTTTTTAAATGCCCATAATTTWAAAAAAAATTACTTCCTTTTTAACACAAAATTTTTCATTTTACTGGGATTTTTTAATCTTTGTGTTTGTTCTCCCTCTTTTCTTTTTGACAGCTTGTGTGTATGTGACACAAAAACGGCCACTAAACTCAGCCTAATTTGCAGATAGCTTCATATAATCTAAAAGCTATAAATAATTTACCAGAAAAAAAAAGCTTTATGAAGCTCGTTCAATAGCCTTTTAATTACAACAGAGCAAAGCACAAGAGAGGTGAGAAAATTGAAACATGATAATTTTATAAACAGAACAACAGTGCTCAAGTTCTAACAAAGAGTTTTCACTTGTTTTTCAAGTCATTTGGGTCCTCTTGTCTTTGAAAGGGGTGCCACCCCAAACTCAGAAAAGGTTTCTTCCCAGAAAAATGACCTTTATGCCAGGACACACAATTTGCATAGTAACAGCAGTTTATGTGTCTTATTTACTAACCCCTCGGCAGCCCAAGTGGGCTGTCTGCAGTTTAAAGCAATTTTCAGCATTCATATAATTTAAAACTATAGCTCCTGAGCAGATACACTTTTTGGACAGTGGCAGAAGACCATATATTACTAATCCACACAATAAGCACAATATGAGATTTGGGGAGGTGCGATGATCTTACTGACCTGTTGTAGGGATGCTGGATAAAATATTTGTTGGAGGTATCTTTACTCTCTCCTGTTTGACAAATGCCACTGGCCTTTCAGCAGGGCACTGGAGTGTAAGAGGATGTTTGGGCAGCATGGCGTGCTATGGTCAAGGGAAATGTGCCATTAAGCAACTGTATTAATTATAAATTGCCTCTGAGAGGCACACACTTGCACAGAGGATGATGTTCTTCGCAGAAAACACGGCACAGCCAGAAGAAAAGGCTGTTCCTTGCAAAATTCCTATTGGATAGGCTTATTAAATTCAGGTGTTTTCTCTTCATGAGAATATTTCTATCCAGTGGTTAAATTTGAACTGAATAAAATACCTCTACCTTGGCAGCTGTCAATTAACACCATAAGGGCTCGCATTAAGGAACCTACATAGTTTTAAGATAGGATTTATTGCAACAAAAGAAGACAGATGAATTGCTGATATTACAGAGCATTATTGACATGGCGTTGTGATGTTTTTATTTAACTCAATAACAGATGGCTCCATATATTCACTTGGAGCAATATACGCTGTCTATGTGAATTCCCAGAGTGCCTGCCTATTTCTCAGCTGTGACTGACTGGGGTGCCTTTCCCAAAGGTGCCAAATTAATTTGGAAATTAAGGACTGCAAACAACAGTCAGTTAGATGAGCTCCCAGACCGACCCACAGGGCTATTCGAGCCCAGTTTATGGAAGGGTACTGGCATCCCTGGGCCCAGCTGGCTGCTTAGTAGAGGGGTTTGGTCTGCAAATTAGGCCCTGGATATAGTTCAATACCTTGCAATTTGCAAATGATAGATGAGCTTGGTTTTCCAGCTGAAGAGCTGATCAAGTGACATTCACAAAAGTAAACAAGCATTTGCTACTTAGAGGACATGTCCTGGAAGATATTTCTAAGTGTTGCCAAAGAGACAAGGAGACTGATAATGAGGACGATTTGCTTGCCATTATTCATCATAAATGCCAGAAAAGATAAAAGTTTAAAAATAAATTAAAAAGCTGATGATCTGATGACTTAGTTGTGGGTGATAATAACAGAAAGTGTGATCACTTGCAAAAGCAGCTCATCTTGGTACTTTGAGATATTTCAAGCAGGAAACAGAAAAATATGTACTTCATATGTACAAGTATGGCCTGGCAATATACTTGATTTTTCCCAGTTCATGTCTTTAGAATATAAGTAGTACTGGATGCAGGGGTACTTACGGTCATGCACACACACACAGCAGCCCTAGAGGAAAGTGTTCCCTGGCCCTGGCACAACAGCAGAAAGCTTTTTGGAGAGTTGAAATTTCAGCTCCTTGCTTTTTGGGGATATTAGGAAGCTCCTTGGGCCCTGTGGCACTGCTGCAGGCAGAGGGTGAGCAGGTAGACAAGGATAGGGGATCTTGAACTTTTGCTCTGTGCCCAGTGACTGAGTGGGTAAAGGACCAGCTTTTTTTATAACAAAGAATGTTAGCAGAGATCAAGTGTAAACTGACAGTGGCATGGCTTAACTTAAAGCTTAGTTAATCTATGCATTGATGCCAATCATAAGGACACACAGAATCACAGGATCCGTTATGTTGGAAAAGACCTCTGAGATCATCAAGTCCAACCTATGACCAAACACCACCTTGTCAATAGACCATGGCACTGAGTGCAATGTCCAGTCTTTCCTGAAACACTTCCAGGGACGGTGACTCCACCACCTCTCTGGGCRGCCCATTCCAATGCCCAATCACTCCTTCTGTGAACAATTTCTTTCTAATGTCCAACCTCAACCTGTCCTGGTACAGCTTAGAGATGTGTCCTCTTGTCCCGTTGCTGGTTGCCTGGGAGAAGAGGCCAAACCCCCGCATGGCTCAGTTTCTCAACCCAATAACTACTCCAGAATTCCACATCAGGGTCTTCTCTTTCTGCATGGAGGTTTCTTTTAGTGACACACAGATTTAACCTGTTGCTGTGCCATTCATTGTGACACAATGCTCAGAAGGTCAGAGTCATCTCTCTTGTCTCTCACAGCTCAGCAAACAGCTGACTTGCACGTCAGTTCTTGCAAGCAATATTCTGTGGAGCATGTAAGTGCATTTGCATTCATACACCATGCATATATAATTACACATGGGCCTTATTCCCGATCATATTATTCTTCAAAGATTGTTTTGTTTCTGTGAATTTATGTGCCACAGACAAGATAAAACTTGGAGCTCTCACTTTTTAATTTTGTTACTGTAAACAGTGTCAGCATCACATTTCCATAATCACTGYTGTTATGAAACATAGGAACACTACCACAAGAATACTGCATGTTTCTTTACAATGTTTTAATCACAAATTGGTGCCTGAAACTACCTAATTGAGGGATTCCAGTATGAGTAATAACTATAAGTACATGACATACCAGAGTAGCTCCTCTCCAGTTAAGATGCCACTTAATATGGAATCGAATACTCAAATAAAGGAAACATGTGTTCCTCTTAAATGTAATTTAATGTTATGTCATTGTTTTGGGGAAGCACGAGATATAAATTTAGTGATCTTCATTTGGGAGGATGGCTGAGGAGATACCCTCAAACGTTCAAAATAGGATGCAAGCTCAGGGTGAAATACCACCAAATACACTTCTGTAAAGAACCCAGTTCCTGATGGTTTTCTGGTGAGGTTGTGAGGTTGTTAAGAGCTAATGCAAGAGAGCTGATTGTGAATGATTCAAAGGAGCTGAAGGTTGTAAAGAATATTGCACAGATTATGAACCCTCCAAACCAGAGGAAGCTGTGGCTGCAAATCCATGGAAAAACATGCCTCTTCAACCCACATGTGAGAATACCCAGTGCTGTAGCTATCTCTAGCGAAAATGTTGCAAATCGTATACAAATTTGTATGAATATTTATCAAATGTTTTAATTAAAATTATCAAGCCCTTAGATTATGTGCCAAAAAAATATCAAAAGAGATAACAACCATGAAGCAGAAACAGTACAGCAGAACAAAAACTCAGCTGGAACCTCCAACAGCAGCCTCACATCATGTGAGCAACCCACAGCCTTAATGCAATGATATTCAGAAAGCCTGAACATCCCAAAGGGTGCATGTTGCTTGAAAACGGAATTCATTAACGTTCAAGCTGAAAAATCAATACAAGAAACCCACTGAACTAAAAAGCATATGGCACGAGTCAAATTATCATCATTATACAGAAACTGTTTTCATATTTTTGCTTTCTTTTGTCAAACCCAAATAAGGCATCTTAGGGTAAACAGCTTTTGTTCTTGGGGAATTCAACATTATATTACGTATAATATGCTATAAAGCAGACCAAAACCCACCTTGCACCCTGATGCTGCAATGTGCAAACCTCTTTCTGCCAGTCAGCTGGAAAGGAGCAGTCACCTTCTTGTACAGCTTGACCCTCCTTGCTCTGGTTGAAAATTTGGCAGCGTACCTCCCTTCCAGAGGAAGGACATTACATTCACCTGCAGTGTTAATGCAACCCCACGCAGTTATTAAACAAAGCCAAGAGAAAAACTGAACAATGGGTTACAATTTCTGCTGGACAAAATAACCCCATAAAATAAATGGTTGAATAGAAGCCATTTAGGGCAAATGAAGAATTGTCTTGCATGTTCCCATGCATTTTGGCGGTGGAGAACCCCCAGAATTGGCACTGTGTGTTTAATGCCAATCCTTTCACTTAAGAAACTATACTTACTTACAACTCAGAAAGAAACAGAATCAAAATACAGTATTTGCTCATAAGATTACAACAGCTGCCTCTTTTCAAGCATGCTACAATATATGATTGCCACAGAGGGCACATTAGACTGCTAACAAGCCCTTAATTCAGAGATTTCCTATGTCCGCCTTAGACAGAATTATAATTCATTACTTGAAAAACATTATAAACCATATCGAGGCACACACAAAAAAAATTTCTACTGAAACAAATACCAAATTATCAAATCAGCCTCTAACATAGTGTATTAGGCAAAACAGCATTGCTCTATCCTGCTAACAGTGGCTAGAAGAAACACTCACTTCATGGTGAATACAGGGTGTGCAGCATCAACCCACTGGTTTTTCGTGGATGCTGTAACTTCTCAGCACTTCCAACACAGCCTTGGCTCTGTGTTACAATCTGGGAGAAATGCTTAAATGTTCTCTTCTGTTACTGTAAACAGAAGGATCTCCTGATGAGTTCAGCTTGATGTTTGCAAATGTGTCCTGCCTAAATTATAAATGCAGAAGCCACAATTAATCAGCTTCTGTAGTTCTCATTAAAAAGTAACTGCACTGCAAAGTAAAAATAAATTTGCAGAGAGCTACGTACTGCATTTGCCTACATTTTATTTCAGAGGCAAAAAAAGGGGTACCATTATTAAAGAGAGTCTCTACGTGAAAAAGATCCTGAGAAGGAGAAACTGCAACAGAAATGAAAATGTAGGAAACTCCACAACTGCAGTTTCATTTCATTTCCTCTCCAACTGCTATAGATAACCTACTATCGTGGTTTGTTTGTTTTCTTTATATCTCAGATTAAATGCAGTTCCAGGTTCATAAACAGAATTCACAGATCATTTAAGGCCGAATCCATAATGAGCCTGACTCTGTAATAAGTCTCAACATCTTTAGCTTCCTTCTTCCTCTGAGTACTGTAAAGCTTTTCTTTTTGCAATTATTGTCCTTCAGATTGTGTTCCAGCCTAAGCATTTCATTTGCCATTTGATTATCTTACTGCTTTTGCCATGACCACAAACACTGGAATCCTGGCTCATAAACCCCAAGGCTTTCAAGAGACTGGACAACTGGTATCTGACAACAAAGTTCAGTTTCCTCCCTAGCAGCTAATATGATCTAGCCCTGAACCCTAAGGAGTTACAGCTAAGACTACTGATTTATAACATGCATCCTATGTGGATTTTCAACAACACAAGGAAGAGTCAACTGCCTCCGTCCTCTTTAAAAAAAATTAATTCTAAAATTACTTCTCAAAGTCTGAACAGATGTGTGTAATGCAAGAGCAAAGAGAGCACTATTGACTCCAAAGCATTTTCTTCTTTTTCCCAGTAATATTTGGCATAAATTTGTGAGTTTTAAGTAGATCTTCTTGATAATGAGCTATTAAAATTTCTTGCACCTCTCAGTTGACTGGAGAGGAGCCTTTTTTGTTTCCTTACTCGTGTATTGCCTCAAAAAATACCTACATAGACTTTTAGAGTGTTCAAAGACTGGTACCATTAAACTTAGAGATTATCACAAAACTTCTTGCCATTATCAAATTTATTAACTAAACCACCTCTTATTCACTGGTATTTTCCTAGGCTTTAAAAAACACCACCTCCCATCTCTTTGTAGGTAAATTGCACATAAAACCTCAGAGGAATTAGTTTGTGTCAGATCCCCCTGAGGCCAGCAATGGAGACAGGAATACTACCCAGGCTCCTGGGCTTTGGGACAGTGTTTGAGCCAGTGGACCTCACCGATTTTAAGTGTAAATGGGTATCCATAAAACCTCATAGAGTTGTTACCTCTTCCACAGAGAAGCAAAGATGGAATAACATGTTAATAGAGCAGGATTTTTTGATATTGTAAGTCCAGAACAAATTAGTATTTTGCTACGACCTGACACCACTGCCATTTAGTAAAATGCTAACCATGTATCAAAATTTTTGCTTCATTATGGTTGATTTTATTTCCTTTCATTCCTAACTTAATTTTGATGGCTGCCTGATAATAGCTAGGTAAGGAAAGACACATCTCTGTTTATCAGGCAAACCCTTATGTGGCTCTTTGCTCCATCATTGTGAAATTAAAGCCAGAGAGTGAGTACTAAGGGCAAACTAGAAAAATGTGTTTATTTCTCCTGGGAAAATATGTCAGCAGAAAAGTGAACAACTATATGCACACATTTTAGAAATCATTAATATGGCTTGCAATTCTAGAGCTGTTTAAAATCTGCCTTTGGTGTTCATGGACTACTTGCACCTGAATCTATCTGGATATACACTTATTTTTCTCTTTCCTAATGACATCAATAAAACTAGATGTATGAAGGATATCTATTTTTATAAACAAATTACAGGGCCCTCCACTGCATTTCTATACAATTTAAAAGGAAATTGCTCCATGAAAAATAAATTATGCGATTGTTTCCTGAATTTGAATATCCTGCATGGGTCGCAGGTAAGATAAAACAGTTGCCCATGTATGCCACTGCTGCAGCAGAGCCATGGACTCTACAAGCATGAAGGGAGAAAGAAAACCTGGTGGTTTTGGCAGAAACAATCCACCTAGCAAGCCTGGGAGCCACAAGGGACAGGACAGGGAGCATTTAAATGCCAGCCCAGGCACCACCTTCCCTGGGATTGGAGCATCTCAGTCACTCCAGACTTGAGCTAAAGACAAAGAATTACATCAGGCCCAGTGACACAGCAAGGTAAATCATGAGGCAGGAGCCAAGCCATGAGTTAATAAAAGTCGGGTTTGCTGTAAATCTAGGGGGAATTCATTTCACAGAAATCTTCCCATCCCTGATGGTCACGCGCTCAGTCACATTTCCACCTCTGAGTCTGCTCCCAGGCATCCCTCATTCTGGGCTTGCACCACTGCAGGCACCTAGAAAGATAGATAGAGGATAAATAGATAGATGATAGGTAGATAGATAGATAGATAGATAGACAGACAGACAGACAGACAGATAGATGGATATAGGTAGCACTTCCACTACAGTTAACCCTACAAAAATTCCCAAAACTAACTGCAATTACCTTTTTATGGAAGATGACCTTGGGTGTATACTGTCAAGCTGATATTGGCCACTGATGTTTATTCAGATTTCCTGTGGTGTTTTCCAGGCACGCAAAAAAAGGCATTAATTAGACATTGTCATAACATACGATGAATTATACAAGATGGCAGAATCTTGCTCAGACAGAAAAAACAGAATACAGAAACACACTAGGTTTTTTTATACTCATAACAGTCCAATGCTACAAAAGACCTTTGACACAGCAGCTGTGCATTTCTACATGGCAGATTCACTGTTATTAACACTGTGTCTCTTCTGAACTTACTAAAAAACCCCAAACTTTTAAAAACACCACAACACTTTTTCAATTAACAATGCTCTAAAATGTGGTTGCAACCAAGTGCACCTTCATGAGTTATTTTTAAGGCAGTATTTATGTGAACATGAAAACAATCCCAGGTGCTGTCAGCACTGTTTTTTTCCAAGCTGATGACTAAGATGTTTTGTGTGCTGAAGACGTTTGCAGTCAGTGCAGTTCAAAGACGTAAGGCCCGCTCTGCTTTCCTTGCAGGCAGGAAGAACCTTCTAATTGATCTTAATGGGACTTGAATTTAGTCCACAGAGAGACACCAAGCAAGGCTTTTTAGCACTATTAGGGATAGCATCTACCTCTATATTTCCTACGAAAAGCAAGGCTATGCAATACCTATGAGACATCTAGAAAAAGAGCTGTTAATGTGTGAGCTTTCAGCCTCTACTGGGATATTGCTTGTAATCTCAAAGTCAAACCCAGCAGCATATGCAAGCTGGAATTGAATGCTGTAGTACATATTGAAGGCATTTAACACTAGATGTCAAAACAAGCATGCATCCCTTAAAATTCCTATTACAAATGCATCCATTCAAAGTCAGATGCTGCAATATAAATGAAAAGTGTGCCTGGGATGTATTTAATGTCAGGAAGTGTAAACTAAAATGTGAGAATGCAGTTTCTTTTCCCAGACACAAGCTATGTTTATCACATCACTGCATTGGGGATAGAAGCGATGTAATATTAAATCAAAAACAAAAAAACTACCAAAGATATGGCACTGATAGTCTAATCACAATCCACAAAGGCAAAGCTGAGCTCAGATTAAGCACCTACCATTTATTTGTCAGAGCTTCACCCCACTAATTATTTACAGAATTTGTTCTAACCCACAGGCATGACATGTCTCTCTGGATATCACATTTACCCCAATACTGGCTTATAAAGCCTATCAAAGCACACGTCTCTTTCATGTCCGACTTTTCACAAATTGCATTTGTTTTAGGATTAAAGGAGAGAATTATTCTGTCTTGGGATAAAAGGGTTTATTTGACACTTGTCTTTGCTCACCATAATGCTCCACAACATTTAGGCAGTAATGACTTGCATTTATATAGTCTGCTCAACACCTATTAAGCAGCAATTGAGTCAATTTTAACTCAAGCTGTGGAATACACAACAACAGCGTTCAACTGTACAGCACATCAGTACACGCTGTCTAAACTGCAAAATGAACAACTTACTGCCTGACAGATTTGAGTGGACATCACAAAAAGCCATTTTGGGGGTCTTGCAGATTGCAGAGACACAGCTCTACTGTGAGAGAATAAAGGACAACCATGGGAGCAGAGAGACCTCTTGTCTAGAAAGGTACAAATGGACATGGTATCAGTCTGTTTCATAGAATGACATAATAGTTTGGAAGAAACCTCTGAAGATGACATAGTCCACCTCACAAAAATGCATCCCTAACTTCCACATTTAGGATAAAGACACAGCAGTGGGTTTTATCACATTAAACAATAAGTATTACAAGAGGATACAGAGGAAGTCTAAAAAACTCCTGCAGCTATGGGTAATTCACCATGGAGTGAAGTTGCAGCTTGCCTAGCAACATCTGCCTTCCCCTGCAGCTTCTTACCTCCCCTCTCCCCTGACAGCAGTATTCATACTTGGAAACAATTTCACAGAATCACAGAATAATCTGAGTTGGAAGGGACCCACAACAATTGAGTCCAACCTCTGGCCCTGCACAGCACCATCCTCAAGAGTCACACCATGTGCCTGAGAGAGTTGTCCAAACACTTCTTGGACTCTGTCAGTCTGGTGCTGTGACCACTGTCCTGGGGAGCCTGTTCCAGTGCCCAGCCACCCTCTGGGGGAGGAACCTTTTCCTGATACCCAACCTAAACCTCCCCTGACACAACTCCAGGCCATTCCCTCGGGTCCTGTCACTGGTCACACACAGCAGAGATCAGTGCCTGCCCCTCCTCTGCCCCTCACAAGGAAGCTGTAACTGCAATGAGGTCTCCCCTCAGTCTCTTCCTCTCCAGGCTGAACAGACCTCAGTGCCCTCAGCCGCTCCTCACACAGCTTCCCCTCGAGGCCCTTCACCATCTTCCTTGCCCTCTTTTGCACACTTTCTTACTTCCCACACACCCTTGCATATTCCTGAACCTGAGTTTTGCTCTGAATTGAGGCAAATGAGTGTATCACTTTTCATTTTAACAGTACTGGACTCAACGATCCTTGTGGGTCCCTTCTGACCCAAAATATCCTGTGATTCTGTGATTCTGATCTTATCTGTGTAAAACACAATTCTCCATTTGTCACATGTGTACAGATGGCATGTGCTCTTACTGTTTCCAGAGGACACATAGCCAGAAAAAAAGGCCAACAAGGAGATTCTGAATGGGTAAGATTGTTTGTCTCCAGTTGGCCTTCAGTAGGAACCAGATGCCATTGCAATATTAGGCTTCTCTCATCTCTAAAATGAAGCTACTTTGGTTTTCACCGCCAAGGGCTGTCACTACATGCAAAAGGCAGTATTTCTGAAATAAGGATCTTTTTGTTTTTTGACAGGAAGCTCTGCAAAGAACACAGCAGAAAGGCAAATCTTTGGCTGCCATGATGTCAGCGAACAGTGAAAAGAATGCATTACAATATCAGCAATGGGATTTGGTGTGTTTAATACTTTAAGCTATGATAGAAATGTGGACCTGTGATGAGAAACTGAAAACATAACTAATCTTACAAAAAATAAAAATTAGAACAGCAATGTAGTAATCTGCACATTCATTCCAATATCAGCTGCAGTGAATAAGTATTTACATTGGGATATTCCTGTGTATTCCTACACAATCTTTTTTACAAATGATTCTTGGACTTCAAAAGATAGAACTATCTGGGTAAAAAACTGAATGGACAGCCAGGCCCAGAGAGTGGTGGTGACTGGAGTTTAATCCAGTGGCCAGTCAATAGTGGGGTTCCTCAGGGCTTAGTATTAAGAGCAGTAGTATTTAATCTTTTTATTAATTACCTGGATGAGAGAATCAAATGTACCCTCAGCAAGTTCACAGACAACACCAAGTTGGGCGAGAGTGTTGGTCTGCTGGAGGGTAGAAGTTTTTCACAGAAAGGGCTGTCAAGCATTGAATTGGGCTGACCAGGGAAGTGGCAGAGCCTCCATCCCTGGAGGTATTTAAAGGATGTGTAAGATGTGTTTCTAACCTAGGTGATTCTTTGATTTCGAATTTTATAAATCCATTCTGTGTTTGGGTAGAATATTTTGATTTATCATTTCTTTTCACTGGATGAGTAAATACATAGGTGCAGAATTGCTCACTCTCAGGTCATTTTCTGTGCAGTTATAGAAGACCTACCGGCTAAAAGTGTCTGCCTCTTAGTTTTCGTGGTTACCAAGACCAGACCCAGTGCCTCGCAAAGGCAATGGAAAGATTCCCACTGTTTTCAATGTTTACCATTGACTACTGTTTTTTGGTTTGGGCTGCAATCCCTCCTTCAGAGACTCTAAATCTCATTCAAATCAGACTAGCAGTACATAAACTGAAGAATGAAATTCCCCAGCCTTTAAAATCAGCTCTTAGACACATGATATAGCTTTGGAAATGTGTTTCCTCTGCTTGTGAGTCATTTTGCCAGACTGAGAGAGACAGGAGCACTTACTGTTAGTGTGTTGCAGCGGGGAAGCAAGAAGTTACCCTATGAGTTAACCCCATGCTCAAGGTAGATGGAAACCACCCCTTTCCCCCTGCACAAGTGAAAGTAGGGAAGAGATACTTGAAAGATGCAAAATAAATAGTTAATACACCAAATAACAGAAAAATAAGATGGAGATAAATAAAAGATGGAGAGGTAGTAAAGACAAAAAAGTCAGCCAGGGATGACCAAGATAAATGCAAACATATGGGAATGCTCCAGAACCAACAACAGTATGTTGAAAACTGCACACATAGTAAGCATATTTTTCCAGTAAGATAGTACCAGCTTCAATTCTTGAACATCAGGTTTCCCTAAAAGACATCCTAACACACGGCGGGATGCTCATTTTCTTTTAAATATAGCTATGCCCTGAAATTAGCTTCAGGGGAAATCCAAAATATCACATGATTCATCATTTCTTCTACATCCTCATGCTTCTCTTACCACTCCCACCTAATTTTAAAAATGAAGGGCAGATCTCCAAAACCGGGCATCTAAGTCTGTATATGGGCTGTCATTTCAGCAGCTGAGAGCATATGGACAATCTGCACAAAAGTAAAAGATATTCCCAATATTTAACAACTTATCTGACCTTCACAGAACCAGCATTTAAGTCATTTTTGTCCTTCCAACACAATTTAGTGAAGTCTTGGGCACCTATCCTCATCAGAGAGTAAGTATTGCAAGTCAGTTAATCAACTGCAAATAATAAAATATTCTCAGTAAAGAAAACAGCTCAATATTGAACAGTTGCCAGAAGCCAGAAGCCCTGCTTTCATCTGCAAGGGTACTCCACACTGACTTGGCACCTGATATGCTCAATTTTGAGAAGATGTTGTTAGGAAATGTTTGGTAAATTACAATTTTCAGGCATAACTATTCGGAGATAACCCTAGGGCCATGACCAGCACCCACAACTTTTCCCCTCTCAGAAAAGGGGAAATAACCATGTATTCTTCAGATCAGCCTGAAGCAGGTTTATTACAGGGGAGATTTAAAAGCAGAGGACCAGGTTGGGAGATCGACTGGAACATCAGCAATATATTGCCAGAGACTCTCAGGTTCCCTTGCAATACAAATGGAGTTCCAAAGGGGCCGCTTGGGGATGCTGCTTCACTCGTTCTTCAATTATAGAAAAAAAACCCCAAACATATATTAGTATTCCCACCCCCTGCCTTTTACTTCTGCCACAAATTCAGATTATATCATTGCATCAGAGTCTGCTGCCTGTGAAAATTCAAATCAAGCAGCATGAGGTTCCCATTCCCATTTGGCCACTCTTATTTTTACTCCCCCAACAATGCAGCAGGGGCAAGAAAGTTTTCTGCCCTAAACCCAGTTGATTGACTAAATCATCACGTCAGTGCTGTCAGCATCTCACCCATCTCCTCCCCATTTCTTCTCTGCACTCCACAGCAAGTAACCACGACATACAGACATATCAGAAGATGGTTGGGATACAGAGAATTGAAGTGCAGGCCTTGATGCCGTCAGTTTACCAGGGAAATCTGATGGGCATCAACCAGCAGCTACTCAAACTGCTCACTGCAGTCACTAAAACTAGATCTGGACACTGGGTCATAAAGTGTAATTTGAAAGTTTATGTCTCATATCTAAAGCCAGGGACACTGTACCTGGCTTCTGTAGGTTCAACAGTAGAATTAATTACATAGCACACAAAATAGAAGCAAAGCCAAGAAGAGTAAAGTTAAAGGCAAACACTCAAAAAGGTCTCTTTTCTAGTTCTCATGTAGTAAGTTATAAGTTTGCAATAATTAGTTCTTGGCTTCAATACCACCATAAGCATAAGTCAGATACAAGAGTAATGAATGGCCCCCCAGAATATTCAATTACTGTGGCATTGAAATCTTCATAATTATTAGCAGCTAGGTGCATTTCTTTTCCTATCTTTAAAACAGAGTTCTTGCACATTTTGGAGGAAAGCATGGCTATTGTGTTAGGCTATTGCCTAAACCAGGCAAAAATGTGTATGAATGTCTTAATTAAATACATGCAAATTAAGGTTTTTTGTAAACCATCAGATTGGCAAATAAAGAATTATACCATTTCATTTCTCTTAGCCATCCCAAAGAATACATATTTTAAAAAGCTGGTCTTTTAGTATTAGAGTTTAAATTTCCTCAGATTGTTTGTTCGTCTGTCCACTCATTTCTTAGGAAGTTTTCCATGGAATTGAAACCATTTACCACTGTGTCTGATGTCATTAATCTGACCTCTGCTGTCGCTAGTGAGCAGAGACCGAGGAATAAAGCAACATGGATGGTTTAGCATGAGAAGAAACTGACCCTTTATTAATTTACAGATTTGTTTATATACCTTAGCACGCTGGACACTGACATAAGGTTATTGGTTCATTGACCAACCGCCCCCCAGAGGGATTGGCTGAACCCAACAACACTTACTTCAGATATTTTCTCCTTGGTATCATAACAATACCATAGTTTACAAAATCTCCCAACTCTTTTCCCATAGCGTCTGTGAGAAAACAAGGCTTTCACACAGACACTGTCAGAAAACCGAGAAATCTCTCTGCAGCCAGGCTTTTAGCATTCATACTCTGCTTTTGTCTCAGCTGACCACAGACTCTGAGCAATAAATAGCCTTTGCTGTTTAGAGACTACCTCTTGTTTCAAACCTTCCAGAGGATCCCCATTTCAGCAGGAGTCAGCATGCCATATGAAGTTCCTCTTTAGTTCAAAGTAGTCAATAAAACATTATTGTTTGTCTGTTTGTTTATGAGCCCTTGCTTCTACTTTCTCTTGCTGTGAAGGTTTCCAGAATGCAAGTGTTCAGCTTCTATGTTAAGACAATTCTAAAAACAATTCTAATAAAAACAGAAACCTGATAAAAGCCAAATGCTGTGCAGCTCTTTCTGGTGATTTCACTAGGACAGCTCTCAAAACTATTAAATATCACACTTCTGTGGCCAGATAAGAAACATCTCTAATCAGAGAATCATAGAATGGCCTGGACTGAAAGGGACCTGAAAGCTCATCTGATTCCAAACCTCCCTGAGGTCTAAAAAGGTGTTAGCAGAGAGTCCCACAAGAGCAGCAGGACAGAGGTACCGTGCTTCCAGCAGGACACAACTGAGGACCCAGGCAAAGTTATCAGAATGAGCTGATATTCAGGCTGGAAACAAATCCCCGTTTTCAAAGCTTCAAGTCAGCACAGCCCATGCTGAAAAAGTAAAAAACCTCAAGAATTACTCTGTAGTGACAGCAATGCAATCCAGAAGACAAGGGCACCGGTGATTATTTTTTTCTCAGTTTGGTAGGGCCTCCCCTGGAGCTCACGCCATTTCAGAAGGTAAGACTCGTGTGCCACAAACCTGTGTGTCTGTTTTTAAGTAGCTGCATAAGAAATACRTATATTTAAATAGATATATTTCAGTAGCTTGCCCATGGCTGCACAGTTGTGGCTGAATCTTAATAAAAAGCTCCCTTATGTAACCTACAAGTATGTTTGTTTGTTAACTACGGAAAAATGCTTTGCAGCAATATGGAATAAAAGCCACACCCTGCAAATTCAAAATAATTTCCTTGAAATAAGTAATTTATAGGTAGGATTGAAAAAAAAAAAAAAACCGAGAAACYTCTACTTTTATATCATAGACTACATCTGGATTTTTCACATATTGAAATGTAAATTTATCTTATTTTTTTAAATAACTCGAGATGCTATTTTCTAGGATGGAAGAGACCATCAAGCTTTATTCTTGTTAATACTGTCAGATCTTATCTTAAATTCACTGTGCTGTTAGGATCAATATTTCTTTGCTAAGTACATCTCTAATAAAGCAGCTGAATTGATGCAGAATCTTTGAAGTGTGTCACCCCCTTAACCCTCTCCAAAAGCAAAGGCAGGAGCACAGCAAGCTATTTACATTTATTGCCACATTTTCTGAGTCACATTTTATCCCTCTGAAGATGTACCCTAGTCTCTTTTAATTAAAATTGATTGTTGTAATTTACCCAACGTATTATTATCACCCACTGCCACCCTTCTGCCACAATTTCTACGAGCTCTTTGAAATCTATCTGACCCATGACACATCTAAATTTTTCTACAGGTCAGTGTGTAGGTGTTTATAGCAGATGTGAAACTCAGCAAATGGTTGAGCATTATCATTTCATCACATCGAAAGGGTAAAGCTGCAGTAATACATCTGGTGAAGATAAAGGCAGGATTGGAGTAAACCCTGCTCTCATGCAAGACAAGGAGAAACATCTCTCCCACGGCACAGAGCGAGAAAAGGGTTTGGTTTACAGTGGATAACAATAACAGGCATGCCTGGAAATGCAGTGCTCTCTCTTGGTCCCAAAATGGAACTGGGCACCCACCGTGCAAGATGCTTTACMAACACATAACAAAATCATGGCCCCTGATGCAAAGACCTCTCATGGTAACTGTAGAAACGGAGACTGCAAATGAATCTGCCAAACAGATGGCAGTGACCAGAGCGTGGGGTGACAGCTAAATCCATCCTGCTATGGAATACTGTGGCAATCCCTCAGCAGAAGAGTGCAAACAGGCTCTTCACCTGCAGCACACGCTGGGAGGACAAATCACAGCAGCCCCTGGCTGCACCTGACAGGAGGATGCTACACATCTGCCATGCACCTCCCAGGCCACCACCCTGCCTGGAACAGAGATGGGTGAACACAAAAGAGGGCTCCAGGCAGACTTGCACCAGTGAAATGCTACAAGAACAGAGGGCAGTGAGTACAAATGCATTTTATTTTGCCTGTCTGCCCCACCTGTGGGAGAATTACACACTGGGGCACCTCACTCCTGGTGGTTTGTGATATTTCACATTTAGACCCAGCTCCCTCTTCTTTCCCCCACTTTCCACACACATTTTCATCAAAAATTCAGTCTTCACCAGGAAACAAACAAAGGAAACACTGACCTTTTAGTCGAAGAAATGTACAGCCTAGAGAAGAAATGAGCTCTAGTCACAGACCCATTGAAGACCAGGACTGTTTGTTACTGAAATCCTGGTGGGTTCATTTCCTGGAAAAACAACTGTTTTCCTCTTGTTTTTGGGTCCCTGCTCTTTGACTTTTTGGATATTTATGCCATACATTTCCACAAGAAGTCGTAATGTTCTTAATACCTGTTTTCTGGCATGTTCATGTGCCTACACAGTGGCATACATTAATACAAATGAGTTTACACTGTACTTCGGTTAATAGGATTTAAATGTGACCGTGCAAAAATCTGCACTGCAACTAATACGGAATTCTTTAATTATGCAGTTCTCCTACTTTCATAGTGTTTATAGCCCTGTATCCTGAATATCTTTCTGGATTGGTGTAGGAGGAGGGCATAATTAAACTTTAACAACTATTTGTTTATTAATTTCACTAAACAGTCCCATAGAACAGTTGTCGTGTATTGCCTTCCTGCTCTTATGTTACCTGCTGCAAAGAGAAAAGCTATAAAACACTTGAGATCAGGCTTCTAGGTGAACCTCAGGGCAAATTAGAACATCCTCCCCTCCTCCTCCTCCTTCTCTCCTAACCCCCAGCTTGTCTCACAAGCAAGCAGCAGACATCTCCTACACCTTGCACCCAACTACTTTCCACTTTGTGCAATTCAATGAACATTTCTCCCTGACCACTCCTGTGGTCACCTAAAAGAAGTTCTGCTGTCCAAGTGAAATAAGTGCCGGTTTTACCCTATCACCCCAAAAACAGCAGTAGGTTATTCCTTCTGAACTTCCATACCTGAAGTTCAGATCAACACAGAAATGCTGCTGAGCTCTTAAACAACAGGTCTCCACCCGCAATAAAAATTGTTACAGTAATCACTGTCACTCCTGGTGACAGCTAAAAAATCAGAACAATAAGAAGTGTCAAGGCCAAGCATGTCACCTACTGTATCCCTCCACAGGCCCATGATTGTTCTCTACATTTCTTCCATGCAGCTTGACAAGACTTGTTAAAAACGTCCAAAGCAATTAAGTTTCAGCATCTTCCTTTGGGAGATAATTCCAGGTTGTAGCAGATTTCACAGTCTCGATGAGTTCCCTGATATCCAATCTAAACTTTGCTTAATAATTTCTTCTCATTATTTCCTCCTTCAAACCGTTCCCCTTCATCCAGCCCTACAGCCTCCAGGTATAAAAAAGCATTATCTACTATTCTTTCCTAATTTAACTGCCACATTTCCCACATCATTTTTGCTCCTCTTGGTGACAGAGGATAACAAAGAATAAATTTAGCTTAATTTTAAATCCTCGTGACACCCTTTCTGGAGGCACATTAGCACATTGTACCAGGACAATTTGCACTATTGTTGTGCGATTATTTTGTTATTTTAAGAGCCAATGAACACAGCAATTTACCTAGACACTTATAAAGAAATTACTTCAAATGACAGAAATATTTACTGCCAAATAGTTTTATAAAACAGCATGAATCTGATCTTTGTGCAGTATATTGAAAATTTCATCTTTTTGCAAAGAATATAGAAATCACACTGAGAGGAAGGCAAAGACAGAGTTGCAGAGAAATAGCAGGGTACTATATGAACTCTAACTTTCATACTCACCTGATTTGCCGTGCACACATTATATACTTTCACTCGATGTATACATGATGTGTATAAATACACAACACAATATATAATAGCCCTTAATCATTTTCAGTATTGAATATAACAAACATATAGCTAGAAAGTCTTCCTAAAGTTTTCTGTATTTGATGGAAGACCTCTACAATGTACACAATGTTCATTTATCTCCTACTCCTGCCCAAAACAGACAAACAGAAACAGCAGAGGAGGGCATTTGCATTCTGAAGTCAATAAACTGCTGAAGTTCAGCTACACACCTAGAAAATAAGCTCTTGAGTGTGTCCTTGATGACAGAATAAAACTCATTAGTGTATCTTGAAAGTGCCTGGTGGAAGATCTGATAGTTTCAGCTTGGTCAGCTATCACTCATTAGCCATTTGATAGCAGTTGTGGGTTCAAGCTCCCCAAATCAGATAAAAATCATGCCTGTGAGTTTAGGACATAATCAATATATGTAGATAACAAACAGACACATGATCTCAACGACCRTGTTTGTGACAACAAAGACGCAAGATCTTGCAAAAAACAACAAGGAATGACTCTCAATTTCAGAAGAGGCAGGAGGCCTTCCTTAGTGTCAGTGGAACAGCAGCACTTTGCCAGGGCAAAGCAGAAATAAGAGCAAAGAACCCTCCTGTGTCACAGTACTGTCTGTCACCACCAGTTTAAGAAATGGTTTTACCCARTCAGGGCAGCTTTCACCACAGTCACAGTCACAGATAAATTATCACCAAATTTTTTGTCCAAGAGGCAACAAATGGCCATAATACATTTGGCTATTCTGGATTAGCACAAGAGCTCAGACAATCTCTGTATTCTTTCTTCCCACTCAGAGCACACAAGCTGTGAGCAGCAATAGGAGTAGGAAAACAAACAATTTCAAGTTCAGAAAGCAACCTAATTAAGAATTTAAAATGTCCATAATAAAGAAGCCACTCTTTTTTTACCCTTGTTCACCAGCCCCACTAAGGCCAGCAGGAGGCATTTTGTGGCACTGAGACTATCCCATATCACCTCTCAGGTGTCTGTTGTGCTGAAGCAGTGCAGCTTGTCCTATCACATGGGCACATCTGTAATATTCTGCTCTGGGAGAAGTGTATTCATGTTCTCCTTTCTCCACAAGGAATAACAAATGAGCCTTCACTGCACAAGAGCATATGGCCACCCRTAAAACCACTGTCCCCTCCCTTATAGCAGAGTAAACACAACTTTTGCCATAAAAATAAAAACATTTTTACATTAATTTGACAGTGCATGGTCTCTGCAGTTGCCTGGGATTGCTTTGGCCACAGCTGGCTTTAGCAGGTTCTTAGCAGCTGTCGAGTGATAATTCCCTAGTCTGTTTTATCTTAAATTCTGCAAATGTAATAATATGTGGTACAGGCCTGACCAAGACTGGTAGTCCCTGCATAAAAATGATAACCTTTTATGTTAGCTCACACTGAGAGTGCAGCTTCCGACCTTGAGCAGGAAACCAAGGAAAAGGGAGCAAATGATGATGAGAAACATATAAAAACAAATCCAGAGTGGACACTGAAGAGGCAAAAACCATCAAACAGCTGCTGGTGAAGACCTCAAGGGGGCACAAGACTTGTTGCAGTCCCTCTTCTGCTCGGCTGGGCGCAAGCTGAGGCCGCCGACATAGGTGGGGGGCAGGTAGAGCGTATCACGAGAGAAAAGGCATAGAGGGAAACGAGTGTGACAGTTTTGACGGTGTTATTGACGAGGTTTTTCTTTGCTCATTTGATAATCTGGAGGCTGTTAGAACTCTTGGAGATGGTGCTGTGCAGGGCCAGGAGTTGGATTCAATGATCCTTGTGGGTCCCTTCCAACTYGACATACTCTGTGATTCTGGGATTAATCAAGAATAAATTGTATGATTAAAATATTTGTGTGATGTATTCTTTTTTTAAGGTTCTTCCTGTTATGCTCTTGTATTATCTATCTATATTTATTTATCATACAATCRTAGAATATCTCAAATTGAAAGGGATTCATATGAATCACCTCAGGGCTACCTAAAATTAAGCCATGTCGCTAAAAGCATYGTCCAGAAACTCTTTGAACTCTGACAGGTTGGTGTCACGACCAGTTCTGTGGGGAGCTTATTCCAGTGACTGACCAACCTCTCAGTGAAGAACCTTTTCCTAATTTTCCTAATCTGAATTTATCCTGATGTGGCTTCATTCCATTTCCACATGTCCTATCACTGGTCACCAGAGAGAGGATCATATATAACCCACTATTACTCTTCCTTTTACTCCGTGAAAAACTCAACCATCTCATAAATGCTTTGTATCATATGCTTTTCAAGCAGTGTGTAAAGTTTTCTTTACGATGAAATCAAGGGCTACACAGGAAACTGATCATCAAATCTGCCCTCTTGGCTKGTCCTACRGCAAGTCTTTTAGTGCATCATGCTCCCAGCAATTAAATAATTATATTGCATGTGTATAGACACATAACAATGCCATTTAATTAGCAAGGAAAGAGCTGGAATTAAACATGCAGGTTTTTCCAAATGAACATTTTAGGGATGATTAAACTTGACTACAGTGAGGTGTGTCTCCTTGTTAGAGCTGCAGTATCTCAGAAAAGCTTCTTGGCAAGCAAAGTCACTCCCCATGAATGCAGAATGATCTTAATCAAAGCTAATGGATAAATTAAAAATGTCAAAATTAGAGTGGCAGGCTAAGTGAATGCACTGGAAATAAGAGCAATAAGAAAGAACAGCAGGAACTGAAAAATATGTTTCCTTATTATATTGAAGATTTTCCTGCTCTCTCAGTTTTTGTCCTTTAGTCCTCCTGAATCAACCTGCATGAGGCTTKTTCAGCAGACAGGGCTCTGAAAGACGAAAATTGAGCTGGCTTTCAGCTGCCTAATGGTGTGCATGTAAGAAAGGGCACTGAGAAGCTGGGAGTGCCTCCTAACCACACCATCACTGAGAAGTTTGCCTTTGTGAAATGTTAGCAACTTAAAGAAAATCTGAGCCTAGCAGGCAGGACATAGAAAGAGGTCAGGATATGCTGTCCTTTCGCTGTGGAAAAGAGAAAGGCCATACCTGGATAYGCACCTTCCTTTTCTTACATATTTTTCAGAAATGGAGAGTAAAGTAACATAAATAAGAGAGATGTCTCAGATCATCAGAGCTGTTTGCAAACTAATCCTAAATTCATCTGCACATCAGGACTAGGCTTGCCCCAGGCTAAGTTGCAGTGAAGATTTGCTGAAGAGGGATGGTTGCTGCAGGGAACTTGAGTCACTCAGGCTGGCCAGGACCAGATCACCTCAGCCGCCCCGTGTCCAAAATAATACTAACTTCCAAGTAAGAGCAGATCACTCAGGATCTTCCCCAGCTGAATTTGGAAACTCTCCAAGGACAGAGATCCCACAATCCCTCTGGGTAATCTCTCCCAGTGTTTCATGGTGAAATCTAGTTTCCTTCATCTAAAATAGGAATTTCCATTGTTTCAACTTGTGATGCTTCAGTTTTCGCACTGCACCCCTAAGAGATGTCTGGCTGTTCCCCCTCAAACCTTCTTTAGCATTTCCTCATTTTTAATGCCTCCCCTGACCATCTTCTGCTTTCCCTTACATGTTACTCTGGTTCATCAACATCTCTCTCACATTGAAGGCACCACTACCTCAAAATCATTCTTGGCTCAAACGAGATGAAAACATGAGATAAAGCAAATAGCCATTTATAAAATGTAAACCAGACAAAGGTTTAAAGAGGTACAGGTATGCAATTAAACCCTGGAGACTACTTGAAGACAGTGTGCAAATGGAGCCAGGTTTATGTTATCTCATAGGGATGTAGATGTCTCACAATCAAAAGGAATCCACAGATCAAAGAAGCTGTCGTACATTTGTGCAGGGTTTTCATGGGAAAGCATCTGACATGATGGGAACACCTTCAGCTTTAGAGCCCATATCCAGCTGTGGGCATTATTCAGCTTCAGAAGTTTCCCTTCCTTCCTCCCCTTGCTTTTTGTCACATTTCCATGCATCCTGGCACGTGCCAGCACTGCCTCCTACACCTTCAGGTGCTCTTACACAATCATTAAGCTGCCTTAATATAGATGGGGCTCACTGCTGTCTCGAGTACCCTGCTAAGCTATTTGCAAGCTGCCAACCTATTCTGAGCAAAATGCACTTCACTAAAGCAGATTTATTTACATGCTTCCATCCCTCTCATCCAATGTAACAGGAATTGCACGGTGAGGCAGGGAGAGAATTCATTTTCATATATAATGGAACATGGCAGCATAAGCTGGATAAGGATCTGTTCCAAGCACACAAGACTTGACTTAACACACAGAAACTGTTGAAAGTAAAGAATTGAACCCTTAAATACCATCCAGTCTTCTTCAACTGAGAGGAAAAATGCTTATCACACAAGGGAACAAGATTAATAAACATCTTTGTCTAGTTTTTTTTAACAGCGGGGTGGGGAAGTTGAGTAATTTTAATACACTCTCCTTAAATATTCTGTAGAGCTATTCAAGCAGTGAAAAAGAATTTCTGCCAGAGTTACATGTTGTGAATAAGTGTTTTAAGGTAGTTTTTCTAAAACCATTTCTGTTGCAGAATTTGCAATATCTGCACACTCAGTTTTGTTTCTCCAACCTCAGAGAAATTGACCAGCCAGCCATGAGGCTCCGGTTTGGAGCCCAGGAGAGAGGAGGAAATAGCCCTCAGCGACAAGAGCAATGCCGGCTGAGCTGATGCCAGACCTGACAATCTTGAAATGACCGTCCCGTAAGGGAGATGCTTTAAACAATGGCAGACAAACAGACCTTAGTGGATTATCCACATTTTGAAGGCGTTCAGTGTCAGGCAAGGCCATGTGCTCTGTGTGGCTGAACTGCAAACAAGCATAAGGAATAATGCATTCAACTCCCCTTATCCTATTTTCTACTTGTCACGGTGTGCCTGCCTGTAAGAGTGGAACACAAACAGCTGCACACCACCCCATGCACACAGACACTGTATTAAATGGTAAGACAATTGGAATTAATTGGTACTGGATTTCTCTTTAAGCTTTGTGTAGCTCATCTGTGATTCTTTTCTCAAGAGACTTGGAAGATTATGGCTTGTTCTRCCTTTCCTGTTATTAAAAAGCTGGTGTGGATGTTTTAAAGCAAAAGGGGGGAGAAGAGGGATGAGTAGAAAAAAAGCCCCTGTCCTTCAAAACAAAAAATCACATCAGTTTGCATGCAATCAGTAAATTACACTACTGGATACATTATGAGTATTCCCACATGAAAAAAGCAAACGGAAAGGCRGGAAAGCCTAAGAAGAAAGCAGCATTAAGGCAACTAAATTGCTTCCAGCCCCCAGGTTGCACCACTCAAAATGAACCTGCATCATTTTATAGAATGACAATTTGCAGAATGAAATAATACAATAAACTCATAAATAATACCAGAACACTCTATGCAGGCAGCAAACTAAACTAAACTAAAGAATAGGTGTGTCTGAAGCCCCATCTCAGTTTCTAATAACTAACACATCCCCAAGAGTTCATTTTGAAGGTATTCCTTAGATTTGATAGGCTGCATGATTTTCGGAAATTGGAAATCCTAGTTTCTGAAAAATCAAAATAGACATTGAAAGAGAAGCGCAGAAATTATGTCACAAAATAAACCTGACACCTAACACTGAACTAAGCACAATCTGAGTAGTGYGACACATTTATAATGACAAATTGTAGTCAGAGAAAGYATCTTCTTTTAATGAGCMTTTCCAAATTAAAAAYATAAAATATTTTAATYTTTCTGGCAAACCTAAGGTCGATTTTAATGAACATGGGTGTTTTTGTTAGTGCTCAGACTCAAGATGAAAGTGAATGAAATATGGGTATTAATTTAAGATTGCCTTGATTTTTAAAAATAAAAATTGYTGTTCATAATATTTACCAAATGCAAAAAGCAACAGTGTATCCCATGGAATTTGAATTAAACATGCCATGCAATTCCTACAACTGAATACCTCCCAATACTGAAAGGGAACTGCGTATTCTTAAATGCTTAATATCACTTTTAATATATGAGACCATTATTTTATAATAATGGCTACTAAGGTATCCCACTGAAAAGGGCCGTCATTCACTTACATGGGCCCAGATTGCATTCCAAAGAAGACTGCAGAATAATTTGAAAAAAACYTTTTTCTGCAGAAAAATTTTTAAAAAGGCAAAAACCTTAAAAAGGTTTTAGCGTTTTTTTAGGCTAGATTTTCAGCACTCAGCAGYTCTGTTCTGGGCAACTGACTGAAACAATTGGATTATCAGGCTTTTGCAGTGCTACTCTTGGAGAAGCAGGGGCAATACTGGAGAACTTTTGMAAACCTAGGAAAAGACAAGCATATCTAACAAGAATGTCTGTAACTGTGAATGACAAGCTGGGGGGAAAAATATCCATGCTTTGTACCAGAAAGCTCATTTTATGAAGAGATAGGTGAAAATCTTTAGCCTTTTAGCACRCTTTTTAGAAACCCAGAAGATTTCACTCCCATTCCAAACTCCTGCTTTCAAAAATATATAACACAACTCCAAGTTATTGAATTTTCAACCTGATACTCTCAGGGCAAAAAAAAAAGAGAGATATTTTCACATATGAACTAAAAGTGCATTATCTAATTGCATTTGTGCATYATGCATCAACTCTCAAGATAAGATAGGTGTGCAATGAATATTTAATCAGTTGAGTCACTCACTCTCTGAGGTTCATCATTTAACGTATTTCATCAACATACTKAACTAGAATTTTTTGTTAGTATTTGTGTTCTAAGGATTGAATATTGATAGGAAAACCCTGAGACATTCTTAAAAATAYAGATTTTTCTCCAAATGTAAGAAAAGTTCTGAACAATATAATACTTTCTAACATTCCTCTGGGATATGGAAAGACAAGAATCTTTCTGTATTCCTATGGATCATATTCTCTACTATTTAGTTTCCTGAAGGAACATATTTTAAAAAAATAAATAAAAATTGAAAGATTGTCTTTCTACTAGACTGTAATAAAACATCTTTCTCCTTCAGGAATATTAGAGCCAATAAAAGTTTATTGTCTCCTGATGTATGTTCATCTCATGCAAACAATTTTTAAAAATTCAGAAAATCCATTAATATTTTCAGTGACGTAACATCGGTAAGAAACTCTCTTTGTGGCCAGTAAATCAGAGTATTACAAAAAGAATTCCAAGAAGCGCAAGGAAATTCATAGACTTTAAGAGTAYGTATTTTGGATAGTAGAGATATTATCTTGCTTTTAAGAATGATGTTTGCACTGGTAAGAAACACACATTATCACGGAATCATAGGATGCTCTGGGTTGGAAGGGACCTTAAAGTCCATCTTGTTCCAACCCCACTGCCATGGGCAGGGGCACCTTCCACTAGACCAGGCTGCTCAAAGCCCCATCCAGCCTGGCCTTGAACACATCCATGGATGCGGCATCCACAGCTTCTCTGGGCAACCTGTGCCAGTGCTTGACCACTCTCACATCAAAGAATKTTTTTCCTGATATCTAAACTAAACCTACTTTTTGTCGGTTTGGACCCATTCTCTCTTGTCCTGTCATTCCAGGCCCCTGTACAAAGTCTGTCTCCAGCTTTCTTGTAGGCTCCCTTCAGATACTGAAAGGCCACAGTCCGGCCACCCTTCTCTTCTCCAGGCTGGACAATCCCAATACTCTCAGTCTGTCGTCATAGCAGAGGATCCCTCTGGTCACCTTGGTGGCCTCCTCTGGGCCTGCTCCAGCAGCTCCATGTCCTTCCTGTGCTGGGACCCCAGAGCTGGCTGCAGCACTGCAGGTGGGGTCTCAGCAGAGTGGGGTAGAGAATCAGAATCCCCTCCCTCCCCTGCTGCCCACATTCTTTCTGATGCAGCTCAGAACACGTTTGGCTTTCTGGGCTGCCATCACACATGGCCAGCTCGTGTCCAGTATCTGATCCAACAGCACCAAGTCCTTCTCTTACACAGATGACAAAAGGATAGGTGCTTGCTTGTTTCTTAGCAGCCATGCATAACACAAGACCTATTAAACTCCAAAAGGAGTGTTTCTGGAGAATTACACATTCGCCAACCTGCTCGTGCTGAGGAGCCACATTGCAGAGCGTCTGCTAACACAGGATCACATGACGTGTTTTCAGCAGGAGTTATTTTCATGTGTCTCCAAAGGGATCAAAATCAGCACACAGAACAAACTGTTGATGACAACCTCGGCCAGCATCACGGTACCACTTCAGATGGAGGAGTGCATGTCAGAGCACCTCATTGTTCCGTGGCTGCTACAACGTGCATGGCATTTCATAGGAGAGGTCTGGCATTCCAAGGAGACCTTCAGCAATGCGTTTGCCAGGAGTCAAACTCAGTGGAGAAAGCCTCAAACAACAGCTCATGAGTCACATGCTGCTCACAAGCTTGAACGACGTTCTCCCAATCAAAAGATCAAGGTCATTTACTTACTAAACATATGGTCTACCAAAAAAGGCACTCTCTTCCCAACTCCAAGTGTGCAAACAGAAGGAACTGCTATCATCAGAGCGCAGCATCGAAACCATTTAGGAATGCCTTTATAGCAACCCTTTCTTCAGCACAGACTACAGACTGAAGCAGTACTTCACTGCTCTGCTGTTAAGCAGGCAAAATTATTCCCCCATTAGGTAAAGAGAAAAACAAATGGAGAAGAAAAAAGATAGAGGAAGTCAACCATGAACTTTTTGAAGTGCTGCTGAATATGAAGCACTCCGTGAAAGATTAATTGGAGGAAGACTGGTTTTGGAAGTATATTCATATATTTAAAGGACACAATATTCATGGCAAATTATTCCTTTTTGCTGGGCTATCACTATATTACAACCTGGTTTCAGTACAGCTTTCAGACCAAAATTCCTCTCTTTGCTTCGACATACACGTTTTTACTACATTAACCATRAGAAATGGTAAAGAAAGAAATTCACTCACATTTTTTGAATCAAAATTCACATGTAGGCAACCCTGTCTGAAATCAACTTAGAGATTAATTCAGTTGGAAGTGGCAGTCCATGTGTTATGCTTTTTCTCTTGAACATCCCACTGAAGAAGTGCAAGATAGAAAAACTTTACCAACTAAAGCAGTTAGAGGGATTCCGCACAAGGCATAAAAATTAATGATTATACAGCAAGAGGATCCACAGGATCTAGCTTCAGCTCAAGCACACACTGTTCCATTGCTGATGTTTCCAAGTTCCTTGCCACGTTCCCAAGTTTTCTTTGTGGACATTGGGTGGTTTGTCAAGCTGCCAACAGACCATTCCAGAGTGGAGATGAGTCTCCGCTCTGCTTCACAGAACTCCTGCAGGCAGGGATCTCTAAATGCATGCACTGTTGTTCCTTCACATTGAGACTAATTTTATCAAAGGCATCAGGAGATATTTGTGACTTCAAATTTTCATTTTTCACATTGTTCATTAAAGAAATTTTAAAAAAAAGACAAATGATTGAGGGAGGGGAAGGAGATGGGGGCTAGAAGACTCAAAATACTATCTGGCCAGAATGAAGCAAGAGGAAAGAGGAAAGAGGAAAGAGGAAAGAGGAAAGAGGAAAGAGGAAAGAGGAAAGAGGAAAGAGGAAAGAGGAAAGAGGAAAGAGGAAAGAGGAAAGGACAGGACCACAAAACCCTAAAACTGTTGCCTGCTCAGGTGGATAGTTTTAAATCATTCTGCTTTTGACTGGTTTCAGAATATACTTTCTAAAACTTTCTCCTCTTTATTTTCTAAGAGAAAGAACAGCTAAATGACTGTAACTAGGGTTAACTAATAGTAAACAACTATGTTTTACGCAGTAAATTTGAATTACCTAGGCTATATCCTCACTCACTTTTTTTCCCCGTTTTTTYTTAAGTAAATGCAGCTTCCTAAGCCATCTCTGCTGATTCCTTGCATGCTGTTGTCAGAAATGAAAGCAGTGACCTGCTGTGAATTCAGCTGCTCTCAGACTTTCCAGCCCTCCTCTGCTGGTTGATGCTGTGCATTCTCAGCAGAGCAGGTCTGAATGCCAAGCGTGGGGACTCACTGGCATTCATTTACAAGGAGCTTTTCTCATCCAGAAAATGGTGCAGCTGCTCCCRACGCTGGGATAACTCCTAACACCAGCAGTGACAGCCACAGGGTGGAACGGCAGCTCAGGATGAGAAGCAACAACACTCAAAAGAAATTCCCTGACTACGAATCCCAGGGCACTCCCGCACCGCACAGCCCGGATGTGGCACCAACTACACCTTGCCAAATGGCAGGGAAAGAGTTGGAGAAGCAGGCAGGAATGGGRTGTGCTGAGCCTGCATCCACTGCAGCACCAGCCAAAGGAAAAGTCTCCTCTCCTTCTGCAAGAAGTGCACTGCATCATAACCCTCAGGAAATGTGGTCGCAGGTACCTGTGCCTACTGGAGCAGGGAATGGAAAACAAAGCTGTGCTTCCCAAATGAATGCCTTGTCACCAGGCTCTATCATTTCTTTCTTTATTGGTCTCGGCTTTTGAATTTGACTAAACCTAACTTCCAAAATTTATTTTTTTTTAAAACAGAAAAAGAAAGATGGTAAAAAAAATAAAATTAATATATACATATTCTACTGACCAGATCAGCATCTTGCAGACCTGGTTGGAGCCTAACCCTTTTGATTCCTTCGTGGTCACACTTTTGATTCCAATTCTGTCAAACTCAGTCATCAGAAAAGATGAACAGAGAGTTTTAAAGCTTGACTGAGAGTTTTAAAGCTCTGCAAACAGTCTCATTTCCTCCTGCAGACTTCGTTCCTTTGCAGAGTAGCTCTGTGAGCTCAGGTTGGACAATTTACCAAGTTTAATATACTGGCTATTTTCTTTAACTTTACTGTGTATCTAGCAAAGACACTGCAGCGCTATGACCTCAAGGGCTTTCTAACCTTTCTAATTTACAGAAACAGCTCCAGAGTTCCTTAGGGTGGAGAATGCCAGAATGAAGACGAGCTTCTTCCAGGCATGCTCAGCATCACCATGGATTATTGCACACATCTGAGACATCCAGGCAGGGTCACTGCCTTCACCTGTTCTTTTATCACCAGGTTAGTACCAAGGTGACAAGCACAACAACTCACTTCAAAAGAAGGTATAGTCATGGAAGAAGAAAACTGGGTTTAAAATCAGAATCCAGTAAGTTTTTAAGAAGCCACGGGAGCAAATATAATCCTGTCAAAATGTTGATTAACACATTTCCTGCTTCACAGAGCAGGGTTTTATGTGTTGTCCTCAACTGTTTCCAAACACATTTAGCAGTGTCATAGAGTTCAGCTTTGCCAAAGTGGTTTTACTGTGGCAAAACCCCAAAGTGGTGGGGAAAAGGGGGCAGAAAAATGTCTCCTGCCTTGGTCAGTATATCAGGTGTAGGGGCTGACAGAGCTAAAAGCATATCCAGTGCACCCTGCATGCCTGTCCAGCATCCTGGCTGCCAGACTAAATTGATGTCATTCAGAGTGGCATGAAATAACTGAACAGGTGAGCCCTGTAACTCTTGCAATAGTCTCCAGCCCATGGGAAGGGAGAGGCTTCCTGACCCTAAAAACTGAGCCCTTCCATGTTCATTGCCTTAGTTTCAGTAACAGCCTCAGCACCTCTGTGCCATGGTCGGGCTGCTGATGGGAGTCAACACTGAGAGCAGAACTACTACATTATAGTCACATGAAAATTTAGCAATTGTACAAAATATCTCCAGGGAAAACTGTAACAAAAACCCATTTTTTGTCTTTGAGTCCATAGAGAGAGCGAGTTCATGGGCTGTGTTATGAAAATATAATAATTTAGAGTTATAATACAAAACTAGACCTATAATAATCTAAATAGACCTTCAGATGCAGACAGGAAATATATCTTTAAATGTTTACATATCTATGAGTACCCCACAAATCTAGACATCCTTGGATTTAAGCCCCCTCATACACTGCCTGTACTTCAGTCTCACTGTTAGTAGCATTACCACCAGCTGCTAAACCCAATTCAGCCCCACAGTAAATACGTGGAAGGTCAGCACACTCAGCCCTGGGCTCTGAAGGGCAGGCTGGAACCAGGAGACTTGATTAAAGTCCATTTAGCAATATCCACAGTGCAATCACAAAGCAGGCACCCTGCTACAGCCCTGCTGTAAACTGCAGGCACGTCTCCTGTCACATGAGCAACACTAACCTAGCTCATGTAAAGACCCAAAGGATCCAAATACTTGTATAGTGAACAAATTTACACTAAGATTTCCACATAATGCAAAGGATGAGATGTATGTTACAATAAATAATCCCTTTTCCGTGATGTGTTGCTGCAGTTAACTTTCTTTTTAGTGCTGAAGGGCGATAAATAATCTCTCTGTTCTGACAGCGGCGTGTGCTAACAAGGAAATAACAGAGGAATGGTGCCGAGAAGCTGAGTGATTTCAGTAGTGATTCGGTCAGACGAGGACTGTAATGAAATAATTTTCACTCCCGGTTGCCTTCTGCGACTAYTTGAGACTGCAATTTCAAAAGGTTACGGGCTTGCCCTTGGCACTGGATCCTTGTATGAGAGCAGGTTCCCCGGCTGTGTGAGCTGTGTGCTCCCCGGGGGGACGAGGGTGGGAAGGAATGGCCTCCCTTGCAGACCAAAGTGCAGAGGAGCTGCACAGCTGGTGGGTGGCTCTGGCCACACTGTCCTGTCATGGTGCTCTTCACTGCAGGACCATGGGTTGGTCATCAGGGATCCTCCCAACTCATCCAGAGCCTGTCCTGCTCCATCAGTACTCCGTTGAGCATTTGAGTCTGAGCAGGGCATTAAGCCATGCTGTCTGATCCTGTAAGGCTTCACAGATGATACAACAGGGCAGGCTGGGTTCTGGTTGGTTTATTTGGGTGTCTTTTTCCCTTAGAACTCCCTCTAAGACCTCTGAAAACTAATGCACCTGAAAGCAAGTTTCGCATTCCTTTTCTAATGGCATTTTATGTAGAAGGTTTGCGAACTGGAAAACTATGTGTTTGTGTTTGCTTATCATCAAATAAAGAGGAGGTTAATTTCGTTGTCCTCTCCAGAAGGTGACCTGATGAACACCTAACTAGCTCTGACTTGTCTTCTTTCTTATATCTTTTGTATTAAAATTTTATGAATCGAAGAGCGGTAAGTTCCTATTTGTTTATCTCAATGATGCACATACTGAATCCTGAAGGCATTTTGCCCACTTATACTAAATTATCTAGGGTTTTTGTGGATTTTTTTTGTGATCATGCAGCTCTACTTTAGTTCTGGCTTATATTACAGTTCTTGTGGTGTGCATTTACTTCGTGTCTGTTAGCATGCATTTTCTGTTTCAGAAACACACAGCATTTAAGAAGCCTTCTGTTTGTGCCCTGGCAATTTAGAGAACATGCCCCTTGTTTTAAGGCAATTTCCTGATTACAGTTTTCAAAATACTGAAAAAATATGACAAACACTATTTGTTGTGTGTATCTCAAGTTCAAGCCCCTCTAGAAGAAAGCAAGGAAGCAAAGCTTTTTCAGGCAATCTTTACACACACACMCCCCAGTTCTGTGATTCAGGCAGGCTGATATCACCATTGAGGGAAGTACTTAGATAACTGTGTCCATACATTCTGCAATTTCCAATGGGAATTCAACACATTTAATCCCTGTCCTATATCCCAATTTTCATTTCAGTCTTTTTCCCCATTTCTCCTTAAATTTTTAAGCTTAAGGCTGGGAACCAACCTGCTGGAGAGCAGCTTTGGGGAGAAGGACCTGGGGGTCCCAGGGGACAACAAGCTGTCCATGAGCCAGCAGTGCCCTGGGGGACAAGAAGGCCAATGATTAGAAGATGATTAGAAGATGATGAAGGGACTGAAGCATCTCTCTTCTGAGGAAAGACTGAGGGAGATGGGCCTGTTCAGCCTGGAGGAGAGACAGTGAGAGGGAACCTCATCAATGTCTGTCAGTATCTGCAGGGAGGGGTCAGAGGATGGACCAGGCTCTGCTTGGTGGTGCTGGGCAGTGGGACAAGAGGCAACAGGGCAGGAACAGAGGCACAGGAAATTCCACCTGAACATGAGGAAGAAGTTCCTTACTGTGCAGTGCCAGAGCACTGGGACAGACTGCACAGAGAGGTTGTGGAGTCTCCCTCACTGGGGATGTTCAAGAACTTTCTGGACACACTCTGGTGCCGTGTGCTCAGGGATGACCCTGCTTGAGCAGGGAGGTTTAACCAGGTGACCCACTCTGGTCCATTCCAGCCTGAGCCGTTCTGCGATTTTGTAATTTTTCCTAAATATTATTTCTTTCTGTTAATGGGAATATTCATCTGTGCTCTCTCTTCATACACCATGTTGTGGAAGCTTTTATCATCTCACTTTGCTCCCTGACAGGGAGAAGGGGATTTATCAATGAAAAGGTTATTATATGACAGACTGATTTATAATGCTCTCGTAAACAAACCTTTGACAGGTAACTACAAACCAAGTGTGATGGTTTTACTGCACTGAGCAGCACCTATTAAAGCTTGCTTTCAAATGGTGAAAATATAAACATATAAACAAACTCTCAGGGTTCAATAGGTAGGAGGCAACTTGAATATGAGTGGGAAAATGCAATTAATCATCATCCGTATGGTCTCCAAGCACATTTTGGCTCTGTGTTGGGACCCTGMGTGAGCACAACAAAAATGCTTAGTCCTTCTCCTGTAGTGAACAAAGACCCTAACACCCCACAGAGGTGTTTTAATTTTTCTCTGTTTCCCAGCATCCAAATCTATTATGCATTAAGAGGGTAGATTCAGATGAGATGTAAGGGAGAAATTCTGTTACAATGAAGGTGCTGGACCACCAGAACAGGCTGGTCAGAGAGGTGCTGGATGCCTAATCTCTGGGAATATTCAAGGTCAGGTTTGTGAGGTTCTGACCAACCTGGTCTGGTTGAAGATACCCCTGCTCATTGGAGGGGGGTTGGAATAAGCAGCCTTCAAAGGTCCCTACCAACCCAAATTATTCTATAACTCCATAAAATCTAGCATTCCCATGAAGAATCTCACTCATACGGAAACTTTGACACAAAGTACTTAAGTGGAAAGGACACATTACGAATTTTATATGGGAGCTTGCTGTGCCGAAATGACAATACAGCATAAACACAGAGGCTGATGAAAAAATGAAGAAAATAATCCAGTATCTGACAGGGGACAAAATGCAGAATCCAAGCCCTTAATAATTTTTTTAGCTGTGTGAAAAGTCATGGCATCKAACAGGCTATTCATTTTGCCTTTAGAATAATATTTTATCCTAAACCTTTAGAATATCCCAGTCACCAGAGAGCTAGGACACAATGTCAGTTGTGTGCCTTGTTTCATTAAGGTTTCTTGAAAAATACCAGCAAAACATGCAGGTGGTTTCTCAAGGCACAAGGGGAAAGAGTAGTCTTGCAAATTAGGTTAAGCTGCTCAGGTAAATTCTGCTTCACAGCTGGGGATGAGGGACTTTTCCATGAGAGAGTTTTCAAAGACCATGTTTTCCAAATCCAAGGACAGCCCTTGCATTGAGTCAAGCAAAGTGGGTTGCAAAAGGACTCCATGGATGCACAAGGAGGTCCCAACAAAAACAGGGAAAAGAAGCATGCAATGTGTGGAAGCAGGGTCTGAGTTTCCCAGGACCAGAGGGACCTGGACATACTGGAGCGAGAACTGGGGCTGAAAGATGATTAAGGAACTGTAGGATCAACACTGGCACAGGTTGCCCAGAGAGACTGTGGAGTCTCCATGCTTGGAGATACTCGAAGCYCAGCTGAAAAATGCCCCAACCAACTGGTTCTAGTCAGCTGCTTTGAGACCAGATGATCTCCAGAAGTTCTTTCCTGCCTCAGACGTCTCAGAATTCTGTGATCCCAGTACAAGATCACAGTATTCATTTACTTGATGCAYAGGCAGAATTTAGACAGTTTCACTCGTTATGGGCCATGTTATCACTTTCACAGAGGCAGGAACTATTGAAAACAAAGGGTGGCAGCTGATCAGAGCCCAAGGGCACTGCACTACCTTTCACCATTATGAAATGGAGACCTCAAGCCTGCTCAGATTTCAGTTTAAATTGTTCCGAAAGAGCACTATTAAAACAAAAATAGACTCCTCGGTGGACAATTCTCTTCACTTGTCCAGTTCTCATGATCCTTTCAGAAATTAATAGCCTTCATTTTAATCTTGACTGCACAAGAGAATTGCTCTCTTTAAAGCTGAACCACTGGAAGTACAAACAGTCCACAGCATCCAGTGCAGCCTTGCCAAATTGCTTGCAGCTTTGTTCCGTGCCCGCACCAGCTCCACTCCGAGCCACAGTGACCCGTGTGGGCATGGCAGGCTGGGAATGCACCTGGGAACAGCACATTCTCTGAGGCTTGTAAAAGATCAATAGTGCCCTGAAAGACAGCCAAATGAGTAGCAGCAATTTATCAGGAGCAACAGAACTTCAATCCAACCTACTGAAACACTGTCCATCCTAACTAACTATTACATGTTTCTTAACTCTTAAAGTGTAAAAGTGAGACAATCCTTTAGGAAGCTTCAGACTGGATTAATACATCAAATAATGGCCAAACATTTAACCCATCAGCTGTCAGATTTCCAGACATGTATCCTAAAGCAACACCACACTAAGGAAGCTTGTTGCTTCAGTGATTTACTTCTGTCAGGTGGAAAAGGGCAGATGCACAGCTCCTGATGCTATAGGAACAAATTGATGCGTAACATTTACAGCCACTCTTTTAGGCAGAGCAATGAAGCCACTGCACCTGGCTCCCAGTGCCAGGCATCCTTCTTAATTTACTCAAAATAATCAAATTTTGTACAAAATGTGTAAAACATCTTCACACGTACACAAGCAATTACCAATCATCTCTTAAATCATCTAGACTTCTCTAATCACTGCAGTTTCAGCCCTGCTTTTATTTCAGAAGGTCCATAATGAAAAACRGGGCCAAAAGGCTCTGAGAGCTCCAAAAAAACAATTCTTCTGTTCATTTAAGTGGCAGGGGGTTTTTCCCTTTCAGCAGTACATCAGGCATGTGTTTCCACAGTATTGGTTCAGTGGGGAACAACATCCATTTTCACATTGTCTCATTAGCCTAACTACTTTCTTCTGGCTTGGAATGAGAATTCTGTTTGTCTAGTGCTGGAAATTATTTTATACTTGGGACAAAGGGATAATAGTGCTAACTGTTAGTAGAGACTTTCTGTAGGGACATTGTAACCATACTGACTATCCAGCACAGCTGATATAATTGTACATGGGTAAATGCTTCATTGCTATTGTATTCATTAATATATTTTTTTCACAGAAGAATGGGGGGGAGGGGGTTTAACAATAAATAAAATGCTAAGAAATATGAGGGAAAATATCTTGGTGTTTCATAAAGTTTCACCAGTGCTGTAAAAGCAGGGTTCTTTAAATTWTTCTTTAAATTATTTATCTGACTCCATCTTATTCATATACTTGAACAAACTTCAGCACTGCTGGGAAGCAGTCRCCTACCTTAGTGATGCTCATGAATTCCAAGTGCTTGCTAAGCTGGCAGCCTTTGGGAGGGGCACTGGAAGACATTTCACAGGTCTGAAATGCACCTCTCAGCCTGTGCATCTCCCAAGCCACTTTCAGAATCTCATCCAGAGCCCTGAATTCATGTTCTCACATTTTAAGCTATCAAAGCTTCCAACTGGATATTTAACTAAGACAAAAGGTTTACACATACTAAATCAAGTGTTTAATCAAATGAGYGCTTGCATATTTTGGTCTGTCCTTGTCCTTTCCTGCCAAGGACTTTAAAGAAAACAAAACCACAACTGTCCAAATGTCAAGGACCGAAGCAGATTTAGGAGGAGGAAAAGCTGAAATTCCATGCAGGACTACTCATCACCATGGTTCTGTGCTCATTTCACTCAGAAACACAGATTTTGACAGAACCAGGTCTCCAGGCTTCTCTTTCTCAGGTCAACCCATGCCACGCAAAGATTGTAACTAGGGAGTAGAAATTAATGTTTTTGTGACAAGACGCTTAAATATTTRGAGAACTTTAAAATGCCTCAGTTCCTTAAAGCAACTGCATCTCACCCACTTGCAGATGCAGCAGGATCTCTGCAAAATGGTGCAGAGAGCCCTCAGCTCCACATGTGAGAGCAGAGAGGCTTCCAGAGAAGGGAAGGAAGATGCTGTCTCAGGTCCCTCTGCAGATCAGGGGCTTTTCTTGCTCAACATGCATTCATGCTCTCTAGAGTGCATCTGCCAATTGACTCCACTACCATTTTAAACCAAAAAATACCCAGACCATTTCACTAAAACTGCCTCCTCCTAAAAGCAATCCCCCACCCACTGTAGCAAGGCTCACAGGTGGTTTGCTGCCTGTCTTATATGTTGATATATAGAGAGATTTCTGACTTCTGAAGAATTCAGCTACCACAGATGCATAAAAAGCCTGTTTTGAAGCTCCAGAAGACATAAGGCAATGGAAAATAATGCTTCAAATGCAAATCTTAGGGGGATCTGCTGATAACATTTAGTTTCCAATTGAGTTTGTGTCTGGTACAAATTCAGACCAAAAGCCACAAGAGCACATGGTGGATGTAGCATTCTGCTCTAACTTTTTCATTTCTTCTCAATTCTGACTTACAAACTAGGTCCCTGCCTATTTTTCAGTATAACCTAAGCAACTTCTGACCTTGCAGAAGCCAAATTCCACATGCATGTCTCTGGTCTCACACAGCTTTCACACCTTCCTTTACACACACTGCCGTTCAGCTCTAGATATCCTTAATTTAAATTTGTGTTGTGAGTCAATCCCTGAGCTTAGACTTCCACTGCATCCCTTTGCCAGAAATGAAAATTTACAAGCCAGATACCTGAAAATTACACCTGTGTCCTGCAAAACACCCCAGGAGCCTGAGCAGTCCTTTCTGCAACACTCCAGTTTGGAAGATTTTCCAGTTGGTTCCTGAGSTTTTTGGGACCCCCAACTACTTGCTGCAAGGCAGAGACACTTTTGAATGACTAAACCAGTAATTTTTATTTTTCTAGAGCACAAGTGTTGCTGATGTGAGACAGACATGTAGATGCTACTCCCTTTCTCARTTTCAATGAATAACTGTTACAGATTCCTGAGAAACAAGGTTTTCTTGGCTACAGAGTAGTTAGTTCTTTGTGAAAGCCTTGTCTGAGTGGATGATTTTCAAGGCTTGACAGCCTGCTGATTCAGTGCAACACGAAGTCTCAGTGGAGTCTATAGCATGGCACAGGACAGCTCTGCAATCAAAATTGCCTTTACAAAGCAAAATGGAAGTAACAAATTGATACAGCTGCATATAGATTTGTCTCCTAATCTGTCACAGGTTTAAAAATAAAAGGGGATTCTATTCTCTTTTACTGTCAACACTTCAGGTACATAATAACACTGCTGTTAGTGATATGTTGTATTTAACGGGCCTTATTCTCTCTCCTGTGCTGCAGTGAGCTCCCTTGCTATTACCTACGCATGCAGACTCCTCAGCACTGATCCAGCCCTCCAGGCAATGCTACCAGACTGAAAAAACCCAAGCAGTAATACCCCCATAAAGCCTCCTTCCTGAGAGAGCATCTTTTGAATCAACTCTTGAATTAATATTTACAGATTTTACACAGCAAAAGCCCCRGTATCCAGGGGTGCCAAATCCTTGCAGGTCCCACTAGAACTGTGGTGGCTTAGAACATGCCAGGAGAAAAAAAATCAACTCCCAAAGCTACTGTTATCAAAGACCACTGCACACCTCCTGCTGCAGTGGGGGAATGCCTAATGTGCACTCATTTGACTAGCATTTCATTTCATCTGATCAACAGTTGCTCACGCCAGAAAAGAAGCAGGTGTCCTAGGAATTCCTGATCCCACAGGGCAGACGTGCCAGGACAAGTCCAGAGCGGTGTCACACCCCAGTGCCAGAGGAGCAGCTCCTCTGCCATTCCCACRGGGTCTGAGCAGAGGGAGGCAGAGCAGAGCAGAGCGAGCTCCGCTTTGCTCAGCAACTCACTTCTCAGTGCTCCGGATAAACCCAGAGGAAGCCCAGGGACCAGTGTGGTCCTCTGAACAAACCCTGGTGTAGCATCTTGGCTGAAGTTCTTTCAGGAGTTGCTAACAGCCTTCGAACACCTCTCACCTTTCCATAATAATGGCAAAGCAAACCTTTCCTTCCACAGAGTTTTCATCATTATGATGCGGTTTCACAAAGCTCTGCTGCACAGCCACGGTGGTTTAAGTATCTGGTAAGCTAACCTGTAAGATATCTCCCAGCCTTCTCAAGACAAATAAAATTACTATTCCAGTAATACCTCTGAAAATCTTGCTGCAAAGAGATACCTTTGTAGGTCGTTGCTATTTAAGATTTCACAAGCAGTAAGCTAATTTTTTCTGCATAAAAGTCTTTCCTTTATAGAGAGTCCTAAGGAGATGTCCCAGTGGCAGCTGGAAGCATTCGTCTCTTCTGGATTTCAGGCTGATGAAGAAGATAATGCCATTCCCCAGTATCCCTATTATATGGCAGCCTGAACACACCATTCTGAAAACTAAAGACTTCTTGTATTCAGCTGTGAATTCCCATTCCATATTTCCATCTTTGTGCACACAGGAAAATACGCAGGCCAAGTCAGAAATACCAATTGTGTCTTAGACAATCCAGTGGCCTTGGATACAATTTTCAAACAGGCACAGGAAGTCCAATACATCAAACTGTATAAATTGCACACTGGCAGAGGAGAGAAACTGTAGACTGCCTGCTCAGTGAGTACATTTGCACCAGAGACACAATTTAAACCAGTCTGCACTCTCAATGGACGTGGGCTAAACACACCAGTAGATGTGTGAAACAAGCCAAGGGTTGGCCTGGAATAAACCTTGAGAAGCTACAGCACAAAATGGATCACAGATTGCTCCAGCTTAGGAAAAAGCTCTAAATAAAGGTAGTAATAAAGACTGAAAGGAAGAGGAGGCAGATAAGGACAGACACAGAAGGCTGAAGTGTTTAATACCATTTATGCTTCTATCTTTGAAAAAAATGCTTAGCACAATTAGCAAGAGGAGAGAAACACAGGCAAGAGCAAGGATAGAGCAGGGTATTTAAATAAGTCAGATGAATTCAAATCAGTAGGGCCTGATGCAACTCACCCTGGAGCGCTTAAGGAACTTGCTAGAACAACCTCCAAACCGTTAGTGATTGTCTTCACGAACTCACTGAGAATAGTGAGGTCCCAGAGGCCTGAGGAAAGACAAATAAAAGTGAACAGCTTTAAAAAGTGGAAAACAGGAATCTGGGGATTTGTAGGCAAGGTAGCTTTACACTGACACCTGGAAAGATACTGGGATAAATTATTAATAATCAGTTTTTAATCCTCTCAAGCATAATAAGCCAAAAAGAAACAGACAACTTAGATTTGTCAAGAGGAGATCATATCAGACCAACCTCATTAACTTCTCTTACGGAATAACTGGCTTTGTGGAGCATGGAAAAGCTATAGATATGATGGATATTGACTTTTGTGAGGCTTCTGAGACTGTGTGGCATGGCATTCTCCTCTGGAGAGGAGGAAAACAGCATTATTAGTTTAGTCCATAAACAGCAAGTCTCTTTGTGAGAGCATCCTGAGTACAAGAAGATACTCATTCCCCTTGTCTCAGTACAGACACAGCCTTACTGAACCACTTTGTCCTCTTTTCCACTACACGTTAGAAAAAGACATAAAAAACCTGTAAAGATGCTACAGAAGGGCAAAAAACAACAAGAGATTTAAATACATGACTTATCAATGTAAACTGATAGAGAAGACTAAAGAAGGACATTAATTTCCTTTGCTATAAAAAGTCATTAGAGCAAGTTACAAGTAAGGAGGTTGTGGAGTATCTGCCACAGAAGAGTTTTAAATGTGCATTAAAGAAACACCTGCCAGTAAGGATTCAGGCAAAGACAGATGTGCCACTAAGTCCCTACATTTCTGTGTGGCTGAACCAAAAATCCCCATGAAGTTCGTCCTTCACAGGCTCCACATTTATCTGGCATACGAGTCCCTCTCTTCTCCAAAATACATTTGTTTTCTGGGACTAGGAGCACAAGACATCCCCATCAAAGCCAGGAGAGGAAAGGAGAGTAACAGATCTTCTGGAGCAAAAATCCTATTTCTGTTCTTAACCTTGTGCACATTCATTTTTCTGTGTTTTACATGTGTAATTCAGTGCAACACTAACTTCAGTCCTCTTCCCAGGGTGCGTGTTCATCATCTTGTGGCTAAAAGACTCTCAGTTCTTGAGAAAGCAACCAAGACTTATACAATTTCGAAAGAAAACAACCAAATGTCATGTTTGCATCACTCAGGATGAGAAAAGGACTTTTGGTCCGAAACAACTCTTGCTATCTCTTACTGATTTTGGTAGTGATCTCCTAGTCCCAGAAAAGAATATGTCTGGATTTTGGAGACAAAAGGGTACCTGAGACTGTCATTTGTGGACTCCTTGCCAAAGGAATGCTTGCAGGCCAAAAGCTTGTTTTCATTTTCCACTTGCTTAAATRGTCCAATAAATGACATGGCTTCTTCCTACAAATTTTGCCTTAGTCATGTCCTTTGACAATTTTACCACTAGTATCAAACCTGAATTGGTAAGACATGCTAAATTACTGTGGCCTCCACAGTTTCTGATGTCTAAAGGATGCCAAATGAAAGCTATGCCCCACACTTAACTACACTGCTGTGCCCTGAGGGAAGAATCTGGCCCTTTGTTTTAGTAACAGCCTTGTCATTAACCACTTCCACTACYGACATTGTCATCTTAGATGTGCAATTTTAATCTTACCAAAGATCTTAGAAAAGCAGCCTCGTGCTCTTCATCCACTATAATTTACTCTGTTTGGAAGACACAGGCATGTTCTTGCCTTTCATAGAGTGAGATGAACTTAGACAAACATTTCTTCTTTCATTTTCTTTGCCTACTCCAAAAATTCAATCACTTTTTAATGATTTCTTTGCCAATCAAGTTTCTTATGGGTAAGACCAATGTAATATTTTCTTCACAGGCATTTGAACATCTTTCTCATGCTACTGTGTCCTCTAAAACTGCTGCAACACAGCATTAGTGTTAATTGTTACCATTATGTCTGGGCAATCAACTGCTTATGCTTCTCTGGCCGGAAACTGATGCTGTTTTCATCAGGGCTACCAGCTAACAATGATATTTTATTAGAGGATAGGTCCAAGGATTGGCAGATCTCTCTGCTGCTGTTATGCAAGACCAACCTTCTCAATTAAAGCTCGAGCTAAATCTAGCAGATTTGCCTCATGTCTGCCATTTGTGGCTACCATTAAAATACCCTTTCTCTTGTTTTGTGTTGTTATTCACGCATAGATTATAAAGTAAATTCTGCCTTGGAGACAAAACCACATATGAGCAGCTAAAGACAGAATTTAGCCCCTTATTTTCAATCTGCCCCAAAGCAGATTATTTACTTGATTGACACTTTGTGAATTTTATTAATTACACAGTAGTTCCTCAGTGCTATTTTCTGAGCTGTGAACTGCACTTTTTTATTATTTTCCCTACTTTTGTATTTTTCCCTTTTGCAGTCTATTATTGTTATCTATGTTTTCTGCTACTGATCTGTTTCCTTTTCAACATCATTTTTGATATGTAGCCAACAGCAATGAACAAGCACTTTGGTTAATTTTTGAGTAGAAGTCTGCAGCTGGTRTAAATTAGCGTTACTCCATTATTAATCAGAAAAGCTTCACTGCAGAGATATTTGACATTACCTATCTGACTCTATATAAGTACTTAAATTTTCCGTATCTGGAAAGCCCATCACTTGTGTTTAGCATGATGCAATCCTTTGCTCCCACCATGCTGTTCTTTATAATCCAAGCTGAATCCATAAGCAACAGATCTAACACTGAACCACATTTACCCTTCATTCAGATCAATATAAGTAGACTAGAGGTAATTTTTGTCATTTTAGCTCACTCTCTGAGTGATGCCGAAAGATTTGGGACAAGGGTAGTGTTCTAGTCTATACCTCTTTCCATCCCAACCTCTCCTTCCCTGAGAGGAAATCAGCTGCCCTCTGGGAAAGTCACTTGAAATCCATGACATGAAGCAGCAAAAAAGGAAAAAAACAACCCACAAGACTTTCCACTGTAGACCCATATGCCACCAGCACGGTACTCAAGATTTTGTCTTTGTAAACTTCCAGAAATTAGCAAAAGAAAATTGTGGGGGTTTTGTTTCCAGGTCAAAGAGGGTAGTTCAGCAGTGATGATGTAACATGGTTACAAGTGACCATTTGTTCGAGCACTTGTTTAGAAAAACTTAATTGCAGCTGCAGGCAAACCCTGGGAATGCTGCTTTAACACACCACACTACCACCTTTATCAGAAAAACCTGCATTTAGCACCTCAAGGAAAAGTAAACCTCCACAAGACTGAAACATGTGAATCCTGCAGAAATCAGGAACACAGAGAAAGATGTAAAATGGAGGGTCTGAGACTCACTTTATGCCCTTTGGAGCAGTACTGCACCTTGAGAGAAGCAGATTTGACTCTGACCCTGCAGCAAGTCTTCTCACCTCTCCCTGCCTCGACTTCACCTGTAAGATGGGGAAAGCATGATAATGATGCTTTGCTTTAAAAAAGCTATAAGCATAAATTACTATAATCGTTTCTCTTACATAAAAGTACTCCAGCTTGCCAGTTTGCATGGTGGAAATAATTTTCAGAGCTCCTTATTAGTCAGAGCAAAAAAAATCCTCGCACCTGGATACAGAGAGCTGGACTGTGTCAGGAGCACCCCCTCCCTAAACAGCCTAGGAAGAGACACTTCTTTAGGGTTTTTATGAGCTGATAACTTGGCCTGCACAGCTTGCTTAGCAGAGCTCGAGGGAATCAGTGACACCATGAGGACTCTCCATATTCATTTTATCAGCCAGCTCTGTGAATGGAGATTACAGCCAGGTCAGGAGAGGGCAGAGGGCTGCACTGGCACCTCTGCCACCACCTGGCTGCTGCTCCAGACAGCCAAGCAGAGGTCTCTTCACCTGGCCTGCGCTCAGCTGGGCATTCAGAGGATGGCAAGTATGCAAAACTAACCCCCAAGTCTTCCTTCATACAGAAGGTAAGCAACAGCTCTCTAGACCGAGCTGATCTTGTTTCAAAAATAAGTAGACATTACAGGAAATAAATCTGCACCAAAGCTTAATTCCTGCATGGCTGATGTGGTCCTGCAGCATCTCCAGAATGGTGCACCAAGGGCAGAAGTGCAGACTAACAGATACACACTCTCCTCTTGTAAATTTTTAAGCAGACYCAGCTTCTGTTTGCACCACTGTGCCCACGGCCCCCTTCAGCTGTAGTTTTCAACATGCAAACCCCTGACAACGTTTCTAAATAGCATCCACTGTCCAAGAACCAAGTTCAAGCCAACATACATCAATACTCCTACTCCCACCACTGGTGAGAGCAAAACTGCACCTCCAAATACAAGCACAGATGCTGCTGGACACAGGCAGTGTTCTGTACACCCATTAGAGTAGCACAGATGTCAGCACCCACAGAAAAGTAGCAGAAATATCTGCACAGCTGAAAATAGATTCAGTAGCACTCGCCCACTGTGGAAACGCTGCCTTTGAATTCACTGCCAAAGACAGGGAGGGTTTATGAGGATACAAATTCATGCCACAGGACACTCTGCTTCTTGAGGAGCCTCATATCCCCGGATACAAATCTGCACTATCTGCAATAACACAGTTCTGCATCCCAGCTGAGAGCTTCTTGGCTTTCCATGGCTGCCCTATGCCAGCACAGGGACATAATTGCCCCTGATTTATTTTGCAGAGTTTTTTTTTTTTTTTTCCTTAAGTTAAACCAGGTAAGAACCCATAAGCTCACTTTTAAAATGCAAGAAGGGTTTTCAAAAACAACCCAACGTTTTCTGTAAATAGGCAGGTCAGAGCAGGGATAAAGAGCTTAGTGGCATGGAATATTAAGTTAAATGGAGCATTCAGGACAGTTAGGCCTTCTTGCAACCCACCACCTATCAACTGTGCTGGACTATACAGCATTACACAGGTAAAGCAAAGCAATTGATGAAGAGCACAAAACTATATGATCATAATAAACAAAGAGTCCTAAATAACATCAACACTTTGAGAATTCTGATAAACTTTCCATTTTGTCTTGCAGAGTTGAGAGGTTTCAATTACGCATTGCCAAGAGAAAAATATCCCCTAAAGGAAGGGAAATTAAAAGCCACAGGGATAGTCAAGCACAGATGCAATACAAAACCAGACTGAGACAGTTTTTACCACATGAGATGTTGGCAAAGGCTTATCCTTTTTAAAGGACTTTTAAAGAATGCCTGTCAACAGAATTCCCATGGAATGGAAAAAACTTGCAAATGTGTATTAAGAAGCTGCTCCTATCCTTATTACTTTAATGGAAATGCTGAGTCAACTAAATAAGATATTCAGCATTGAAGCCACACATCTTAGAGAAAGAGATATAAGAGGTTTCTCATTAAAAATTTCATTGTTTCCTCTCAGTTTGTTGAGGTCAGGCAATTGCTTACAAGAAAACCATCCTCATGAAGGAAGCTTCTGGAAGCCCACAAGTTCAAACACTGTGGTTATGGCCAGAAGGAAGATGGGGTTGGTGGCGAGGGTGCCATAGCAAGTTATGGGCAGGGTGTGGATATCACCTTACTTGGAAGAATGTGGGAAGCCACACATCCATTTCCACACTCTTTCAAAGCACAGACAGATCCTCACACAGACCTTTCTACCAAATGTCTTTCCCTGCTGAAACCAGATCAATGAATGGCCTTTTGCAAGTCCAATTTTCCGCTTTACGAAACCAGTTGTTCTGGTCCTTAATTTGTCCTTTTCTGACCCAACAGAGCTGGCAGCTCTGACACTATGCTTGGCATCAACTGTAGACAGAGCAGCTGTACCAAGCAAAACATAAATAGCTCCTAACAAGAAAAACAAGGTTGATGACTCATCTCTGATTGCATTTTAATAGAGCAACTCAAGAGTTTTATCTTCAGCTTCTGGTAAAGCCAACACTTGTCCATGACGAGCACAACACAGCCATAACCCACAGAGCCTGTGCGCACAGCTGCRGTGGCCTCTGCTTTTGTGGGTTCTTACATTCTTCAACCAAAAAAAATATACTTTGAGCTTCTGAAAGTAAATGTATTAAGTGGAGACTTAGCTTGCTGTTTGCAGCAACATCCAAAGCATTGTGTGCTCCTATACTAACATATCCATGTGCAGGATCTTATAAGTATAGGATTTCTGTGCACTAACCTTCACAGGATATTGGAGGGATTCATCTGCTCTCAAAGTGTCCTTCTCTCCAAGCAAGGTGGGAGCTCAACATTCAAGGAGGGTAAAACGATGCTTGAAAATGCTGTCACTGTGGGTTCCAAAAGTACAGCAATGTCCATCTCCCTTCAAAAGAGGCCAAGCTGTGAACAGCAAGAGGAAAGATGCCTTGAGTGTCAACTGGGGTGGACCTGTTACTCACGAAATGAACAGCAACAGCCAACTTACTTCTCTTGGCAAGTCAGTTTTAAACAATAAAAATAAATATTTTTTTAAAAAAGAGAAGAAAGGAATTACTTCTATCTGATTCTCCTTGACCTGGTTATTCTCTCCTGCTCTCCATGGGTTTTGGACCGTGACATTCCATAAAACTCACAGTAGATTTTATACTTTAAAGGAAAAATAAACAGGTGAGATTTATATTTCTTATATTGTTTCCATTCCTTTACTTTTTTTTTTTTTTGGAATTATACACATTATTTTTTATTAGATTATATGGGTATAATATGAATGTGCCTAAAATATGGGAAACTCTTTACCCCCATGTATAAGCTAGGCCTAAGCAGATATAGTAATTTAAAATTTACTCTTTCTAGGAGTTAGATAATACAATCATCTCAGTAAAGCAGTCTTGTGCAAAGACTGCATTCAGGAGTAATAATGTTTAAAGTCAATAAAGGCCATGACCAAGGCAAAAATTACCACGGAGCCTTAATCACCTTGAAATTGTTTTCGGTTTTTTTTCTGAAGTGTCAGTCCTATTTTAGGAAAAGAATATTTTGGGTCTCAATTTATATATATATAACCATTGCATGTTTAAATTAGGAAAAAGAAGCACTTTAAAAGAATGCTCCCTATACATAGTAAACAGCAGGGGGAGAAAAAAAAAAGAGAGAAATAGCTTAATTGATCCATTACTTAATTCAGCTCCATGCCATAGTCATTCTTCTTTTGGAAGCAATTACAGTGTGTGTACCCAAGTTTATGGATTGCTCAGCGCTCCCCAAAATGGTGAGCTATGCACCATATGTATCTTGTTTCAGAAACAGAAAGGCTTTCTCTGCTCCCAGTAAGGCAAAGAAAGGAAATGAAATGTTGACACACAAATGTTTTCCCCTGAAATCTATTTTACGTTAATTACTTTAGGCATAGCTATATATACAATACCTAGCACAGGATTTGTCACAAATAACCTGTAATCTCTCACTGTATTATCAAGGGCATATCTTAATAAAAAGAAGTTGTTAATGTGCGTATTTTGATGGCAGCACACTAAATGAGACACAGATACATTGCTATCAGTGCACATTAAATTCCTAATACTGAGCTCCAGGATCTGAGGACACATTCATTTTCTCACCAGTAGTTTAAAAAATAAGGATCGCACTAAGTAACCCTTTCCTAAACAATGAAGGAAAATAAGGGCTCAGTGTAAGCCCTTGCACAATTTAAAAGTTGTTACTCCTTAATGCTGTTCTCAATAACAATGCAGACTCAACAGATAGAGAAATCTGAGCAATTATTTCAATCAGATGAAAAGCCACCATTTACAACCTGGCTACACTGGGCTACAGCAATGCCATCCCATAATTTAACTACACTACACCCAAGCTGTGTAGCAGCTATCATGTTCTATAAAGATATTCATCACCCTGAGTGTGCGTAAAAGGGTTTTTGGAGAAATCCAGTATTGCATTACCTAGTTCCTTTTGAAATTCCATTGGAGAGTAACGACGGGTTGGTTGGGTCCACCTTGCTGAGAACAAGAAACCTTGTTTTCATGCACAGCTATTTATTAAGAATAAGTTGCCTAAGTAGAAATTATCAAATAAAACCCACCTGACATTAAAGCATCGAGCTGGTAATTGAAATCATGTTTCTACATCAAGCACACAGCACTTGATTATCAAAGGTATTGCTTCTATAATCAGCTAATGTAATTATATATGTATATTACATACATGCTTTGTGCACGATGGTGATGATGAAGTGTATTAACTTATTATATTTAGACCTGTCATCCATCTTTGTGCAGTTCAACTACCTGGACACATGTCTAATCTTCTCAATTGTATAATGTTTCATTAGAGTCCTGCTGTAGATCCAAAGCAAGGGTGCAGATACAGCAGTCTGGGGTAAGTTCTGTATCTCCTGCACAGAGACCTAAGACAGGAGAGCTGTAGGATCTGAGCCCCATTTTCCAAGTATTTCCGGCAACCTGCTGCCACCACCCATGATGTCAGGTTGAGAAACAAACAGAGAAAATCAAGATCCTGGACAAATATATTCTGCTTCACAGTTCTGAGCATCACTCAAGGCCATGCTGTTCTTGGAAAGACAGCTCTCTCAGGCAGGAGGAACAACAGCACATTCCTGTGCTCTATGTCCAACTCATCCAGACTGAGGGCAGCCTGCAATACAGCACAGAATACACGGAACTGTACCCCCAAGAACAGCTCTCAGCCTGCACCTAAGCAATACTTCTGAAAAAAAGCAACAGGAAAAGTGGGCAAATCTACATTTAAAAGCAGCCCTGTACCCTTTTTTGACTGACAGAGCAGACAAACCCCAAGGATATTCTCTGCATAAGCCAAATGAAACAGAGAGAAGGGATGGGAAAGGTCAGCGCAGTGGCACGTGTAATACACACGCGTCCTAAATGAGTAATCTATGCTCGAAAAGACTGCATTGCAGCTCCTTGCATTCACAGAGAAAGCCATGGATGGAACTCAGCCCCATACTGAGGCTTTTGGGAAAGCAGTCAGTACCTCTCCAAACTGCAGAACAACTGCTTGCAGCAAACACAGATGATGATCTATATACATTACTGGTTACCTGCTGCTCTAGGGCATAACAGGCTCACTAAATACGGAGCCATAAATTGACTTTTCCAGTGGTAAGTCACAATAGTATTTAAGAATTAATAATTCATTATTAATTACTAATTTTATTAGCTATAATGCAATTGTGCTCAYGAATATTTAATTCCCCACAAATGTTTCACCGTCCTTTTTTCCTTTTTTATTCTCAGCACTCCTACAGTGATTATGTGTCTTTTTGCTATGCTAAAAATGTTCTTCTGGTTTGAAACATTTGTCTTTCAAATAGCCATAGACTCCTCCTGTTATTTTCCTTTTGTGCAAAGCAATGCAGAAATGAGTACTCATTTTCACTTCAGTGGAAGCTACTAACCCCTCTGTGAATTTTACCAAAACGTTACACATCTCAAYACCTAAAAAGTAGGGCATCCAAAACCAGTGGCCCCTTTGGAAGGCATAGCTCATTATTTCATCTGAACCGCTTTGCTTTCCAGCGCTCAGCCAAACTCCTCCTCCCAGGTCAGTACCTGCTGTCTGCACCACTGGCGGCATCACAGCTCTGAGCAAGGGCACAGCTGTGCACAGAAAGACTTCATTTCCTTCCCATAAAACCAAGGCTACCAATGCTGCAGGAGACTTTTATCCAGCAGTTATCCAGCAGGAAGATCCCAAGAGGAGGTAGAGGACCTTCCACCCAAACGTTCCAAACTGGAGCTCTGCTCCCAGCCACCAAAGGTGACACTCCCCTTGCTGGTTCAGTTAGTCCTGCCCGCCAGGCACCAAGGAACCAACATAACCTCAAAGAAAATCAGACTCAGCAGAGGGATTGCAGTAAAATTCTCATCCATAGGGGATACACATGATACAGTCACCCCAAGACAATCTCCCTTCCCATTTTTCTGCTACCCAGAACAGGTAGCTGGAATTAGAGTCATATAAATTGCCTGGACACTTATGGAGACCTCCTCCCATCACTCCCACCTCCCCAGCTCCCCTGGCAGCTTTCTGCTTCTGTGCAGAAAAYGCTTTTGCACCTTCTGCTTGTGCACCCTCTCCATCAGAGGAGGTGTCTTCCATCCTATGTTCACAAGCCAGGCCCTAGGACTGTTCTGCTGTGCCTCTTGCTATTCTAACATAAACAGCAATCAGCTGCAAGAGTAAGACCCTTTCTTTCACAACTTTTGGAACTACTTTTGGAACTACTTTTGGCTTGCAGATTTGTTTTTCATCCAGTCAGCTTTCTTAATTGTACAGGACCAAGTTTAATATAGACTCACTAATTCAGTAACCGTCTAAAATTTTGGCACAGCTTGTGCCAAACTGGAATATATCATCCAGGCATACAGCTCTGGCCTAGTATCTTCTTGGGGAGTAGGCACTCTTGCACAAGTTAAAATAGTAAAATAAATCCTTTGCTACACTAAAAATGTGAAAATACTGCCCCAGGGTAATAAAAACCAAGCAGGGTTTTTAAAAAGGACTTTGCAGAYCATAAGAAAAAATACATTTGCATGTAAAAGTGAATACTTCTGACTTGCATCAATCTTAAAACCATGCAATAGAAGCTTGGCTTCTAACTCRCGAGGGCTACACAGGCATTAACTGTGTCTAATTCATTATCCCRTAAATAAACTGGCACCAAAGAGGATGATTAGACTAGTGGCCTAACATAGCAGGAGACTGCCTGTGCCAGACTTTGACCAAACTGGAGTAGAGGATGGTGGCAGAGAGGAGGCTACAGCAATCTTCTGATTAAAGCCCCTGAGAGAGGTTCCTTCTTGGCTCTGGAACACACACTGTAAAATAGCACATTAATGATGTGGTAGCAATGTCTTCCTGCTTCTACAGTTTTGCAAAGGTTTGTTCTGTAATGCACATGAAATAATGGGAATAGCGACCATGAGAAAACTAAAACAAAAAGTAGTTAACAGTCTCTATTTAAACAACCTCAGGGCATTTACTAGGACTTGACTAAGACACCACAYGTTTGATTAATCCAAAATTACTTACTTCCTATGTTTTCATGGGCTTCACAGAATTTCCATGCTCGTGGTAAATATGTCGAAGAAAGAGATTCAGGATTAGTCCCCGCAATTTAATCTGCCCTTTCTTAGGTTGAATGTGGCAACTTTCAAATAACAATGTTCTTGAATATTAGACTGTAGTGTATTAGTAAATGAATCACATCTGTTCAAGTTAGAAGCAACTCCRAAATAAAACTGATGCATACAAGTTTAGAGTCCAGAAACTGCCCTCTTGATATTAAGATTAGTTTGCACTACAGAAATCTGTGGATGTTACTGTTTAAAGTTATAGAAACTGCCATGACTCTCACCCTGTTGCATAAGTTCACGTCTTTAATTTTTCATTTATGAGAAGTTTCTACGTATCATTTCTTGTTCTCTACTTTTCCTATCCACTGTATCCTGCTCCTTATTTCTGTCTTTCTTTACTTCCTACATTCAATGTATTTCTGGCAAAAGGTTTTAAAATTCAGTATTTGTATTTCTCATAAAATGAAGAGGAAGGTAAAGAACATCATAACAGTAAAGAAAATTTATCCAATAGATCTTGAGTATTTTTTTGCATTCATTCTCTAATAGGAAAAGTGCAGGTAAAACCTGTTTCCATTCCAATCCACTAACCACCACTAATCACAACAATTCAGCCTGTGAAAATGTTTTGCAAGTTTACCTGTTGACCTTCAGTCTCTTGATTCTTTTGTGAAGATCATGAAAACACTTAACACCTTCCTGATCTAAAAGTGCTTGTATGCAAATAATAGAAAGAAAGGAAAGGTACAGAAGATGCTTTCTAACCCTGTCTTGTCAGAGCCAGCACTTTTGCTTTTGCGGTAGGCACCTTCCTTTTCTTCTCCGTCCGTCACTTCTAGCTGGGATTTACCATCTCTGCTACAGTCACAGGTTTGTTGATGCCACCTCTTCATGCAAATTCTCACAAATTACGCTTAAGAATGACCCRTGAACTTGCTAAATAATGAAGGCAGAATGCCTGTGGTTGCAAACATCTATCTACAAAGCTGTGAAAGCTGGGAGAGAGGTGAGAAATTACCACTAAYGTAAAACTCCCAAATGCCTGCCTGGGGCAGCCCTGCTGTGCAGAGTGCTCTTGTTTCTAGAACTATTTAGACACTGGGTTCTTCTTTAAACCCCTGAGGGCCAGGCTTGTAGGTCAGTCAGCAATACGGGTCTGTCTCCTAGCCACAGACCCCCTTGGACTCTGAACACAGAGAGTCCTCCTGGAAGAATCAGATGTGGAATGAGAGGCTACACATCTACTACTAAATAAAAGAACTTACAAAGAAGTTTCCTGGTGGGAGAACACAACTAGCACAACCATGACATTGTCAAAAAGATCCCTGGCATGGTTTTTGGCCCATTCCAATTAACATTACTTCTAATATGTATAGGCATGGCTGGAGGCTTAGCACGCGCCTGCACTAGTCCCAGTATTGGTTTGGACATGGTTACACCACTACATAGGAAAAGAGAGTACGTCTGGAGAACTGTTGGCTTTTAAACTGACTTTTCTAGAGGTAGCTTTGTGCCATTTTTGATGCAGATGATGGCGTCTAGAAGTAATGATGTTAAGTAAAATACAGGACTAAATAGGAATGTAGTTTTGGRTAATGCAAGCAGAATGTTTGCTATATGAATAAGTATATTTGAATGCTTGTATATCACCTCTCATCGTTTTGTTTCCTTTCTAGTGCAAGGAGGCATTAATTACATTACTGGCACATACAGATATATTAACAAAATGTTAACTTTATCTCTCTGGTTTACAGATAGATCTAAGTACAGAGATTCACACCCAGACATCCCTACATGTACAAAACTCACCTTCCACATACAGCAAGTGAAATCCTYACTTTCAGCCATCAATGAAATAAATGGATTTGGGATGAGGGAGAATTATAAAATCAGCCCCACATCATTTGTATGGCACCTATTTTCCCTACCATGACTAAAAACAGCAGAATCTTTATAGCAAATCATCTGGAACTTGTGTCAAAATAATGATGTCCATGCCAGCACAGATGACGTGATTACAGTAAAAAGCAAGTGAAATGTCATGTCATATATCCATTATGTTTAAAAAGAAGGGAATACTGCAAAACTTGATATGTCAGACTTCAGATTTCAAGGGGATCACCACTACTACTCCTCTAAGCTTAACCTTCAAGAATTTCCTGCGCGTCTTCTTTTTCTCGGTGTATCTTGTATGACTTCAGCAGTGTTACCAACACACATTGAGATAGACACGCATTGGCTCAACATTTTCAAGACTATTTTGCATTGCTTGTGGTACAACCAAGTCAACACACGCAGCCAAAATAGTCCATGGCATTCCTTTGCACCACAGTCTTCAGACTTCACCAGTGCACAGCCGTAAATGACCCTTCTCTGGGTTTGTGTCCATGACCTCAGCATATTGCTCAAGGCTGAAACAGCCCCATCTTCATCTCCACTTTAAAGGYCAAGGGTGTTATTTCTGAGTGTTTGAAAAGTCAGTGTAATACAACGGTGAACGTGGGTAAGGCATAACTGAACCTTGTGAATTTGAATGAAACAGGTTTCTTGTAAAATTCCCAGGAATAACACTTGAAAAAATTAATTAGGGGGTAAATTCACACTGCATTTGGTAATGGTTGCTCACTCCACATTCTTATCCCAAGGAATTATGAGTGTGTGTCCTRCTGGTGCAAAGATTGCACTCACAGGCAACCTACTGCATAATTGTCAAAAAAAAATTCCACTAAAATTTTTATTACACTATTTTAAGTTACATGATTGTGATATTTTTCTGTATATTACCTAAACCATTAATAAAAAATCAGTACTTTTTTATTCATCTTGAGTAGGTAAATTTGTTCAGAGCACTTGAGTTCTTTTCTTTCCAGAAAATATTTATTGACTGTGGAGCGTGTTTGAAGAGCTTTTGTAAAAGGAACTACTTTTTTTATATATTTTTCACTGCTATATGTCCAAAGGAAAAACTTCTAGTCAGTCTGCTATTAAACTCAATCCATTTTAAACTGTGAATGTGCAAAAAATTCCATGTTACTGTGAAAGTACTGAGTCAGATTTTCAGAACTCTGAGGGAAAAGGCTTCAGGAGCCACTGGACAATTAAATCCTTTGCGTTTAGGAGCTCAGGGTTTCAGCTAACCGTTTCAATATGAACAGGATAGGATATTTTTGATAAATATTGCTAATCATCAAATAAAAGATTTTCAACAAAACACATTTTACCAGCTCTTTCTGTCACCTACTAAGATAAATAAGGCTCTGGTAACAGAGTGTTCTTCATTGTAAAGAGCAGCACATCTCAGCTAAGACTTGAACCACTTGTCATTTGGACTTCTGCTTGGGGAGAACAGCATGAATTCCTACACCTTCAGCCTTTGGTACCACTCACATGTGCTCCTGGATTCAACTCCAAAGAGTGCATCTTAAAAAACGGATYCAGGCGGATTTTTTGCTCGATTGCTTCCCAACATCTTAGACCCACTTCCAGTATATGTTTAAACAAAACTCAGCATTTTAGTGGCCTTGGCTCACGGTCAAATACAGATTCTGCCAACTTCAACCCATGATAAGCCTGTTTGCCAGAACACAGACAGGAGTTCTTAAATAAAGTCTGATTTTTATGGGATGCTCGACAGTGAAACCAAAACAACCATTTGGATAGTCACATGCTCAGGAGGACCTGACAAACACRTGCCACTGTGCAAGCCCAGCTGCTCCAAAATCAACTCCCTCAAGGACTTGCCTAAACCAGGTCCAAGCCAGAGCAGGTTCCATAAGCCACAGGCTAATGAAGTTTGCCTTCATTAGAACAGCCCAAATCTGCAGGACACTCAGTTCTTGTCCGGCTGCAGCTGTTCCTCAGCCTCTTGGGACAGAGCTTCTCATGAAGCCAAGTCTTACATGTGTCCTCAAGCTTGAGCAATCAAGATATAAACCCTTCCCCACTCCTCTTTTCTCTGAAGGCATGAAGGTGGCAACACCTGCCAAGGTGCATCAGGCAGATTGGAAGTCAGCTGAGCAGTGTTTCTCCCCTAAATTTATTTCCAGAAGTTGATGTGAATGCAGTATTAGTAGATAACCATGAAAAATCTATCTAGAGACAACTATGATAAATCGATCTACTCATAAAGATTAATTGGTTCTATTTGCTCCTTCTGCTATTGTTATTTAAAGAATCAACAACCTAATTTTCAGTAATATTTTGCAGAAAAGAATATGATTTAGACTACTAAGAGTGTTCACCCATGTTCCTCAAGAATAATGCCAAAGATAAAATTACAAATGCATAGGTAATTTATTTGAGCAGCCATGTGTATCAAAACAAAATATATTTCTCTGCATATTCTGACCAACTAGCTTCACAGTAATATTTTAAGACTAATTTTAATATCAAAATTAAATATGTTTTCATAACTGCAGTTGTCAGGATCATAGCTCAATGTGTTTTCTTTGCACAAAACAGGCAAATTTGAGTGAAATGGTACAGCTAAAGGGTACATTTGCCTGGGGAATTAATCAACTGCTTACATGGAATATGCACATTTCATTCCCTTTTGCTAAAATAATGGTGAATATGGAAATTTTCCATGTTTTAAAAATTAATAGTCCTTTAAGGAGCAGCAGCAGACACAAGGTTTAAATTAAGAGAGTTGAAAAAATCAAAAACATGTTCATAAAGCAAGAGACCCTCTAGGCCCACGACAGCGTGGGACACAGGCAGCAAAACACCCAGCCAGGATTTACCTAGACAGAGGGAGATGTTCTTTATACCTGACAGCCAGCATGAATACAATATCCACAACACCAGCTCTCACAGAGTGGTTCCAAGTAGGAAATGAGAAAGTCACTGAAGTATCCACTGCATGTGTTGTTTCATTAATCACCATCCACAGGAGTACATGTGCACCCAGCCAGTTTGAGTTGGGACAGATAATATCTCAGAAAGATGTGTCAGGAAAATGTACTCCTCTGGGTCTTAGCAAAACCTGGGGGCCCAGGGTGGATTTACATGATACTTGGAATATCTGCATTCCCCCTTACTTTTTTTTAATAAGTGAATAAACAAAAACCAAAAAAACAACCAATCAAACAACAACAAAAAAAAACCCCCAAAACAGAACAAACCACAAAATTGGGCATAGATTTCCCTTTTCCAGTCTGGGTAGAGAGGATCATACAACTGTAGTTATGAAAGATTGCAAGGTGAGACTTGTGGTCCCACTAAACAGGACAACTAAGCAGAATGAACTGAACTAAATGCAATGCCTGCCGGCCAACTTTTTTCACCTTGATTGGCAATTATGTTCCTTCTGGCTTTCCATGGAATTGATGATCTCACTGGCTCTCCCAGGTACGGTTAGTTGTCCCAATTTCTTTCAGTAGACAACTTTGCTCTGAGGTAGAATTGGAGTCAGGCGTGCCACTTCTGTCTAATCAGACACAGTGAGGCAGGAAAGAAGAAGTAATCTCAACTAAAAGTTTTGCCAGTTTATTTTGTGTGACAGATAATGCATTTCTAAAGACTCCCATGAGAACTCATGTGGAAGAGGTTTAGTGGGCTATCAGCACACTTCGCAGCTCATACTATATCACATTAATCATCAGCTTACATTAAAAAGGCCACCTGTCCTTGCCTGCTTGTTCTCTGTGATGAAAAACGTTCCTCTATAATGCAGTTGTTCAATTAATCCATACATTTGTTACAAGATTTTGCACATTAACATCCACTCATTCTGTTCCCAGTAAATCTACAGCTTTTCTTGTCAGGTTTTATGCCTCTGTTTTCAGGTGTGAAGGAAACGAACTGAATAAAACAACGAAAACATATTAGCTCACTGCTCAACCTCTCATCATTAAAAACCAAAATAAGAAATAATTTTTTTAATGTCTGACAAGTTCAGATAAGGGTCTTCCAGTTCTGCATCCCAGAGGGTGAGATGCCATAAATTTCACAGACAAACTTGTGCTGATGGAATTCCTAGCTCAGCTTTGTACACTGAAGCAACCCGGATAATCTTCTGTGTTTTCAGGTATTTTCCCCAGGACAAACACAATCTCAGCTACACAGCACAGGCCAATCAGGAACACAGCTTCAAACACTGACCTGAACTTTTTCAGACATTAAAAGGAGAAGGGCCTTTGATCTCAGATCTGTACCCTTCTGCCCTGTCTCCAGCCTGACCAACAAAGTGCTACAGACCTGAGCACCTCTGGGAAGGTGCCTTTACAGTGAGAGCAATCTAAAATGATGAAAAGTCTCAACCCAACAGGAAAATACAGACATGCTGCTCCACATCACTCTCCAGCCACCACATCAGCAAGGGGAGCTCATCCCAACAGAGAACCAAATAGTGCCTGTTTGCTTAAGACTTGCAACCATTTCTGGATTACTTGATTTACAGTACGGGATAGAGGGATAAAGCAAGCAGTGGAACCACGATGCAGATTGAAGGTTAAAACAAGAGATGATTAAGAAGGCATGCAAGGAAAGGGATCAAAGGATGCTTTGTGTGTGTGATGACCTGGAACAGATCCTGCGGCTTGCATCAGCCAATTATGGGTTTTATTTTGCTTTGACTTAACAGCTATTTGAGAGGCTTGCATGAGCAGATTTAGATATTGTGGCTTTCAATAATTTGGTAGATAGAGGACTAGAGATGGATGCTAATTATTTTGTTTGTGTAAGAGCTGGCTTTGCTGTTGCTGTTGGTTTTGGTTGTAAATGTGTATTATCTAAGAACAATTTCACAAGATGTGAAGCGGTAATGGCAAATATTATTGCTCATGTAAATAACTGTAACAAATACAAAGGAGAGTTATTTTCTTTCATGTGGCAGCACTAATTGTTCACCAGTTAGAAGGCAGCTCTAAAATTTTATGTGTTTATGATATGTTAATAAACAAGTATCCACCATAACTTGCCAACAAAATTTAGCTCAAACTAAACAAGATGTCTCCTCCCCTTTTTCATAGTTACAACACCAGGCACTGCAAAGAAGGGGGAGAACGAGTATCAAACACATAATATAGTAAAAATAACAAAAGACTCTTACAGAAATATGATCCTATCTATGGAAGAGATTCTTTTTTCTTGTTTATACGTCAGCACTTTTCTTTCGTACTTCACGTGACTATAAGGATAAGCACTTCAACAAGTGATTGAACTAAGCTAAAAATGAATTATAATCTTTACAATAAAATTCCAAATTCACTCCTCAAAGACTTCAGATGGTTTATCTTCCCCACTAGAAACATAATCTACATAAGAAAGATTGATTCTTCACATTAAATCAGGGGAGAAGGGCTGAGGGTGTTTTGTTGTGGTGTTTTTTTAGTGGTTTGGGTTCATTTCAGGGTGGATTATTCTAAGTGTAAGGAACCAAATAAAAATGCATCTTATCTCCTGACTTGGATTTTCTTGAAATCAGCAGTTGTACTTTTGCTTCTCCTATGGTAATGACTACATCAGGATCTGGTTCTACATGTAGAATCATTTTAAATTTAAACTTAAGTGATCAAACCCTCAATAATAATAATTTTAAAAAATCATCAACCCTAAAAAAATCTTAGCCCTTATCTGACTTCTTTTTCAGATAAAGAATCCATATAAGTCTTGGGCTTTAAATGTTTTGCCCCAAATCATCGACAAGATGATATAACAAAAGCATCTATGTTCAATTCATCCTTTTCCAGCATGAATGGAACCACTGTAGATCCTATTTCAGAGGTAGGACTTCACCCTTAGATACAACTACCTCAAACATCAAATTACATAATGACACATCTGATTGTTGTCTCTAGGTTCCCTTGGATGGAAGCAAATGCTTTGTCCTCATCCTGCCCTTCGTTTTACACATATCCCCAGATCCTGTTGGTCTGTAGGATTGAGGACAATGTTTAGCAGATGTGTTCTCTTTACTTCAAAAAGAGAAAAGTAGACAGTGGTATTGGCAAAATGGGGGGGGGGAATTTAGAGAACACCTAACAATTTTGTGATGGGCAAAGGCTGCTCCAGGTGGCCTGACAACGGTGGCCTCTGGCCAGAGAGACCCTGGCACCATTATAGCAGCCCTTCAAAAGCATTTCTAGTCACAGAAAATACATTTCCCTGGAATAAAAGCTGGGTAATAAACATATATCTGGATGTACATCGACATAAGAGTATAAAAAGAGCATAAAAAAGGCATAAAGGAAATAACAGATGGAAATGTACTGTCCACCACCATTAAAAACTGGARGTGAGGGCATGTTCATAATTTCAGCAGACAGCTGTCAAGGCCAGAGGTGTTGCAGATGTTTATAGCAACCCAGGGCCTATTTCATTCTCCTGAAGATGAACAGGGGTCTGCTTTTATTCAGATCAAAACACTCATGCTGCAATAAATATGACAGGGCAAATACTCACCTAGTTTAAATAAACACAGCTTCTAAAAAGTACTGTACAGCTGCTAAGGACTTGGTCTTGTGAGCAATTTCCTCTCATGGTAGTATCCAGATTTACTGCTTGAGAGTGACAAAGAATCAATCTTTAATCAAAACTGTAAGTACTAAAAAGAATTTAAATTAATATTATACCGTCATTTCTCATATATTGCTCCTGTGACAACCAAAAACACAGAGGGTCTGGAACAAAAGCAGCAGTGTTCAGCAATTTTCACTTGCACTCACATTTCTATTCACTTAAGCAGTTTTACCATTATTTCCTCAGAAGAACTTACAAGATTCGAGGGAACCATAAAATGCATATTCCTGGTGTTCAGTGTTAAACCAAACCCCCCAACAAGGCCCTGCCTCACTGCAATGCCACTGAAACTGGGCTCTGCAAAACCCTGCAGGAGGATCAGGTGAGCCCTTCACAGAAATGCTAAAACTGTGCATTCCCAGTCCTCTGTCAGAGGGTATGCACTAAACAACCCCTTGGAGGTCAAAACAGATTTTTGGATAACAAAGCTCCCAATGAACCAGGGGTGAGTGAAGGAGAGTGTACTCTGTTTTTCCTGGTTTTTCCAGAAAAAGCTGCATGGATGGGGGAAGGAAAAAATGGGAAAGTGATGTCTGCACTGTTAGAAACGAGCTGAACCCATTATCAGCAGCATTTTTTCACACATCTTAAGACTTACCAGCCACTCCAAAACCGAACAGCTATGGCAGAAAATTATTCTTTCTTTTTTTAATGGGTTCCTCGGGTTTATTTTTGACAAGACTGATTTTGAAATAGTCAATTTTACATTAGCATAGACACTGGCCTGGTGAGGAACAATATCAGGACTCATTTACATGTAGTTTAGGATATAATTTTGCACTGTCCTAGAATGGGTGACAGGGCTCACTTCTGATGTGGGTTAAGAGTGAACCAGGGCCTCATTCAGTGTCTGATTCAGTAAAAACCACGTTTTCCCCAGGTAAAACCTTAGTCTGCCACTGGCAGCAAGAGGAGCAGAACAGCTGCCCTTTGCTTGGATAGCCATATCTCAAAGCCTGAGCTTAAACCTTTGATTTGTTACTAATTCTTTCCTAACTCTGAATCATTGCCCAAGCAGGCCAGAAATAGTAATTAATAATAAACAGTTTTAGCTATAACAATATCATTATTTATTTTCTTCATTTAAGCCACAATTCTTAAGCCCAGATGGATAAACTGTGAAACGAGCTCTCAAAATATTTTCCAAAATGATAAACACCAGCCTACAGACATCACCAAATATTTGAAAAGCTCTGACAATCTCACAGAGATCATGGTTCAAAAAAAAAAAAAAAAAAAAGAAAAAAAGATAAAGGCAGTTTAATAGGGAAAGCAAAAGTCATCAAAAAAGAAAAGCAAAATACAGCAAAGCAAACTAAGACACCCCTGAATTACCAACACTGTTTCCAGCACAAATCCAAAACACAGCCCCACCCTGGCTACTATGAAGAAAATTGACTTTATCCCAGCCAAAACCAGCACACAAGTGTATTTTACACATTAAGGCTCAGATCCAAGCCCAGAAAGTCATATAAATTTGTTTCTCTCTAGGGCAGGAGAGCTGTGTATTGAACTAAATGGAAAAGATGGGATACATAAAATCAGTCACATATATCTGAGTGCCAGTGCTAGAGATCCTGCCTGGAGGACTAAAAATACAAAAACTAATTGAATTCTGATCCAAAGTAATAAATTTGCTTCATTGCAATAAAATTTTAAAATCATTTTGCCTTTTTTTTTCATTCAGTGAGGAATACATATATCACTTTAAACAGTCAGAAGGAAAGAACCTTTATTTTCTAAGAGCATTTTCTATTTTATCTTCTGGTTTTTTGATTTATAAAAGAAAGATTTTGCACATGATTCCTCCAGTGTCTTTATTTCATTGCTTTCAGTACGCACCCAWGTCAACAATCTGGGCTGTGAAGCAGAGAAGCTGAGGCAGCAATTTATATTTTGCTCTGTCATTCTTTCTGCACAAACATTAATGTCTAAAAGAAGGACTGGGATAATGAGTAGGTGCCTTAATGGGCCAAACCATTAAAACTAAATCAATTAGTTCACCTCTCAGCACGGTCATCATGTGCATGCACAGGCCCACACATAGATAGGTAGGGTTTAGGGAAAATAAATCTTCCATCGTTATGACAGGATTTATAGAGAGGAACCTAAAGGAGRAGAAAAATTATCTCCTTTTCCTTTTCAACTCATTTACAACTACAAGTTATTCTCTCTCTGTGAGTATTACATATCCTGATTTTGACAAACACCATCTCCAGCAGTTCCTAAGCAGTACTACTCCTTTTGTCTAAAGGAATCTTTGCTTAAAGAATCAYTTTAGAAATTATAGCATTCACACTCCAGCCCATTATTCAATAAAGCTGTAATCACGTTGGCCTAACTGTATTTGTCCCACATTGAATCATCTTTTATCTTTTCCACTTGAACAAACCCTGCASGCTGTTGCACAATCAAGGGTAATACCACTCTTCCTAAACATGATTGCCTTCATTTTCATTTTCCCCTACTATTAAAATAACAGAAATAATAATTTTGCAAATTGTAATTTTCTTTTCTTTACTACTAGCCCCTTAAGACCTACTCCAACAAATAACTTTATTAAAATATAACGAGCTTCTCTATTTGTTTTCTTCCTTTGAAGCACAGTGAAGTGTCTGGGGAGAACACAGTACTATGCTAACATTTGGATTTGTATTTTGGAATACCGATAAACCAGTGTGGACCAAAMGTGATTTTTTTTGTTTTTTATGATCTTTTAAAAGCCTCAAAATTATTTTAAGAAGAAAAAAACCGCATCTCCCRCAAGACCCTTTTTTGTACAGAAAACATAAATATTTTGTTCAACTAAAGTGTATAATACTATAACAAAAAAAATTAAATATACACTAAAATTTCAAGAGTACACTAAGATGAAAATTTTGAGGAGTGGAGGATACATTTGTTCCCCACGTGCACACACATATACRAGTATTCAGAGCCATCACTTCTTGGCCACGTGTTTACGCCAGAGTCAGCTTCATCTGAACTAAGGGTCACTTTTGTCCTTCACTCTGACCCTTCCCAAAAATCACCACTCAGTCAAGGCTGGTGTGAAATATTGATGACAAAAACGGAAAACATTCTGAGTGTTTTCCACTAAGACACCAACACACAAACACTGATCACTTATGTGAAAGCCAGGAGCGCATTATTTTACACTGAGACATTTCAGGATGATATTTGTTCTCTTGGGGAAGCTACAGATTGCTAAGTGCTGTATGATATTTTTCCCACTCCACGTAATGCCATCATATTTCTTCTTCCACATCCATACAGCTGGCACAAAACRTTCAACCAGGTAACAGATAAGGCAAAAGAAGGAGAAGAAAGAGAGGCAGCTCAAGCAATAGGACTCCCACTTGGTAGTGGCACAGTCCTGAGTTATGTTCTGAAAACAATATTGAAGACAGAAATTATTTTTAGCCAAAGAAGAATCATAGAATCATAGAATGGTCTGGGTTGGAAGGGATCTTAAAGATCACCTAGTGCTAACTTTCCTGACAGGGACAGGGACACCTTCCACTAGACCAGGTTGCTCAGAGTTCCATCCAACCTGGCCTTGAACACTTCTAGAGACGGAGATCCACAGCTTCTCTGGGCAACCTCTTCCAGCACCTCAAAACTCTGACAAGAAAGAATTTCTTCCTAATATGCAATCTAAACACAATATCTTTCAGTTTGAAGCCATTTCCCCTTTCCCTGTCACTACATGTCCTTGTGAATAGTCTCTCTCCATCCTTACTGTAGGCTCCCTTCAGGTGCTGGAAGGCCACACTTAGGTGACCCCAAAGCCTTCTCTTCTCCAGGCTGAACACTCCCAATTCTCTCAGCCTGTCCTCATAGCAGAGGTGCTCTGTCCCTCTGATCATCTTGGTGGCCTCCTCTGGACCCATTCCAACAGATCTGTGTCCTTCCTGTGCTGGGGACCCCAGAGCTGGATGCAGCACTGCAGCTGGGGCCTCAGCAGAGCGGGGCAGAGGGGCAGAATCCCCTCCCTCTCCTGCTGCCCACACTCCTTCTGATGCAGCCCAGGATGCCTAAATTAACTAGAAATTTTAAGTGTGCATATCAGGATATAAGTAATATTACCTCGTATTGAACCCAAATATAAGCATATTAAAATAGCATAACCAACAGCAATATATAAGAATTTTGCAAGTGTTGGCCCAGACAAACGTACAGCACATGTGCAGCCTGATCATCAAAGGGGCAAAGACAGAACCACGTAGCGATGGTATAAATTTAGTAGACAGCGTTTTTTAAGTTGAAAATTTGTCAGTCTTTTAAATAATATCTAATTTCACAGCAATATATAGAGGTACATAAACATATATATTCACCTGCAACATGTAGGAAAGCCAGGAATGTCAGAAACACGCTTTTCTTTCTGGCTCCAGCCATCCTGTTTATTTTTAATATCATGCTGTGTGTTTCACATGACAGGCTTTGAAATTCAGTAAGGTTTTCTAAAATCAGATTACCAGCACTGTAGGAGAAGAGCAGCCATGAAGAAGAGCTCATGGTACAAAYTGCTGCCTGAAGCCGTTCTCCCGAGAACGGTGCTAATCTCGAATGTGCAAATAAAAAGCAGTGGGGAAACAACAGAGCAACCTTCTCCCCATCAACTGGAAATAAATGGCACAATTCTTTATTCTTCACACTCCAGTTAATTGAGAGATRGCTATAAAATAGCCAGTTACAAAATTTTGTGGACATATTAAACCCTTACACTATCTTTACACATGGATGTATGTTGTCCACTGATGGATCAAGTACTCTCTGAAACCTAAGACATGATTGGGCAGAACAGCAGTGTTCAAAACCCTTTCTCAATGGCTTAAAGAACAATAGAAAGGGGTTAAAACATATGAAAAGACCCAACAAAATCCTGAACATGTCACACCTGAGGCAGCAGACTCAAGCCCTCTCCTGGGCTTGGCTGCCCAAGATGCCCTTCCTCCTCCTGCTTGTACCCCTTCCCTCTATTGCAGGGGAAGAGGAGTGGGAGTCTCCAGCCCCTCCAGAGTGGCTGAGCTGCCCAGAAGATCCCACTGTGACCCAYTTCTGTCAGGAGTAGCTGTAACTGCTTGAATTGCTTATTTTGACTGTAATGAGACTGGAAGTTCTCCCACACMCAACCAAGCAGATACCTCTAGAGCTCAGCGAACCCCAGCACAGTAAACAACAACCTATTCCCATCGTTTCTATGTCCAGAGAAAATACTGGCTCTGGCTGTACAGACAACATGCTTGAATTCCACTTGAGAACCATTCACAGGATGATCTGAAATGAACTGCTGACCCCAAGTCTAGTTCTGGGGAGACACAAAACGCTGCCTTCTTGTGAACAATTTTGCCTCAGCAGAGAAATGAGGATGGSGATAACTCTGGTGCTCCCAGAAGTGATCGCTGGAGAACAGAGCTTCAGGATAGAGCATTTGGTGCTGCCACTGCCTGTGCTCTCCTGTTGCAGATAAGCCCAARTGTCCCAGCTGCAAGCYTGAAAAACCAGGACTCAAATATTTGTTAACAAGCAAACAGGMCAGCAGCAGAATGGCTTTGCCGGTACCTCTGAGAGCTCTGCTACCTCACACAACCCCCACAGCATCAGCAACAGAGCACTTGCTAAGGTGAACAAAAATAACCATCTAAATCCAGCAATGTGGGAATACACATGYACATCATGGTTTGCCAGCTAAATAATTTTTTTTCTGAAAATTTTCTGTTGAAAATCCTGCCAGGAAAATAAACCAAACTCACGTGTTGAAATATCACTTCCCTCTTGAAGGTCCAATACTCTGCTTTGCTTATAGTGGGGAATTCTTCAGCACAAATCTGACCTTCTTGTACTGGATGGGTCACCAGCTGTGTTCCATGGGAGCTCCTCAATCCTCTCATCATTTAATTTGCAGATAATCAATAATACACAATCTTCGGGTACAGACATGCCCTACATGTCAGTGGAGATGATCAAAAGGGGGGACTCTCCCAAAAAGAGATGTTCATTTCTATTTTCTAAATTAGAGAATTTCTTAATTTCAGAAAATAAAGATTTCAACGCATCACAGAGGCCACCATCAGACTGAGTACCCCTACTTCCTTCCAACACAAGTCAAATATCAAAACTTTCCTTTCCAATGCAATTTCTTCAAGAAAAATTTATTTAATATCACACTGATTTCCCCAGCTATCTGCGAATTACTGAGGTGATTGGTCAAGCATTTAGCATCCAGTTTATCCCCACCTGCTGTCTACAAGGGCAGATTTGCTGTGCTGCAGGAAAAGGGAACTCTGACATTAAATTCATGGTCTACTGCTTTATTCCAAATGTAAAAATTATAAGGGCAACCTAGGAAGAAGAACCTGAAGATATTTAAACAAATCAGTGGTTTTTAATGAACGTTTGCCTTGCAGACACAATCATCTTTAGAGAAAGTAGCACCACAAGCAATTATCACACCCTTGGGGAGCAGAGGTTTCACAGATGAGGGAAGAAAAGTTGTGTAAATCATTTTTTTCCTCTCCTGCCTTCATAGGCTACACTGAAAAATGTACAAAGCAGGGAAATGCCCAGTCCCTTCACCACAAGGGGCACTTGCAGAGCTGCCCAAGTATCCATGCACTGGCAGATCTCTGTGCCAGGGCATGTGGTGGCAACTTGAGCTCTCCCGTGCCTGCGCTGTGTCAGAGGATTCATTCAGTACAAGTTACACCCTTCAGGGACCAAGCCTTCCTCGTCAGGTGTTTACCACCCCTGCTCTGGGTCCAGAAACCCAGACCAGAAAGACCTAGATTAATCTCTTCCAATGCACTGCTCTTTCTAACACCAGTTTAAGGGGAAGATTTACCCTGATACACACACAGTGGGAAACTATGTGAATTGAATTTAACTCAAACCTTAACTGCAAGTTCCTTGCTGCTGTGTTACAAGAAGGTAACAGCACAAAAGTCCTCATTCATATTAGATTTAATGTCTTCATCTCTCCATTATGCAAAGAATGTAGAACTACYTGCTAGTTAAAAGAAGACTGGAGCAAAATACCAGTGATCAGCTCCTTCTCATTTCTGGAACACTTGCAATGTTTTACTCAAACCAAGCCATATAGTTTTCCTTCCATTTTGCATTTAAGGAGCCTACATACAGGTTAGATCAAGCTGAAGCACATCTGACAGAGCCAATTTATATTCTGAGATTTCTGTTTGTTATGATTTGGTTGTATTGACCTTTAATTGTTGTTTGCACAAGGGCCCAGACCTTCATGCTTGCCAAGATCGAATTTATTTCTAAAATTTAGTATGCAGAATTGAGCTGACTGGAACTCAGCTAAATAAGGACCTAAGTCTGGCACACAGTCATCTAAGCTATTTTAGCATTATCTTGAAGTGGTTAAGTGTGCAAATCTGCGATCACAATAATTATGTTTTTGGRTAAATCAGATTCAAATTAAAGAAGGCTGGAATACAGTCTCAGCCCCTCAATTTCTAAAAACAGATGTTTTACTTTAACCATCACATTTAAAACATCTAATCATCACACAAGAGCTGACAAAAAAAAGTAAGGTACACATTGCTACCGACATATGAAATGCATTTTCTTGCCCATTAATTCTTGCAGGGTTTGTTATTTTTCCTCTCCTTCAAGCTGAAGGAGCAGATAGGATTATTCAGTCACAAGTTCTGCTCAAGAACCTGCTAGACACTTGAGAAGTAGTTTCATGACCAATAAAATAATGGAGACCAAATTCTTACTAATTGGCGTCTCCTGTGGCTTTCCCATGYRTAGATTTTCTGATGTTTAATAAGGACTGAATTCTCACAGGAACCTTCTTTCAGTGAAGGCAGTAGTAGAAGGCTCTCATCTYTCCAGCTGCTTGTTCTTATAAAACTTCTAGAAATGCAGTGTCTCCGAGACTTCTACATGAGAGTCTCTGCTTTSTCCTTCTCTCCACCTTTCAGCTGAATGTCAAAGGTCATCAGAAAGAGGCATTCTCATGCTTAATGACCTCCACTCTTATTGATAGATTGATTTGTAATAAAACCAAGAGTGTTCTCAAATTTTAAACTCCGTAGCTTGGAAACCTCATTTTAACAAGTCTGATGAGATTACCAGTTGATCTTCATCTCTGAGCACCATTTCCTAATTTTTGAGCGTCTGCCTGACAGAATAAAAGAAAATAGAATACTATTTGCCAGCATTACCACCATCTTTCCACTCCAAAAGATTCAAAGCCTAACTGCAAAAAACCCTGGTATAAAACACAAAAGCAAATGCATTTCAATCCAGTGTTAGGATTGAGGTGGAGGAAAGGAAATTAATGAATGAGAAAGAAGCATAAGGGGAGAAATAAGAGGGTTGCTAGGTTTTTTATTGYTTTCTTTTGCCCAAATACACAAGCACTAAACAAGATAAACGAAGACTTAAATCACAGAAAAGTTTTTCCCTAGGCACATTTCTACAGCAGCACACTTACTGACATGCTTGGTTCAAAGGATTATGTGTTTTACAGATAAACTCCATCTCTTATGGGCAAAAAGAATTTTAAGGCTGAAGTCATGAACACAATACAGTCACTGGTGGTTATCTGCACATTAAAATCAACTCCGCACAAGGAAAGGTTTAAAATCCTTTTTCTTCCCTGAAACTCTGTATTCTGAGCTCCACTTCTCCATACCAGGCTCAGAGCAGCTGCTGGCCTCTAGGCAGTAAAGGATAGCACTCTCTCTTCTTTTTTCAYACTGCTCTCCCTTGCTCAAGGTAATTTATAATGCCATTAGCTATTACATAAGGAGATATGGACCCCCAGTTTTAGAAAGGAAATTAAGGAGGTGCAGGTTTTCAACTGCTCAAGCAGAATTTGACCAAGAGAAAAATGCTCACACAATAACTGAGGAGAGCTGCTTTCAAGAGTAATGTATTAGAAGCATGATGTCAGTGTCATTATAATCCAAAAGGAGGTGTTTTTGACCTTTCTAAGTTGCTCTGGAAGATACTTTTGGCTATATTTACCTCTAATAAGCAAATACAGATGCAAACGTGTGGATGTGTCRTGGTTCAACTCCATAGAGCAACTAAACCCCACACAGCCAGTCACYCACTCCCTCCTTGGACAATATGCAAAATCACACACAGTCTTTACAGCTCTTGTAATAGATTTGACATGACTTACAAGATGTAYAGAATATATTTTTTATTAAAAGATCCCTCTCTGGATCTATTCTGGTGTTTATTCAAAAACAGGAAAAAAGAAATTCACTATAATCAAAATAAAATATAAATAAAAAATTCTCAAGGAGAATGAAATGTTTGTAGAATTCAATCAAGAGCAGGAAATATAAGTAATTCACTTCTAATATTACACTACTGCTATGACTAAATTGGCTCCGTTTTTGCAATTTCCTCCTAAATCAGTAGTGGTTCATTAGTGTTATACCTTAATGTGTACCTTAAAATAAAAAGGAGTAATGCCTACATTATTAAAAATATCTTTATATATTAGAATATAGACTGTAAGTGATTCTTTCCTTCTTTACTGCATCCTCACCTAATTGCTCAATAGTTGGTACAGTACTGAATAGACAGCTACAAAGTTAATACACTGCTCCATTTGCCAGAGAATTTTCTCGAAGCTCCACACCTAGACATTCCCTCCACCCAGGGCATTAATCTTTCCACAGAGTTTTAATTGTTTAAGCACTTGTGTCCTGCACAAAGGGAAAGATCCAAAGCAATACTGAAACATTTCAGATGCCAAATCGACAGGAGGTTGCGTATATAAATCTCAAATTTCCCTTACATGCACGAGGTTACATGAGAGCTGTAGGTTTTTACAATGCATTGCAAAACCCTGCCCATTCAAAGATCTGCTCTTGAGCGCACGCAGAGACACCCTCATCTTTGCATAACAGACCTTGTCTCCAGGTGCCAGCCTTCAGCCCAATGCAGCCCAGAATTTGCAAAGCAGACAATCCAAGCCGAGCCACACCCCAAATGCAGCAGGCAGAAAACATACTTGGAGTGCACTGAATCGCTGAATTCAACCAAACCCACAGAAATTACAGCCTCTATCACTCAGATGTGACCAGAGAAAGCTGCTTGGCATTGCTTACCCGGTGACTATCACACAAACACCCTCAGAAGCAGAGACTCGAARCCCAGGTCTCTCCTCCTCAACCTGCATGCCTTACTCMTAGACATTAAGGTCAYRCTTCTGATTCCCTTATCCCACTGGAATTTCCTTGTTGGGTATTTCTCAATCTGATGTCCAGCTTCAATAGGAATGCTGATGGATGATCTCCAGGGAAATGTAAGGGGGTGGTGAAAACAATTTCCCAACAGCAGGTAATGTACAGGTGATTTTAACCCCCACCTCCCTGTTCTGTCCCCTGCTRCTCTCACTGTCTCACAGCCATCACTGACTTCACAGTCAACTAAAAGAACAAACCTGATATCTCTCTCAGATGCCTGCCATGGCTGCAACGTTCCAGTTTTACCTTACACTTAACTGAAGACAGCAAACACATCTCTTAGTCCCAGAAAAACAACAGAACTGACTTTCAGAAAGGAAGCTCTCTCTGGTATTTCCATCAGTTAATTTCAAAACTTCTGTCTCAGCAGGCCAGAGGTCGTGAATTTCATCCTCTGAGCTAACATCTCGAAGCCTGTAAGATATGGCTCAAATTCCCTCCATATCATTCAAAGATGGAATCTCTGCATATTTTTAAGTGACTACAAATCAAGTGCGTTAGTGAAGACCTACTTACACATGTTGCTGAATTAATTTCTCTCCTGTAGCTTATCTCTGTTATCTAAAATGCACATATCTACTCAGATGGAGCCACTATTCTCATCCTTGCCAAAAAGTCTGGTTGCCTTTGGGCATTCTCCTGTTGGTTTTCCCTGGATAAAGTGTTCGTCTATGTAAACTTAAAGCCCTCTATACCATCAGAAATGTGTTACACCTCAGGTGTTGAACATGAGCCAAACAGCAGCAGGAGGAAACAGTTTCTCCAAAGGAGGTGCTGAACACACACACACACACACCCCCCAAGCTGTCAGCACCCTACTGCTATGCTCATTCCAAAATATATATATACATATATATATTAGAAATTTTGTATAGCTATATCTGGCATCACTCAYAGTTCCCAAAATGTCTTCCTTTGTAGGTGGTAGAATGCATTTTTTTAGCCCTCCTTTTTTCCACAGACCAAAATAATTAACATACCCATTCTGTTGCTTCTTCTATTTGCTCAGCAGTTTCCAAAGCAATAGGGTCTGTGCAATTCCTTTCCTTTTCCCTTTTAGACAGGAAGATCTATCCCAGGGCATTGACCCTGTGGCAAATCTGAACTTTTTCAGCTCAATTCAGGCTTCTGCTGAGGGCCCTCCTGTTCACTCACTGAATGGTATATCCACGTTTCCTTAGTTCTCTGCCAAAGAACTTGTTCTCTTGTTAAACATCTGATGTAATTTTAATCCAATGACGGATATTATTGTCTTTTTTTTTTTCTGGTCTTAGCACAAGTTGAGTCATTTTGCCTTTCCCACATATTCAACATATGTGTTGAATAGAAATTCAGCTCTATAAATCTGCTTTAGTCTTTTAATCCTCCAGGTCCTCTGGCTTATTTTATTGCTAGAACACAATTTGTGGCAATATATTAGACCATGCATGAGCATCTAACTTAAAATAAACAGCCACCCCGTTTGCTTTTAGATCAATAGCCTATTCATCTTCTGTTCTGTTGCTACCCATAGCTGCTAAAGGGAAAAAAAAAAATCACACCATGAATGTCACCTTTTTGTTCTCTTTGTGCACACCATAAAGGTGATGACAAACTCCCTGCCCAGCTGTGTTTCTTGCATGTTTTCCCATATRCTCAGGTCACTGGGAAACCCCTTCAGCTGGTGTCAGGTGCCACAGCAGGGCCCATATTTTGGAGCCTGACTTCTCATTTCAGCTGTGCTGCTGCCGCGGGACTCTTTTCCCTCTTGCATGYCTGTAATTGCTAATTGGTTTTGCTTTTAGCATTCACATCTTCCAAGGTTTTCTCTGCAAATTCAAGGACTAGAACTTCCAAAATGACAGCTGAGAGATTCTGGTAACTGCCCAATTCAGGGGATGGATGAAACACAAAATATTATGAAACCCCTTAGAAGACTATAAGCATTGAGGACACTGAACCTTACATGAAAATTGGAGTTTTTATAGTACAATACCTTGCCATTCTTCACTAGATAAATACAGAAAGTGGAGATACTACTTTTGTTGATCCATGGGGAAGATAATCTGGAACAATCCAACCATTGCTCGTCTTTTCATCCATCATGAAGAGGATGTAATTCTCCTTTTGCAATATTTCCACTATACCTTCCATCAGAAGGAAGACACCACTTCCAAATGCCTCAGTTGTCTTTTTATTCAGCTCAACAATCAGCAATTAATATTCCCTGCAGCTGGGATATATTGTCCTTTTCTTTCACAAAACACTACAGAGTGGCAGGAGAAGCCTGTTCAGACTTGTCTTACTCACTGTGTTCTACCAGACACCAATGTCTGTATTATCTTTTTGGACCATATGAAACAAGATAAAAGAATATTTTTCTCTTAGCRTTTTCACACCTTTGCACTTTATTTCATATATCTGTGTATTTGCTGGAAAAGCAAAGGCCAGCTGATAAATATTTCTAAATTGTTCTGTTATCAGTAAAAATAGGTGTTTTGTTATCTGTCGCTTCCATCTTTAGGAGCTGACAGTTTGCAGCAGGGATTCGGGTCTGAGCATTGTCTTAACTACTTATGGTAACAAATCCTTCTACTACTAGGTCTTTGTTTCCATAGCAACTGTCCAATAATTTCCCAGATAACATTTATGTGATAAACAAGCCTAGAAATCATTGTTGACTCACATTAGAAGAAATCCTATACATTTTGTGCTGCAGCAGTTGCACTGTGTGGCTCTGAGGTTTCGTATTTCACATTAGGAGGTACTCAATCTTCTCCAAGAAGTAATAGGATTAAGCAATTTCCCCAAGCATCACAGAATATTCAACACAACTCATTTTAATGTGATCAGGATAAAGGCAACATCCTCTGCATCTGTCACCACACTACGCATTCACAATTAATTAAGAAATGCATCTGCAAGCAGTACCTCATTTAAAAGGGCTCCTTGAAGAAAAGAAAACTAAGGGAAAAGCAGCCAAGCACGCACACAATTCCTAGAATTTAAAAAATTTGCTTAGAAAATAAATAAGAATATTAAAAGTAAACAAAAATCCTGAGCCATACCACAGGTTTTTACTCATCTTTTGGGTTACTGTTTGCTATTGCTTCTTGAAGCAAGTGCACAAAATCATACTGGGTGTCTGAAACATGGTTCATTTGCCCCAGTGGAAAAGTGGCTCTGGCAACACGGCACAGCCTGGTGACAGGGAGAATTAGATGGAAACATGAATTACCCTCACTTGCTGTCCTCAAAAAATAGCACTTCRGTGGAGTTAGTACCAGGTAAGAGTGGTGCAGGACTGCAGAACCRAGCTGCCTGGCAAGTTGGTAAATGTGTACACCAACAAACAAATAAAATGAATGTCCAGAGCATCTTGAAGAAAATGAATCTGACTTTATCATCTGGCAAAGCAGCATGGAAACATCAAAGGCCTCAGATGTCCATCACAGTCAAGTTCATCACACCAACACTGGACAAGAGAAAATAACAGCAGCCCCTCACAGCCACTGCCAACTCCTGGGAAAGCTGCTTTTCCATTTTGTTGTGATAACATACTTTGCCAAAACCTGTTGGCTATATTTTCTTGTTTCACCTTCTCAGCATGAACTCCAACACTCTTTGGGCACAATACCGTTGGCCTCAGCAAAAAGTGAATAGTTACTGAGGTCACTGACGTGSATTGTAACTCAGAAGAGCTCCCCCCCAGTTCCCTTCAGCTTCTAGACTGTGAAACTCAAACCATAAGACACTTGCACAAAACCAATCAAGTCTCTGCATTTGAATTAACCACCTCTGTATTCTATAACCTATAATAGACCAGAGTTCAGATTAGATTATCATTGTGTTCTCTTGAACTTTCTAATTTCTGCATCTTTTTAAGAAAAATATGCATTTCAATATGAAAATCTACATTATAATCCTTAATGTCTGCAATTAGAGTTGCATGAATTATTTTTTGGGAATTTGTAACAACAAACAGGTTTCTCAAGAGTTTAGCTGAGTTTCGCTCAGACCAGTTTATTGCTTGTGGCAAAACCCAAACACAAACAACATAATTGTCCTTTGAGTTGCTGAGTTAGACTCTCAATGCATAATTTAAGGTTGTGTGAGATCACAAAACTTAAATCAACATGGACCAAAGCCAGTGAACGAAAAAATAGTAGGTCTTGCACAGTTTTGATCAGAGTCCCCTYGGAACAGTATCATAATAAAAAATAAAATAATTTTTAAAATCACAGCATTTGGAAGTCCTTATAAGGCACATCAATAGCATGATTTTTCTCTGAATTAAACAAAAACACAGTCATAAACTATTTCCTAATTGCCTAATTGCMTAGCTTAGCACTAATAAAATTCAAAAAGAAAAATTCTTAAAGAAACCAAACATTTCTGTTTTGAAGCATATTTTTTTATATATGTAAATAATATCTTTGATTATTCAAATCACTGATTTGAATTATAGAGATGACTTAGAAGTATATTGGCTTCATCTTATCTTAAAATCTGTGTTGAAATCAGCAGAAAGTTTGATTTCCAACAACTGAATGTCAGTTGTTGGATGGATTAAATATCTTTAGCAGTTTCCATTTTGTAGTGGAAATGACAGATGATTACAATAGTGAACAGAAAAATGTAAGTATAGAAGTACTGTGTATTAAAGGTTCCAATACCATTAATTCACACRACAATTGGTTCGTGAGTAAATGGTTGAATTATTTCACTTCTTTAAGCTATCATTTCTCTTAGCCTGATAAGTCTAAGAATGTTTTCTTCTCATATCCCCCTGAAAGCAATCCAGTAGATTCAGCTTTTTCCTTTTGATCGGAAAATCTGTTAAGCAAATTCAAGTGGTAGAGCCTCTAGTGTTGACTAACCAGGGGGCCTTCACTAAATGTAGATCCCAATGTTTGAAGGTCCTGCCCCCCGTTGCTCTCAACGTGGTTTTTAACAGTCCATTGTACCATTCAGCTTTCCCAGAGGCTGGTGCATGATAGGGAATAGGGGATAGGATGCACCCAATCAGTATTATGCCAATCACTTCTGAAGCAGCTCGAACACCTTCACAGCCTGCCAGGATCTTTTTCAGTTGCAGGGTAACAGGCCTCGGATCCTTTGTATCTCCAATTCCATAACCCCAGGGGTTGCCCTCGAGTCTCTCCAGACACTCCAGGAAGGACCATTCTCCCCAGCTGCAGTGCAGAGCACGTTTTTGACATCCTGTCCTGTCCTGACTGGCCCAAGGGCTACTGCATGAGCAACCTTTGATTTGTTCAAAAGCTTGGTGTTGTTCTGGGCCCCACTTGGAATCATTCTTCTTCCTTGTCACAAGATAGACAGGGCTTACAGTCTGACTGTACTCTGCAATACGCATCCTCCAAAAACCCACATCTCCTAGGAAAGCCTGTGTTTCCTTCTTGCTGGCTGCCGTTTTGTTGACCAAGTCCATTGGAATCTGATGACGTCCATTTTGCCATTTTACTCAGAGACAGAGAATCCCTTCCCCGCCGCCTCTGGCAATGATATAAGATGGGATTGAATAACCTCTAAAACACACCCACAGCCACGCTGCCTCGGCCACTGCAAAAACTAACTCCGTTCTGGCCAGAACCAGGACAACAGGCAAATCTCTTTGCAGTACAACAGGAGAAAGCATTCCATAACCAAGTGTTTTGTTTGGATTGTCAAGCAGTGTCAGGTAACAGATGTGTTTTGAAAGAAATCCCTCTGAGACATTCCTTGTAGCCAATCTCCAGCCAGCCATGGGTTCCACGTAGGAGGGTGAAGTTTCACCTACTGCCATCCATCCTCTGCTCCTGTCACTAGTTAACGAGCCATCATCTCACTCCACTTCTGTTCACTTGTTTCTAGCTGGGATAGATGTTCTTCGTGTTGTCATGAGAGTTATGTGATGTTACAATCCTGAAATATTACAATCTCTGAGCTCCTGTTTTAAGCATTATTTATGCACTTGAGTTCATGGGCTTGAGGCAACTAGACCATTTTACTTGCACAGTACAACAGTAGGAAATGTGGGAGACAGAAAGATTTATTCCTGAGTTGACTTGCAGTAAGAGTAAGAGAAGCTCAAAAAGCAAAAAAGCCTCTTAGGATTTAATCACTCTCACCTCCTTTGGTTTATTTCAGAGATCTGATAATCAAAGACACTGAAATCTCTCCCCAGTACACAACTGGTTTGAACAGAATATTCTTTTTTCCTGTCAATTTTGATCACAGGATGCAGAAGGAGAGAAAAACTAGTATGGTCCTAGACAGAGAATTTTGGCATTATATCCACATTCAACACAGACTAGATTCCTCAAACTTCAAATACACACTTCTTTTGTAGATTAGAAAGCTCTAGAAATGATGAAGTCTAACGGGAAGAGACTGCAAGCGAAGGGGGAAAAAGTGAGAGCGCCAAGATCCAGTTACCTTACACAGTGAGCATCCACAGTGACATTTTCAGATGTGCTTACATGCCTTGGTAGCTCCTCATTTCCAAACCTATTGAGTTACACAGGATTTTACCCAACTGTTTGAGTCATCTTGGCCCATCTGTGAGGAAAGATGATTGCCTTTGCTCAGAATCGAAAACAATATAATCTTAAGACTACAAAGTACCAGCCACTGCTACTCATCTCCTCAGCAAGTTGACTTGTCTGAGCACATCAGAAACGTCCTCTGCTCCATACCCTGCTTTTCTAAACACTGAGTCAAGTTCAGGGTGCAGAACCTTATTTACCAAGTGTAATCCTTAAAAAAATAACTAGTTTTATTTCACTTGAGGTAGCACATTACATCTTTTTCAGACTCACACATTTCTTCAGGAGCATAAGAGACTGGCTGTCAGCCTTCTCCAACACTCATGCTTAAATGAGTAAGCAGAAAACATCTTTTTTACAGAATAATCTTGAAAATATCAAGCTGGCTTTTTAGAGTTTTTGAGCTTTCTCAATACTCACAGGTTCTCTCTGAACAGACATTTGCAGTCGCAGCATTAAATAATCCCAACATGCATGAAAAGAATATACAGARGAGGTAGAGGCAATTTCCAAAACCCACACAATGATGAAATTAAATGGAATATAATTGAAGTGGCTGCAATTATTTAGCCACACTTAATAATGGGATCTTAAAAGATGTCTGTATACTCTGCTTAAATAAAATATAAGTACTGGAAGGTGTGTGCCCTCAGCTATGCTGATGCAATTCCTTGAGGGGATTTTTTTAGAGGCAATGACTGGCATTTTTTCTTATTAGGAAATCGAATATCTGGATCTGAAATAAATAAATAACAGGAAGAGCTTTTTTATGCTACTATAAAGAACACAAATCAGAGCTGCACATCACATTCTCACGAAGTTTCACCAGGAGCTGGAGACCTGTGTGCCCTTTGAGCATTTAAAAATGTCACCCTGTAGCACAGAGAGATATGTAGAAATTCTTCACTATTTCTGATTAAAATGCATCCTCACAGCCTGTCTGCTCACTGAATCTGATTAGTTATTATGTGTGATGCCTTGATTGTGATGAAAGGCAACCAACTGGGAAACTGCAAAGAAAGGTTAACACAACAGTGTCTTTAGGATCTTTGGTAGTAGCACTCCATAGTTAGAAAGCCTATGATGAAAAATGTATCCAATAAATAGTTTTATTTCAGTTTGTATTGGCTTCTTCACTGCACCTCACACTGAGGACTCAGTCTATTGGCTGTGCTGAAGGGAGGTAAAGGAAGGTGTTGTGATACCACTGATGTTTTCTGTCCCCTTGTAAAAAGTCACTTGTGGTCACTGTACATATCTTTCCTTTACCTTCTGCAATCCAGTTACAGAAATAAAAAAGGCCACTGTGGTGAGCCATGGCCTGATGACAAGAAGATTGAAAAGCTCAGGTGATAACTGATGAATGTCAGAAAAGGGGCACAATCCCTCCAGACAAGATGGATGATGAACTCAAGCAGGCTGTAAATATCAGGCAAGATCTTACTAAGCTGACTGAAAGTCTTTTGAGTTACATTTCCATCCCAAGGTACTCCTATCCAGCAGAGCTTTTTAAGGGGGTCTCTATTCATAGCAGACAAAGGGTAATTAATAATGACTTACTGAAAGTAAGTAATTACTATTGGAAGGTTTTTTCTATTTTTCTTTTCTAGCCCACAAAAGTTCTGAGATCCTATAACTGAAAGTCACATTATTTTGCATTTTCAAAGTGTACACCAATGTTTGGAGGCTTCTGCACTGTACGAGTTATAATTCCAGATTTTACTGGGGTTTCAGTGTTGGGAAGATGATCTTTCCTGCACACGGGAATGATAAACTATTCCAATAACCTTTTAAATGTTTATCAAAAGAATAGGATGATAAGGATGAAGGTGCAATTTCCACTCCTGGAGAGAAAAATAAAGCCAGCTGAATAATGAAAAAAATATTCACAAAGCAAGTTAAGTTCAAGAGTCAGATAAGATTCTTCTCTTATTAATGTGATAATAATATTCACTGGTCATTGTTCACAAGCACTATGGTGACCACTCAAAACTTTAACTTTTTTTCATGTTGTTTACTCTCAGCTATTTATCTTTTTCTTTTTATGAACATTTTTATCACTGGATCAGCAAACAGCGTTGAGRCCATTTAATAGCCCACAGCAATACAAGAAAGTGCAGTAAAGAGGCTTGGGGTGAGATTTTTCAGGTGACTCATTCCTGTGATGCTTCTGGCACTGAAGTCAGAGGCCATTGCTTCATTTGTCTTAAAAAATAGTAAGTTAGGAATATAGAAATAAATTCTCATTTTTAAGAAACCACTTAGTAAATTGTCCCAAAACTAGAGACACCACACCGAAGAAAGTCTACAATAAATATTTCATTCCAGCTGTTTATGGTTTTGCCCTGTTAAGCTTCTGTGTAGCACACAGGTTTCTTCTGTTTTCACATTCAATTTAATTTATCTATGAAATTCCTTGACAATTTTAAAAGCAACTGAAATGACTGTCAGTCAATGAAACGTGATCTGGATTCCACTTCTGATTGGAATCTCCAGTTTCCTATGGTAACATATCCCGAGAGCTTACTTTGAGTCTTTGGATAATTGAGACATCATTTAAAAATCCCCAGAATCTAACTACCTGAAATTCACAGTCTTTTCTTAAAAATAAAATAAATAAAACAAACAAACAAACAAACAAATAAATAAATAAGTCTGTATAGACTCAGAGGAAAGTGGCTAAAAATTATGAACTGTTAGGAATCCAGAACAAATTGTAACTAAAAGTGTTTCAGCCAAGGGACTTCCCTGTGTGATACCCAGGATCCGACAGATAAATATTTAGTAGTGGCACTTTTATCAAGTGACAAGAAGAAAGAACCCCAAGTCCAGAGGAATCACAAGTTTTCTGAGACAGCAAATGCACAGCACTCCACAATACCTAACTCACAATGTGACATTTACTGGTATTTGTGGGGCGGCACCAAATCTGCCTTTTCTGTAGATTTCAGAGGAATTTAGGATTTTCTTCCCTTTTTATTTCTCCCTGTCTCTTCTCACTGACAGCCAGCTTTGAGATTTAGTGCCCACTTACTTGTTATCTCAAAAAAGAGACGCAGCTCCAAATCACTGGGATCTGCTTGCCACTAGAATTGCTGAAAAATATAGAGAAAGAAAACAAAAGTCTAAAAATAGCTTGTAGCAGTACAGAGGTATATTAATGGAGCAAATAAAAAAAAAAAAAAGGAAGATTTTACTTTATATGCCTTCTGTGCTGTTCTTCCAGAATAGCCCACAGCATAAATTCTCCCTTCTTGAAGGAAAGCCAAGTAAACAACCATTATTTCTATGCCTAAAGAGGCACTGCTTAGACAAACAATGGATTTCCATGGAACACATCTGCAAACCTATAGGAACAGCCGGGGTTTTTGCTAGTGAACCTTCTCTATTAAGCAGCCTGCTTGCAGTGCTTCTTGTTGCCTTTGCCTGGTAGCTCATTTTCTAAGAAGCTCACGRGAGTTTGCAGAGATCTGTCGTGACTGCTCAGGTTTAGCTCAAATAYGCATTGCTTGCATGGATATTTCATTCTTTCCTTGCTTACATGCCCTCTGGAAATTGCCTTTTGTATTGCAGGGTTTGTCCAGTATCAAATCCTGGGACATACCCCTGTTTAAACGATGCCACACTTTATTAGCTTTCATTTAACATCTGCTTGTGCTGCAGACAGATTTTTAAAAAGCCCACATTATGTAATTAGCTCTGATTTTATCGATTGCCTGTTGATGTGTGTTACTAGCAGCAAATTTTAGAAGCCTGGTGCAGGAAAGCCTGCAAACATTGCACAGGAAATTTAGAAAGTGACTGCCACCCATAGACTAAAACCAACATAACAATAGATGTCTGTAAGCAGCCACAGGACCAAGAATAAGAACCCACATCAGAAAGGCAAGAAGAGCTTCTTCTCCAGGCTTCGATTCTTGCTGCCATTTACAAATGGCACCAGGCAGAAACTGAACGGAGACAGGAAACTAAAAACCCATCTCATGCAGCCCTCCCTCTCCTTAGCTGGCACTAATGTCTCACCACATGACAGCCTTTAGCTCTCTTGCCGTCAGAGCATGCAAACAGGGTTAATCAACTGTGGGGGAAAAAAAAGATTATTTAATCCAAATAACCAGGCACTTYTGCTGTGAGCTTGAGAAAGTCTATGTTGTAAAGATAAAAGCTGGAAGAAGAGATAAGAAGGTATTCCCTAGCTTTGATTAGAGTAGACACTGATAGGCTCTCTAAGCTTTAAAATTTTATATAAAAGTGTTACTGGGCCAAGGATACAAATGATTTTGGAGAGATATCCCATTTCAGTCTTTATTTCAAAATGATTATGAATGTTGCATCACAGCAGGGAAAATTAAGGATGGTCTTAGTAGAAATACACTGTCTAGAAGCAAGTGGAAAATCTCCATAGAGCAAAAAAACACCATCTTCTCTTTGCTTAATCCAAAACATTTAACAGCAATACAGAATTCTAAAGAGATGATTTGGGCGAGGGGGGTGTAGGGAGCAAATAATTACAGTGATCAAGGAGCACTTTTTGCACAGCTTCRCTTTTTATGGATCTGTAAAAATCACACCAAGGATCACATGCCATATGAGGTAGATTACAATTCCCTAGGTCTGATTCCTAGGGCAGTTGTGCTCTTTTTTTCTCTTATTTAGGGACTAGATGATTTGTATCAGAATTTAGACCAGAAGGGGATCTTACATGGTACATAGTAGTTAGGAGTCAAACATGCCACAGGCTCTACCTTCCTGGAGACTTTGTGGTGGTGGTATTGTTGTTGTTGTTGGAATAATAATAATAATAATAATAATAATAATAGGAAGGTTTGTAAACGGATCTGAACTTTGTGCTTTTGTTGGAAATCCAGTGCAAGGTGGCAGCTGGTAAGAGAGAGCTCCTCTCACCCTGGACAGCAAGAACCTCATCCCTCACAGACAGCTAATAACTTGTCCAGGATGAGCTGATGATCCCTGCACATTGTCCAGTGACAGATGACTCACTGCACAAAATCATCAGTAGCTGGTACAAACACTACAATAAGTTTGGTCACATTGCAGAAAATGTCACACTAACGCTTTTATAGTGCTTTTTGTCCTGCCTCTGACCATGTTTAGCACTACATTTCCTGTGCAAGTGCAATCACCCAGGGAATTTGATTCCCACACAGTAGGCTCCTCTGAATTGTGATCCACCTGAATAAGCACCTGTCCTATACAAAGCCATTAGGAGCAAAACCAAAGCAAAACAAAAACACATTTAAGGCACATTTCAAAGATATATGCTGAAAACTGAAATAATATACTGAATTTAAACAGCATGGAATGTTCCCCTGTGAAATTCATGGGTACTTAAGTTTTTCATTTTCTCCTAATCCTTACTGGCAAAGTTCCTGCTAAGAGACCAGGCCCAGAAGCTCCCACCCGTCAGCAGCAAGTCAAAGAGAACTACAGAAACATAAGTTGATATTTCCATGAAAGAACAAGCATTTTCTTTCAAATTCCCAACAGCCACTTCCTTTGGGGATGCTGTTCCCTGACAAGCTGGCCTGGTGAAGACACAGACTCGGGAATAACTCCTCCCACCAGAGAGGAATTCTACTGCAGGGTGTACCATCCTCTGTGTTCGTATGGACAGTTCCATCCTATCACATCCAGTGCTTGTCCCAGTCCAGGGCATCACCAATTCCATGTTTGGCAAGAATGTCGGTCGTACAAATACCGCATGGAACCCTTGTGACACACATTTAGTCCTTCCCTTGCAACAGCTCTAACTTTACCCAAATCCAGCAAGGATATTGCTCCAYTCCCACTGCCTGTTTGCTTCCTAGCTGAATTATAACAGCTTTAATTGCACACCAGCCAGGGTGCACACATGAAATTCAGGAGCTTTACCTTGTATTTCAAGAAGGAAAGCTTGCCCTAAACTGCTGTAGAGAGTTGTAGAATTGTGTAAATGTGGCACTACTCCATCAACTCCTGTGATGTATTTCTCCTGCCACATCAGAAAGCCAACAGTGACATAAGTCCAAACAAATTAAGTGTTGTCAACTGTGTTAGCCTTTGGCATTGCAGTGCTGTCTCCTGAACGTAGATCAGGCCACGTAATCCTTGAGGTACCAGTAACTACGTTGTATTTTTGGAAATAACTGTCTTTTTATCCTCTGCAATTTCAGTGTCCTTAATCTAACTCACAGGCAACAAGTAAAAATCAACTGTGCTAGCCAGAAAGCAAGCATTTTATATTCTGTATGGAAATGGGATGCACTTTAAAAGTGGAAAGTGGGATTATACACATCTGTTACAGACACAACAGTTCACACAAGGATCATTTTCAAGCTACTGCATGAGCAAGTCTATCYTCTGCAACAGAAAATGTGTTGAACTTGTAAGTGAACCAAAAGAGAGGTACAAGCCATTAAGATTTTTCTCAGAAACTAGATATTGCTCACATTTGGGTTGTTCTAAGCACTCTACCATTGCAAGATCATGTGTCTTCAAAACACATTAAACCACAGCTGGCATGGACCACTTATTCTGTATGCAAAGTGTGCTCCACAGTTCATTTCTGCCTCCATAAATCTTCATGTAATAAAGGCAGAAACAGGATACAGAGAGGATTTGGGGTAGGAGAAGCAGTTCTGGCATGGCAAAGGGGTAAGTCTGGGGAGTAGCCCTGGCCTCTGAGCTGATGCTGACTGTACTGAGGAGGAGTGAGGAGTGGAGACACACAACAGTCTAGATATGGAGGATACCTAAACTGTGCTCCTGAAGAGCTGGAAGCATTCTTGTGTCATACTCCCCAATGCAGCAACACAGAGCCAACTCCAATTCCAGGAAACCATGTGGAATATTTGGGGCCTTTTTATTTAAAAAGAAGTTATGTCTGGAAACAAAGGTTTTTAAAGAAACCTACCCAGAAGCTGGGGCAATCCTGTGCAGGCAAGTCCCCAGTGTAGCTGCTCCTCAGTTTAGTCACCCAGCACAGTGTGTGCAGGTCTGAAGAGCACCACAGRAGAAATAAGCACAGTCTTTGGGCACACACTGCCTCATGGCCCCAGCAAGCWGAGCACAACTCATCAGCCAAACAGCGAAAACGTGATTCTGAAGTTTTTTCTCATCCGCAAAGCTGGCAGAGCTGAAGAGCATTTAAACTGGGGGGCTGGAGACAGGACAAGAAATGGATGAATGAATGACAATGACAGGACAGGGCTACAAAACAGTTCCCTCTGAGAACCAGCCCACAAATTTCCCATGACAGCATTTGTGATAYACCAGGTATAAGACAGGCTATATGTCATCCTACCTTCACAGGAAACATTTTGCTTGCATGGTACATTTAGCTAATACTGAATTATAATTGAGCTCATGTGATACTACCTATTATGCAAATACATTCATTATGATTCATGGTATTACAATAGGTAGTAAATGAGTTGATAATTACATGACACTTAAAATAAATAGGATAACACTTTGTAAAATCACAGCTAAGCCTCACTTTTTACAGCACGTTGTGTTYGCATCCTCTTCTTACAAGGGACTGCAAGAGGCCTGGCACAGGGAGGCAATGCAGTATCTGCACCAAAATGACTGCAGTGYGCTCTCTTTTTATTAGCAGGGAAGTGCCACCATGTGTTTTAGATGCAATAAAGATATTTAATTAGAAAGCTGCCTAATGTACTTTTGATGTCTTGTCATCCAGCTGTTGACCACAGGGAACCACATAGGATACTTAAGTCGACATGAACTAGAAGACTTTTTGCCCCTCTGAGATGATAACTATGTTCATGCAGAAAGTTCCACATACCACAGGCATTGTTAAAAACATTATCACATAGAAAGCAGAATGAAATGAAGCTGTTCCTGGATTTCACAACAGCTACAGAGGTTAATTACTGCCCTACATATCTAAACGGTACAAATTTGGAGACTTAAAATGGAATCGGTGGTGTGGAAGACTTGCTTTTAATCAAGGAATGATGTACAACTGGATCTACAACTCCACCAAACCACTGACAAAACATAAAATATGGCTTGGGAGAGAAAGATGTGGCTTCTTTTCCCAAATAGTAGAATCTGGGCCAGTAACAAATGCTATTTAATTTCTTCAGGGGAACAAAATAAGGGATGTCAAAATGAATGTAGCAAACAAAATCACAGCTGCAGCAGGAGGGCACAGAGACATTAAAGAAGATTTCAAGAGCACTGAGACATAGAAGCAGCCTCTGCTGCACTGACTGGGCAGATGAATAAAGAACTTCACTTTCTAGCCCACTGAAGCTGCTGGTTTTGCAAGTGGAGCCTATACATTTAACTTAAGAACACACCACAGTGAGCCAGCCAAAAGCCCAAGGAGCATCATTTCCTCAATGAGTGAATTTGTCTTGTTTCCCACTCCTGCTGCAAAGCACTTTGGTACCATTTGAAGAATTTTAAATCATCATGGCTCCCACTGTTAGAAAAAGAAATGTTAAGCCGAAATATCTAATTCCTAACATAACAGGCAGCATCAGAAATACCAGATCAGATCCTGACTTATCCTGTCACTCAGTGGGAGTAAATTTCAATAACTTTTTTATAACTGAACTTTCCAAGGCCTTTCTCACTAATTCATCTGTCATTTCACAATAACATGCAACTGCCCAGAATTTTACATGAAAAGAAAACAAACTGTAGGAAGTTTGTGGCCCTCTCAATTTCTGAGGTTAATTGACATACAGGACCTGCAACAAGTGTGAATATTCTGTCAAGCTTTCAGTTCACTTTGCAGCCCTCAGCAATTTTAAATGAGTAGCGTGCTCTGGCAGTTTCATAAATTGTCTAATTGGGTTCAGATCCCTCCCCTGAAAATAAGTGTAAGTGAAGCACCTCACTTCTGGTACTTTATTAAGGATCATCACTGTTGATTTCCCATATGGCCACCTGAGATGGCTGAAGACAGTCAACTAAAACTGGCAATCAGGAAGCAATCAGCAGAGGTTAGCACAACATCTGTCTTCCCATCTTTTCTTAGGCAAAGTGTGGTGTCTAAAGAGACACCACCAAGTGAAACTTAGCCCCAGTTAAATGCTTTATGCCAAGGTCAAAGAGCAATGTTGGAGCCAGTACGAGATGCTCACAATTTTAAGAAGTAATTTCAAAGGAAAGCACATTTTTAACTAACTAAAAAACTGCCCTGGGTTTGCTACTCCAGCACTTTGCAGCTATGTCAAAAAGTGACATTGAAACTTGCCCAGAACCTGTCTGAAAATGGAAACAAAATGGTCTGGTTGCTTTCAACAGCTACAAGTAGATGGATGTCAAGYACAAGCCACGTTACAAGTAGAAAGGGTAAATCATATTTCAAAATTTCTCCTGTAAGTAATTTAAGGAGATAGAATATTAAGTCAGGATATTTTGATATAAATTTCAAACCTCACWTAAAACTTCAAGATATGTTTCATTACTGAAATCTTCTCACTTCTCCCAGGAAGCCTGGCCTTCAGACTACAGCAAAATTAAGTGTCCAGTTGCATGAGCCAGAGAGAGAGCACCAGTGGGGAGCTCTTGCTCCCTCTGTAGTCACCAAGCAAGACCAATATGCAAAAATCAAAACCATCAGCYAAAAAAATGGAATAAAACAAAACAAACTAAACACCAGCAAAACTGCAGAAGGACTGCAAAAAAMCAACTTCATTATCTCTGTATAAGCTTTTTATACAGTCTTCTAATAAACAGAATTTTGCAGAAGCATTCAACAAAAATAATTTAGAAATCTCACAAAAGGTCAAGTGTATTTGTTTCTTATACATGCAGATTCAATAACAGCTGGGAAGTTCACATTGCTCATTTCTGAGTTCCTATGAACATTGTGGCTTTAAAAGCTTCAGTCAACAGGCTAATACTAATGGCTTTCTACTCCGCCTATGAGAGATAGGAGGAAGGAAGCAGCAGGAAAATGGAGACAGGTAAGTCAAATACAGAGTACGATGTGGTCAGGAAGGCAAAGGAAGAAAAAAAGAAAAACCACATAAAAGCAGAACAAAAATGACACAGGACACAGGGAAGAAAATAATCTAGTTGCAAACAATGATCTATATAGTATCTGCTGAAGCCAGCTTCACTTATGATCAATATATCTCTGTGTTTAATTCTATATATAATGTACACTTTTCAAATAGAAACCTATCTGAAAAGTAGAGCTGCATCATCTTTGAAAGGAAAAACACTTAAATTAACACACACTAAGACATTAAAGATTCATGTTGAAAGTCTAAAATGAATGTGAGAGTTTCCCACACCCAGTTGGCTTAGGGGGAGGTGAGAAAAGCACCTTGCAAGCCATGAAAGCACGTTATAATCTTCCTAAGTCCCAGGACTTCTCAGGATCTGGGAAGGTGGGCAAAGAGGTGGAGCTCAGTACAACTGCTTTTAACAGAAACTAGCTTAAGATCTCAAGTGAAAAGTGTTTCTGCTTTGGCTCACTCCCAAAGCAGGCTATGTGGTTTATTTAAAGAGTTGTCTGTGAATAAAAACCTTTGTGGTCCCGACAGTATTCAGGTAATAACCCATATGTTAAGAAGATCAGAGATTTCTGCTCTTCATGTAATTTGAGAAAACACTAAAGTAATGTGAAATAATACATGCTCTAGTAGAAACTAGCTGGAGAACTTGGAGTAAACGTTTGCTGTTCCTTCCAGAAAGTTGTCTGAAAAGGAAGCTTTATGAGCATGAGGCCATCTTCCCATTCCTGAACATTTTTACAGCAGCAGCAAAGGTTTCGCCCACTGCCTTCCCAGACAGGGCCATGAAAATGAAGCGCAGCAATGTTTTGGGACATCCATAGCCTTATGTATGCTGCTTACAGCTTCCATCTGAGATTTATACACCAAGCCAAAGAGGTAATTAAGGAACAATTAAATTAAGCTTTATAGGAGGCGATGAAAATGGCAGTAAAGAAGCAAACTACAGCACTGCAAACAACGTAACAGCATTTGGAGCACGCTGCAATGAACCTGCTGCCTTCTCTTGTGGTGCTGCCACAGAGAGGGAATCAGGAAAGACCTGTGCTGGCAGCCACCTCAGGAAGCCCCAYAGCCAGATTTGGCCCCCAGACAAGAGTCTTTGTCACTGTGTTGTTTCAGGAAAGGGAAGCCTAAGCTATTTTCCCAGCTAGGAGCAATTACCAGAGTCGATTGCTCATGAGCAGAAATGCCCCACCAAAGGCAGGGAGGTGGGAAGGCCAGGTAGGCATTGCTCTTCTTAAGCCAAGATGTGTGAAAAGCCCCAGAGCCAGGCAGGATTTGGCCATGCTGCTGGGACCAACATTTAAGACAAGAAAAAAACCCAGCTGACTCAATGCAAAGGACAACAGAGAGYGTGAAGAACAGAAAGGGCAGGGGGATTTACTTCCATACAAACCACAAATCAGGTTAGGAGAATTTGCAGAAAAAAAATTAATTACCCTCACAAGATGTCTGGATAAGGTAGGAGATCCTCTCCTTTCAGACTGAGATAATTAATGGAAGATAGAGTCACCCTGGTGCATTTATGAGGCTACTGCAGGAGATGAGTGCAGTGCACAGAGGGTGACAGCTGTACCATGCCATTCCTGTGGTCTTTGCTCACTTTTCTTTAAAGTTTTTATTCCTTTACCCAAAATCATGAGATAGCTTTACTGCAATAAACTAACTACAAAGAGGTGAAAGRGTGTAAAATGAATGCATTCTGTAATATTAGTCATTTATCATTTATATGAAGTAATTGCCGAAAACTACTAACAGATTGCAGGTCAGTAGGATCAAAATGTGTGCTTCCCACACCACTGAGGAGAACAACTCACAGTGTTTATCCCTAATATCCTAATTTGAAAACCCAGGTCAAGATGCAGTTGATGATGCAAAGCGGCATCTCCTTAATCTGTTCAGAGGGGAGATGCTGATTTACACCAGCTGCTGCTTCTGGCCCCGTGTTTCACAGAATAAAATGCTCCTAACTGAGATCCTGAGTATTTTTCACTGGAGAGAACATCCCATGAGCCATTCCTTTCACAGCTTTCTCTGCAAATGTTGCAAAGGTATCCAGGCTCTGGTTTAAAGCTCCCAGAATGGCATCATGGACCATAGAGCTGTACAGCATTTTCTTCCCTCTCCTGTCTGCAGGGTGTGTATAAACATAGACCTCCTCTGTAAAAAAAAAACCAAAGAATATAGATTTAAAAAAAAAAAAAAAAGGAAAGAGAAGAAAAAAAGGATGAAAAAGGATGATCTCTGTCTTCTCCTGTAAATAACTCTTAAGGCTGCTTTCACTTTAAAGTGTTCTCAAATATCAATCAAGAAAGTGTACAATTAAATAAATAAATAGCCAACAGATTTTATTGGCAATTAGAGAAAACCTGCAGGAAAAAGGCACATTTTACATACAGTTGTTGTATCTCCTATTAAAGATACAGGCAACACGTTAAAGATAACAGCCACTAAGTACTGAAACCAGCTAYGCACATTCATGCAGACAAAAACCAGAGATGTTCTTCTCTGCAGGACATTCAGCTGCCACTGGGTAGAAACAGATTAAGAAAAGGAGTTCAAGCAAGCAACACTGACAGACTGAGTAGAACAATGACACCAGCCTAAAATTCAGAGATGCAATCAGTCCTTGCAGATTTTTGTTGGCTTTCTGACACTCTCCTCTGAAAACTTTATTGTGCAGGCCAACATTTATTCCTTCTATTACATTGTTATTTTTGTTCATCTCAGCAGATATTAATATTGATACTAACATTACTCCCACAAAAGCTACATTTTAAAAGGCAAATATTGCAAGGACCTAAGTAATGTGCTGAGCAGGGGGTTTTTTAATTAACCCACCCTGCTTTAATCTCTGTGATCACTCCCAGAGCCCCCTTCACAGCAATTATCTGCTCCACATTACCGGCCTTTTACTTTATTTAAAAATTGGGACAAATAAAAAACCCCAAGAATTACACCTGCAATTCATGTTTGGATTAATTCAGAGTGYGAATAACTTCACATGACCAGCAGGACTCAGTGTTCCTACACTCAAAGCAGGCAGCAAAGCAAGAGGGCACTGGAAGGGTCCCAAAATGTTTCTTCAAGATTCCCCAGTGCCGTGACATGAAGCAGGAAGAGGTCCCTTCTCAGAGGAACACCTGGATACCTTGGGGACCCAGTCTCCAGCCACCTGTGGCTACACTGAATACCATTCCAGCTGCAAGGAGATGCCACTTCCACACTTTTGTCTCCTGCTCAGCTGATAGTTCACCCATTGCTATCTCCATGACCAAAACACCAGATCATGATCTCCCAGGGTCTGTCTTTGTATCAGTCTCTCAACAGAGTCTAATGTAGCAGGGCTTTATCCCCAACACCAGGGAMAATGATACTGATCATTTTTCCTAGTGCCTAACTGTGGTGGTAACGGTTGTGTTACAAATATGTAGGCAGAGACAGACAGACTGACCTTTAGTGCTTACAAGTTCTCCACAAACACCTGTAGACTGGATATGAGGCTCCTGCAGAATATTGATTTCACCAGATGGGAACTGGACCTCTACAAAATCAATGCATGTTGGATAGACTTGTTGAAATTTCACTGTCTTTACTGGTTTAYGCTGAGACATTTCACCTTTACAGTGATACTGTTCCATTTACTCCTGAATTTCATTTTTGTCTTATTTAATGACCATCTCAAGCAGATCCTTTTTGTATTTCTCACCTAATTCATACTTGACCTTTTCCAGATTTCCTTCCTTACAGCAATAAGCACACTTCAAAAGGTTTAGCAATCAAAGCAAATAAGCTCCCAGGAGCTTTTCCGTGTTCCTAAACTTCGTTTCATTTACCCAARCCTATTAAAAGAAGAATCCGATATCCCAGACAGAGCTTCCCTTCTTTCCCAATGGCCTCCTCCATCACAAAATTGAGGTCTGTTGGTCAAAACCCAGCAAGTTACTACCTGCACTTGGTATGTAGATTTACCCCCACAGAGGTCCACAGGGGCCCTCTCTCTCTCCCTCCAGTTTCACACCTCTAAGAGGAGAGTCAAAGCACAGTTTTGTATTGACAGGGTGTTTCTGTTCTCTTTCCCAAATACATTTAATAAGTAAATGTCATGCACATACTGGGCAAGTAAGCTACGACACAATAATCATTGAAGCAAAGAAAATTCAGACATCATGAAATGGTTTGGGCTAGAAGGGAATTTCAACATCACCCAGTTCCAACCCAGGGATCATCAAATATAGTCCTTCATTTTACAACATACCTAAGCGTTCAGRCAACTAAAGTACTAGGATTCAGCAGTATGGTGGGAAAATGTAGCAAGATCCTACTATTACTTAATTAGAGCAGACTTTCTTAGCCAAAATTATCATACAATGTGACCTACAACATGAAACATACAGCAAGTGGCAGGAATGTGCTGTGGCTTCAGAGTAGTATTGACTCGTTTGCAGTACGTCTCTCACTATTATGAAAAATGCAAATAGCTACTGAAATAGCAATCAAAATTAAAAGGCATTTTCTTCTCAAAAATCAGGCTCAATGCATTAATTTTACGGTGTCCTTGAAGACAGGCAGTCAAACCTACTGACAGGCTGAACGAGAAAAGGTCTTTGGCCAAAAAGTGAAGAGCAAGGACTGAAAACTAGAAAAGGAACAAGGTGACTTGAGCATCAACGAGACAATCAGGCAGGGCTTCTGAAGAGTTAAYGAATCTAAAGTAATATAAAAGTAATCAAACTAAGTCCAGATGAGTGCTGCACACCTCAGTGGAGCTCAACAGCTGGTATTCCTGCCCACAGTCAGGTATTGTATAAAACTGTCCTCACATGAATAAATATGTGCAAAGACTGTCTCTCACATGGAGAAAACACTGTCTGGGGACCGGGCAATTAACTGTGGTGGGAAGCCAAAAAATCTGAAAATACCACACTGAGAAAACACAAACTCACAGTCTTCGAATACTGAATTCCACTTGCCTTGCTGTTTGTGGACATCTTCTTTGGGGGTTACTCATGCACTCATAGCTGTCCCTCTGAATGACACCAGACCCTGCATTGCTGCTGTGGGATGATGCCACGTTACACTGCAGTCTCAGGAGGGGAAAATGAGTGATCTGGGTTTGGGATCTGATTCTGGCTGCATGATTTGGCACTCCTGGCCATGGAGTCAATGGTTATCAAATATTTTTGAGCAAAGGTCAGGAATGTGACTGGATAATGCAGKCATGAATTCTTTAAGGAGTTCATAAAGTGTTCCCCCAAGTGTACAGGCAGCATGTTAAAGCACAAACAATCCATCTTCTAAAAAACAGGATTAACAGGGCATGAGCTTCCCTGAACTGGAATCATAACCTAGTACCAAGATACTTACCACATAAATAACTAAGGTAGTTGAAGACTCTCTAATCAAATGCAGGTTCCAGAAATTACAAAGTGTTTCCATTTCTAGACCTTCCCACCCCAACACTTTTCCTGCTGGCYCTACTCTTTGCTTATCGTTGTTGTTGTCATTGTTGCTATTTATAACAAAACACTGCAAACCAAAATCTTTTCACACTTGGACAAGTTGCTACAGTATGCTTTGGGATTTGAAGCTGCAGGATTGTCTCTTGATCTTAATTCTTCAGGTTGTAAAGCCACTTTCACCTGCTGCAGTGAACAGGGGCTCCCAGAGGTATTATAGTAAGTCAGCATAAGGGGAGACAGCAAAAATTTTTATTTTTAAATTTTTTTTTATACCTGCTGCTTCATCCAAGAGACAAGATACRTGGGTATCAAATGTTCAGAACAGAGGTTACAAAATATGACTGTTCTGTGTTTCTCAACRCTGATCATCCGAGACAGTTTACTTTCCCCCTTAAATACATTTGCCTAGATTATTGAAGTCAGCTTCAAAATTTTAGAAGCCAGCAAAAAGAATGCCCCAGTATACCACTTTTCACAATAACATGTCTAAAGCAAGTTACTTGCTTCTAGTAGGCTCCTACACTTCTCAGCAATCTTGTCCTTTCTCCTCACCCAGTACTGCAGCCGATCAAAAGTAAAGATGCAAAAGAAAGAAAACATCCTGGCATTTCATGTGTGGGTGGTGACAGACAAAGGCATCAAAGCTCTCTAGAGGGGTCCATGGCTCCCACAGCGAAAAGCATATTTAGCAGTATGGCACGAATCTTATGACAAGGAAGGGGGCATCAAAGCAAGCACAGTCTTTCACTCCAAACAMACTCTCTTCCAAAGAAATCCACAAAAGCAGTAAATATTTTCCACACTAATAGTGCAATATAATATCAGTATACTGTTACAAACACTAATAATAACATCTTCATGCTCTGAAGTGCTTGGTTTATCTCAGCTAAACTAGATCCACAACTTACAGCAACTCCTGTACTTTTGGTAAAAACCTCATCAACTCTGATAGGAGTTTGCAAAAAAACTTCTGAAGTGGATGAAGTGAATTTACCACCTTCACATTGCAATCAGCCTGAATTTATGCCACGTGTAGGTGACCAAGCATTGTGCCAGAAAACATTCCTAAAGAACAGTACTTCAAAAAGCATAAGGTTTTTGAACTCTCTTTTTAAAGAAAGAAATTAAAATATTACCAAGCAGGAATGACCACCAGGAAAAGAGGAATGCTGTGAAAGAAAACACCATGGCATTTTCAGAAACACTTTCCCTAGCTGGAGCACAGTGATGTCTGGAATGTTTGTACATGCGAGGAGAGGGCTCTGCCCCACTCACCTCCCCTGCTTCGTGAGGAGCTGTTTGATACCACTTTGGCCTTTGCACAGATCATCTTAAAAGATACCACAGGGGAAAAAGCATGAGGAGGAAGGAATGGGGAGAGGAGCTGTTAGGAACTGACTGAAACTCCTTCCCCATCCCTCTGCACAACTCTGAGACAGGGAGGGTAGAGAGACTGGAAAACGAGAACTGAAGCTGAGACTAAGAAACGCTGGTGGGGGCGGGGGGGAGGAGGTGTTTTCCCTTTATTTTTTATCATCCTACTCTACTTTTAATTGGCAACATTTAAGTTAATCTTGCCCAAGTCAAGGTTTTCCTGTGGCAGTAATGGGTAAGTGATCTCACAGTCCTTAGCTCGACCCACAAGTTTTTGCATCCTATATTCTGTCCCTGTCCCTTTGAAGAACCAGCTGTGTGAGTGTCTGGCAGCCAACCAAGGATGACCCACCAAGAAAACAAAAATATTGTCCATGATGCCTCAAAAGCCTTACTAATTAAGAAGCAGATTTTTCCCTAAAATTATCATTTACTTGTGTCTTCCTCCACAGTGCAACTTTTAATACTCTTACACAATTTCAGAGTAGAAATATGGTCACAGTAATCCTATTTCCACATTGTGAACTGGTCCAATCAAAAGCATTAAATATAAAGAGGTTGCAGAGATCATTTTTTCAGGCACTAAATACTTTCAGATCATGACTTCGGCTGTGAGATAGATTTTCAAATGCCTGACTACTTTCTTCTCAGGTGAATATAAACCCTCAAAACTGAAGTGCTGGAGTGAAAACTGAACTGCAGCTTTTGCACATTTTATTCATGTCAGTTATGGTAAGTAATTTATCTTGAAAAAATCATAAAAAAGAAATACTACATAAAGTGAACGCTATAGCTGCAGATATATATTTGTGTATAAACCCTCTGAACACGGAGTTTCAGATCATATCTAAGGAGTGCAAAAATTCAGCAGCCCTGGATATAAAGGAGTTGTTTCCCAAGAGATCTGGAGTCTGGCTCACATAGAACCTGACCTTTGGGAGAAAACTCTTCATAGTTCGAAGCATTTCAGAGGCAACAATACAAAGCACTCAGATTCAAAACACACTCAATAACAACAGATCCCTACCAGCTCCTTCTCAGCTCTTCAAACACACAAAAATTCCACAAAGCTTCTCTCAAAAGCGTGATTCAGCAACAAAACCCTGAGAAGTGGTGGCTGGGTGACAGACTCAAAAAGTGACACCAACAGAACTGCAAAAACATCCTCAAAAGGGATTATGGGAGCAAAGAGTAACTGGAAGACTTCAGAGAACCAGATTTCATCCAGACCTAACCAGGAGGCAGCAGCCCCAAGGAMAACAGAGCTCTCAATCAAGTATTTATTTTCAAGGAAAACACAGCATTTGAGGGGGGGGCTACAAATGTCAAATGGTCAAATTTCAGACAACAGATGAAATTACGTAAGACTCGGCCATGATTAAATAATAAACCAAGAAAAGAAAAATAATCTCAAGGTATAATATTTTTTTCCTTCTTGACATGGGGGATCAGGGCAGAAATCCAAGTGCACCTTGCCCAGAGTTATTGCAGATGAGCAGAATTAGCTGCCACTATCATCCTTTCTTGAGTACATATAATGCATACACATGCTCATGTACTTTCCTATTTTACCTATAGAAGATATCTGCCCCTACAAGACGCTTACTATGCTTTTTATTTTCTCTAAAACCTTTCTTTTCTAGAGAAGAGGATAATATATTCGCCTAGGAGAAGGAATAACATTTCTATTACGTGCAGAACCGGTGGCAGATTAGGGCTTCACATATTTACTTACTGAGTAAAGAGCCTTTGAGAAGGTGTCTTCATGGGCAGGTAAACAAACAACTCTATGAACTACTGGCCCTGTAAATACAGCCCTGCTGATGGTTGTCAGATGTGTAGTACTGTAGTGAATTCAAGATCATCTCAAGCACTGCTTAACATGTGGAATTTTTAAAAGCATGCCTAGTACAAGAAAATAAGATATTTTCTAAAAAGAAAGCTCCACTTACTTTATATCYACTTTCTCAACATACTGATAGCTGCCATCTGGTTGAATTTCCTGCATGAAATTAATTCCAACTTTGGTGTACTGGGCATACCTCAGAGAAAGAAAGAGATGGGAAAAGCTTTCATTTCATAACCAGGCAAAAGAGGAAAAGCTACATCAGAAAGATGATTTAAATGATCACAGACACCATGTGAATCTATATTAATATATTTAAAAAACCTGTTTTAATTTTCTCCATTAGAATCAAAGCAATTTCTTACAGTTTAATTCCATTTCCAATCCAAATACCTGTGAAAACTTTTTATAGTATCTTTTTAAATGGATCATGTAACCTACATTTTCTTTTCTTCTATATTCATTCACTCCTCCTTTTCACCATTTTGTATTGTCTGCTTCTAAGTCATTTTTAGTAAGTAGACTACTACAGTCTAAATTTTAGACTTAATAATTTTAACATGCACTATTTTAATCCTAATAGGTCCTTTTCTTTCATTGTCCAGTACATTCTCCTCTCTAATTCTGCCTTTTTATTTGCTTTTTATTTTCARTATAGCCTCTTAATCCACAGAATATGCTGAGTTGGAGGGGACCTACAAGGATCATTGAGTCCARCTCCTGGTCCTGCACAGGACTATCCCCAAGAGTTCTGACAGACTCCAAATTACCTTCCACTGGGCATACACCTTCCTTTGTTGCCTTTTTTCCAAGAGAAGATTCCTGTTCAGCCAAGATGGCCTTTTGCCTCACCTGCTTGACTTTTGACATTTGGGAATTGCTGTTCCTGTGCCCCTAGGAGGTGATGTTTAAAAAGTGACCAGCACTGATGGACCCCTAGCATCTGCAAAAACATTTTCCGRGCGACCTTACTCACTAATTCCCTGAGCAGCCTGAAGTCTGCTCCCCTCGTGTCCAAAGCTGAGTTTTTGCTGGTCCTTTTCCTACTGTCAACAGAGATTTTAAACTTGATTACTTCATAGTCGCTGTGGCCAAGACAGACCCAATCTCCACTTGGCTCACAAAATCCACTCTGTTGARGAGCAGCAGATCAAGGAGGGCATCCTTCTGAGTCAGCTTCCTTAGGATCTGTTCCATAAAATTGTCATCCAGGTTTTCTAGAAATCTTCTGGTCTGGGTTGTACCAGCTGTGTGATGCTCCCAGTTAATTTGTGGCAAGCTGAAGTCCCCCATAAGGACGAGGGCAGTTGACTTGGAAGAGTCCCTAGTTCCTCAGAGACAAATTTCTCAGCATCATCGCCCTGGCTGGGAGCTCTGTAGTAGATTCCCATGATGGCATCTGCATTATTTGTCTGTCCCTTCATTCTTAYCCAGAGGCTCTCAGCTGTGTCCCTGGGAGACAACAGACTTCCCCATGAGTTGGGTCGAGTCTGTGTATCAGACCCTCCCTCCATTCCCCTTAGCAAGGAGTCTCCTGTGACAACTATCCTTCTTTTCCTGTTAAGAGGAGGCCTTGATGTGGGGTACAGGTGGTGTTKTGGGAGGCCCCACTATCCCAGAAGGACCTTTGCCCACTTCATCATTGTGTGACCTTCTAGGGCCAGAGCCTCACACCCGTTGTGGAAGGTGCCAGTCCTCCTTGTCAAATTCTGAGCAGGAGGAACCACCTTCTTCCTGGTACACAGAGCCTCACACCCGTTGTGGAAGGTGCCAGTCCTCCTTGTCAAATTCTGAGCAGGAGGAACCACCTTCTTCCTGGTACACACAGGGACCTGCTTCCAGCCTTCATCTTTAACAGACCTTTGGCTGACAGCCCTTTGACTGATAACCCTGCAGGGCTCCAAGGCCACCTGCTTCTCCTCTGCAATGAAGGTTCCAGACTCCCAAGAGTCTTGAGACTGCAGCATCTCTGAAAATTATCAGTTTCTCTCTTGCTTGTTGGCTGGAATACTGCTCATCAYGCTCCTTGCAGCTATTTAAATCTCCCATGGTTGCTCACAGCACCACCCCCTCCTCATCTGTTTGGCTACTGAGGGTTTCAGGGTCATGACAGAGCTGTTGGACCAGGTTCCWGAACTCAGGAAGCCCCCTGTACAGCTTGATCTTACCCCTGGTGTTTCCTTCAGGCAGGGCCACTTGAGCTCCATACATCCATCAGGATGTATACACGTATCTACTTACAGATATGTCACCCCACCGTGAGGAGACAGGAGCAGGTGACTGAATTGGTTCTTGGTCTTTCAGTCACATTCTTTGCAACCTCTGTCCTCTCCAGAACATTTTTTTTTTCCCATTTCCTCTCATTCATATTCTCCCCGAGTGAACTGCTTCAACAACCACCATCAGTCTAAGCAGACAAGAGGCTCCTCGAGGAGATGGTTGTTAGGGCTGCTTTAGTCTGCACAACTGTTCAGAGCTTGGCACTGGGTTTATAGGGTATGAGACCAGCTGTCTCAACATACAGCACAAGGATCAGGGCTACAAGGGACAGCTGTTGCATTATGCAAGGAGCTGCTACTTTTTAGGAATGTTAATCAAGGTCTAAGTGAGCTTAGAAAAAAGTRGGTGAAATCACTTCAAACCACCCCCCATCCCAACTGAATGAGATCTGTCTTAAGAGAAGCCAAGCACATTCTCAGGTTCACGTTCCTAGAGCACAGGGAGTCAAGGACACACATTAACCACTGAAGGCTGGTGTGGCTCACTGCAGTCCCCTTTTTTCATGAACTGTGTTCTCCTAAGGTCTCCCTACAAAGTAATCAAAGAAGTCAAACAATACTTTGGAAGCAGAGAAAAACAGTATTTTTCATTTCAAACAAACCAGCTGGCTGCCTGAAGGAGAGATGATAAAAATGTATGATGTTATGGGGAGATGAGAAGAATTATCTTCTTGAACCTCATATTCTAAAGTAACAATTTTTCTTGGTTTCTGCTTTCCCTAAACTCTTAATCAGAACCAAAACAACCATTAAATTTAAACGGCAATTGCTCTAATAAATTAAAAAAAAACCAACAACAACAAAAAAACAAACAAAACAAAACAAAAAAACACTGTGAACAAACCACTACTAATCTCTTTACATCTCATTTATTATTAAGATAATGCTGAATTTCCTGGAATTGACATATTATATAATAGTGTACACTTAATTTTTCCAATAAAAATGCTAGCACATTAGCATCCCAATTGCGGTACGGATTTTTTGGCTTTTTTTAAATGTCACTCAGGCTGAAATTAAATGAAGTTTGGAAAAAATGTTCAAAGCCAGAAGCCTGTGAAATGCTTAGAAAAAGGAAGTAGTATTTACCTAGCGTTCACAATCKTTCCAAGCATTAACAAGCTTTCTACAACTCGACAGAAACAGTGTTGATCTTTATTACAGAGCTCTTTTTTATAGCAAGGAAAAACATATTATATATGTTAGAGGTCTGTACATTTGCAGTTAATCGATTTCTGTCGTAAGAGCCTTGTAGGAAAAAGGCTGGTTTCAACAGTTTGTGCTATCACACCRCACTAACATGCACTGGCAATGTGATCAGAAACCTTGCCAAAGGTTTCCTGCATTCCCACTTGCACTAATTTTTGTGTTCCTTAGACAGCCTTCCTGCTTTGTTCATACGCGATAGAAAAGTGAAAGCAGAGATGAGCAGCGGGCTTGAAACCCAGTTGTTGGAGGGATTGCTCCAGTAGATCTTTACACAATGCAAAAAAGCCTTGCTCAGCCTGATGGGTGAGGGACCAGGGGGCTTCAAGAGGAAAAGGAATAAGTAAACACCCAAACAAAGAACACAGGAACRCCGCACTTCTCAAGGCAGTAACCACTGACTGTGACAAAGGACAAAGGGTCATTAACTCAGGGCCACATTCAAATTCCTGCTGGCAGGCAACAAGTGGCTGAAAGAGACAGTCAATGTGACTGAAATGTGTATTTACCTCTTACATGTCTATTAACTGTGCACATACTCATATTAAATATTTATCACTTGTTCTTCCATGCTGTTCTCTGACTTCTTCATCCCCTTTCTCCTCTGCTACAAATCATGAATGTACACAGAAACATTGTCAGTACAGAAGTAATGCCAAACCTGGGGTCTAAAATGCACATTGAAGCTCTTCTATAATACTGTAGCATTTTAGCTGAACATCTGGAAAACTTTTCATTCTTCTTTCAGAGAAATCTTTTAAGTGCCACTGGATTAACCTGGGAACGAAAGCCCAACTSTGTAACAGCCCACTTTTATCACATGCTTTATTTAACAGTTCATTCTTCCAAAAGCTTGCAGGTAATTTGCTTGATATGTTAGCAATTACCTTCTTGGGCGTAGCTGGGTATTTCTTCCTATGTAATTAAAACTGTTGAGTTGAGAAAACTAATCTAAGCCATTATAAAATAATGTAAGATCAGAACCTCTTCAACTTTGCTTTAACCTGGTTTTGTAGACTCCGAGATTTTCAATCAGATCTTAATTTCTGACTTCAGTTGAACATTATCCTTAATCTAAAGTGTCAGTAGTTAAATACATTTCACTTTTAAAAGATTTATGAACAAAGCCTCTTTCATTGCTTGGTACTTTAATAAAGACACAAGATGAAACTGCYCTAAAATGCAACTGTAGAAAAGTAAAGGACAAGATTTCAAAACATGGCAGGTGTACTTCCAGGCAGAAAACTGTACAGATGAAGACTTGTATATAAGGAACCAGGTCCTTTACCAATTTTCTACCAAGCCTATCATGAAAACAAGACCTTGATTATGAAGCACTGCCTCTGCAAGAAACAATCAAGAGACTGAGAAAGAGGCTTTTTAAACCTATGCTTGTATAAATAAGTCARGACTTGCACACCTGTGAGCCCTGCCTCCATTTGTCTCACTAAGTGCATCCCTGGAATCACAAGCAATGCCTAAAAGTTGCAGCAATCAGGCAATTGCAYGAGTCATACAACACAATTAGGCACTTACTGCATCCTCTGTAACCACTGACCCCAGCAGAACATGCTTTGAATTTGTGTTTTAAGTGGACAAGTACAAGGGAATCCAAAGTGCAATTTGAAAGCTCATCTTGAAAGTCCCTCTCCGTTCCACGGAAGCAGAGCCAGCTCTCTTCTGTCTCTTCTCCTGCACCCTGCTTTATTCTCCAGAAGCCTGACTTCAGGACACAAACCATTGGATTTATTGTGGCACAGTTCTTGTGTTGGTGATCTACTAAATTCCTCAATGGGATCGATAAATGCACAATGCATAAATGCACGGCAACAAAAAGTTTTCTCATCAATTTAATAAAACCARTATTATTATTAATCTGTTGCAAGGATTCCATCATTTAGTCTAGTTGCATTAGATAGCTCTTGTTTCCATGGGTAGGTAACAAAGAAACTTCCTATATCATGCTGATATATAAAAGCTGATCTTTAACAATAATATTAAATGTTAAAAAAATAGCAACTATATTGCCCTACTTTTCAAAGCTGAATTTACATTCTCCTGTAACAAGACAAGAAAAATAATATTGAAGCCTCAATTATGGCCCAGTGTTCACAGAGCTGAGACAAGGTTCGACCCCAGCAGTGTCAGTGGGTCTCTGCTGGTTTGTATAAGAAAAGATTTATCCAGTTTAGGCACACATGCACACACAAAAACAATCTTAGAGGCCAAATGTGGCCCTGTTTAATACTTCCTGTGTTTGCTGCTCCACAATCTCACTTTCCATTTGCTTGGAGAATTAAATCATTCCAATCATACAAAGAAATGCTTATTTCTTCATATTTACTGCTAGCAGGTATTTTGGCATAGTCGAACATCACTGCTGTTGATTTAGATCAAGCAAGGAAAAATCCTCACGGAAGGAACAACCCCCTCCAACAAGAAGCAGAAATCTAGTTGGCAAAACTAACAGTTGTGGGTTATGCATGGTGTTCCCATTCTGGGATTCACATTGCAATGATGTAAAGAGTGGGGTTACAGTGCTGTAGTAATTTTTGCATACTTTTTGCACAATAAATGTGTTACCACGGATAAGGGACAGACAAAGCTCTTCTAAATCTAAACGATTTAAAATGTCCTAAACTAGACCTTATCTGATCAAAGTTTCTCAATAATCATGGTTATCCTCTCTCACACACACAGCCACTCAGGTGCACTTTGAGGAGATATTCCCACTTTAGAAAAAACTACCTAAACCCAAAATCCACTATGGAAATGTTACAACCAGTCTGGAAAAGATTTGCCTGGATAGGCCCATGAATTTTGACTTTTTTTATTCTTCCTTATATATTCTAGGTATTTTGGACATTCCCAACATTTTGTAGGCCAATAGATCCATCCACTAACCAGAATGATTCTTTGCAGTTGATCACATAAGCAAATTCCTTAATATATTTGGAAAAGCTATGAGAGCTTTATGTGGTAATATTGTCATTATTTTTAGTACCTTAAGATCTTCTCAGATTTTGTCTCCCATGAAAGCAGAATTTGCTAAAGCAGAGGCAGGCACGTAGCAGTGACACCACAGCATCCTGTGGCTGGAGTTCCCCCTCTCCAGTACCTTTTACATGAAGAAGAATTTTTYGTGGCTTTAAATCTCTGACCACTTAATGTCTTCTAGTTCTTAGACTGGAAGAGGCACGAGCAGCCACATTCCATCCTGTCCTTGGCAACTCTGATTTTTATAAACTTCAGGGACTTCTGCCTCAGTTCTCTCTTGTCCAAGCAACACTCCCAGCCTGCTGGATCAATCCTTGTTCAAAAATAATTCCCTAACTGATCATCCGAACTGCCCCTCACAGAAACTCCTTAAAATCAGCTCACTGGATGTGGAACTGCCTTTAAATATCCCCCGCCAGCTGATTCCTCCCTTCTCTCCTAGCCTATTTCCCTGCAATGCTCAAAAGGGGACCAAAGGAAGACAAATATATTGCCAACTATTCTACAACAGTTTGACAGGGCAATTTTCAGCTCTCTATAGCTCCTAGATAATGCTACACACTATCAGCTTTCTGAAAACCCAATCGGTTTTCAATTACAAAAAAAAAAAAAAAGAGAGACAGAGAATGAGAGAGAGCAATTAAGGTTGAAGCCAACCAGTCTGAATTGCTCAATTTCAATTTTGCAAACTCTTAAGGAAAAAAAAAGCGGGTTTGTGCACATTTTGACAACGCAGCTCTCCGATTTGCTATATTAGCATTCCTGGAGTTGGCCAATTCAGAGCAGTACTCAATTTTCACTAAGTGTTTTAAGAAACTGAGGATCCACATTTTTTTATGTGCTCTGAAAGCTGCTTTGGGACATGCAGCCTTCCTATAAACAACCGCTTTCACTTCTCCCTGGGTATTCAAAACAGGTTTCTGCCGTGCTTGCTTCACAGAACGGCAGAAAGCAAAGACTGCTTGAAGAAACCTATCTTTTCTAAAATGCTTGTTTTCAAATTCACATTATGGTCGACCACGCATTACTTCCCTGCTCTCATACTAACCTAAAGTCCCATGAACAATGTTGCAGATGCTTCAGGTGCAGCAAAGGATTGTATTAGCTAAAGCTGACAGCAACACCCAGCACAGACATCTTCATTGATTTGTACATGGCCCACTTCCTTTGCATTTTAGTACACTGGCTTACTTACCACACTGGGGGTTTTCAGTGTCTTATTTTATCTGTTGTTATTTGGAGTTTGTTCATTTGTTGGGAGGGGAGGTTAAAAACACAGTAAAAGCTTCAAATCATCATATCTTTAGCTATGTATACTCCATCTCAGATTTTTGCCAATTAGATATTGCTGGGCTTTCCATGTTGAAATAAAATTCTATTAATGTTCTTTCAGACCTACCTATCACTCTGTTTTTGAAACTAGCTTTATTTCTTTGTTTACTTCCAATACATTACTGAATTCCAATGAAAATCCCTAGGGCATTTCACATTTACTCAAAGTCAGCTCTCCTGAAGGCAAAACGCACTCTTGCACTGCTCCTCAAAAATGTGCTCACATGACACTGCCGAATATAATGACATCTGAAGCTGAAAACCCYAGACAGCCACAGCTTCAGCGCTGTCTGTCACAGTGGGCTCATTTACTGAGGGTAGGGCAAAAATAGATCATGTCACGCCAACACATTGCATATAAAAGACACCTCCACGCTTAAAAATAGCAGCCCTTCCAAAATTTTACACCACCCTCAGTAATTTAAAATCTCCAAGCAGCTTGAAGCCTTTCTTGCAAGCCTTATCCATAATCCAATTTCCTGATCTCTTTCTGTACCGGCTCCAGAGCATCATGGAAACCACCACTGAGTGCCTGCAGTTATTGTCTCCACCACGACTTTGATGCATCAGCCAAAATATTTTAAATGCTTCTCGTTCACCTAATATCTCCTTTGTCTAAACATATTACCCTCCCCCCGCAGGAGACAGAATAGTCATTTAATAAATTCTGTACCTTGCTGCTTTCAGATATGTCCGTTTGCAGTTTATTTCCTGCGGATTTTTTTCTTCCCCCCAAAGGCCTTGGAATTAATTCAAAATCAGATATCTTGGAGAAGTACTTTATCATAATTTCTATGTTATCTTATATGCAAGTGCATAAAACACTGATTTTTAATCTCTTTCTTCTGTACTGTTCGTTAGACTTTCTCCCCTGAAGAAAAAAACTGGTAGTGCTCAAAGTCCTAAATCATGGACTGGTTTTAARTGAAAAGAATCATGAAAATCAGAGCATAATTATGTGCCAGAAGAGAAGCAGTACACACCTGCTCAATGAAACCCACACACTTAGCTTTGATCACACTTCTCACTTCTAATTCTGCTAAAATAGGCTGCTGCTGGTGCTTTTATCCAGATCACCAGAAGCATAGAGACCAACCTAGACTCCAATTTCACATCCAAACTTCCACAGAGTTACAATTTTTTTCCCCCTAAATATTTACTTCAAGGCTGCTCTAGTTTCTATTCATGACCATACACAGTTGTCAAACACTAATTATCCTCATTAGGCTATACCCAGACACCTCATTTCCAGCTGTATGGCTGCTCTCTTCATGTTTTTTTGGAACTGCAGGGTTTCAGGGTTGCTTGGGAAGGCACATATTCAAGTCAGAAGGCTTGACAGGCAGCAGTAAGATGTTCCCACAATTGTTAGCATCCTGTGGTATTTTTCCCTGCCCTTCTGGTTAAAGCTACCTCCATCTTACAAAGCACTCAAAATACTTACTACATGTCCATACCGAAACTACACCCCAAGTAATTGTCTTCCTCTCACTTGGCTTTCTTTGCACTTTCTCAGTAAATTACAACTTCATTCACTATTTTCACTTTCACCTTTCTCCAGATACATACAAGCACTAAATCCACTTGCTCTGATTTTTTTCAACTAACATTTCTTTGAGAAACAGAATCACAGAATCATCCACAGCACTGCCATGGAGCATTTCCATTATGTAAATTTTGAAGCTTTCCTGCACCTAGAAATAATTCTACGAACTGAACGGCAGTCTGGAAGCAACAGAGATCATATGTGATGTGGGGAAGAAAATCCAGTTTTTTTTTCCTCTTCAAACCAGATCTACTGAAAGTGCCAGTACAATTCAAACTCAAATCTGTAGATACATGAACATACTCACCACCTGAGGCTTCAATTTTCTGTTCATACACTGGGAATCATGCATTTGCAAGACAGAATATGCAATACTAATATCTGCAACTTCCATGTCTTTTCACACTTCTAAAAAAACCAGGGCTTTATATAATGGTCTGGAATAAAGGAATCACAAGGCCAATGTCAATACAAACCCTTCTAGTCTTTACTCCAAGAACACAACTGCAAACAAGTGAACTGTATCCAAACAAACCACAAGTCCCAGCACAGGGAACTCTGGATGGCATCGTTTACGATAAGACTTCACCAGGCTGCAGAAACTTGCTTAATGGCCACTGTTTGAGCTAGCAAACTATGAAGAAATGGGGGGTTTTAGTGCTTTTAGCATTTTTAACTGTTTGTGGATTACCCAATAAATTGGTTTTGAAAGTTCTTTCCTTCTCAAAGTCATTTGGAGATGTTTTTGTGCACACACCAAAAGAAACTGAACAAAACAATCCCCATGTGATGCTTGACATGCAGCTAAGCACTGCTCTGGATCTGTCTTCCACGCCTGGTTAGAGTATGGATCAATGTTTGCTGTGGGAAGGCTTCTCATCCCCACCTGCAGTATTCAAGCAGGGGCACGACTCCGCACCCAAGATGGAGAAAATGCAAAGCCTTTATTGCGCAGGAAAATATTCCCTAAATGCCAGCACCCAACAGGATATCACATCATATAAACAAGAAAGATGTTCACCTCAGTGTCCCCCAATCACCTGGGGTAGTGCACAGACATTGCCTATTATGGTAACAGGTAAACAATACCCTGTAAGGTCACAAACTACAATTATCACATCTCATAGGTCCAGCACTGACCAGAAACCCACAATCCTCTCTCAGCCCATCCCTGGTGACCTGGATGCACTCCCAGAGTCACCTCCGGGGCCAGGAAAGAGGCTCTCTCTGGCCCTCAGGGCCTATCTCTCTTCCAGCACATAGTACACCCCAACACCACCTTCCCATCAGCCCTGGAACTGGGCTTGGCAGCTATGCTATTCCTCCCCAGTTTGCTCACTTCCAGTGCCACCACAGAACCCCTTTTGTACTGATATAAAAGGCAGCCTCTCCAGGGTGTTAAGCCCCGGCTCGCTCAGTGACTTTAAGGGGAAGGTAATTAGAGCCACTCTGGGCCATGCACAGGAGAAACAACAAAATTCTCAGGAGGCTGAATAACAAACTTGAATTTGCAAGCTTTAGAACATTAAGGTAGAATGGGGTACTTGGCAAATTTTAAAACAACAYCCAGGCAAAGTAAAGCACTTCCCAAAGCACTGACTTAGCAAACTTTAACCCATCCAGATAAAGCAAGGCACTTCACAAACTTTGCTAAGACAAACTTAAACTTACCCAACTTGAAGTTATGCTGACACAACAAGGCAYTTACCAAGGCATTGACTGGAATTATTTAGTCTGCCTCACTATATATTTTGAGAAGAAGTCAGGAGAAGGAAGAGAGAGAGAAAGAAAAAGCAGAGGAAAGATCGTCACCGCTTTTGGGTTTGGCATGGTCCCAACTGGACCCAAAATCCAAGGCAGTCCTGAATCCCTTTAACCACAAACTCTATTGAGAAAGCAGTTGAACTAAACAGTACCACAGAAACAGGCCTTGTAGAGAGAATAAATATGGTAGCAGAACTGGTACCTCTTCAATGTCATTGCTTTTGTAATTTTAATCAAGTGAAAGGCTTAAAATTCGCTTTGCCTTTTAGCTGGTAAAAAGCAATCTCCTTCCTTCTCAAAACCTGGCATTTTAGGTAAGTCTCTGGCCATTGGACCAAGGGTATCAGGAGTGCTCATTACAAAGTGCATTGCTAGCCCAGATTTCATCTCGAGATAACACCCCCTTCTTTCACAGCTCTCCCATACCTGTAGGTCATTTCTAGCATCATTTCAAAGGGACAGAGTTTGCCACAACAAAACCCTCCAATGTGAAATGTGACACCTCAAGAAAGAGAGTCAGGCCAGCAAAGGCATTACAGCTTTTCAGAGAGTCAAACCAAACTCCAGATATTTGGTTCCACCACAGCCATAGACAGAGAAATCAATCCACAGCAAACACACCTCTGAAATGCACCAAAAAAATTTAAAAAGCCATCCAGAGCTAAAAAATGCTTCCCTGACCTATCCACATGAGACTGCCTCCCCTCTAGTTATTAACAATGGTCCATCACACAAGCTTAAATTCAGACACAGATGAAAAAGGCAACTCTTCTGGAAGCTGAAACTCTGCTGAAATGAAACCACCTACAAAACGAAGCTTAGAACTTTCCCTCTTAACACAGAGATGGTGCCTCATTCACTGACCATTACAGTGGGGCCAATTAAAACTTTTTTTTTTCTACACATTGCAGGCTGGATTTTAAGCTCAAAGTCTCTTCTAAGTCTTTTAAAATACATTTCAGAGCCCTCCAACAGCCTGCATGGGAAAAAAGACATAATAAAAAAACGGCACTTTCAGACAGGCTGGGACTTTTTAATGTGTTTGACTGCAGGGACTTCACCTTTGGAAAAAAAMTACCTGGGTAATTAAAAAAAATAGTTGAAAGGAAAATGTATATTCTAAGTGGAACAGAATTTAATTGATATTTTACTGTAGTGTACCCTACAGACCATACACAGAAGGAATTACTGAGGTGAAAGTCAAGACTTCTCAGGAAGGAACCTTCTGGGTGATCGAAACTAAAAAACACCATTTGCTCCTTTTCATTTAATAGCTTATCTGTGATCAGTCCAGAGGGAGAATCCAGCAGAATAAATATTCTGTAGTACTATATAAGAAAGTGGGTAACCCAGGGAAGTGGGTGAGATCTTAAAGGTCTTTTCCAACCTCAGTGATTCTATGAAAAGCATAGGATCTATAGTTCTCCATAGTCAGTACCACATCTGATGTCTGCTATTTATTGGCTCATTAAACGCACGCCTTGCTTTGAGACACTAAGTCTGATTTCACATTCAGCCTTATGAGGACATCCAGAAAATATAGCACATTTTCTGCTGCTCAAAGCAGTCTCTCAGGAAGCCTTAATGGCAGAGTCCATGTAGTCTTTGGCAAAGACTGCATCAGGGAAACTTTAATGGCACAGAATCACTGTTTTGCTTACTGCTAGAGCTGCTGTAAATGAGGAAAACAAATTTAATAGGATTAAATTACCTATTTTAAGCCCCAAAAGTTGGTGACTTATTTGCTGCAAACTATGTTTCCTGACAAAATTATGTTGTGAAATGCCCTACTTATGACAACCTGCAGCCCAGGCTTGCCACACAATTACAGCCAGGTGTACAGGAAATCTTTTGTCACAGCCCTGCACAGAATTTCTGCTTTCTCCCGGTGCTTTCTGACTGATCTCATCGGGAGGCTGGGGTTTGAAACTCTGGCTGGTTCACAGCAAAGCCAGTGTGTGAGTTCTGAACACCAAGGCCTGAAGTAACATGGTGCCTCAGCCAAGGAGAAAGCAATTTTCCCTATTCAGCCCTTAGAGATGGCAAGAGTAAATTAGGATGACAGTGAATGGGTCTGCAACRTGCCTCTCCCAGTTTCTTAACATTTCCATGCTGGGAGTCACATTCTGGATTGTGGCTACAAACCTGCTCCCATGAAATTTTGATTTCACTTAGCCAATAGCTCAGAAAACTTTGTATTTTTGGAGAAGCTCTGCCCAAGACCCAGAGAGGCTCCAGTTGGAGATCCTTGATGTTATCAGTCACAAGCACAAGCACCAAGAAGCACACAACTGCTAATTTTAGCCATTTGGGCACTGCTCAACAAGTGCAGTGAGACCAGATTGAAGCCTCCCATCTGGCTGTGGTGGGTCCTGTCTACCTGACTGTTGCCTTCCTCCAAGCACACCTCCTTATTTTTAACATAGAAAACCTCTAATTCTGAAGACACACACACACAAAAAAAAAAAAAAAACCACAAACCTGCAATTTATGGATCAATACCTACTGTCTCCYTGGGAAATTTATGTCACTATAAAATATAGCTGGTGCCTATTGTCAAGAATGACAGAAACCCACATATTATTCCACACAGTGTAAGCAAACGTAGATTTTCCAGACTGTTGCCTAAAGAAATTTTGGAAMAACCACTATATCCATCATAAACATCAACACATCCAGTCACTGCCACTGGAGATGATAATTAAGAGCTAACTATATGAGGAAGCATCCAGCTCTTTATTTACTCCATAATTTAAAATGTTACAGCTAAGATCATCATTATCTAATTTCCAAACAGGAAGACTCACTCAAGCTGACTGACTCTGTGCAGAAAATTAGCCTGAGGTTTATCTTTGTCACCACAGCCCTCACAAGACAGCTACAGTAGTTAGCTGCTGCCAGCTGGTATTACGTGAAAATGTGGGGCAACAGCTCTTGTAAGCAGCCATTTGTGCTGTTTAGCAGTGTAAGAAGGGCTCTCACCAGAACAGCTGCCCTAGAGATTAAATAAAATGGGATTAAATAAAATGGCTCAGTTTAGGACAAAAGGATATTATGTTCGAAGTGCTGATATTCCACCAAATAGTCACAGCACTGCAGGGATGAGGGAAAGCCAGCAGATCTGTGTTCRCTGTTTGAAAACTGGCAGCACAAGATACACACAGAAAGGAGGTACATGTAATTCATAAAAACAGCTGTTTGTGCCGGTAAAAAACTGATTGTGAAAACGTGGATGAAGGTCAATATCAAATAATTTGATATTTCAGTGTCTGCAACGTGACAAAGCACAGAAAAAACAACMTGCACAAAGTGATCATCCCCCTGGCCTAGAGAGGCTGGTGCTCTCCACTGGTTCTCCACAGCAGGRTTCTACACTATTCCCATTTCACTTCTACCTGCACCCAGAAATAACCTCAGAAAGAAGATCCAGCCAGCAAGGTCTTTCCAGTCTTGTTCTGAGAAAGAAAATCAGAGAACTTATTTCCATCTCTGGGTCAATTACAGATGTCTTAAAGGCTTTTGTTCTAATTCTACGCCGGTGTCAGAGGCCTGTGTGCTCCTGTGCCACAGTACAGCTTGAAAACACGGAGATCTGCTTCAAGCCTTGCATTTGCTCCCTTCAAAAATCTCCCTCCTAAGACACCTGTCCTACCTTAGATGCTCTTCTAGTCTGCCCACAAGGGCCTTAACAGCCACAGGAAATTTGACWTATGTGACATCATCTCCTTAAAACACTTTCCTTGGTAATCCAACAGTCATCCTAAATGTTTACCTCATCCAGCCATCAACTACTGTCATTATTTCATGAACTGAAAAAAAGAAAATGAATCTGTGGATAAAATATAATCCCTCTAGATCAGGTTCTTCTCCATGTAATATGAAGGAATGGAGAAGGGTGAACAATTCCAGCTACTACTGCTGTGTTTGATAGCAGACATTAATCATTTCAGTATATATTAAGAAATGCTGCACTGCCATATTATCAAAGAAATATGTCACCTCTCTGTACAACCTACTTCAACCCTAAGGGTTTGCTCAGCTGCTCTGGAAAAGCTAAAATCGTGTATCCAAGGCAGTAGGACTTGAAAACCTGAATTGGAATAGAAATATCACTGACAACTTGAAGCTTATATAGAAAAAAACTTTAATTTGTTTATTTAAAACTATTTTTTTTTAGTTCAAGGTTAGTATCCACTCTTCATACAGAGATGACTTTGATTTCAGAAATCTCTGCTGTGAYCTGACAAATGTCCTGCACCAGTCAGTACTGAAGAGATCCCCTTGATGTCCCAGTCTATATCCAGCACAGCTCCAATGCAGMGGTACTGATGATACCTACATTTTCTCAACTTTAAGCAAGAGGGGACATTTGCCATGAACATTTGCAATTATTYTTTTTTAAACAGACTGCACAGGTCTTCCTTGCAAGTGAAGTTCTGTTGGTTTGTGGCCTAAAACTGCCTCTGTTCATGGGACTGGTGCTTTTCAGGGACCTGTCATATACAACTAATTGAAATTGGCTTTTTGCATCAATAATTGTTCTTCTGTGAACCATAAATTAATTAGTTGCTATATTTAATTAATGTTGTTGTTAATAAAAGTTGTTTTTAAGTGAATGTTAATATTTAAAGCCACTCCAAAGAGTACAAGCTAACCCCAAGCATTCCCATGGAGTGGCTGTTTTTCCTATTCTAAAGGATTTCTAACTCTAACTTTAATAAATGTTGCTTATATTCAAAGGTTAATGGTTAAAGCCACTCCAAATGAGCACAAGCTGACCCCGAGCATCCCCATGGAGTGGCCATTTCCCCATTTTCAAAGAATTTTAAATGTTTTACTCATTGAAAGAAAATGTTTTAAAGTTTTACCCTTTTAATGTAATATCTGTATCAGTCTCAGTTCATTGTTACTTAAAAATGGTGAAAGAGCCATGTTTTAAACTGTATAATTTATGTTTTATGAAAATATAAGTTCTAGGGCCAGGCTGGCTTGGCAGGGCTTCATAACTGCCATTTTCTAAAAATGTCTCCTCACTGCCCGCCCTGTAACTGGGCTCCATGGTAACCAGAATACTAACGAGGTACTTTCCCGCCTTTACCACCTATTGGCAGGGGAACATTACCTCACCAAATAATTCCACCAATCCAACGAACCCCTAGAGGAGGAGCCACCACCTTATAAAAAGCCCTGCAYGGGGTGGAGACTYGCTTTTTAGCCAACTAGTGGTGAGGAAGCYCRGAGCCGAGGAGCCTGGCCTGTCTCTCCATTGGAGMTCTTTATAATTTTAATTTGAGCCTCATCTTATCTGGGACTCCCCTCGGCACTGTACAGCTCCCTGTTTCGGGCAGCCGTGCGGTTGCCCGGGTGTTTTATTCCCGCATTCCCGGGTCTTTTATTCCAWCGCTTTTATTTTAAGGATCCCTTTTTCTTTTGCTTTTTGTTGTCGAATAAACATCTTTAATTTTGACAACGAAAGCGAGCTGTCTCGTTTTTGACACCCCGCGAGAGGAGCAGAGGAAACACTGGCCTGTGTCTCCCTCATACAGTGTGAGGACAAGTGGATCCCAGCACTAGGTTTAAAATGCTGACTAACAGCCAAGTCTGGATGAATTTTGACAGCACATCAAGCTCATCGAGAGAGCGCAGCAATCCACCTCCACAACCCGTCCTCAAAACCGCGCTCCTAACAGGGCAGCACCGCCCAGATAAATTGAACCTCAGTCAAGATCAGTTACGCCAGCCCATCTTGCAGGAGCAGCACTCAATTTGCTCGGTAAATACTCAGCAGTAAGTTGAGTACAGTCAGCTTTAAGGTTGCCTTATATTTCACATTGCAAATACCGTGGCACCTCATCAACAACCCCGCTGCTTACGCAGGCAGAGCTTTCATGTTAGCGCTGTCCTGTTGATACTTCTCAAACTCCATTTTAGCATTTGGTAGGATACATTAAAGGGAAGCAAAAGCGAGTTCTTGAAACAAATTCTACTCAAAGCCAGCATCCTTAGCTACCTGCCACTTTCAGGATAAATTAGTTCCTGCAGGGATTACCACCAGCACGAGCACCAGGCATCCACCCACACAGCACATTCAGSTCTTACACTTTTAATTCATTAGTCCCTTCAGCCGGGTTAGGGGCTTCTACAACCTCTCTGGGGGCAAACAAGAAAGCTTAGATGACTTCCTGACCTCTTTTAAAATCTTTAACAAGGCGTTTAAAAATGCAACAGTCATCTCTTAACAATAGGRGTTAGAAATTTTTCTTGTACTGAAATAACACTCAAACCAGGGCTGACAATGTCTGTGAAAAGCTCTTCAAGCAGCAGTGGTAATGTATGCTAAACCTCAGGATTGTAAACCATTTAGATCATTAGATTATTTTAAATTACCCTCAAAAAGTTACAATGATGCTTGGAAAAAAWTTTCCAGTGAATGAAAATCATTAACCGTGCCTGAAATGTCTTAATCTTAAATTATTTCTACTTCAGTGTGGTGTTCCTACTGACATGTTATTAATTGTTATTGCCAGCGTGCATTCTCAGTTTCTRCAGTAAAAAGTTTCATTTCTTAATTAGTCTCTCAGCAAAAGAGCATTCCTTAATAAAAGTTAAGCTTTTGATACCTATCACACTCAAGACAATAAATCAGCTTTTTCACTACACCAAATACTTCAAATGAGGCAAAAATATTTCCAGAAAATAGAAGTATCACACTTTGGTGAAAACAAGATTTTGAACAGGAATTTTTTTAAATGGTGCAGCTACCAAAATCATAAGAATGCATAAATTAYGTTAGACCCAAAAATCAGATCATTCAACCCATTATCTACTTCCAACCTCATTGCTGGAGAAAGATGAATAGCAGAAAAACACAAAAGTCAGAAGCAGTGCAACAAACCTTCTTTCCTAACAAGTTATTAATCCATGAGAAYGTTTCCCACGTGACAATTTAATTTCTTTAATGGCTTCTAGTGTGGTCAATCATTTTATCTGGCTCTTCCCCTGCTTCACCAGCTACTTTGGTTTTTTGTTCCAGAGAAAGCCAGGACATTTCTAAGGCATTATGTCCCCTTCAGAAAAAAAAGCCACAGTGGCACTTTTCCAATGCATCACATTCACTTGTCGCCTACTAATTTTATCCTCTATGAAAGTTTGTTGACACATTTAGSGCAGAATCCGCCCACTCTGGCCACTCCCAAGCTCCCGGGTCCCTCGGGAGCGCTGCGGGCAGCGCAGTTTTGACGCCTCCTCACAGTCCCTGGAGCTCCTCTGCAATTAAAGCCACAAATTACCCTGCACAGCCGTCTTCATAGAGCGTGGGAAGTGTAAAACACTCTTGATTTCCCTCTGGAAGCTACCTGTGTCATGCGACACAGCACAGTCCCCGCGGGCTGCCGGCGGGTGCGGGGTGACATTAACTGTGCGAGGGGAGATGCACATATGGAGCGAAAACTCCAGCATCACTCACTGATCTCTGGGGAAAACGTCGAGCTGGGGACCAGACTGTGAATCTCCTGACTCGATTTCTTCTGGCTGCTACCAAAGTCTTTGTATTTTTCCGCCTGGAGCCTTTCCATCCCGCCATTGACAGCTTCACCTTTTCCTTACATCAGTGGGATCCTGGAGAGAGTGTGGGATGGGATGAGGAGGAAGAAGGGCAGATTTGCTTCAAGGGTGGGAACCAAAGCTTGATTCATCAGCTAGGAGTGTAAATAAGAACTTTTCTCACTGCCCCTGAAGCTCATTTTAGCCAGAGCCTCTAGATCCAGAGCCTGGAGCCAGGATTTAAAATATTTTTGCCTGTAAAGCACACTGACATCGCAGCAAGACAATAAAAGTTTTAACTGCTACAAAGCAAACAAAAGCAATGGGGCTGTGTGAAACCAAGTCAGTCACAATCTAACGCTTCTCAACCCTATCACAAAGGCTTACAACAACATGCAGCAATCTTTGTCAGTGCCTGTTTTCTACCATTGGACCATGCAGCCTTGCTCAAAACCTGTTCCTAAATGAATGAAAAATCAGCTGCAGAAAGTGAGAAATCTGACAGCAGTTGTCTGATCCTCACAAAGGAATTGGACTGTGAGAAGGAAAGCTGGACAGAGAAATAAAATGCTACAACACCACAAGAAAGGAAAACGAAATAAACAGGGAGCCCATGCAGTAAATTCCCAAAATGAGATCCTTCCAAAGCATAAACAATCCCATTGCTTTTAGCTTTTGGCAGTGTGCTGGCATTAATGCCTTTCCTGCTCAGGTCTGAGACCTAAGCAGTCTACTTTGCTTGCAGAACCTGTCCCATACGATGGAACCAAACAAAGCACTGAGAGCTCATTGCTCTTGCCCTAAACAAAGCTTCGGTGGAGGTCAATAGAAATCTCGATGGGAAACAAATGTTCCAATGATGAGGCAGCTGCTGCAGGATCGTATCTCGCAGCCGGTGACAAAGAGAAGGAAGGAAGGTAAACGCTTTCCACCTCAATTCTCTTTTTCTGCATGTCTTCACCTATGGGGGAGTGTATGAAAAATATATTTGAAGCACGAAAAATTCTGTTTGCCACTAATAGRTGAATTAGCTCTGAAAAGCGAGCTTAACTAAGTCAAGCTGCACATCAGACCTTACATGCTGTTACTGAGAACATGACTACAGTACAGCAATACGAGAAAGTAATGAGTTGTCTCAATAAGGCTCAATTTGCTGGCTTTGTGAACCAACAGAAAATACGCAGCAACTCCAATTCGTCCTGTGGTTGTGTGCAGACCTGCACGCTCGTGTTTATGAGTACGTATAAAAACCTGCCATCAGGCTGAGTTCCTCTTCATCATACTCACCTCTAAATTGTGCCAGTTAAGGATCCAGATAGTTTCAGCAGTTGCTCTGAGTCTCCATAGTTCAGCCAGGGTCAAAACAATAAAATCAATTTATGTGACTTGAAACCTGGGCTTCTCCAGTGCTTTCTGTAGCCTTCACAGGGCTGTAAAGGCAGAGAGGAGCCCTTGGAGATCAAGCAAAGATCAGCAGCTCTCCCCCAGCTTTTTCAGCCTTTAAAAGCTATCTGGTCTCAGCTGTAATCTGTAACTGACACAGCTGAAAACTTCCTGTAATAAACCTTTTTTTTAGTCTCTGCTGCCTGTTTGTCACCTCCTCCATGGCTCACAGATTAGGAACCAATGACACACATAACTCAGCTCCATTTGTGAATGGAATGGGATTTAGGATGTAGCTATCATTTGATCTGCATCACACAGGCAGAAACAATTTTACACAGTGACAACTTGAAACTCAGAAAATTTCCAAACGTGACATTCAAAGCTGGAGGGTCTGAACCCATGGTCTTAGTAATGATTAGCACTTGACCATGTCACAGTTCCCATTAGATGCTTAATAGAATTTAATAACTATTATGATAAAATGCAGCAAAATAATTGAATGGGATTTGAGCAATTCAGTTATTAATTAGTTATTTGTATTGTCATATACTCAGTGATCTCAGGTAAGAGTTCTATATTAAGAAAAAAAGCACTCTGGAAATCAATAGCTCATGACAAATTACCAACCAGTCTTTTACTGTTCTCAAAAGTATCTGTGTGCAAACTTTTAAAGCCTCAGTTTTCTGCCTACATTTTACAAGTCCTCAGTTAATCCATACAGGTTTGCAAAGCATGGATACATGCACACATTTGTGGTAGAGAAGCTCAAAGTATTTATCTCTGCACATCAGGGTTTTCCATCTTAATCATTCCAACAAAACAYGTTATAAAGTTTTCCTTCACATCATCTCTTGTAATCTACCCATTCACTATTTTAACTGACCAATCAAGCTGAGGCATGATGAGACAGGCACTCTTCATAATTTTGTGTGTTCTGTTTATTTTAGAGGACAGCCAGTGGAGGGACTGCATAAAGAGGATGTTGGAATCAGACCCTGCATGTTTGCAGTGAGCTGAGATAATCTCTGCAGACTACTTTGTCTGATGCCTCACAGCTTTTTGTTCATGGCAGTACACAGATGGAAACCTTAGTAGTGCAGAAAGAAAAAGAAGCGCTAGAAGCATAATAACCACGACAAAAAGTGGTTGTTTGTTTTCCTTGCAGAAAGACAAAGACAACAAAAGCAGCAGAAGCAGCAGCAGCAATGCAAGACTATTTCTCCCGACACGCACATGAAGCACAGTAGCCAAAACCAAACTCAATGTGAAAAATTTGGTCCTTCCCAGGTTACAATGCATAGGCTTAGTTTTCAGATTCCAGCCATAAAAATTCTCTTGACTTTCTAGATATCAGTATTACATGTGCTCCTTACTACATCACATTCAAACCTGAAGCGATTCCTCTCACATTTGGATGCCGTGTGCAAGTTGTCTTACAGAGATTTAACATTTTAAGGACTGTCTGTCTTCCCCTCTGACAGCTCACAAGGGCTTCATTTTTAAGTTAAACATCCAAAAACTGAGGCATGAAAGATTGTCACCACACCTCATCCAGCAAGGCTCAGACACCTCTATCCTAGGATAGAATCAGCCATGAAGAAGTGGCAATCTCTTTTCAACAACAAAACAAGTGATAGAAAATAATTAATMTGGATGTAGGCATCCCACTTTCAGCTACCTTGGGTGGGGCAGATGAGCCCTAAATCCAATGTTTTTGTGGCCCACTATCTCCATGTCAAAATCCAAAGAATGTTGCTGTATAATACTGGCTTTTTCACCTCACCCCGATAAACTTCATATGCAGTGATTCTGTCAGATTGCTGGAAAGAGATTTCCCATAATCCTCATTCCCACAGTATATGATGATCTCTTACATTTTCTGGTACATCTCTAAGAGACTGAGTTTAGCTCAAATCACAAACCAGCTGGGTCAGCCTTTTTGATCCAGGGCCTGATCAGTCCCAAAGTATGCCAGCTCCAGTCTATATGCTATATAAACTGGTATTTTATTTCTAGTAGCTATATATTAATCAAACCAGGACTGAAATTTGCGATTTCATCTGTGACTCTTTCTGCTCACACATTTTGAGTAATACGACAAAAGTTCACAATGGATAAATTATGCTGCTTAATTTGAAGTTCTAAATCTTTATGTGATTTGGATAATTTAGCTTGCATTAAACAATTTGGAAAGCAGAAAGTACTGACATGAAAAATAATTGGAACAAAGAGAAAGGCAAAATAGAAGAGCAGAAATGAGGACTAATGAAAGACAATTAAATATATGGCAATCTGGAATAAAGAATTCCAATACTAATTTTGAAAGATTGCTCTGGAGAACACAGCTGGAATAAACAATTGCTCTTACTGAAAAGGCTACACAGCTTTATATGGTTTCTTTACGGTTTAATTAATTATTAGTACAAAACCATTTGCAGCTATCTGACATTTCAATCTAAGTGAGACACAAAAATATGAAAACTGGAGTCAAAGGGAACATACATTTTCCCAATTTAATGACAAACATCAGTAATTATCCGACTGAATACCAGGAGCTGAAAGTAGTGGTGGTAATTTTCTCTGAAACTGGCTATTTCCTCTTCTTGGGATTATTTGCAGACAATTAATCAGAGGAGGAACTATGCTCATTGTGAAGAGCAGCCTGACATGAGCAAGTAAATGTGTTCGGTGTGTTCCACCTCTGCAGGGTTGCAGAAAATAACCCGTCCTGGGAAAATGGCTTTTTTTCCGCTACACTCGTGGGAATGATACAATGACATTTGGACTAAAGAGTAGCRTTTGTCTGTGAAATCCATTCAGCTTGTATTTATATTCGATTCTGTATTCCATGGTTTGAATAGAAGTTATAATTCACTTTGAACATCTGTACTTCTGCAAAACTTTAAATAGGAATGTATCTAAAGATAATTTTGTTTCTGTACGCTAAAAKAAAATAGAGGGGAACTACTATTTATTATTTCTGATGGAAATGTATAAAATACTGGAATTTTTATATAAGCAAATTTAGCAGCTTTTTCATATGCATTCAGGCAACAACATACAAATTAAATTTACATTTCTGAACTCTATTTGTTACATGAATAAATATGGATTAGTGGATTGAGTCAGGATAAGTTTATTCTATTACAGTTGTATTTGTCGGAGATTATTTACAGTGTTCTACACTTTCCCCGATAGATGTRTTTGGGTGATTTTTTTTTCCCCTTCCTTGTTCAATCCAGGATATCTGCATTTAGGCAGGGGTGTCTACTACTTTTTTCTGCACCTATTTTTTTTTTCCGACCAGAACTTATGTTTTTTACAGGTTGCCGAAAAATATTTTAAATGTGTAACTCAACTAGTCACAAAATTATTTGTTTGGAGGAAAACTGAGGGCAAAATAATTGTGTGTGTTTTTTTTAAACCGCGGTAATGGCTTATTTTGCTGCGAGAGTTGAAAATTTCTCTTGGGCCATTGAGCAGATGGCCACGTGATGGTCCCACCCACTTCCTTAAATCTCTGCATTTTGGGAACAAAGTCCATTTGTGCTCCCGTATCCCTCCCACAAACTACAGAGGCACTTCCAGACTTGCCCGCCAGCGACAGCTTTGCCAGTGAACAACACATTTGAAGATCAGCAGCTACTTAGAGGTAGGTGTTAATAACCAGACCACCAACTCAGAYATCACCACCTCCACTCCACAAACACAACAGCATCTTGCAGGAAAGGATGGAAGCATCCTTTCGCACAGCGCCTGRGGCGGGGGTGAGCATTGCCGTAGGGCAGAGCTTACCACTCTGTGTGGGAGAATCAAATCTGTCTTTTCCCTCCTCTCAGGTCTACGTTTATGCAAATCCCCCCCTGCCAAGCAGTTTACAGATGGAGGGTTGAATGAACCAACAGTATCCTTGGAAGCAGAAGATTAAAAAAAAAAAAAAAGCAACAACAACAAAAAAACCACCAAGCCGTGTTCAACAAGCTTCTTTCTCATTTCTTACAAGGCTCCATCACTGAGGCTTCTTTCCTGAGCCAGAGCTCTGCAACATTCTCCAGAAAATGTTTAAATCCTTTGGCACTAAAATGAAAGTAGACCTCTAAGTTCATGTGCTTCCGTGTTCTCTCAAGTGGGGTTAGGAAAGAGGCAAAAAAATCATTCTGCCAAACTAATTTCTTAATCCTTGCCCGTCATAGTAATCTAAATCCTTGCCTGTCACAGTAATCTAGGATTATAAAATTTCCAGTGAGGGAGCAGTGAGTGTCCTCTGTGTGCCTGGAAGATTTATAGAACACCACAGATGCTAAAAGCAACTAAGAGATCCCAGTATTTTGAAAAACTCCTGTGTGATTCAGTCTGCCCAATGCTGAAAAGATTCTTTTCTCCATCATCCAGTTTTATGTTCAGAAAGCATAGATAGTGTTTGTGATTTTTAAATAAATCATTAATATGCACACTTTATTTCATATGCCTTTACAACCTTATTTGGATTAAGTGATGCTGACTAAAACTGAAGTCTCTCCGTAAGGAAAGAGATATTGGTAATTCAGTTGTCCTAAGATTTTGTAAAGTTATTTTAAGTCCGGTCAAAAATGTTCTGCATCATTTCATGCTAATTATTGCAACAGCAAGCCTTGCAGATGTCACACATCCAGAATTTCACAACAGGCATCTAAGAAAAAAAAAATATGTATATATAGAGCAGCTAAATAAATGAATCACAGGAGAGTGAACTGAAGAAAGTATAATGTATTTTCTATTCACCCGAAATTTCAGTGAAGCCAAGATGATGATAAAAATACTCTTTCTTCATTCATGATGATCTGCTAAGCAGTGCTACTAAAAATGTAGAGAAATTCTTCCATATTCAAATAGGAAACAGTGCAAGTTTGCACAAGTGTCAGCCAGCTGCTGACTGTCACTGATGCTACTGCCAAGCAATCAGACTTTCCAGACTTAAAAAGATGATCCTACTCATAATCTTTCCCATTGCTCTTGGTCCTTTCACCATGGTATGGATAAACTCCATCCGTGGCATGCTTTGCCAGCAAAGTCTGGTTTTGGTGGTCTAGCTTGAGTAGTCTGGCTTTGCACTGAAAGGGCTCAGTGCACTGGGAGAATCAGGAAACCTGGAATGCTGTGTTGCTGCTGTTCCTCCATGCCCCAGCAGTCTTAGGACTGTGTTAATTCCGGCTTTATTTTACATTCATGTCCATGAAAATATTTGACATGCACAGTTTTTGGTCTACTAATTATTACCCATCTCTTCTTTCTGGTTCTATGTCTTCATCTTGATGGAGGGAGCCAACCTTGTCAGTGTGGGGTGTTTCTCCTTCATGAAATAAATCCACGAGCRTCCCAGTATAAGACACCACCCCATCTGACAAGTCTCCTGAGAGTTCCCTAAAATGGAGAAGGTTGGGGTTTTTTCTTCCTCATTAACCGAAAATCCCAGGTGTAATCTAAACAGACATATTGCAGAAAATAAACAAATTTCAGCAGTGCCTAAGAAAAGTGTGCGATAAACAAAGACTTCAACATAATCTATAAAAATCTTATTGCCATATCTAAAAAGGCCTCAAAAAAACAGGAAAAAAATCCCAAACAGTTACCATGCTGAAGCTGGAAAGGTACAAATTAAGGCATACATGTTTCAAAGGACCTTGAGAAGGAAAAGAAAACAACTTAAACCCCAGCAACACCAAACCATGCTCCAGTGCCAGGCTGCAGGAAGGGGAGGCAGAGAAATGAGACAGGAGTGAAGCCGTTTTATCTGGGACTAAAGAGTGGCAGATGATCCGGTGAGATTTTTCTACATACGGCTTTTTAGGCAGAAAAGAAGCAGGAAGGGTGTAGTTCTAATTTCCTCAGGACACAACAGCCTTACAAGCTGAGAGGAATCCTTATTAAATATAATCTTAATGAATTCTATAGTTTTCTCTTTTTTTACAGTTTTAGTGCTGCAGATATGTGCTTTTAAGTAAGCTCRTTATTTTAATTGTGTTTCATGAAGCAGCTTCCTCAGAGCAAGAGCAAAGAAACTGTGTCGTTTCCATGGAAGCAGCAGTCCCCAAAATTATGGCACTGCAGTCTGTCTACACGGAACCCTAAAACCCTGCCTGGGGAACAGCACGGGAGCAAGCCTGCACTTAACTTCTCTTGCCTACCTGGTGGCGTGGGATGTGGACACTGAAAAGCTTTAGCAGAGAGATTTTCTGGCTTTCTGCAGCATTTTGTGAGAGTTCTGTCTTTCCCATGCAAGTAAGACAAAACAATGTTACAGTTTTGTAAACTTCTTGCAGCTGCAGRTTGTTTAGAAAAAATTGTTATAGTTCTAACTAGAAAAACATTCAGAGATRAGTGTCTTAAAACTTGACCAATCCCCTTAGGGGGTGGATGGCAAAAAACCAATTACCTTATGCCACTTAATACACTTTGCGAACTAACATATAAAAGTCTTCTAAGAATTCATTAAATCATCATCCACTGATCCCTGAGCCTAAACTTCGTGTCATTTCTCTACTCGTCCGTGGGGAAAACAGCGACAGTGGGAGAGGCAGAGGCTGAGGGATGCTCCAGCAGACGTGTGAGGGATAGTGGTGGCAGCCCTGGCTGGGACAGTTGTGCTGTGGATGAGGTCTGGGAAAAGTTCAGTTCAGCTGCTGTACCACCAGGCTGTGCTCTCCTCAAGCTGTGCCTCTTGCAGCTACAGCTTGACAGCAGCTGTCCTCATACCTTGCTCACCTGAGAAGGGCAATGAAGTAAATTCTAGTAAATACTTTGCGGTTCTGTAGCGTTTCTTTGAAACTTTCTGAAGCCGTTACATTCTTTTATTAGATCATGTTAAAAGACTTTAGCAGAGTTTCTTCGGTGAGATGGATAAACACATCATGCCATGGGTGAGCAACTGGCTCATGGGTCAGGTGCAAAGGGTTACAGTGAATGGGGTGACATCAGACAGGTGACCTGGCACTAGAGGGGTTCTGCAGGGCTCCATCCTCAGCCCTGTGCTCTTCAACAGCTTCATCAATGACCTGGACACAGGACTGGAGGGGATACTGAGCAAGTTCATAGATGATACAAAACTGGGAGGTGCTGTTGGCTCCCTGAAGGGCAGGGAGGCCCTGCAGAGACACCTGGACAAACGACAGGACTGAGCAATCACCAACCACACGAAGTTCAACAAGGGGAAGTGCCAGATTCTGCACCTGGGATGGGGCAACCCTGGATGTACGGAGAGGAATGAGGTGCTGGAGAGCAGTGCCATGGAAAGGGACCTGAGGGTCCTGGTCGATGGCAAGTTGAACATGAGCCAGCAGTGCCCTGGCAGCCAGGAGGGCCAAGTGTGTCCTGGGAGGCATCAGGCACAGCATCACCAGCCAGGCAAGGGAGGGGATTGTCCTGCTCTGCTCTGCACTGGGGCGGCCTCACCTCGAGTGCTGAGGGCAGCTTTGGCACTGTAATAGAAAAAAGATATAAACCTGTTAGGGAGTGTCCAAAGGAAGGCAATGAGGATGGTGAAGGGCCTTGAGGAGAAGCCGYGTGAGGAGCGGCTGAGGGCACTTGGTCTGTTCAGCCTGGAGAGGAGGAGACTGAGGGGAGACCTCATTGCAGTTACAGCTTCCTTGTGAGGGCAGAGGAGGGGCAGGCACTGATCTCTGCTCTGTGTGACCAGTGACAGGACCCGAGGGAATGGCCTGGAGTTGTGTCAGGGGAGGTTTAGGTTGAATATCAGGAAAAGGTTCCTCCCCCAGAGAGTGCAGTGGTACCCAAGGCAGTGGTCACAACACCAAGGCTGACAGAATCCATGAAGTATTTGGACAATGCTCTCAGGCACGTGGTGTAACTCTTGGAAATGGTGCTGTGCAGAACCAATTGAGTTGGACTCAATTATCCTTGTGGGTCCCTTCCAACTAAGTGTATTCTATGATTCTGTGATTTTTGGGGGAGCAGTCRTTTCGCAGATTTAATACAAGTTCTACACTTGCAGTATATTAACTGAGCTGAATTGCTACTGGGAAGTTAAACATATTACAGGAGATGCTTTGCAGAGTGAAACAGCAGTAAAAAAGAAGCTATTTTGTTGAGATGATGCATTTTATTTCATAGTCAGAAACATATTAAAGTATGTAGAGCATATAAAAGTAAGTGTTGAAATTTCATCTAGGATAGTTTCAATTTGAGATAAAGCACCCAATTTTTTAGACCTCTTCTCAAACAGGAAAAAAAAAAACCAAATGCCTGAAAATGTAAAAAAAAAGGACTATTCTATAACCTGAAGGGCAGCATGAAGGGCACACAGATCCTTTAAGCCAACAACCTGCTCTACAGAAATGCTCCCAGATCATCTTGATGCAGTTGAGTGAAGAACCTCCTAGAAATACAGAGCAAAATCTCAGAAGGGATGAAATATATATATATGTGCATATATTTATATTCAAGCCATGGAAGGATATCGGAGAACATCAGCCAGGAGTCTGATCTATTGCTTTCTAAAGGGACTGCATTACAAAGGACTCAACTCCCAAAAACATCTCATTTAGTTATTTATCATGGTGGTATCTCAGAGACGGCGCTCCCAGTGTCGTGCAAGTCATCTTTGAACACTATTAGTACTGTAAAACTCTCAAAAAACCCCAGACATCCTCCTTTTTCATCTTCCCAGTAACACGATGGATTATACTTCCATATGGAGCAGACACTGAAATCTACCTTCAGTTTTACAGATTTCAGAGCAGCTGGTGTCTAAAGGAATGGGGTTTTATGAAAGGGTCTTCATATCAGAGTTCACCAGCAAGCCACTGAAATGCGTAACTTCTCACACAGTTTTCCACATTTTAGGGCATGCTGTGACACCTGTAGCATGCCAGTTCATGAGTTGTTAATTTTGAGTCTGGTGAAGTTCCTGCTCAGCTCTAAAAGGAGCTGCTGAACAAAGCAAGCAGTTCCCATCTGCTTGTCAAGCCAAATGTTTTCAGCAATGACAGGATATTCTGAGTTGAAAGGGATCCACAAGGATCATCAGGTCCAACTCACGTGAATGGCCCCAYAACCCTGGCATAATTAACATCATGCTTTAATCATCTGAGCTAATCTCAGTGGCAGTGCAGCTCAAGTTCATAAGCCTGGCTTGGTACTCAGCTAAGCTTAGTATAAACTTGGATAATAAAAAATATCTCTGTTTATGGCTTTAGTCTCCTGAAATTTGCACCCTATCACACCTTACATAATGCACCACAAAGTGAAGGACAACATTGCAACAAGGGCAGGGAGCATCTGTGATATCCTTGCTGAAGTTCTCAAACAGCAGGGGAATGAAGGAAAAACACTGTCATTTTCTCTCAAGGAACAAAAAAATATTAGAAATTGTAACAAAGGGTTTGTCACTCTTTACTACAAGGGTTATGGGTATTTAACATGACCTTTTTGACAGGGCTCTTTGCACATCAATAGAATCAGGWATTTACAAARATAAAACWTACACRCACACAAAGGACTTTACATTCACTYYAAACCAGGAAATTCCRCTTCTGACTGCAGGAACCCATAAAGTGTTTTTATCTTCTCTTCTGCCAGTCAGAAGCAATGTCAGATCCTAGTGGCTGGATGACAAATTTCCTCATCCTGCAACTATTGTGCAGTTGCAGTTCATTTGGAGGACTTTACCTCAAGGGTGCTGTCTCTCAGCGTCACAGTTTCACAATCACTAAAYCTTACATCCATTTCCATTAGGTCTGTGCAGCGAGCTTCCAAAGTGGAGTTGTCATAGAGCAGAACGCCTGCTATCTTGCAGTCTAAAACCCATTAAGACAACTTAGACAGAAGCTGCAGACTATCAGCTTTCCAGAGGCAGGGAACTAATTTTTTTTTTTTCCCCCCACAGTGGAAAGAGCCTGTCTCTCACAGACACCACAGTTGAAAGAGAGTCTCTTCAGCAATTTAGTGGAAGTGGGCAAGGGGGTCACAGAGAAGAGCCATRGAAGTTCCTGTATCTAACACACTATTCCAAACTTTTGGTTAGTAGCTGGAATCACAGGCATACATCAGTATATTTTTCTACAGAGTCTGCAGTTTTCTGACATCTTTACTGTCATTCAGGAAAAAAACCAAACCACTGTTGCACCAGTAGTGTGTGCATCTTGGGTGGCTTATCTTTCAGTTAGTTCAGCGTACCTTATTCAGATGGTGTTTCTCACATCCTCCCAACCCTCTCTCTCTCCYGGGAATTTTCAACACAGCTCCACCCCTCAGATCATCTTCAGAAGTTCATATCTGCCTACAGATAAAGCTGGATACGGAGGATGCATAGTTTTGTATTTGTATTGGCATCACTGGAAATTTACATTTATAAATAAGGCTCCTGTGTGTCAGTAACCTTTTTTCCTGGTAATTGCTGGTCTATTAAAAAAATAAAAAAGCTGTAATTATACTTGTGCACTCAACGTGCCTTTCCTAATTAAAAACGAAGCAACTACAGATCTTGTTCATTACGAGTTCAAATGTGCTTGCTTATAATTCTTGATTGACTAGAGCTGAGAAGTGAATGTGAAACAGGGGTTTTATTTCTTTTTCCAAAATAAAGCCAGAGTGACAAGTCATTAACTGAATACATACTAATTACTTTTGAAGCACCCGTACTCCACACTGTTTCTCAGGTGTCCTGAAAACCTGCAAGTGACTGATAGCCAAACCCTGGTTTCAGTTGTTTCCTCCCTTTTGCAAAGGAGCTACTCTGTGACAGGATTAGAAGCCTCTTTGTCTGCAAGTTACAGAAACCCAGGCATTCACAGATTTAGAAGCTTTTCAAGAAGAAAAAAGGGGTCAAACAGCAAATGTCAGTCATTGTGACACCTCAGCTCCAGGGTTACAGTGAAACAATGGGCTACACAAAAATAAAATAAATCCCATGCAAGCTGCAGTCAGTGAAAATGCACATCTAAAGAGACCATACTGGAAATCTCTGAGCAGTAATTGTTCTCCCATTAACAGTTGGATTCATCTTTTATTCATGCATGATGTTATTTCACATTGCTAAGATAAATTTTTATAAACAGCAGAATTTCTTTTCTTTAAAGAACCACATTTTTCTAATTAATATCTTACATTAGGAAAGCAGGAGGTGAAGGGAGCTGTTCGTGAGTCTTCTTTGTTCCAGGTAAAGAGTAACATGGGGTAGAAAAGGAAGGAATTGCCTGTAGTGCTCTAGCTACATAGGAGATAGCATCTTCTAAATGATGACCCCTTTCAGCTTTCTGGAATTCCTTTTTCCAGTTACCAGTAGTGCTGTTTGCACAAGCAGTGATTTACAAACAGCCTCCCCAAGGAGACTTTGACTGCATTTCACTAATATTGGGCTACAGCTCAAAACAGAGACTGTCAAGTGAGTGCACTGCCACGGAATTTATGACAGATCAGATGTAGAACTTGAGAGCACAGGGAGTTACAGAACACGTGTTCCATCCCAAATCCAAAAAGCTGGCCCTTTAGTACTGACCCTGAAGTGCCAAACTTCCAAACATGAGACAAGCTTCCTTTTCCGTGCCATAAATTCCCCAAAATGTGCTTTCACCATAATTTCCACAGCATAAAAGTCAGCTGTGAATTCAGCAGTGCATACAAACCACACTTTGGACAAACACACACCCTCAGTCTCATATTGCACACATAACCTCAGCTGCTAAACCTGCACGCCATAAACTCTCGGCTACTGGGCACAACGGGATTCCAGCGTGGATGCAACACAGATTGCATCCTGGGCATGCATGAGGCTGCTAATGCACAACACACATCCCATGACAAGTCAGCAACTCTCCCAAAGTACAAAACATTTAAATTCAGCATACAGAAATGGAGATATCAGTGGAGAGATCAGTTCCTTTCCTCACTCCCTAACTTAACCCAAGGMTTCTGAGCCATCCTTCATCCCATCCTCCAAGTACAGTGTTCTATTTGCATTTCTATGGTAGGCAATATGCACACCAAAACCTGCTCCACCTTTAGAGAGGTAACTCTAATTCTACCTCTAAACAGAGCAAATAATTTGCGACAAATAGCTCCCTTCATTAAAAACTGTTACACCTCAAAAACTTATTTTTATATAAATGGCACTTCTTTCTTTTTGCTTGTAGATTTAAAACAAATCAAATGTATCTTGCCATTTATTACCAGGCTCATTATTTGAGCTACTGTAATAAAAGTCATGGTAAAATTGATTTGGCAAGATTAATTTCAAAATACCATTTCTAGTATGATAATAGCATCTCATTCCATCTCTTCTAGCACCAATATTTATTGTGTGTTGCTGAAATTTTCAAATAAATTGAAAATGCTGCACCTCTACCTGTCAGTCCTTTCAATGGCATAATCAGATAGATTAGAAAACATAGCATTGCAGCTGTTGAGATAGAGCAGTAGCATTCCTCATGTCAGGCGTTCATGTCCTGCTCCACTCCACTAAACCACTGGACAAATCAGCATGGGACTTTTGGAATGCAGGGCCATAATGGTACAAGCAAAGTAAATAAAGCACGCACAATAAACCCTGGCAGAGGTTCCAGAAAACATCATTCAAATCATCCTGAGCAAACACTGCACATCCAAAACAGCTCCCCAAAAATGAAGAATCCTGATGAAAGTGAGCCAGGCCCTCTTGACCAGATTTGTATAGTAAAGTTTTGGGAATTAGGAGAGAGGCAAGGCACTGAAGGAGCAGCAAAAACATCARTGAACTGACCACAACTCTTTTTCCCCATTCCTCTGCACCCCTGGAGAGGAAGAGAGAGAAAATTCAGGAGTGAAATTAAGCCTAGGAATAAGGGAAGGGTGGGGGGAAGGTGTTTTTAAGATTTGGGGTTTTTTTCTCATTGCCCTACTCTGATTTGATTGGTAACAAATTCATTTCCTCCAGTCACATCAGGTTTGTCCATGACGGTAACTGGTGACTGATCTCTCCCTGCAAAGTCAGCAGAAAGGTTCAGCTTTTCAAGGACCTCCTGGAGATGGGGGAAGATTTGTTTTCAGACCTTTTGATTTAAACCTGCCTGACCCAAAAGAACTGTGTATTCTTTCTAAAAGTAGTTATCTTGTTCCGGCATATTAGTTTGTGTTTGTTATAATAAAACAAGGACAAGAGACTGGGAGCTACTTTGAGCACTCTGGCACATCAGCCATGCAGAGAAGTTGAGGCTGTTCTGCCTCAAGGCCCTGGCTGACTCCAGGTTCCACACAAATGCCTCTCTAAACAACCATTTTGTCTTTCAGGACATAAAAATTGGAGGATCTAAATCAATAGCTGGAGCGTACAATGGATGCAGAGCAGCTGTGTTTTTTAACAACRAGTACAGCCACGCGGGCTCCAAAATGAGCAGCTGCAGGGGGAGAAGCAGCAGGGGAGGGGAAATCCTGCCAAGGCAAACCAGTGGGTCACAGGTCCTCAGCAGTGAGCATGGGAGGGGCAGGGAGCATTTTAAACAACAGGGGTTTTTTTCCCCCCAGATCTATTTTAAAAGTAGCAGAAGGAGTCATTGCATTTAATCTTAAAGTAATCCCCTTTAAGCCTGAAGTGCTCACGTRTCTGTGAGCACAGCATTCTGCTGGCATTGTAAGGGACCAGAGGGGAACAAGAGGCAATGTGAAAACAGCACCATTTTCAGGAGAGAGCTCATCAGACAGGTATCAATGTCTGCTTCCTGGCAGCTGTCCATTACAGGGCTCCTGAGTACTGTATTTTGTACAATTGGATAGAGCACAGAGAAAGTGCCACCTGATGTCTACTTACACTTGGCAAGGGTTTAGTAAAATCAAAAATTGTGCTAAACTATGGGTTTAGCCTTGGAGGCTGCCAGGTGAAGCACGGTGCTCTCAGTAGAGCAGGGCCCCAGAGAGTGGAGGTCATTAAAGGAGTGGGGGAAAAAAACGAACAAAAACCCCACAGATTTTTAATGGCCCTTTTCATGCCAGTGGGCAAAGAAGCACATCAACACTACGTGCTGGGCTGCACAGCCCTTCCAGGTGGTTATCTGCACAAAACCAGTCAAACAAGCCCTGGTACAGTATGATGAGTATGTTGTACTGTCCACCTTGCTCAAGGAAGCCCAAGGCTGTACGATGCAGACTCCATCTCACCCTTATCAAGGAAGGACCAGAAGCAATCGGCTTAAATTAGGAATGGGAGAACTGCAGATAACTCTGGTCCAATGTATATATTCATTTAAGTACTATAGGAAGCATAAATCACAAGAGATCTGCTATCATACATGGCAGCAGGTGAGCCGCAACAACCTTTTGTTTCCTTTGGTCTAAAAGCTGATATCCCAAAATCAGGATACTCTTCTTCTCCCCCACCAATATTCTTTAGATCCAGATCTTTAAGGCAGTGTACCAATTCTCTGCTCAATAACATTTCTACACTCTATCAACCCATCATTGTCACTGCCAATAAAACACCAATTTAGAAGGGGGATGATTATGTGGTTCTGTGTAGGAACAGTATAATAATATATCTCAACAGCAATAATCACTGTTATCTATACTTGACAAGTGCAACGTCCAAACTTGAAAATGAACCAGTCTCTTAAAGAATAAAGCTTTTGTCAACAAAAATACGCTTTCTCCAGAACTTAAATACCAGCTAGAAGCAAGGAAGAGCACCTGTTTATGCACAATGGTTAATGTCCAAGCAGGTGCTCTGCCTAATGTCATCTTCCATTAAAACCTGGTCCAAGGCCTAGTGAAATCAATGGGAGTTTTATAGTTGATTTCATCAGTGTTTGAAATATGCTCTTACACTGTACTGACTGTTTCTTGTGCATACTGTGCAATACATACTGCATTTTACTTCTAAAAATGTATTCAGAAAATAAWAGTCTAATACAAAGAGATAACTTTTTGTTTACAGAAGGCAAAATTCCAAACATAACTTGCAGGTATCAGACTAGACACGGAGAATTAAACTTTGTCCCTTCAGGGGGAAGGCGCTCAGCTCTATGAACAGCTGCCTTTAGCAGCAAACCCCCCACGCTGTAAACACAGTTATGGATGTCTGTAATCCTTACTGGCTTTAGGGATGATGCAGGCCCTTAAACCATCACCTGGGCTTTTCAGGTTGCMGATGTGTGCTGGGTGTGGGCACAAGCACATCTGCTTTTCTGCCATTCTGCACTGACATCAACTCGTTATATCCAACCTGACACCACAAGCTCTTCCGAGGTGGGCTCGGGAGGCAGGAATACTGCTGACAGGTTTGTTTATTACCATGCTTATCAGACATATGTTCCTTGATCACACAAGCTGTAAGGAGATTATGCAGACAGTGCTTCTGACAAAAGCAGGAGTCTCGGGGCTGCTGCTCACGGTGAGCAGTGGCAGCTGAGGCCATGAGACACCACTGAAGTCTGAGCACCCTTGGAAACACTCTCCCATTCCAGCCTGGAAACCTGTCAGACCTCTGAGGATCACCAGCTGGTGACTGCTGCCCAAAGTGGGTGAGCCACCCTTGTCTCCTTAGTGGTACCATCAAAAATCASGTCCCATTTTCGTCTCACATGCTAATAGAAAATAAACTAGAAACCAAATATAACCATGTTCTTACTAATGAAGGAGAATTTGAACATTTGAAAAACTGATATACTTTTGCCATTTTAGTTGTGATTAATGACTAAGGAGTTTTATCAGTCCAATTTATTTTGACCAACATTAAACAGGAAAATTCCTCTTTTTTTTGGCAAAGAGAATGTCATCCATAACACTCTTTACTTAGACTTCCGCTCTTTGAGCATCCGTGTCTTTCTTATCTTCTCCCCCTTGTATCATGATTTTTTGTACTAAGCTCAACTGTAACCACTGKTTTTTTTAAATCAGAAATTACACTGTCTTTTAAGCAGACTTCCAAATAAAGTGTATCTAGCAGAATACTTAATTCCATTAYATGTCCATTTCTTACACTCTCATATTAAGGCATCTTAAACACTCACTTTCACATCTTAAAACTAACTAAAAAAAGGACTAGGAGTTGTCTAACTTAAACGAAAAAAGAGAGGGGGAAACAAAGGATGTTTGCATCACTGGCCAGGTGTTATTTTTGCAGAACCTGCCTCRGCAATTGGAGTTAATGCTGCAGAAACTTTTCTGCATTAATTATTCTGAAACAACCTCCTTTGCAAGCAGGTAAAACCAAAATTCAAGACTATGTAGCTTTCTCCTGGATATTTGTATTTACTAAAATGCCCAACCAGACAGGTTCAAGAAATGTCCCAAAACTCTGCTAATGCCTCTGTTCAGGTTATTGCTGCCAGTAGGCATCGATTTGAAAAGAGCACCAATTCTTTCAACCCTTTACTGAAAACTGATTTGTATCATGAACGTTATTGGTTTATGACACTATGAAAATAATCAAAAGTCCTAAAATTCATACACATTACAGAAGAACCTTATCTGGCTCATAAACCCACAACACATGCAATGCCRCAGCTCAGATAAACACCTTGGATGAAATATCTCACCACCAGCCATTCAACAACCAAGAAAAACTCACAATCAGTACAAATTCCAGCTGCTCTTTTAGTACTGCCRGTAATGGGTAATGACCTAATTATTCTTACCAGACAGGCAGTTACAGGATCATACCATCTTCCCACTTGGATCATGATGTAGGTGTGCAGGCTTAACCTCTGCAAGCAGAATCTGAAAGCAGAAAGGTTTCTCTAAAGCTGGTGATGAAAACACTCATTTAAAATTTAGAGCTTCACGTGTTGCCAGCAGCCTTCAGACCCACTCCCAGATTCCCTTATATTGTCTTGCAGCCCTGCAGGCCAACAACCAAATGCATGTTTTTCTGCTTGAGCAGAAACCCATAGGAATAATCTGAAGTATTTAAATCTCACCTTTATTTGTAAGAATTGCTTGCAGGTGGATGCAGACCTCAGAATAATAAATCAATTCAGTTCTAGCACAAGGCCAAACAGGATTTTCACTGCCTAGAACAGAAAGCTTAAAATTCATTCAGGTGGCCAAAACCAGCCTATACTCCAGCACTGATGTCAAAATAGTCCTTCACTAATTCCTTAAGGGACCAGTACTCAATCCCACCCTAGGGCTCAAATACTCTTTTAAAAATAAGATAATCCCAGAACAGGATAACGTTAATGCTTTACACACATAAGGTCCTTCCAGGAAGCACAGTGAGTTTCAGTCAACCTCAGTGCCTTTAAAGTATCAACAGATGAGAATTTGAAAAATGAGGATGAGGACACTGAGCAAATGAGAGGGTTTTATGAATGGCACCTCTATGTTGAATGTTGGAATTTCTGCTATGTACTGGTAACTTCCTCTACCTTTCCAGCATGCCATGAATCCCCAGTGATAAGAAACCTCTGCACCTCCTGATCATTGTCTTTAACACCCCCCTGCCAATTTAAATGCAATGCTACACAAACATGAACTGCTACCTTGTAATAAGTAAAGATGTACAATAACAAAGAGATGGAAATCAGATACCTGTTGAAGGAAATCACAAACCTACAGTTTCTGTTTCTTAACATGTGCTTCTTGGGTAGTGTGGTTTAAAATCAACTACATAAGCATTTTGAATATACAATGGGCTATTAAAAGATATGGAAAATTCAAGAGACGGCTACCCCTTCTGTCAGCACCCACATAAAAGTCATATCTTCAAATTTAGACTGCTCAGCACTATTTATTCAGYAGACACAGGCCTTTTGGCTACAGTCCCTGGGAAGCAGCTGCACTATGTATCTGTGAATGATGGGCAAGTCTATCTTGCATCTGAAAGCCAGCTGATGGYTTTTATCAGCAGTCTTATCAAACTCGCTAAGGTGAGAGAGTCCACTGAGAGCCTAGGGTTTTCCACAGCCAGAAAGAAAATTAATTTCAGCCAGTAGCCCATTAACCATGTGTTTCAAAGACTCAGAAAATTCCTAACAATGATTCCTAATTGAAGCTGCCAACAGAGTGAATTAATTGTTCATCTGGGCCTTCATGGTCTTCTGTTTGTTAGCTCCTGAAATACTTTTTCCTATTTATTCCTACTTATCGCCCCCCCTGGGGTCTTAAGAAGTTGCTCTGGAGGCGAAAAAATCATGTAAACCTTGGCGAAATGCATTTCCTTTTCCATAAAAACACTTCCTTTCCAGGTTATCTGAAGTGAAAATCCTCCTGTGAACAGGTTTCAGGGAAGGACCAAACTCAAAACTAACAGCTGTAGAATACAATAATATAATATAAATCACACTGAGTAAACAGAATAAAAATTTAGGAGGAGAACACTTCTAGCATTTGATTCTGCATTATTCACCTTTGTGGATTAAAAAAGTAAAATAAAATTAAAAAAAAAAAAAGATGGTAGGATTTCTCATTTTCCTGCTCTTATTTCAACTACTCTCCTTATCCTGAGTGAACTATAAAAGGACACACATGGAGGGAGAAGCCCTCATCCTGCCATGCTGTTTTTCCAGTATGATTTGATTAGATTCATAGTGCGTGACCAAAAAGAGCTCATTGTAAACAGCTGATTGGGTTATAAAGCAGTGGATAACCAGTTGGGTAAATTACCACTCATTGTCTTTAGGACTCAGGAATTCTCCGAATGCGAGCCCGCGTTCCTGCTCAGCTGCTTCCACGAGGCTCTCCCTGGTGTTGTATGGGGCAGAGCTGTGGACCTTGAAGTAAATGAATATCGATGTGCAGTGATAGAGATGACACGTCTTGGGAGGATCCCTAATGTTAGCGGCAGACAGGAATTGAGAGGTAATGACACCAGAAGCGTGCTGCGAATAAAAAGCAGTTGCAGGCTGCCACGAGAGGACTAGAAGTGCTGCTGAGTGGGAGGTGAATGTATCTCACCTTTCATAAAATAGGGAAGAAAAGTCCTTTCTCTATGAAATCTCTCCAGCTGGGCATGGTAAAACCATAGCCATTGAATCATGGAATCATTTAGGCTGGAATAGACCTTTAATACCACTAACCATTAACATGACACTGCCAAGCCCCCTCTATACCCTGTCCCTAAGCACACATCTGTGGATCTTTTAAAAGATCTCACACTCCTACTCCACAGGATAGCGTCTCCTTTTCTCCAAGTGCAGGACCCAGCACTTGGCCTCATTGAACCTCATACAACAGGCCTCAGCCCATGATCCAGCCTGTCCAGATCCCTCTGCAGAGCCTTCCTGCCCTCCAGCAGATCAACAACCCGGCCTTACCTAGTGTCATCTGCAAACTGACAGAGGGTGCCCTCGCTCCCCTTGTCCAGGTTGTTGATGAAGATATTAAGCAGGACTGACACCAGTACTGAGCCCTAGAGAACATCACTCATGACTGGCCACCAGCTGGATTTAACTCCATTCTCCAACATTCCCTGGGCCCAGCCGTCCATGCAGTTTGCTACCCATCCAACAGTACACCCATCCCAAGCCGTGTGAAGCCAGTTTCTCCAGAATGCTGTGAATGTGTCAAAGGCTTTACTACAGTCTGCTACAGGTAGACAACATCTACAGCCTTTCCTTCATCCACTGAGAAGGTCACCTTGTCATAGGATGGTCAAGCAGGACCTGCCTATTATGAACTCATGAAGGCTGGGCCTGACCCCCGGGGTTGTCCTGCATGTGCTATGGGATGGCACTCAAGATGATCTGATCCATGACCTTCCCTGGCACCAGGTTCAGACTGACAGGCCTTTAGTTCCCCAGGTCCTCCTTCCAGCCCTTCTTGTAAATGGGTGTGACATTTGCTGAGTTCCAGCCCCCTGGGCCTCCCTGGTTAGCCAGGCCTGCTGGTAAATGTTTGGAAGTGGCTTGGTGAGCCCTTCTGCCAAATCTCTCAGAAACCCTGGGTGGATCCCATCCAGCCCCATTGACTTCCATGTGTCTTAGTGGCGTAGCAGGTCCCTGACCATTTCCCCTTGGATTATGGGGGCTTCATTCTGCTCCTCATCCCTGTCTTTCAGCTCAGGGGGCTGGGTACCTGGAGAACAACTGGTCTTACAGTTAAAGACTGGGGCAAGTCTTTCATCCATACAATATTAAAAACATCAAATATGACTTCCTGAAATAAGAGATTAGAAGACTGAAGCTACAAAGATACTCAAAGAAATAATTGAAGAAGTGGTGTTTTAGCCATCTGGAACACACAACATTATATAAAAAGATGGGTTTGTCAAGAACAATCTGTATCAATCCATTTTATGATCTGATGGGGCTACAGGAAATAGTTGCACCTAACTATATTTCCTAACTATACTGCATTTTTAAAGACAGCAGAAATCACATTACATAACCAAACCAGGTAAAATAAACACAGCCAATGACTTTTCAACCTTTTATCACTTAAGAATCAACAACTATTTTGCAGTAGAGGTATGAGCACTCTGTAAACTTTCCATATATAAAATGAATGATTCACAAAGCATGTTGCAAACTCTTTAAAAGCAATGGATGCTGTCTCTGCCCAGAATCCCACAGAACACAAGTGTGGGATGACAGAGTTGTCAGTGCAAGTCTGAGTATCAACAATTTTATGTCAAATCAAGAGGTTATTTCAACTTAGGAGTGTGTTCGAGGTTTATGCCTGTTTAAAACTTCCATTACGAACCTGGATATCAAAACAAGGAGGCTCTGTGCAGGTCACCAAGATCTTTGCAAGCACTTGCACCACTGGTTCAGAACTCTAAGTGATTTTGATAGAGAAATAGCTTGAAAACAATACTAAAAAGAATGTCATGTCATACAAGCTGCAAACTGAATACTGGCCCACAGTGTGATACTGTTCCAAAAAAAAAGATTTTAAAAAAAAATCATCCTGAAACAATGCCAAGAGAAACATCACTATAGTTTCCAATTCTATTTTTCCCATTTCATTTTTTTACCACTTAAAAATCTGTTCTTTACCCATTTATTTTCTAACAGCTTTCACACAGTGAAGAACCATCCTTCCTTCCTTAGAACTTGGCACAGAGTTTGGATAAAAATTAGTAATTTTCATCAGCTCATTCCAGGCTGAATTCTGCACCARTTCTTTCTTTCATTTCATTTGTCCCAGTGTTTTTGGACCCCATTATCAATACCATGTTTTATTTTTCTTTTATTCACCTGCAGCTTTAGAAGCCAGATCTTTAGCAGCAGTCCAGAGTAACAAGTTTATGCTCTAACGTCTTTTCATTACATCACTGCACCTCATCCTGAGTCAACACAGCACACTGGCATCAGAAGCTGCAGGTAAAAATTACTGGTGACAACTAAATCACCATTTCAGTGAAAAGAAGTTTATTCTATTCTTACTTCTCAGGTGCTTTTTGCTATGTCCGTAGCTGGTTTATCCACAGGTCAGGAATTACATTCCCAGTTCAGCTGATGTTGTTATAAAAAGGACCACAAAAGGGACAAAACAATTGTTTTATGATCCTTGAAATAGGATGCATGTATATCTTCTGTCAGAAAACAATAAAAGGAAAGACTGACTCCTCACTAACATTTATTTTAAATTTTAGGGTCTGTGTATAAAAGCAGAGACTACTGTTCATAAACAGAGCTTTTTCTCCAGGGTTTTATTATGATAAAAGAAATCACCTTCTGCTTCTTATGTCTGTCCCTCAGTGTACAGAAGTAGCTGCTGGAACCAAGAGAAATGAGAGATGCAACTTAAATGACTGAGGTCTCTCTATCTCTCTTCGCTCCCTCCCTTCTCCACTCAACATTCCTCTCGTTCCCCCCGCTTCTTTTTCATGCGGTGGTGTTTGATGGAGCAGCAGATTAGAAGCACTTTCCATCTCTATCTTTTTATGCTTGTCCAGGTTGTCATCATTAAAAAATGCAGCTTCAATGTTACTGTTAAACCTTGGATAAAGCTCTGATGTAAATATTTCATGCTGAAAATTTGTCATTGTCAGGTTGCTGTACCTATAAGTCAACTCCCAATATCCTAAAAGAAGCAGAACTGTCATCTCTTTCACAATCATGTTAAAGATTTCCTGCATGTTCCTGGAAGAGAGAAACACCATGGCTACCAAACTGTTTTCTGCATTTCCCTGTAAAATAAAATCAAATAGACTTCTGCGACCAAAGAATCACCCTTTAATTGAATTATGGTATACACCCATAAACTTATTTTTGCTTGGACACCTGCCTTATTTATCCTGATCAGAATTTTACAGTGCTTTGATCCAAAGACCTTTAAAAGGGTGGGGTTTTTTCCTTTCTGGATTATGTTTTATAAATATTACCTTTCTTAAGAATTATTATGAAACAACATATCTGGATGACGTGCACAGCAGGACATCTGTATGTATTTGCCACTTCTTTGATGTTGCCAATGTGATAATTGAACTTGAACAAATAAGAGGCCATTATCAAGAGGTTGGCAAGACATCCCCATAATCAGAATTTTTGACAGTCTGTGCACCACATGCTGTCCAAAATGGAATCTGTGTTAAACTGAAAGCTACAAAAGTGCAACTGCTTTCTTCTGAGACTGCCAAAAGATAAAAGACTGCTGCGTTCACAACCCAGTGTGCCCAAATAGTCCATGGAAATCTTGTTAAACGGAAGAGAAATAGCACTGTGAAAATTGCAAACCAAGATTGTGTTGACACAGAATCATAGAATCATTTAGGGTGGAAAAGACCCTTGAGACCGTCGACTCCAACTGTTGCTCCAACAACGTCAAGCGATGGTAGGGAGAGTGAATTTCCGCAGCTGCCGCCGACTTCCGGGCCTAGAGGAGCCAAGCTGAGCTGGACTTGCTTTAGGCCATGCCCAAATTATGGGAAGAAAAGTTGTTCATTGATCTTCTCTGCCATGGTGAAATGCCACAAGATTCAATCATTAACAAAAAACTGCCAAAATCTATCTGAAACCTCTGCAATTCATAGGGATTCTTGTAATACTGAAGAGAATTTTGTTACCAACTGTGCATTGCCTACCAAAAATGTATTGGTCTTTGCATTAAAAGCAGTGGTAGAAACTATGGCATAAAAAAATCAAAGCGTTTCAGGATGACATCACACACCTCCACCACCACACAGATTTACAGACAATTGTATTCTAAATAAAACAACCACGAAAATTTGCCAAAAGACTATAAGTACAGATATAGTGCATGCATTTTATATAGTTACCTTCATGCACTAATTTTTTCAAAAACTAGCAAACATTGCTAGTTGACACATAAGGATGATAATTACCCTCCTCTATCAAGTTAAGATATATTAATTTTCCTGAAATGAATTCCTAATCATAACATGCCCATACTCGTGACAGCCCTACCTTCAACTGACTACAGACAACTGTAATGCTAAAGAACCAACTGGGGCGTGTAAAAATGTGGGTTTTCAACATTTTCCTCATTTCAAATGCTTTGCACAGTCTTAGGACTTTCCAAGAAAGAAACAATACTTGAAATTATTCCCAATGTTTTTTGATCTAACTCTTGGCTAGTAAAATTTTTGAGAAAATATACAATATTTAGGCCTATTTAGTCATTCTGATAACTGAACACATACTCTGTGGCAATAATAATATTGGAACGAGGGAAAAAGGGATGTTTTATCCATTTAGCAACAGAATTAATAAATATAGATCGATCTGCTGAAATATAATTCCAAAATACACACACATGTTCATTTTGTCTCAGCAGATCACTTTGCTTCTAAAATAAACTTAAGAGTATCCAAGATAAAATTAAATTTTAGGATTATGTAAAGAAGATTTTTCCTTACAAAGCCTTGTTTCAAACCTACAAGGAATGAAATCGTTAAGCCYTGTAGAGTCACAGAATATCCTGAGCTGGAAGGGACCCACAGGGATCATTGAGTGCAACTCCTGGCCCTACACGGGACAGCCCCAAGAGTCACACCATGTGCCTGAGAGAGTTGTCCAAACACTTCTTGGACTCTGTCAGGCTGCCTGGTGCTGTGACCACTGCCCTGGGGAGCTGTTCCAGTGCCCAGCCATCCTCTGGGGGAGGAACCTTTTCCTGATATCCAACCTAAACCTCCCCTGACACAACTCCAGGCCATTCCTTCGGGTCCTGTCTCTGGTCACACAGAGCAGAGATCAGTGCCTGCCCCTCCTCTGCCCCTCACAAGGAAGCTGTAACTGCAATGAGGTCTCCCCTCAGTCTCCTCCTCTCCAGGCTGAACAGACCAAGTGACCTCAGCCACTCCTCACATTTTGTGGGGTTTGTATTGTTTAGCAAGAATTTAGTTACCATATTGCACCAGAATGAATTGAGAATCCATTGCCATTCTGGAAATCCATTTTCAGTTGAGTTACTAGTCAGGAAAAAAAGCATCCATATCACTTGGTGGCAAAACACTTGAAAACAGAGTTGTTTTATCCAAAAAAATAAGAATAGAAACAGTATAATAGCAAAGAAAATTACTTTTTGGAGAAAGAAAAAATTCCCTTTCCTTTTATGTAGCTGTATTTAAACGTGTTTAGTTTACAGAGAAATAATTCCCTTTCTGTGGCAGTTCAATAGCCAGCTTAATTTCACTTTTTCTTCTATGAACATTGCTGCTGTTTAATTTATTAAGCAGATAATTTCTAGAGAGCACAYACACTCTGGGAACAGAGAAAAAGATAATCTAGCCATTTACTCAAAGAAACACTCACATATTTATCCTTGATGCGTTAAATAAATCAGTCCTAACTCCCAGAGAAATCCATTTTGTAGTCTCCACTTCCATTTTATATTAACACTGTTTTCTTAAGGAATATATTCAAAGATATTCCTGTTTGGCTTCTGTGCCCCACAGCAGTGGCAAACCAGCCTTCTTCCCCATGGAGCTAAGGTTGGGATAAGCATCCTTTGATAGAAATTCCATAACTGCGCCCTCTATGACAAGGGTGAGTCTTCCCAATTAGTGGATAGTCCAGTAACTCCAACAGAAAGAAATTGGTGCCTCTCTCTGGCATGAAGACCAGAGATGTCCTTGTTGATGAAGTCCTTGCACAAGCCCCAAAAGCTTTGTATTCAGAACAAAACAAAGCATCAAAACTTGTGCACCAATGAAATGAAATAGTAATAATCACCAAATAATGAATTTTCACTGATTTTCTCGCAATGGTTTTCTTCTCACACTCATTTTTCCTCTACTCCAACAGTGTCAGTGAAGCATGTTAGAGACAATTGCACTTCAAAAAAGTGAACTGAATATTGTTTCTTGATTTCTCTGATCTGCAGTCTTAAGCAAATTATTGCAAAACCCTRTATAATGTTTTCATAATGCTGCTGCTCACCTTTTTACTCTTGCATTTTTATGGCCTCTGCTTTAATTCCTCAGTGAACCAACAGGTCAAGGAATATCAGTTGTTTCCACTGTTGCTCTTATCATCAGTATATTCCAGATTACAGAGTGCAGCTGTTAATGCTGTCGAAATCAAAGAAGCAGAAGTGAAGCTGTATAAAAAGCCTTCTGAGTTTATTTATCCATTTAAAAATATAGRTTTTTTTATAAGAGTGTACTGCTTAAACAGTAAATATACAATTAGCTCAGCATGACCAATAGTGACGGCATGAGGGTAGTGCAAACACCTAGTAACTTACCCCAAAACAATCTTCTGGGTCCAGCAGTGACACTTTAATATCCCTTATACCTTTTTTAAGTTTTTTTCTGCCCTTGCACTGTCCAGTAGGATGCGTGTTTGTTTGCTTTTTCGGTTTTGGTTTTTATTTACCTTTTTAACACTCTAAAATCCCATGGCAAGGAGTTCCACAATCCAATTGCATATTTTATGAAGAACCAACCATCTATTAAATGACTCTCAGTGTTTCTTACACAGGGACAACCAAACAATTCTTTGTTATTTAGCCCTGTTGATACCCTCATAACTCCTTGAACCTTTTATTACATCACAACTGCCTCTACAACCCCTTCCCACCTCATTTTTCATCCTATGGAAGCCTTTTTTCAGCCTTCTGACCATATTTGACACTCTTTTTGACTCTTCTGTGATTCTACAGTGTCCAGCTTGAGACGGAAGACTCAGAATTCCATGWGGTATTCAAGATACAGCTGAACCACAGATTTACACATTGGCCTAATAAAATGATCTCTGGTTTGTATGCCATTCCTTTTTCAGTAATTCCAAGACTCAATTCACTTTTCTTGACTGAAACAAGATAGTAAAGTCAATGCTTTCATTTAGGACAACACCAGGATCTTGTTCTTGAGCAGTAGCAGCCTGTTCAAAGCCCATCATTTTATTTAAGATACTTTTGCCTCCAGAGTACATCATCTARATTGAATTTCATCTGCCATTTTATCTCCCAGTTAGGCAAGATCAATCTACCTCTGCTAGAAATGCTAAAGTAACCTGTGTCTCCTTCCATACACTGTCCCCACTGGGAAGGAAATTCCCTGTCTGGCACCAAACTTATCTCCCTGAACCAACAAGTCCTAGGATGGGAGATAACACTGGTCTGAAGATCTCAGCCCATAAAGGTGGATGGTGGTTCAGCATCTGATGCATTATAACTCTCAAATGGTCCTGCTGCTAAAGGTGATGGCAGTAGGGAATTATATCAAGCTACCTTGAAGCAGCAGGCTTTCTGTCCTATGGAAAGATTTTTATCCCATCTCGGTTAAAAGCAAGTCTTGAAATATTGTCAAACCCATTCTGCAGAATGGAAACTGCAGTTCTTCAGCAGCTGTACTGATGTTGAATCAGTAGTACCTACACGTGGCTTTATACACAAAGATACCACTGGCACAACTGGGTCTTTTCCTTTTAAAAGATGCAAGGATCAGTAGTTCACTGTTTGCTCAGTCTTTGCCAACAGACTGTTGAACTTCTATTTTTCTTTACTCCGGTTTTAATCCAATATAGCATCCTAAAAGTAATGGTTACTTTATATTTGCATTTTTGTATAAGGATACAACAATGGAAGCGGCTCACTGATTTTCTCACAATGGTTTTCTTCTTACACTTATTTTTCCCCTACTCCAGCAGTATCAGTCAAGCATGTTAGAGACAACTGCAGCCACAACACTTCAAAAAAGTGGACTGAATATTGTCGCTTGATTCCTCTGATCTGCAGCCTTGAGCAAATTATTGCAACAGCCCTGTATAAGGTTTTCAACAGGGATTTTTTTTATGATATTTTAGACATTGTAAGAATCATTCAATGCAGAGGCCCTTGACCAAAGAGCACCTTATAAATATAAGTACTTTAATTTTAAATTGATTTCTCTCTCCCAAAGCTTATTGTAATCGGTGAAACTGCACCACTGTGAAGGCAAACCAGTTTCTCTGAGAGTATTTCTTCTTATTTATTCTAAGCTTATAATAATGTCTAGATACATTAGCTGCCAAAGACTTTAAAAACTTCCTCCTCTTCCTGCTCAAAGAAACCCCCACAATCTCGAGCAATACAAGATACTGTTTACTATGAATATAATTGACTAGGCCTAGATTAAACCCAAGCCTTACGCTTCTATTTCTACGAGATTGCCTCCTCTTTCCATCCTAAAATTCCTACTCCTTTTGTTCAGCTCCTCAGAGAGGTGCCTGTGGAGCTTGGAATAGCTTCCATCCACCATTCAAACCCTTCAGAACAGTCTCCAACTAATACAGAATGAAATTCATATGCAGCAAATCCTCTAAAACAGCAGAGATACACAAACCCTCAAATCCCATTCCCAGTGCTTTACACCCTGATAGGTGTCATCTGACACTGTAAATTAGGACATAATGAGCATCTCCCACATTTCCTTGCCCCTTGAGCACAGTTTGTTTCCTGAGATAAATTATGAAGTGTGGCCTCCATGAGTGTGTCTAGCTCAGGCGATAATGGAATGAACACTGACAGAAATCAGTGATTAACATGTATATTTAAATACTGGAAAGTTTGGGGTTTTTTAAGCTGCAGCTGAGCGGAGTTGTTGACAGTACAAGTCACCTTCTCAGTGTCCCATGCCAGTGCAGAATCAGTGAGACAGGAAAGCTATTTTCTGCAGTGCATTGTGCCAAGCTAAATCTATCCCTTCTAATCTCGACAATAAACTCAGGGACTTAAAAAAAGCATGTAAAGCCCATGCCAGGCAGAGTGGTTCTTTCTTTAGGAGCTAGAAGAGGACTGTTTAGTTTTCCTTTGATTGCTCACTCCGSTCCCTCATTTCTGCACTTGCCTCCTCTTCTGAATTCAGAAATGTGCTTGTCTCCCAGAGGTTCCAGGAGAATTTCAAGTGCAAGGATTTTCAGTGCAACAGCCTGCAAAGCTAACACCTACTAACCTCAGGCTGATTTGGTACTTTGTTTGAAATAGAGACAAGAGAAAACCTCGAGCAAAGTGAACATGAATCAGAACATATGTTGAACTGCTCACTGTAAATGATACAGCTAACAAGGCTGCTAATTTTGTCATCAGGAAACTGAAGAAATGAGATACTTTCCTCATAAAACTGGAGACATGCTCATCACACCCTGCTCACCTCCCTCAGCACGCAAACCCCTGTTTTCTTAGACTCACACAAGCCTTCCTGCTGTAAATACACGTGAAAGAGCAACAAATACTTTCGTTTTGTGTCTCAATCCAGGCCTAGGCGCGTTTTTTTCAGGGATGATTCTATGCCTTCCTGCAAGTCCATTTTTAAACACCGTTGTGTAACCTTGCTGTGGCCTCTTTCAGAGGTACAAAAGCAATGATGCACCTTCATCTTTCCTTGTGTTAAGGTCCCACACAATCGTCACATGATCTGTGCTCAGATTTGGAAGGATGCTTCCTCTCCTTTGCATTTTATGAGGAACAAAAACAGAGGGGAAGTATGGAAATGTTAACAGTACAGATGCATAGATTCAGGTGCCACTACGATTTTTATCAGCCATCTAAATGATTACCACTCGTCACACTGAATCCTTCTCTACTTCACACTTGACTGCTTTCTTTGAGGCCCAAAAGTAGCCAGAAAAATTAGGACAGGGAACATTGCTGTGGAAAAGCTCCGTCAATGCTGTCCACAGCTTGCCCTTTCAAGCAGTTTGGGAAAATGCCTGATCCCACAGCTGGATAAAACATATCCCATGTGTTTTTCACACCTGCTTATCCCAAGATTTACCATTCAGCAGGCTGGTGTGCAATTTTTCACCCAAGTCACAAAGTACCTTTTCTGCTTCCCATGTGAATGGTGACAACCACTGGAAAAAAAAAATAAAGTGAATAACTAATAGTAAAACATGCATAGCAATTGCTCCAGGACATGTATGACTACAGATGTTCACAGATTTTAGTTTTTCCCATTAGGTAGCCTACCTAATTTTATACAAAGGCATTTAATCTAATATGCCTATACTTTGGCAACTGCATCGAATGTCAGACTACAAGTATCCAGCTATCATTATTTTTATTTTTTTGCATAACTGATGAGTGGGCTTTGAACCTTATTCTGATGTACTGGAGAGCAAGTCATTCCTACATGTATGACCTTGATCCCAATTTCTACTTCTCTGCTGTCACTCACAGCTGCTGATCAAAAGTTTAGATGAGCAGCTCTTTCCCTAGAGCTTGATTGCAGTTTGCGTTTTTATTTCAGTTTATCTGCCTAAAGTCTAGTTAACCCTGATGAATTAATCTTTATAAAATCAAGTTCAGTAGCAGTAAGGCAAGTGAATTGTCTGTGAAGTTATGAGACTTGTCAACATGACTATTACAGAGAAATACAACTGTATACATTTATGCTCCTATGAATATGATTTCAGCTGGTGGATGAATGGAAGTCATTTCTCACAGGGAACATTTAAAGGATAGTAAAGGAGAACTGTGGGCTAAACCCTGAACATTTTTCCTCATATTTAAGCCATAAAGGGGCCCAACAATACAGCAGAACTATTTGAATGGGCAATAAATTGGTGCCAGCTTTTGCAGGGCAACCCTGTGCATTCGCATTCAGGGCCAGCACCTCCGCACTCCCAGTGATCTAAAAACATGTCATGTGCTAAGTGACAGACCATATGCTCTGCCTAGAATAGGAACTTTGGCTTGCACAGAGGACTTGAATTAATGCATCAAGTAGGTGACAAGCTTTTAAACTGATGTATACACCAAGCATCTCATAACTAAGCTGTCTTCGTCAATTACATTTTCTGAAAAAGTCCCCCAGACAAACATAACCTTGCTTATTAAGCCCAGCAGAGAGGCTACAGCCTGCTGCAGACAGTTGCCTCTGTTTTTAAAAATGCTATATCCATCAAACACACAGCAAAGTAATTTGGATCAGTGTTACTGGCAATACCTGTAAAAAACTTGAGAAATTCTTAATAGTGTTTATGAAACCTTGCAGAAACCAAGGAACTGTGTGTGTCAGCTTACCTGGCAGAGTTGAAGTCAGCTGTTTACTAGAGATGCAAATCTCAAGTAAACAAATGATCAAGAGATCATTTTTATGAGGTAGGGAAATATTTACCTGCTTACACTCTTTGGGCTGCAGCAAACAGGGAGCTAAAAATAAAACCCAGGGAGATCTGAACACACTCGGAAAAGCTGCGTGAAAGAGAACAAATGGTACAGATCAAAGCCTAGGGCATAGCTGACAAATGTGGGGAAGGACTTCTTTTTCCAAAGGTTGCACATGCCCTCAGAGAAGGCCCGTGGTAGCAAAAAAAAACCCAAAAAACCAAAAAAAAAAAAAAAAGCCAAAAATCAGGGGAGGGAGAGAAAGAAAGAAATCATCATGGGTGTGAATTACCTAGAAATTCATGTGCTATTCAAGGCATAAGTGCTTAACTAAATGACAGCCAGCAGCTCTCGGCATCATACATAACAAGCAGAGCCAAGATCCTGGTGCTATTCAAGAAAAGTGTTAAGTGATATTTGTAAGGAAACCAGCAGCAATTTCAGAGTGCTGTCTAGCTAACACAAAAAAGGTGCTAAAAGCACTTATCCTTCAGCTAAAACAGATTTACTGTCCCATAATAAAAAAGATTGCCTTCATGGGCTGGACAAGGCACTGCCGGGGAGTTTTTCTGTTCCAATGCATGCATAGAAAGCAAACTATAAAAATGGAAGTGTGCTAAGAAAGGGCCTTGATGTGGCAGAGTGCTCCCATTATCCAGATGAATACTTGTAGGGCAAGTGATGGGCTAATGTGAAATGTCACCCTTGTACTGGAGCTTTTGCCCYGAGAGGAAACGTAACTGTTGACTACCTCTCCATAAGAGACATTTCTTGTGCAGAAACAGATGTGCAGGATACACATCTTCAGAGCATTCCAAGAACTGAAATCAGCACTGAAAGCAGATCATTAAAATTTAGAATATTTGCAGATTTTTTTCCACTTCATATTTTAGTAGCCTTAAGGAAAAAAAAAAAAAGACAAAATGAATTTAATTAGATTCTTCCAAGAGCTTGATTACCTATTTTTAATAAAAGCATGTTCACCTATTAGATTGCATGTGGTCTTTATTTACTAAAGGGGAAAAGTAATAAAGTTAATGTCCCTGTTGCCTACCTGAATCTATAATACTGAGATTATTTTTCAAGTACATAATTAAAACACCTTTCTTACCCCCTGCAAAAAACAAGTTTGATCAAAAAAGAAATAATAAAGTGCTACTAGCTTTCAGATGGTATTAGCATAGATTTTTGTCTTAAAGTTTTTAAAGAGCCTAGCAATTAGGCTCCATTATCATGATGATTAGAGCTTTGAATCATTACAATGACTTCTGTCTGCACAAATCACATATCAATGGAMATGACAATTGATGGCCATCTTTGGTAGCTGGCAGCTTGTAGCATTTCATTTAGATGGCAAAGACAACAGTTACAAGGTCCAGCAATGAGATTCCTCTGTGCCAAAGGTGGAATTTCCTAATCCACTTTTGCATCTGGTGTCCCCAGTCCTCAAAGATGCGAATAGGCATTGCCAAACCCTGATCCTTCTGAAACACAAAAATCACTTGGACTTTCAGCAGCAACGGAGGTCTCACCACACAGCAACACATTTTGCCATCTAAGCAACAACTCAGAAGTACTTTAAAGGAAGATCCCCTCTTGGAGAGGATCAAAACCCTTTTTGGAGTGACAAAGTGCCATCCAACTGGAAGCCATATGACCCCTAAATCTATTTTTGGTGGTGGCAACTGGTCATGACAGAGGCAGAATATTCTGTGTCTCATAATGGTTCACCAATACATGGGGAACATTTTCAATTTCACCAGCCTTCTAACGGTAAAAAAACCCAAGCAAACAAACAAATGAAAACCCAAAACAAACCAAAAAAAATCCTAGTAGCTTCCACACAAAATAAGATGTGCAACTTCTTCCCATCTTAAGAAAAAAAAACCACAAAACCAAAAAACCCCCTTTACTTGAAAACTTCTTTAGAAGTCAAAATATTTTCAAACCCCAATCACAGTAACATACACAGAATCACGATCACCCTCAGAACATTTATTCCCTTAATTATCAACAATACAGAGAATGAAGAAAGCTTCTTGTCATTCTAAGCAGGAGTAGTGCTTTGTTTGTCTTTTTGCCAACCAAATGAAAAACAACAAATTAGGTAATTTTTTTACTCAATTTTACCTTCRTTGCTGTTAATGAAGTGTCTTGAAAACCTGAAAGCTAAATACTCACATTGTCCATTAAATGAAAGCACGTATTATCAGAAATAAGAGGTGCTGTGCTTGCCAGCTGTGGATGAATCAGAAATTACTTTGATTTGTAGTTCCTGGTAATAAATCTCCCCTCTTATATTTCCCAAGTCTTGCAAATGCTTCAATTTTCACATCCCGTCTTGTAGAGTGCATTTTCACTGAATTCAAGACAGCTGGTTGTATATTCTGAGGCCATACCCGCCTGTCCCTTTCAGCCTTTTGCAAAWTAAATTAACCATGTTTAAATCATGCTTACTGAGAACACAGCCCCAGTCTAATCTTTATATTGACAGAGACTCAGCATTTTCTTCCTTACCCAAAACCTGTCCTCAAACATTTCCTTTTAGGCACTCCCCATCTTCTTGATTTCTCATCCCCCTTTAGCCGTAAGGACACACTGGACTTCTTAAGAGTGAAATGAAACAGGGTTTTCAATCCCCAGATCATTATGAGATCACATGGAAGCAAAACATAATTGCACTTTCCTTCATGGAGTGATGATAAATTGGAATTCATACTTTTTTCAAGAGAGGGAAGAACAGGAGGAAGGAAAGACACGAAGGCGCATTATCGTGAGTGGTAGTTAATGATCTTCTAATTAATGTTGCAGGTCTCAATTTTCAGTTTTAATTGTGCCTTGCTCTACTTGCAAGTTTACCCTTATGTTTCTGCCTCCAATAACTGCAACATATCAGTTGAAAAGCAGTTACAGAAAGCAGACCCTGATGCCTATTAATTAGATAATTACTATTGCTGGTTTTCTATTCCCCCAAACTCCCCAATGGGATTAACACCCTTCCAAGAGTCAGAAACCTCTCGTGCCATGGGGATTTCTGCTTCACTCTTACCTATTGACTCACTAATTACATTTTAATCACTAAAATTACCCTCACAAGCAAATATAGACCTTTATTCAGGGAAGAACTGATGTCCTGATTATTCCTTTACAACTCCAAAACACAGAACCTCTCCAGGTAAGAGATTCTCCCCTTGTATTTACACCAATAATGATGGCACTGCAAAAAGATGCAAGTGATACAAAAGTTTTCCCTCAATACTTTTTTGTTCAAGCAACTCTTATGTAAAGCTGATGCACATAGCAGGCTGCATAATCATTTACCAACATTAAGCCTAAGCATCTTTTTTTCCTCTTAGTTGTTGGTAACACAGTCCCTGGGTCATGGTCAGTACCACCTTGATTATTATTAGAATCTGTAACTGGAAAAATCCTCAACCCACCTTCATCATCCAGTTTGGAAAACTTTTTAGGATAGGTAATGGGAGAGGGAGAGGGGAATCTGATGACAGGATACACAGCAGACAGAGAAGAAAAGAAGGAAGAAAAAATATCAGTAAAACAATTTGGAAAAAAGAAACYGAAATGAAACCCATGCTTTTTTAGCAGCACTGAGCTGTGACATACTTAAAATAGAAGCATGGAAAATGTGTTTTCATGGGTTTGTGACTGAAGAGTCCCAGCTGAATGAAATCAAACAGTCATTCTCCAAAAGAGCCCAAGACTTCATTTCATGTGTATTTTACATTTGAGAGAGAGCGAAAAGATCCTGTTGTCATGCACCCTGATATCACAGTTTGGCCATTGACCTTTCTTTATTCCCCAGTTGTGCCATTTACAGAGTCAAAGAGACTCCAGAAATGAACTACCACAGTGAGTCACCTTGGCTGTGCTGCCACAGCCCAAACTGGAGTGCTGGAATTGAGGTTCTCAGACCAGAAACTCTCTGGGCACAGCCTGGATCCTGGGAGGGAGACAGGAACTRCCCTAGGCAGGCCCTCTTCAGGTACAATCCTTGGGACATCCCTCAGAATCCAGGCATTCTCTCTCRCAGGTTCTGTTTCAAGACTAGTACATAAATATTCTTCCCCTGAGTCCAGGCCTGTATATGAATGTTATTCATGATGCACTGAAAAGAATAACCACCAGAGAGAGAATTTTTTTCTATGCAGATTGACTTTCCAAAATGTCTTTAAGATCCCACTGGARAACATATATTGTTAGAAAAGTTTACTTACCTTATACTGCTAATAAGAGGTTTATAATTAAACTGGACAAAGCCACTGGAAAAGTACAATAAGCAGAAATGCTGCCATTGCCAGAAGCAAAGAAGACTTGAACAGTCCTTTTTCCTGTCTAAAGCCTATGGCTGTTAATTAAACTGAAATTGAACACTAGTTTAGTTTTTTCTTTTTAATGATTCCTGTTCACTAATCCTACTGAGAACAGCACGCAAGCTTCATCTTTTTTTCTGGGCAAATATGCCAGCAGGAAAAGAAACCAAACAAACACAAAACACTTCTATAACCTGATACCACAAAATCTTTTTAGACAAAATTGTGATGGGAAATTCATGCGTTACAGATACCCTAAAAATAAGGCAGTTCAAGGGGGAAGGGGGGAGGTGACACAGAATTGTTTCAATAAACTTTCAATACACAGCTCGTAGTCCAATACCCTGAATGAATCCATTTCTTTTCTGGGGAAGCTGACAGRAGAAAGAAGGAGGCCAGGTACCATCAAAATTAATGAACCATGAATGGACACATAACTGCTAAGCAAATGGGACTATTATAATATCCTGGGAGGCTTGGTCCGTCCCAGTTCTGCTGCCTGCCCTTTCTCCCCTTATCACACGGCAAGTGGCCCTCTGGGAATCGCCAGATGAAGAAAATAAATCATCAGTGCAGTGCCAACACCTCAAATCTTGCATCAAATACAAATACTTATAAAAGAAAACGTATTGGTTTCTATATAAAGCACCAAAAAGTTACTTCAGCAGAATACTGCCTTGGCAGATTTGGGCTCTGAAAAAATACGCAATTCCAGAACTGGGATTACCTGTGTGATTTTAATTTGCCATCCTTATGCATCTGCTTCATGGGTAATAAATTATCCCCCCACCAATGCAGGAGAACACGCACAGTGCCCACAGGAAAGAAAGTAGCAGGGAGAAAAGTTTGAGTCCAGAAAAACTTTCCTGCTTCCAAAACCCTTCTCTACCATTAGCTGAAGGGCCACTGGAGGAGAAAAGCTGCTGTGCAGACCAGCAGATTCATCCCAGAGGTCACCTCTGTCCCACAGCTGGGTACCTCTGCAATCTGATATCACCTTCTTAATTGTTTATTTTGGCCTCCTGCAGGTGTATTAAGCCCTTGCCCATATGGGTCCCATCCTATTTTGTTGTAGTGGATGACAGAGTAAATGGAAAAGGTAAAAGGTACCCAGAGACAGAACCCTCTAGAACAGGTGAGGAAAGTTTTTTATCRTTCATAGCCTCACAGAGAGACATGGGATACTAAGAATATTACAAGATACTGACAAATAAAAAAAAACTTTTGAGAAAAATTGATTTTAGTCCAGCTATAAATTTACTGCTCAAGGTTCCAAAGTACTTTTTAAGTAAAAAACACATAAACCCAATTAGGAATTTTAAAAGATACTTCAAAACTATTCCAAGCACAGATAAAATGAAAAAATTAAAACAACAATAAGCTTTTTCACATTCTTTATTGCAAAGCTGTAATATCAAGTGAAAAGACCCCTGACCCAAACTCAAAGTTTTAATTTCATTGGAATTCCAATACTCACATACTCTTTTTCTTCACAAGTTGGAAGTAAGCATCAGCCTGAGAGCTTTTCATGGCCAAAAGAAAACATCTGGGAATTTTGACTGGGAAGCAGTGRAACATTTTCTTCCAGCTGGGAGCAGGGAAGAGGGATGTGTGTGAGCAGACCAGAGGGGTTTTAGAATTCAAAAGCCAGCATATTATCTCAATGTCTTACCTCAGGAGAAACTTAGGAAAGCCATACTCAATATTTCAGCCAAATTTCCTCGCTTACTTTTGTTTCCTGAGCAGTTATGGGATGCACAATAAGCCTCTAGTAAGTGCTACTGAGCATGGCRAACGTATTTGTCCCAATTTTCATTTAGTTCAATATTCCCACTCAAAGCACTGCCTAATTAAAGTATCCATTATAATTCCATAATGACAAGTTAATGGAAAAAATCTCCTCTAGAACTCAATTAAATTATTTCTGTTAATAATTRGTGAAAAGCTGTAAAAAAACCCCAAAACAACCCTGTTAATGCTTGCTTAAAACTCCGTACAAGGTCATTGCCTCATAATGTATGACAGGTCCAGCCTATTTTTATGAGGGATGTAAAGGATCTGGAAATATCTCCTAGATAATGCCATTTTCTGTGAACATGTTCATGTAACCATCAACTGAGTAATCTGAGGTACGTTTCCACTTGGCTCCTGTATCACTTGGTGGTTAAATATATCTTAACAAGAAAATCCTGTTGCTATAGTGCAGTCCAGGAAGAATCAAGGTCAATCATGTGATTCACTGTTCACTTACTGGAGGAGGAGGGGGAAAAAATTCGATAAAGTTGGTAAATTTAATGCACACATAAGGAACACAAAATATCAAACTGAAAATGTGTATTGCCTTGTGATTTTTCAGAGTATGTGACACCTTAGGTTATCTTATTTACACAGTTCAGTGAGGGCTTCCTGTAGGCCTAAAAAGAGCAAAAAAAAAATTACCTCATTGCATGCACTCCAAATGAAAATATTACATTTTAGTGGGATAAGGATTTTACTCTTGACCTTCAAAAGGTCTTTCCTTGAGATCACGTTTTGTTCACATTTAAAGGTCAGAACTTACACTGATACATTGGACACTTTCTTCAAACGACAGTGAGAGTCCAATCCTTGTTTTGTAAATCCACCASATATTTAACTTATTGAAAGAACATGTATATACATATATGAAATTTAATTTATGCTTTTAGTACAACATTAATGACCTTTAACAAGCTTTTTAATCCAAGAATGCACTAGAGTAAGTTTTAACCACCTCAATCAAGAATATTAATTTTATTTTAATTTCTGTGTTCTTTGCCCCAGTGTTGTGACCTACTTGCTTTTTTGGGGGAGAGGGACTTTCTACGAGAACATGCAGTGATAGGACAAGGGGGAATTACCTTAAACTGAAAAAGGGTAGGTTTAGATTAGATAGTAGGAAAAATTCTTCTCTGTGAGAGTGGTGAGGCACTGAAATARGTGTTCCAGAGTTGTAGATGCCCCATCCCTGGGAGTGTGTAAGACCAGACTGGATGGGGCTTTGAGCAGCCTGGTCTGGTGGAAGGTGTCCCTTCCTTTAATTCATATTAAAACTATTTTTGCTGATACCTTTCATGGTATTTTTTTTGCCATTTGATATCTGGTTTTGAGACTGACAAAGTGAATACATATCTTAAAATTACAAAAAAAAATATGCTTTAACTATTAACTGCTCTTTTTAGAATCACCTTTTAGAAATCACATCTGTATTTTGCATTCTGGAACAATCTCAATTGGTCACACTTATAAAAATACTGTAAAATCGTAAACACAGAAGAAAGGGAATATATTCAACCCAGGGAACAAACTGTTTTCAAGTTAAAAATGAAAAATCATGGTTTAAGGATCAGCTGCTGCTACTGAAGTCATCTCCATGACTTACAGCAGAAAAATATAAACCAGGGCCGTTCATATTTCTTTGGGAGCCAAGTCAGGCCTTGTGAAGTCAATTGTTGCTATAGCAACGTATGAACCAGGGAGAAGATAACACATCTGAATGCAGAAAATTAATTTACCTACGATCATCCAGTTGCCTTTTGATAGGATGTGTATGCTTATTTGGAAGGGAAAAATCATTATATTTTAATTACTGTGCATCACTGTCAACAACATCCAAAAAATCCTGGTATAAAATATTTGAGGCCAAAGGGAATATTACCCATTGCATATCATCCTTGCACTCGGGGTGGTTTGATTTTTATTTCACCATCTTCCAATAACAGAGCAGTGAAAAAGTGTAACACCTTTTTATATATCCTCCTTCTCTGCCATCAAATGCAAAATTAGATCCCTATGTTAAGAACTTAAATAATTCTACAACAAAGCATATTGCAATAAACCTATTTACTATGCTATGGTTTAGAAACTTAACATGGTTGTGAAGAAAAAAGTTCAGGTGCAAGAAACCCTCATTTCAATGCACTTTTAATCCAAAATAAAGATTTACTTTGCCTTGAAATCAAAGAACTGCTGATAGTTGTTTAAACCATTTAACAATATAGAAAATGAGAGGCAAAGGAGAGTAAAAATTCACATATTTGCATTTTTCAGAATCTGCTCAGGATTAAATCATATTGCCCCAAGCTTTAATCAATATGCTCAGCATATGAAATATCCACTGCCATGAGAACATAATCCAGAATTTCCACCCTAATTATCCATCAGCTTTGAAACCACCTTTCTTCTGCTAAAGGCTGCACTTAAAAGTTTCCAACCCACCCAGTCACAATACAAAAATGCAGCCTCAGACATCAAACACTGCACCCATAGGCGCTCTGGTAGCTGGGTCACACACAGCCTGCTTTGTTACCCCAATCAGACGTTCTTTCCCAAACTTTCCCGGGAAGAAAGCRCGCGGGAAGAACAGAAACAATGCTTGTTAGCGAGAAAAGCTGCGCTGGGAAACGAGATGCAGCTCCCAACGAACAAGTCTCACTTGCAAGCAGGTGAGCCAGAGGAGGAAGAGCAAATCAAGTGCAGGATAAAGTAAACCTGCTGCACAAAGGAGAGCAAAAGCTTCAGCAAATTACATTTGGAAGTCCACAGGTTGTAAAAGGCCAATTATGTCAGTTGCCATTGACACRACTCTGGGTTGCTGGTAGAATTAATACCACCAGGAAAAGCACAAAATACCCTAATAGAAGACAGTCAGAGGAAGTTACTAGAAATTACTAGTGACATTTCTTTGTGCCAGCCAGACTTCATAAACTTCATCTGACTCCTTAAAAAAAAGCTTGCATAAATCTCACAATTAAAAAGTTTAGTACAAAGAGTCGTAAGCTACTGACAAATGAATATCAGCTTCTATCTTACAAAAGCAGAGATGGGGAGAAATGGGAGTTGCACATCAGCCACCTTAATTATATTGTGGAAAAGCAAAAACAGAACTGAAGGCAGAAGCAACTACTGCAGAAGTTGCTTTTAAATTCTGGACAGGAAGCTGCAAGGACAGGCACCAGGTATGAAACTCTCATGAAAGTATCACCAACTATGCAGTTGTTTCTTTTTGCTTTGGCAAACTCAGGAACCCCTTTTTGCCTTCCCAAAGGAGAGCAGCACTTCAAAACATCACCACCACCCTGCAAAAAGAAAACCAACCCTACTCAAACCAAACCCTTTTCCCAAAACAACCCCCCAGACTGGTGCTGGAGATTACAGGTTCGAATTCAGTATGATTTGGTGCTGTGATTCCCAGATGTACCTCCTCCTGTGGAAAATGACCACAATGCCTGCCACAAAGACAGGTTTTACAGCTTTGTCCCTATGGTCAAGCACAGCGAATCCCTGACACAAACTTGCAGTACAAACACACATGTGAGAACTGGAGATGCTTTAGCGTCCCTGGGGTAAAATAACTGCAAAGCAGCCTAATGAAAGCACAGAAGGCAGAGGAGCCACAGTAACCAGCCAGGAAGAAATACTTCCTCTTTTGCCACAGTTTAGGGGAGCTTGAGGGATGCTGTGAAAAAAATGTTTTGCACTGAAGAGAATCCTATTGCAGCAGTGACACAATATCACTGTGACCAATAAAAAGGCAAAATAAAGCACAGGCCAATAGCTTGGATTGATACCCACCCTTCCCTCACTGATTTGGGTTTTTCTCTCTTCTCTGTAAACGTTTTAGAGCTCACATGGCGTTGCCTAGCTGTGTTAACCAGTCAGAACGCACAAAAGGCAGGAACACATCAGCAGTACCATGACCAAATTCTGTCTGCTTAGCAGTGAACAAAAAAAAGAACAAACTTATGAAATGAAAAAAAATTTCAAATACTACTAAACTTTATATATATATATATGTGCCCACACTGTACAAGAAGTAAAAGAAGAGGGTGAATGGCTTTCTGTGCAAAGGAAGGTGAAGAGATCTTTCAGCTGGCAAAGAGGGAGGATATGGATCTCAGTGTTTGCATTTTGTCATCTTGTTGCAGTGTAAATGTTTATTATATACTTTTTTCATTTTTTTTTCTTACCAGAAGCAGGAATGAATTCCATCCAAGCTAAGACTAAAGCCACATCACTTTCAGATGCCAAGATTACTTCTGGCAAAGTATAAAAGCAGTTTTTCTTTCATATTGTGAGCTCCCTTTGCTGATATATAAACAGATGTGAAAGGAGCTTCCAAACTCCAAAGTTTTAGATCAAAAATCTTTTGCTGTTTGGCATCGGCTTTTCTTGAGGACAAAACCACTGGGAAATAAAGTTGGGAAGCCAACAACCTGTAGCTTAGATTAGGGATTACTGGAGAAGCTTAAGACCTTTTCAATGAACTGGTTTTGGCTCAAAAAGCGTTAATTGCTGAGCAGTGAATGTTTAGAGCCACTCCCTTACAGGAAGGTACCTGCCCCATGCAGAGCTGGGTGCAGTCAGACTGATATGGCATCAGCAGCAACACAAACTGGATAAATGACCTTTGAGGGGCTGGGAGAGTTTCTGGTGACCCACACACAGGGAAGGAGGACATCCCACCCAGCCCCAAGCTGAGCTGTGTGTATTATGCTGTACTATACAGTACAGTAACCAATCTGAAGTTACTTCATCTGTGCCCACCAGGGGGCTGCACAGTGATGTGGTGATCAGGTACCAGAGGGACTTTATCTGACTGACTCAGCTAAATACAAGAATTCAGCATCCAAACCCGATTTCAAATGGACTATAAGTGAACACATCCTATACACAGGGCAAGTTCTTAAAAAATAACTTAAGACAGATGTCTTGCAGCCACCATGACTATATAACATAAATACACATAGGCAGCTACAAATCCTGCAAATTCAAAAGCTGGTTCCTCCCTTCCAGTCCTACTGACCTGTCAGTAGTCAAACCACAGCATCTGAAGTTCATTCATTATTTATACCCTAAGCACTTTGCTAAGAAGCTGGATTTAACTTTTAAGTTACATCATTTATGCAAATCTCACTCACAATGGCAAGGATAAACTGCCTGGGCTACAAAAAGCCTGATCTTGAAAGGCAAGACATCAAGGTGCCCCCACCTCCACAATTTTATTCCAAACCAGTCAGAATTTTCTGGACAGAAAATGAAAGTTGTTTTCTTCCTTTTTTTTTTTTTAGTCATAGGAGCATAGAATCACTTAGGTTGAAAAAGACTTCGAAGATCAGGTCCAACCATTAACCCAGCCCTGCCAGGTCCACCACTAAACCTGATAGCCTCAACTACATATCTTTTAATTAACTTGAGAGATAATGACCTAAACTACCTCCCCAGACAGCCTGTTCCAATTCTTGACAGCCCTTCCAGGGAAGAAGTCTTCCCTAACATCCAATCTAAACCTCCCCTGGTGCAACTTGAGGCCATTTCTTCCCATCCTGCTGCTTGTTACTTGTGAGAAGGGACCATTCTGTAACAGTCTAAAAGGTATCAGTGCTATGGCATCATGTGGGAGAAGCAAACACTGATGCTTGTTCCACAAACTCATCCCTACATCCTTTATTCCCTAAGGTTTGCACAATAAGGTTTTCACGCTTTCCTTGATTTTCCTGCCGCTTGAGGAAATTGTTATTCTGCTCACTGAGAAATCTTTCCCTCATTTCCCTCTACCCTGGGAAAAATGTAATGTATGAAATGGGACAAGGTAATGTTGGTGGAAAAAAAATCTTCCATCGAGGAGCCAAAATATCAAAATACTCATTTTACTGAAGATTTTGTCAGACAACAGTTTAAGGTTCTTCAATCAGACCTAGCAAGAACTGGCCTTCTGCCTCCCTCAGGCCAGCCAAGCATCTCCGCTGCCCATCTTGCATTGTCCATGGGCTGTGAAATATCACTGAGGGTACATCCCACCAACCTGATCCTTTGAAGAAAAACAGTGATCATCAGACTCATGCACAACACTGAAATGCTCGCTTGACTCCACCTGCAGGGAAGGCTATTCCTTTGGAAATCTGGACCATACATCAGTTACCTCCAATCCTTTCTGGCTTTGTGCTTTGTAATTAAAATTTCACTTTATTGTGGCAGAAAACTGTCACAAATTCCAGGGCATGAGAGATGAAAGTTAAGCCAGATATAGCATTAATTACAATAAAATATTTGTTGTATTGGTGTACTACTGGTAACACATGCAGAAAATCAAATATTCTTTGCATACGCTGTGCCCTGACAACCCTTTCTTTTAATTAAAAGACACTTGTAAATATTTTGTGCAATCTTATAGAACAGCAGGTGCATGTGTGTGTACAAAAGGAAAAAATCATGCATCTCCACTGGACAAAACAATAAGGAAGTGCCATGGGAAAACGCTTTGCTTCTTCGTTATCCTATATCAAATAAATGTGCAGTTCAGATGAAGGCTTAATGCAATTCCAGCCTCATTTATATCCTTCAGATTAAAGTTAGTAATAAATCAAATCAGCCAGGAGATAGAAACTTAATACCTCAATAGCATGATGCATAGATTCAACAAAAAAGCAAAAATATTTCAATATTAGGACACATTATTGATGTGTACCTTTTATAAAACTCATTCAAGACAAATAACCAAACAATTTTTGACAAGTCATTACACGTGATCTGAGGCATAACATGCAAATATATCAGCAGCATATTGACCCAAGTGTTATGTTTACAATTTTTCTCTGAACTGTAAGGAATAATGAGACATTGACAAGAGTAGTTTGGTGTTTTTCCCACAATATGCCACTAATTTTTAAGACTTACAGTTTCTAATGGTAAAAAATATTTGTTTGCTTCCTTAATAATGTGACTATTTTCCCATTAAATACTCAGCTGCATCCATTTAAAATTCTGAATAGGACTTTCACCAACTCCAGCATTAGGCCCTCTTTGTTTACTTTGTTTACCTCCTTGCAATTTAGGAGACTGAATTCTTTATGTGAGCAATGGTGAGAAGTCAATGGGACAATTCAGAGCATCTCTGTTAGATGCATGAGTCAGATAATGGGAAGACCTCCCCACCGTGCTGAGATTTGAAAGATTGATTTGAATAGCAAACAGATTACTTCTACTCAAGACGCAAAATCCGAAAGAAACAACAATTTGGTTGAATTAGATTTTAAAAGGATCAAAACCACGTCATTACAAACATGGTGCAGCTTTCTGTACTTCAGGGATGTTGCTGACTGGTTTTCAGTCCTTTATGAAGAAAGCCACTAATTTGGGCCATCCAGTTAAAGGCAATGAAAGATATCCAAGATATCTCTTGGATGGAGTCAGTAATTCCACAGAAAACAGCAAACTTCAGAACCAGTTGGTTAAATCTGTCCTAAAGGGATGGATTGAAAGCCAGCATCTTTACATTTTCACAAGCAGCCCCTCTTCCTACCAGTATCAGACTTGGGATTTGCCAGATCTTTCTAGCTGTGAATGCATTTTTGAATCCTAATTTCCATGCTCTGTGCCTGGAAACCCTGGCRTCTTTTCCCTTTAATAAAATGCAGAAGTCTGGTATTTCCTGCTTCACCCATATCTTCCCCTTGACCCTCACCCATGGGGTGGTCAGCAGTATGACTTAAAGGCAGGATGTGATCTTCATGGCTATTTTCCAGGCAGAATTTCCGTTTGGTTTACTGAATTTTCATTTAGCACTGAGCTCTGCTGCTGTTGCRGCTGTTCTAGGACGTGCCAGCCCCTGACAGCCAGAGGAATGCTACTGCCATCTCCAGCACACCTTTCCTTCTCGTAAATGCCTCCTTCCCTCAGGGGAGACAACACTACACTTCCAGCTGAACAGCTGTGCTGGTGGCAACACTGGTGTTTCTCCTAACAACTGGCAGCAGCCATGCTGCTCGCTATATTTAATAGCAGTAAAAAATTTAACATCCCAACAGCAGCCAGCAGACAGTTGGCATTACTATGACAAGGCTGCTTATTAAAATCCATGGCAGGTATTTTTATTGCACTTTAATTGCAGAGGGTAATTCAGAAGACATACCTGTAATTTAAGTCTCCAAATTAGGGCCTGTGATTTATGACGAGGGCACTAGCAGAGTTTTATTGCGACACAACTGTCAGCATCTGTGCTCAGGTAACCCTGAGCTCCAACTACTCTCTGTCAGAGTAAAAATATCAGTGACAGGGCAAACAAATCTAACTTGGGGGTGGGGAGAAAAAAGAACCCACAAGCATACAAAACACACAGAAGGAAGATAGCAACTATTTTTTCTTCATCTAACTGGAACAACAGGGCTTTCCTTCCTGTAAAACTRAGCCCAAATGCCAGGATTGTTTACATGGCTTGCACCCCATGGCTACTTACAGGTCCCACACACCTCTACCCCTTCATGGCCATCTCCTTGCAGCTCTTTGCTCATGATCCTTCCACTGCGGCTATAAAGAAAATTTCTAAGGAAGGTTTTCCTGTGCATGGAGGAGCCTGCTGAATAACAGACCCACAGAGTTTCTGCTAACTCCTTTCACACTGCAGTAACCACACAGAGGTTTTTAAATTAACATCCAATGCCTTACAGACTGTCAGCAGGGGGAGAAGACCAAGAACATTTTCTGCACWCAGGTTAGGGGCAATTGAAGAGTTTTTTCCAAAACTCTAGACTTCCCTGGAAAAGCAGCAGCCTCCACTGTCTGACTCCTACACGGAAAGATCATTCCAGTTACAAYGAAGCTGCAGCACGAAGCACATAAACACATTACTTCTTAACTATTTGAGTTCTGGCTGCTGTTTACTTTTGGGTTAGAAAAAAGGAGAGGGAAACCTTATTCTTCGATTTCTTCCCTGCGAAAAGTTTACACAGCTCCCATGTGCCAAGTTCAAAGCAGTGCCTGTGGTCTGTCACAGATCGTCACTCCTAAATATCCCCCAACAACAACGTGGCCACCAACCAGGAGAACTTCTACTTGTCACTTCACMATGTATCTCAGCAGTTAGAAAGTAGTGCTTAACGCCCCCAGATCCACAGGTATCCAGTGAAAAAAACATCCTTTAGGGGAGAGGAGCAGGCTTTGGAACGAGAGGTGGGAGCAGATAGAAAAGTCAGGCGCCTGTGACCCAAGAGCGGTGTCAGCTGTACGCATGAGCCGTGTAGGCCAGGGCAACTGAATTACAACAKCAGTTCACAATGATATAAAATCTACTGTTTCGACAATGATTAAAATTCCACAATTTCTTCCAGCATCTTCTTTAGTTCCCTCATCAGCCTATTAGCTGTACTTTCACTTGTCCACATTTTTCACCAGCGGGAGAAGAAACACTTGCGTGAAACAAAACCATTTTGTTCATTAAAACGCTGAAGCAAAACATTAAGGCAGTCTTAGCACTGCTCCATAATCCCAACCTATATTTAGCAAAGCTAAATCCTATTTATGGATTCAAATATGTATAGTATTAGCTAACTAAAGAGCCAATTACATCCCCAATGTCATTATCCCAGTGACAGGACAATATAAAACCCAGTAACAGCTTCTCAYTGATCAGCTAATCAAACATATTTCTAGGAGTTTGGTTACCATAAACAAACCACAGTATGGCCAAATCCTTAAATCTTTTCTTTGTTAATAATTCTTTATTACTGCATGTCTGCAGTTTTACAGATTAAAGTAATACTTCTGTCTTGTCCTAAAGAAGCAGATTGCATGTTTACAGCTGATTGTTATCTCATAAAATGATGAGTATTCATCTTAGACTGGCTGTCGGGCAGTCATTGGCATTTCCATCTCCATCCCTGTATATTCAGAGACCAAAAGAACATCCAGAGTTGTTGTTATTGGGAATACTTTTAATCATTTTTCCACCAGAGCACAAGGAGAAACAATAGGATCCAAAAAGTCACGGCACTCAATCATCTTTCAGCCCTGGTTAGGATCAATAAGCAGCTGTGAATGGCCACTCTTCTGACAATACAGCCTAAAATCAAAATAAGAAAGGAGAAAAAAAAGAGAGAGAGAGAAAGAAAACATGAATCGCTGTAAATCAATAGAGTAATGAAATCTTCTTGCATTGGAAATAACAAGAAGGGAACTTCATTTAATCATAATTTCCCACAGTCCAGACCCACTTTCTACCCCGAGTTATGTACACACATAGAGAGAAAGAGCAGCTGTGCTCACCAGCACCACACGCTCATTCATCTTATGGCTTTTTCCTTTTTTTCTTTTTGTTTTCTTAATGGATATTTTTTTTCCTCTTCCTTCAAGGGTATTTTCAAAGACAAACCCAAGGCACTTTAGGAGACACCCAGTTCTCATTATTAAGTCGCTTGCTTTCCATACTAAAAAGTTTTAATATGTTTTACACCTAATGAAGGCTGGATTCTAACAGTAACCAGTTCTGCACAAATGATCAGATGCTTTTAGAAAACTGGGTGAGGGTTTAGCATTTTGTCCCTAGGCATAGGAAGGACAACAAAGAGAAAAGGGAAATCAGAGCAAGGACTAAATGTTTCACCATCCTTGTAGTTGGCATTGGTGGTATTGACCAGAGAAAGATCACAGACACCCTATTCCCTGCCTCTGCCAATTACAGGAGCATCAGAAAGAACTTAGAGAGCAAAAAGAAAGTTCCGCTGCCCAAAACAGGGGCATAATTTTCTTTTTTCAGCACCATTTCTTGGTGCTTTTAAAGGCTTTTAATGTGCAAGAACTCCATGCCAGTGTGTGTTGTGACAGAGGGACACTGCTTTTAGCCACATGAAAGAGTCCCTGCTGAAGTGATCCACTCACAGGTAGAACTGGGATGCAGGAGTTTGTTTTGTCTGGTTCAGGCTTTTGTTGCTTGGCAAAATCCACTGCACCAGTGAGTCAAAACCTCTTTTTAGCCAAATGTCTTTTGAAAAAGAAGTTAACAATGTTCTCTGCTATTCTTTGATTACAAATGAGATCAAGTATCAAGGCTGCTGAAAACTGAAAAAAAAAAAAGCCAAAAAAACCCCAAGCCTATTTTTTTTTTGATTGGTACCATTTAATTTCTACCACAGCCCAGTGAATGGAGGTGTCTCCAGGGAGCACAAAAAGTACAAGGTCTGAAGTTCTCGACCATCCTCACCAACATGGCAATGACACTGCAAGCACCAGCACTTCCCATTGCAAAGCTGAAGTGGCCAAAGCTGTTCATGTCAGCTGCCACTTGTTCACAATAAAATCATATTAAATCAGAATAGATCGCCCATTACGCTCTTGTGCTTGAAGGGTTCACCAAATTCTTACAAAGGTGAAAAGCCTCCTGAACATCTGGCACCATGAGGCCTTCAGCTCCCCAGCCATGCCATAATTTGTACAATTTAAGTACTGCTCTGCAGGTCACAACGTGCACAGCCTCAATTTAGAAGTGTTCCATTGCCAGAAAGACATTCAATAACACTTCYTCTTGGGATGCATCACACCCGTGCTGGGGGGAAAAAAAAACAGCAGTCACAAATGGGATTACAAGAGATAAATTTTCATATACTACCAAATATAGGCTTTCTTCTGCTGCACTGGAAGCCTTTTTTTTTTTTTTTTGACCAAATGACAAATATCTATGCTTATTAAACCATATCTAGGATGCTCTTTTAATATCTGAACTGGTTTTGTGATCTCACCATCAAAGCCCAACAAAGCTGTGAGGAGTGAACCGATGAACTCAGGCACATCCAACAGGCAGTAGGTTTAAGTGAACATTATTAGGAGGAGCCTTAACCCCATAGGTAGAGAGCCACACTATTCCCCCCTTGTTTTGGATGCTTTCTAGCAGCCTCTGACTCCAAGCAGCACACAAACTTATTTTTACCTGATTTGTTCAGAAAACCATCAGCTCTCATTCAGAAATAAAGTCATGCATTCATCCTGTGCTTTCATGACAGTGCTCCAAAATTATTCCAATGCAAATATTGCAGCCTGCTATAACCCACAGCTCCCATTCACCAGGCCCCATAACCTTTTCTGAAAAGGTTGCTTCATTCTTTCWTAGGTCAATGATTCCCCAACTTCTCCATAGAGTAATTTTACTAGAAAAAAGTTCTTCTGTGCTCTGAGACTGCAACGCTGTCTCTTGTTTTCTCTGCCCCGATGGAGTAACCAAAAGCACAATCCTCTCCTAGTTCACATCCAATGAGTCAACCCAGCTGAGGCCTGCCCATCACAAATCTGTCACAGAAATATCTTCCTTGAAGTAGCTTTACAGAACAATAGTCAAAACAGAGCATGACAAAAACCAGCCTTGCTTGATATATATCAGCAATCCATTTTTTCTATGCACACACACATCCTGAATTTCGTATTTCACTCCAGAATCAATTAAGTACATTGAGGATTTATGCTGACCTTGAACAATAATAGTATTTATTTTAAAAATGCTGGAAACAGCAAGCTAGATACCACACATAACAAATCTTGACATTTTGTCTGTCTTCAATCTTTTCTCCATCATGAGAAGCACCATATATGGACAGTAAGGTCCTGGGGAAGCAACATCCCAAATGACCAAAAGTTGCCCTGCAGAATTCCTGGCTGAAAGCTCCCRCAATATTCAGTATTTTTCATTATGTGCTGGCTGCTGAGATCACATGGCTTTATCTGAAACCTTCGCTTCCATAGGGCATTTTCTGTTCCCCAGCTCTGCACATGAGAGTTTGAGATGATAAATTATGTCATTTCATACTGCAGAGGAAGAGGAGATACTCAGTCAAGACTAAAAATATATTGTGAGTATCAGTGTAGCACTTCACTTTCCCCACTTGTTTGCACCACACACACCACCCAGTCCATCACATGCTCTGTCACAATATTGCATCACAAAAATGCCTTTAACTTCAGTATTCTACCTATTACAATAAAGAAGGATTTTCATCGACAATGTAGTAGACAAATTATGCCAAAAACCAAGGTTTGCACATTTGTATTCAGAATCACTTGAACAAACACATCTATAGCAGCTCAACCAATGAAGRACTAAAGTCATGATCTGGATTGCTTACTTCAAAATAAAATTAGGAACTGTTGTAGAGTATACTGCCAAATTGTCTTCTACAGGCTTTCCAAGCTAAAATTCTGCTGCCACACTGGGAGAATCCCACGGGTGAAACTTCAGCCTCCCTGCTGTGTTAATACCTTGGGCTTCTCCTTGACAAAACAAGGATGTGCTGTACACCTGGTTTAGGGAAAGAGAAAAAAAAAATGCCCATCTTGCCCAGGAAGGGTAGGGGGGAAAGGAAAGATAACTAAAATAAAAAAATAAATAAATAGATCGATACATCGATAGATTGATAGATCAATAGATAGATAGATAATGGGTTTTTACTGTGCTGAAAGCCACGTTTCAAACCATTGAGATGAAATACTTAAAGCATTTTAAAGGTGATGTGGTTATGATGCTTTCAGAGTGCCTGATTTATTTCTTGAACAAAACAGGCACCTGTTTGGCACCACACAGTTYGAAACAGAAAACCAAAACACATCCATAGAATTTATGCTTTCTAGAAACCAACCATACCCCAAAGATGCATTTCTAGTTGGCTAAAAGAGTGACAGTTCACAAGGGTATAGTACACATACACAGCACTCAGCTAGAAAATGTTAAATTAACTTCACTGCAGAAAATTCTAATAAACTCCTCTTTCCTTGACTTAATCATCAGAACTTGGGAAGCTTATGCATCAAATACAGATACATGTGGACCTCTAGCTTATTTGCTAATACAGYGTCAAAAGTAAGTATTTATTAAATATATTTGATAGATAAAAACTGTGAATTAATATCAAAATTGCTTGTAAAAAATATTTGATTARGGAAAAGGTGCCTTTTCAAAAAAATCATAGGATAAAAAAACCTGAAAAGAAAATACTTGGAAGCAGCCTTCACAGGCAGGATCAAGGCGAATGACAATAATTTCTAATCAATCAGTTTATCTGCAAGTTAGAAAAATGAAAGATAAAGGTCCAGTGGGCACATCTGAAGTCTGTTATGATGTCCCCCCTGCTGTCTTTGGGATTTCACTTACACTGACAGATAAGCACATCTAGAAAAGCCAAGAAAGACTAAAAATGTTTCATGCTTAAAGCTTGCTTCCATATGAAGGAACGTGGGCATTATAAGATGTATTCCTGCAATTTTGTACAGCTAATGACAATCCCATCCTCAATTTTCTTATACATTCCTTACATTTTCTCTTTCACCGCATACACAAAACCAAACATGTAAGTAAATTATTGTGGGTCTTCTTTCTTCTGTTGTTGTTTTCTCTGACCTTTATTATTTACTCATAATGCACCAGAAAAAAAAAAAAGTGCTATTTCTCTTTATTTAAATGCATAACACCAGAGTTATGCAGAATTGACAGCAGTGAAATATGGAGCTTAGCACAGAAAATTCCTTTCTGAAAGAGAACCTCAGAGCAGCTTTCCCAAACTCCAGCCAAACTCCCAGACTTCTGCAGAGAATTCAAACTATCTGTAACTTTTCTTATCAAGCTTGAAGAAGTTTTATTGCATCTGCTCCAAGAATTTTAACAGGTGAAAAATCGACAGTGTACAACATAGCTTGAGCAGGTATCTAATATTCTGAATTCATGGGGGAACTAATTCTGAAGACTATTTAATTCCTTGTTCTAGGAATATTCCCACTGAAGTCAATGAGACTGTGTGGGGTGAATTTAGAAACTATAACACAAAATAGTACAATAGCAGCCAGCCCCTGAGATAAAAGAACTTGTGTAGAACTGCTCCTGCAACAAAAGCTGAACTTATCAAAACCCTCACATGGCTGCAGATTTCACTTTAATTAGAAGTGAATCAAGTTTCAAAACAGTTCTTGAGGTGTATCAAATTTTAAAGCAATCCTGAGTTTATTTCCACTAGCAACCTCCAAAGCCAATGCATAGATTTGCCCAAAAAATAATTTTGAGAAAACTGATGGCTTCTGCTCCCTTCAGTTGTTTTGAGCAAGCTGTACTTCGTGAGGACAGATCAAAGGAAACAGAACAAGGATCTTATTAGCTGCCWTAATCTGTCAGCAGGGTCACACCCAGACAGGCATCCCAAGAGCAATTTCTGGTGTTTCAGAGAAGAGCAAAGAGAGCAGCTGCTGGGTGACATTTGACGACCCTGGCTCTGGCAGGTTCTGCTTCCTTTAATGATGCTGTAACTACTTAGGGCAGGTCAATGTGAGCATGGCAYAAACCCTCCACGGGACCCAACAGGCCACTTCCCCTTCAGAAACCTTGCAGTGGATTACTGGGAATAACTTGTTCAAGGGATATTTCACCTAAACCCCAGCATTTGGGGAGTTGGCTTACACGGGAAGCACACAAATGTTGATTTGTCTGGTAATGCCTCTCTTGCTGGAGTATTTAGTTACAGCACGCCTCTTGCCATCACCACATTACAATCTGTATAAAGGGTATTTCTTGGAGTCTGTTGCTTGGTTATTGGTGGGGKTTATTGGGAGCATTCTGGTAGATGAGTTTCTCATGAAAAAAAGAAAATAAGGATCATTCTTTCAAGAAGACATTTCAGTAGGTAGGGCCGGATCATCAGGCTTCCTGAACTGGCTCGTGCTTTTGGGAGTCAGCAGAGCTGCACTGATTGGACCCCTGGGGAACATCCTACCCTGGTTCCTGCTGGTTTCCTCACACATAGGATCTTGTCAGCACCTTATTCCTCAGGCACATTTTGTCATATCCCCTGCATTGCTCTTCATGAAAAAGAAACAGTGGTTATTTTGCTCAGCCTCAAAGTTACAGTAAAAGCCCGAGGCAGAAGGTTTTGCTCCATTTCTCTATTCATCAGTGTAAATAATTACTACTGAACCTGCCACAAAATAGAAGAGTAAAGTATCAGCCTCACTTCTCAGCTTACTCAAACATCTTCTGGAATATCAGATCCTCCAGACTTACATGTTTAAATGCATTAATATCAGCTATGTTACTGCAAAATCCATTCAATTCAATCAAAAGACAATAATTACATCTCAGAAAGGCTGAGAGGAAGTTTTTGCACAGACTGAGCATAGCAAAACTAAACGTAACCCCATGAATCAAGAGCTTGTGCTATACACAAACTGTAGCAACTCTTCAACCCTAAAAAGATAATTGGCATAGGAAAAAAAGGGGTTTTTCAGTTTGGATGCATGATAACATAAAAGAGTTAATTCTGGAACTCCTGAGAAGCTCTTATAAAACTGTGAAAAGTCACAACTTCTTTAAAACCTGTGAAAAAAATCCCTTATTTTGCACCTGAGGCATTACTACGCTTCAGCAGGCACCAAAACTTTGGAAGTACTGGAGTTGAATCCACAGCACATTTCTTTCAGGAAGCTTTGTTTTTTGTATCCGAGAAATTAACCTCTTTTTTAAATGAAACACTGCTTGAAACAAAGCATCMCTCTCCCCAAGACTCATCACGTCAGGTTAGTGGCACAAGAAGTTTGTCTGCCCCATTAAAACAATCTAGTTTTAAAAAGGAGGGAAGAGGAGGACAATTCCCATCTCATCTCTTGTTTAATCCCCCAAACCTTGGAAGAGAGCTTTGACATCTGCATTCACATGTTCAGCAAAAGGGTTTTTTTCTAAACCAAGCTATGAAAGAGCCACCATGTGATTTCACTCGTATTTTGCTACAAAGGCACTACATTTACTTTGCTTTGAGGGTTTTACCAAACAGAAGACTCCAGATTATCCAGCGCTCATTAGAGAGAACGTATCTTCATTGGACTTGGAATATCTAAACAGACCTGAACCATGGGACATCCTCCAGCAAAAGCAGAATCAAGGCTCCAGCAAGCTGTGATTTTTTCAAAAAACATAGCTGGCAAAAGCTTTGAAATATTTCCACCACAGAACAGCATGCAAGGTACAGAAGTAACAAAYGCTAGTCTAAAAGTCTGTACCATTAATCTGGCCTTGCAATCACTCACTCCACCAGGTGGTTACACTGCAGCATCAAAAATTAACTCAGAAAAATTTAAATTCCCAGGGTGGAAATACCCAGTACATGCTCTTTGTGATTATTTGCTGTTACATATCTCAAGGAAGCATCAATCAGGACACCCATAAACTTCTGAAAACTTGCAGTGTAAGGACAGTTTTTATAAAGACTTAACTCCAAATATTAAGGGAAAAAGAAAACCAAACCTCACCACTAACCACTACCATACTTCTTAAATTCTCATGAACTGCCACTGATTGGGAACAAAGAAAAGCAAAATTACCCATTTTAGGAACAATGTCTTCTAAAATAGAAAGGAATAAGATGGAAGGAGAAACAGATCTCACATGAGTCAATAGGAAAGGAATTCACACTGGGCAGGTTCAGAAACTCTCTCTCACCTTACAGCAGCCTTCTCTTTCATTTGCTTCCAGCTATTTCAGATCACCTGCAAGTTTTATRTCATAAAACTTCTTTTAAAAGAAGTTTATGTAAAAGGTCCCTTCTTACAGATTTTTAGCACTTTCTTCTTCCAGACCAGCTGATTTGCTTGACTGTTTTTTCCAAGGTGGTCTTTAAAAGGCTGGACTGGCACGCCTGTCTACCAAACAAATGCTTACATTTATTTCATGACTTTGCTACAATCAAAGAAGTCCAGAACCCCTCGGCATTTCCAAGGCCAAAAGTCGGTTTTGTCCCATGAAGAAAGGCTGAGATTGTTGATGTTTCCCTAAAGACCTCAAATTGTTAATGAGATTTATCAATTTTGTATCTACTGATTATTCACTGTGATTTTTTTTTCCCTGTTGCTGTTTCACTTGTTTAGTAAACTCTTGTTTTTTCACTTGTATCTACTCATATTTCATTTCTCCTTATTGGTGGAAAGGGATTGGTTGAAACTAAGGGGAGGTAACTCATTTTAGAGTGTCCACCTCCTAAATTGTCTTAAACCAAGACACAGAGTTGAAGCTGCAGGATGAGAGGTTCAACTCTCCATGCTATTGTTACAAGGCTAAGAGAAGCTGACTCAGAAATTTCTCCTGGGACTCTGTGGTTAAAGTCTCCTTCTTACCTAGCCAAGAGCTGATTATTTCTTCCTGTAAGCTTTATCCATCCATCCATCCATCCATCCATCCATCCAGCTTTCCACTAAACCAGCAGGAGGGCTCTGAAGGGTGAAATGGGCTCTTTATTCTACAGTTTCTCCATCTTTTCACTCAGTGAGCAGAATCCAGAAGGAGAGCTGAAGATTCTGAAAATAATCTCACCTATTAAGGGTGCATTTTTCTGTAGGGAAGAACAAAAAACATGTCTGATGTCAGAAAAGTCTTTCATAATTGGTGCAAGATTTCCCAGCACTAGTTTATCTTGTCAGTGGCAGTGACTTCCAGCCCAGAAAAGATGCAATCACCAGGAATCCCATGACCCAGATGGAAGACTTTGGATTACATGTAAAATCCTCTCTTATCTTGCCATCTACTTTGAGATAGGACAGTTGAGCATAAAATTGACTTGCATGAGAAAAAATAATTCAGAGTACACAGACTCAGGCATGCAACTCCTCCTCTTGGATAATTAAGATACTCCTAAATAGGAAGTGTATGTGTAAGGAATCCTCCTACAYGCTTGTGGCCTAGAGACCTTCAGTACTACCATTCCTTCATACTCATTTTTTTCCAAAGTTATTTGCCACTGGATATTTCCAAAAAGCAGTGAACCTCTTAACTCAGAGCTGTATTTGTCATTTTAACAGTCCAGACTACTCCATCAGATATCCTGTCACGACTGACATAGTGAAACACTATGGGTTTGGAATATTCTATTTCAGATTCTATGCTTCTTTGGCCTTCCATACTATTTACAAAGAAAAAACTGTGCTACAATGTTAATCAGAAAATAGGGATATAATAAACTACTGCTTTACAAAATAACTTTTTTAACGAGGCARAGAACACTTGAAATGCTGGAGCCCATTACCTCAGCTTTACACCAGAAAAGATTAACCTTGGCCTATGTTTATGAAGCTGTCTTTAAGGAAGTGGCTGAAGAAAGTAACAGAGCCATCACAGACATGGTTTGCATAGAGCAAAAACAAAACATTCATGTTCCTTTTATTTCCCCCAGTGAGATATTTTTTGGTTTAAATATCAGACACGGAGCCACTGTGTTTATGGCAGAATGAAATGTGAAAGTGTTAAACGAAGCAGAAATCTGATGTCAGAGATTAAACTCCTACTCCTTRCAGTTGAAACACACATGGATCTCCCAGACTTCCAGATTTGCTGAAAAGAGAACCTGGAAATTTCGTACATTTCTGAACATCTCACAAGAGGGCAGAAATACCACCGAGAATACTCAAACTGAAAGAGAAATCATCTCCAGAGTCAACTGTTATGCACATTCCATGTTATATAGCCATGGCTGGAAGTGCTTGAAATCCCTTTGGAAATAATGCCAGCATTCAAATAATTCCTTCCATCATCTGAGTTTCCCTATAGGCCTCAATCAAATTGTTCCATCAATAAAATACTGTACCTGAAACATTGCTCTCTTTGCAACTAAGCCTGAACAAATATTTATGCAGCAGCTTACATTTTTAGCTGGTAAAAGAATTCCACAAATAAACCACATAAAAAGCTACTCAACTTTTAAAATTTATGCTTTATGCAGGAAACTGTCTTCACTCCTAAAAGACTACAGCTGTCACATGATTTCCTTCTATTATGTGGGAAGKTTCTGTATGAAGAGAGTGTTGTGCACACATAAAACACCCTACAAGTACCTGGGTGTCTTTGCAACAGCAAACCCAATAGTTTTAAGGGGATTATTTTAGACTTATCTATATAGAAATGAATTTAAATTCAGAATTGGCTGCATTCTTAATCAAATATCAGCAACCATGTCACTGCTGACCTGAGATTAAAACTCCAAGAATGAAAAGGCTGTGAATATTTAAATGATGAGATCAAAGCACCCACTTTATCATTAGCACCTAAAGCCATCAATTCACTTTCTCAAAGAGTGCTCAAATTTGATATAAGTGTCTTGGTGTAAAAACAAGGAAGCATATAAAATATAGCAAACTAGACCAAAAATTCTGCAGCAAAATTCTTGRGTAACAAGTAGAGAAATGCCAAGTGTCTCTTGTGCAGGGTTATGTGACCACTGAAAGGGACAGTGGCACTAAATTAATTTAGTAATAAAATCAATGTAGCCAGGGAGTGAAATCTCACAGCCAGACAGGARCAATGCTGGATTTTCTTTATTTCTAAACAATAATAAAATGGACAGACACAAGAAGTGACGAGGAATATTATCATTTGGCCAACACCTGTGAGTTCATTTTTTGGCTTCCCTTCCATGTTTCATCAGCCTTGTCATCAGTGAAATAATAATAAATAATAATAATAATAATAATAATAATAATAATAATAATAATAATAATACCACCTTACTTATAGGTCAGGAATCAGATTTTTTTTCCTTCATGAGCCCAGAGGAGCTTCTGGAAGAGATTACTTGGACCAAATTCACAAGAGTGAGAAGCTGGTTTGAGCTTGAGGGACACTAAAACATTTAGTTCTGTTGAAATCTCATGGCAAAATTCACACTGATAAAATGGATAACCCAGCTGCCCGCATTCTCCACCAATTTGTCGCGGGTTTAAATATGTGAAATTTAGAGAAGCGTGATTGGTTTAAGGAACTGCCTGTCAGTTCGGGTCAAACCACGACACTTGAATAAGGAGAAAGTTGAAACAAAAACCAATTTATTGTGTCCAATTCCCTTTATCATTTTGGTGTCTGTTAATTACAGAAAGTTTTACAAACACCAACTTGTCTCTCGTAGACAAGGGTTCATCTTGCTCTTTATTCCAAAATGAAATTAGGATGCAGGGTAGGACTTTTAGTAGGACTTTACTCTTTCTCCCAAAACCACCTGTAGCCCCTCATAMGTTTTGATCACAACATCCCAACAGAACACAGCAGAGAGCATAAAAGGAAATGCCCACAAGCTCAGACACCCAAGGCTAAATGCTTTGGAACAGCTCTTGAAATTGCTTTGGAAAGAGTAACTGCTGGAATTCTATCAGTCCTACCCCAACTGTGTGCATTGCACTGATACAGCTCGGCACTATCACCTCATTTGCAGGCTGGACAATATCTAATCCTGAGGAAAGAGACAAATCCATTCCATTCTGGAGTTTAGACAAACGCCCAACTGTCCTGGACTTGAGCTAACAGCTGCAGTACAGCCAAATGTAAATTCTGGTACTGTAAAAGCAGTTAATAGCTCCAGAAGATTTAATGGCACAGCCAAGGTTTATTGCAGAATAATATTTAAAATGTGATGGAAAATAACTTTTTATTTCTATATGACATGCAAGGTAATAAAAGCATTAAGCCACAACAGACACAGAAGTAATTCCTATGCTTATGGGCATTACAGAGCTTACCATTGAGAAGAATTTTAAGGTTATTTTTTATTTCCTACTCACAAATACTATGCCATTTTATTGATATCCAAAACAATAAAATAATAATTTCCAATTATCAATTCATCATGGCAAACATATAATGTGATTTACTTTTTAATTAAGGAGTAGTTTCCAAGGCTGAAATAGAGCATTTTTAATCAAGAAGAAAGTTATAAAATTTTTCCTATAATCTCTGAACTCTTCAAGAGTTTAACGAGCTACAAGGCTGACTTTTCAACCACTAAATTTTAACTGAAAACATAAAATATTAAGGTTTATTTTATTTAGTGGTGCAGCTGACGTGATACACTTTGCCAGTGTTGGTTTTGGGCATAATATGGATCAGGGTTTATCACCAGCAAGAAAGGCAATGCAGGCTGAACAAAGCACGGGAGAAGCTGAAGAGAAAGCAAACTCATGTAAGTCAAATCACAGTTCTTGGTCAAGACCAGCAGCACAAAATTCCCTGTCCCACTTCCAAAATACGGTTATTAAAGGTAAACAGAGGCTTTGCAGATACCTGGCAAATTGCAAACAAACAATGTTACAATTTGGAGAGCAGCTTCAGGTGGGGCATTCCTTATTTAATCATCTGGAGATGAYCTCAAGCAGACAAAAAGGCAAACTCCACTTCAAATTATCACCAATGTGGAAGCAGTCTGCCTTTCCCTCTGCCACTTACAGACATTGGAAAAAAACCAGATTAAACCAGAAGAAAACATCAAGTACAGACACATAAAACCACTCACTAACAGCTGTACATTGTGAATCTAGAAWAGATCCTCAGCCACTGATGTCCTGAGGCACCAGAACAGGAGAAGTGGGAGTTAAAATGATGCTGAACCGGGGCTGAGCATTGAGGTAGAAGAGTTAAAAGGAGCTTAAGGAGATAAAAACATCTGAGTGCTTTTGCTTGAGCATAGTCACTTCCCACCGAGTCTGAGGAGTAGAGCAGAAGCCTTTCTCCAATAATAATGTGGACATTTAAGTGCAGGCAGGGGAAAGGTGGGTGCCAGACCTGTCAGCAAGGGGCACACCCAGCCAGGCTCTCACAGCACCAAGGATGGCAGTACTCATCAGCATCAGAGTTCCCTTTGTCTCACTTCCAGATTTTCCACAATTAGATACGTTCTTTTCAGTAATTGAGAAGTGACTCAGCAAGACTAACAACCAGAACTGCACATCAAAACAGTGGGCCAAAAAAAAGATATGGAAGTGAAAGATYGTCAGGTGTTGAGTTACCTGCTGACATTGGTACAAGCTGTTCCACAGGCAGAGGTTTTGAGCATGAATTGTGGCTAAAATAGCTGCCTTTTTAAAATAAATGTCAGTAAATAAAGTTTTCTGCTTCACTATGACAAATGGATGCATTTCTTTACATATATATCTATGTAAGGACAATATCCTGGATGAAATCCTTCAGACAGGGGTTTTTTTTTTTTTTTCAGGCTGCAGTTTTGATTCAGCGAACAGAAATCAGAATCTGAGCCAAGGCACAGTGTTCAAAATACCTTCCTGACGCTTCCTACCATTACACACATTATATAAATAATTGTATTTTTAGTTCAGATGTACTATTGAACACCTGTTTTTCTTCTATCCATTTATATTTTGGAGAGGTAAATCAGATTAGTGTGAGAGCAGAGCCAGTCTAAAGGAGGAGGAGAAACTTTAACCCAGGCTGTCATACCAACCTCACATTTGCTGGAAATAAGGATGATAGCCCACAGGAAAAAGATCTGATAGCATTTTTCATTTATTTTGCACTGATTTCTTAAAATTATTCAGAGCAGGTTGGACGTGCCTTGATGGATTTCAAAGGCCATCCTGTGTGTATGTACTAAATAGTCCACATTTATTAAAATCCAGCTTTTGGCTATGCAGAGTCCACATTGCCASTCCGATAATTTTCCATAAATTGAAGGACTTGCAAGTGTAGATTAATTGAGGCCATGAAACAGCAGCTAGAGTAAAGAAATTAGATATTCCCTTTCATAGTTTCTTCTCTTGAACTTTGCAATTTCACAGTGGTGGGAAATTCCCAAAAATCATGCAGCAAGGGAATAAAAGCTAAAGCAGCATTTATTAAATCCAGCGGTAGAATTGGTAAATGGTTGCATATAGACTTTGCTTTCTATCACATGTCACTTTGAAACAACCAAATAAACAAACATGTGAGCGTTTTGGTTGGGCACTCTCTCTGTGAAAATAGTCAAGAATAATTTAGCTCGTGAAGTCTATCTGTTGCTAAACCAACAGATGATTTGGGAGTGACTCTGTTTAAGACAACTTGTGGGTTGTCTAAAAAAAGAAAAAAAAAAAAATCCAAAACCAAAACCAAACAAAACCATTACACGCTAAAAATCCAAAATCTCACAAAAATCCAACCAAACAAAAAGAATAAATCCAGCAAGGCCCACGTGCTTTTTAACTTCCTGAACAGATTTTGATGCTTTAAGCACACATGCAGTTTTTAATGGATGATTTCTTATCCACCTGGTTCACTGTGGCTCCAAAGTGCGAAAGCAGTGTGGAAGACTTTCATGATCCGACAGCAGGACAGGGGGCAAAAGTGGGATTCCACCTCCGAAAATTGGGAACATCACAGGATTGCTCCCAGACCAAAGCTGCCAGCACCGATGTCTCTTGATAGCCTCGGAGTCCTGGGTGCTGCCTCTCAACTGCCCCCAAGACATTGGGTTGAAGTTGGTTTAAAAGACAAAGGTTGTCTGCCAAGGGAGGTGGGAACCTTGCTGGAATAGACAGAAGACCCCTCTCTCCAAATTTTTACTAACTGCAAAATTACAGGGCTTTCAGGCGAAAAACATAGAAAAAGGAATAACAGATCTTTACCAGAAAAAATATATATGTATGCATTTATATATATGGGTGTATATATATACGCACATATATACATACATATAAATATATATATACACATATAAATATATATATATATATATATGCACACACACGACAGAAAAGAACAAAACCAACGCGATTAGGGACGCTTTCAGCCGGCCTGGCGCTGTTTTTCCCTCCCAGTGTAGCTGTGGCCACAGGCAGCAGGGGGCCCCGGCACGCTGCGGAGGCAGAGGCTGCAGCGAGCCCGGAGAAGCGCCGGTGCCGGCTCGGAGCATCCCCGCGTGGTTCGGGCTGCCACGGGCTCGGGACGGGAAAAGGGGGTTCTCCCCCTTTCAGGAGGCTTCTGCAAACCCATGCAGGCGGCAGCCGGGCTCAGTGCTGGCCGAGGTCTTCCCCGAGGGAAGGGGGAGTGGGCTGGGATACTCTGGCGAGCAGCRGGCGCAGGCAGGGACAGGTAGCAGAAGTCCAGGGCGAGTCGGCACGACCCCAGGCAGCCCCCGGCCCACGAARGGAACACCCTAAGACACAGCTGCTAAACCCTTTATGTGCCTCCCCGTCCCCCAGACCCCTCCCTCTGGGGCTGGTGCCCCAGCCATGGCCACACCGGGAATGAGCCTCCTCCCACAACGATTCAGGTGGTATGGGAGGGCTATTTCCTACTCCTTAGTGTGGCTTCATCCCTGTTATTCACCTTTGGGAGTCCTGCTCCAACAAGTAGGAAAAAAAACCSCACCCCCCACACGAGACAGCCCCTCACACTGCCAGCATGTAAGCAATGACGACGGGAACAATTCACTGAGAAGCCCAAACCCATACCACCTCCCTATGGAAAAGGGCCGATATTTGCAGCCAGGCATCAAGGACCAAAAGTGGGATTCCGCCTCCCAAAATTCTGAATGTCGGAGGATTCCTCCCAGACCAAAGCTGCCAGGAGCCATGGCTGTGGCCTGCCTTGGGCTCCCGGGGCCTGCATCGTAACTACCCTCAAGACACTGGGTCGCCAGGCTTTCCTTGCTATGGAGAAGGGCCGATATTTGCAGTCRGGTGCACATGGCCAGAAGTGGGATTCCGCCTCCTAAAATTGCAAACAGCAGAGGATTGCTCCAGCACCAAATCTGCCAGGACCGATGGCTCTGGCTGGCCTTGGACTCCCAGGGGGCTCCTCTAAACTGCCCCCAAGAAATTGTGTTTCCGGCTTTTCCTTCCTACGGAAAAGGGCTGATATCTGTGGTCAGGCGCGCACGGCCCTAAGTGGGATTCCGCCTCCGAACATTTCAAATATTGCAGGATTTCTCCCACACCAAAGCTGCCAGGACCAATGGCTCTGGCTGGCCTTGGACTCCTGGGGACCTCCTAGAAACTATCCCCAAGGCATTGAGCTGCAGGGTTTAAAGCCTCTCTTCCTCCAAGGCCAGCCAGAGCCATCAGTTCTGGCTAGACCAGGTTGCTCAGGGCCCCGTCCAACCTGGCCTTGAACACTTCCAGGGATGGCGCATCCACAGCTTCTCTGGGCAACAACAGGAAGAAGATACCTGTGTGACTGGCAAAACAAACTCAGGAAAGCTGCAAACACAAGCTCTAATAACATTCGTTCATTCTTCAGCTTCTTAATCATAAACCTTTATGTTTCTTCATTGACCCATAATTGTACCCCCCTGCCTGACTTCTGTACACTGCCCTTCCTCCACTCAGCCCAGGCTAGATCTGATGTGGGGCACTTCCATGGATTTTGAGCTGCTCAGGGAATGGAGCATCTTTCCTAAACATCTAAGTCCTCAGGGTGCCTGAGCTCAGTGAACTCACTGCTATATGCTGCCTCATTTCAGATCATAAATGTAATAAATATCTATTTGATTATAAAAAAATACATCTTTCTATAAATGCATGATAATTTCATAAATTACAAAATAACTTTGAAACTTAAACCAAACCACATCAGAACAGTCAGACAGTGAATGTAGAAAAGGAAAAATGCCTGCACGCATTTGGACAGAATATTCTTGTATTGCTGTCAAATTTTAGGAATGTCATTTCAGTGGATTTTTCTTCCCCCTGTTGTTTTCACCTGCCAGGAACTCCCACTGAGGGCAGCYAGCTAGCCAGTGGTTTTGGCAGAGGAAAGCTACTGCTTTCTCAGGAGTTCTGCTCAGCTGCTACAAAACCTGATGGGTGAAAACACTCTTTTCACATCCATACATTTCCTGACAATTTCAGACATTTTTTCTGACCTTCTTGTGCAGTGAAAAACCGCAGTCTCATTCCAGCTCTTCATCAAGTAACAGACAAGAAAGAAAGAAATAAAAAGTCTAACCTTATGGTACTGCTGGTACTACCTTTGAGAGTTTTTATCAGTTAAAACACTTTTCTTGCTAGCACTGCATAGAAGCCATGATTGTAAGATTTAATGAGACTGATTTAATGAGTCTTAYATTTGTTTTCCAGAAACTGGCAGTTTTCCTTGCTATTCCCCAACTCACTAAAAGGGATAAAAGCTGGAATATATGACYTTCCTCCGGCTCCTGCACAAAGGCTGATCTGCTTTTATTGGTTATTTATCTTATTATGCAGTTACAAAATCTGTCAGTTACCATCTTTTGAGCATGTTCACCTAAATTTGACAGAAGGGCTGTACTCAAGTTCTCATGGCTAAATGATCTGCAAGTTGCACCCACACTGCCTTTATGGTGGAGGACATTATGGTGGGTTTTCTCCTACCCAGGTCTTTACTTGTCTGCCTCACTGCAGCCAGAACAAGAATCATGTGGGCAATGTAGGTCATTAAAAAAATTAAAAATAAAAAAAGCAGGACTGAGTAAAGACTCTGATTCCTATTTACCCCAGCTGTGCAGGCAGTATTGCACTAGCCATGGCTGAGCCTGGCTAGAAGAGAGACACTGTGTAGTTCTCACCAAGGGTCAGACAGGAACTAAGTCATTACCAAGTACCACAGGATCTGCACAGCAGGGAAATGACAGAAACATCCCAACAGGAAAAATTCCCATTTTAATAAATCCTATCCTGTCAAAACAGTGGAGACAAATTCATAAAACATCAGGCCTCGCTTGCTCCAGCGCTCAGAGAATTATTCATTTAACACTGTTTCCTGTGATGACTTCAATTCTCACATTACTCAATAATTTAGCCAATGTATTCTTGAACTGATTATTTTATGAGACAAATTAAAATGATAAGCAGCAAGCCTCACTTAAGACACCAGTGTTTGATTGATGGTTGCTTAGAAGGACTGAGTGTTGCTATTTGTTGTTCATCCTTCTCCTCCACCCACACAAACTCTTTTGTTAATATTAACTTCCTCTGTGCTTTGGAAGTCTAGACCTGACAGCAGCAACAAGAGTTGAGCAGCCACTGCGCAGACTCCCAGACGCCGCAAGAGCTCTCTGCTCTGGCTGTCCCCTGCTCTCTTTGAACAGTGACAATTAATCAGGTCAATTTGTGCCAATGCCAAAGCGCTTTGTGATGGCAATAAATACTCTGAGGGGGCTTGCTTCAGATGGAGACACAGATTCATTTCAAGTGGTGGCCTAAGAAGGGTCCAGGCTCAGAGGTAAAAGGCTGTTGGACTAATTTACTGCACATCCTCCATTTCTGCAGGCCTGGGAATACAAGGTCATGATTTAGGAATGAGAATTAATATATTTCACTGATTTTAACAGATGCTGGCCTCATCCTGTCATCTTTATAAGTAGGAGCGAGTCACTGGCTTTCATTAAAGTACACATGCACTGCAATTTTGTGACAGCATGTCTGCTACATAAAAATAGGAGCAAACTTTCACCTTCCTTTTTTCTGTAATGCTAGAGTACGTTCCAGTATCTAATTAAATAAAATTTCTTTCTTATACTGAACTGGAGATGCTGGTCAACAGTTCTGGTTAATTCCCTAGATAAGATATTTTGGATTTTTTTTCCTTCTTCTTCGTCTTCACAGCAGATCATTTTAATTCCAGCCGAGACTGAGTGAAGCAATGCTGATTTCCCCAGATGGCTCTGCTTTCTTAGGCAGAACCCCGACAGAATGATAATTACAGGTGAGGAGATAGGAAGAGCTGTGAAACAGATGACAGAGAAAGCAATAGCTACATTTCACCAGCATGYACCAGCTAGCTGAAACAATCACGTGATCCCTCATTGGCCTCCTGCATGATGCTGTCATGCATTTCATTCTTCATTAGATTTCACTAGTCTCTTCCACACCTCTTTTCTATGATTCCACAATAATCGGAAAATTCCTAAAATAAGAAAAATGTTCTTCTTTCATACTTCTCCCACATGAGAAAKGAGGAGCATCAGTGGGGAAAGAGCTGTTTATTGGGTTATAAGAGATGTTACTTCTTGCTACGTCCTTCAGGAACATGYGAAATTCTTTTTAATTTGGAAGTAGCTCTGCTGTGCTGCCAGTGGGAGTCCTATGCATGATCCCAGCAGCCAAAACCAAAACAAAATTCACAGTGAACTGACAGATGGGTGGGGTCTGACTGTCCCACTACACTGACAGCACAGAATAAAGACGTGTGATATTTGTCTGATCCAAGAATTGGTGCAAGGCCTCACACCACCTTATACAGACTCAGGAACAGAGGAGAAAGTTACACACGGTCCCATCAGTGAACATGAAGTAAAACAAACTGCTTTGGTGGCAGAGACTTGGGGAAATGGCTTTGTACACTCATTCATCCTGATTCTCAAGTACTTTCATTTCCTGTGAAGCTGCTGCCTCCCCACATAATTTGTAACAACTCCTTCCACTTGCGGATGTCCTTAGATATTGATGAGTCTGGCCAGTAATCGCCTTGAGAGGTGTCCATGAGAGCTTCTCTGATTGTGCCTATTTCTTTCCAATAAAGATTTTCCATGAAAAGTCTATTAGCATGCTCGCTTTCTTCCCACACCTTGATAACAGAATACAACAAGTAAAATATAGTATGACTTTATTCCTCTCTTAGAGAAAAGAGGCTGTCTCTCACTTATTCCTGTCAAACTGCACAGGGGTTCAGTACAACAGAGGCCTTGCTGGGTGACAAAAGAGGCAGACAAGACTTGCCAGCCCTTCTCTGCCTGTCCCTGAAGGGAGAAGCTGCCCGTTTGCAAAAGTGGATGTGCAGAGCAGAAGGAAAGAGCACCCAAACCGTATGAAGAACAGCAGGGCACAGATTCAGGCAGACTGGACAAGCATCAAATTTTGGTTCTGCTGTGCTGTCCTGTCATTATGTGTCATTACTGGTGTTACTTTGGAGGAAAAGAGCTGCTTTGCAGTTCAGTTGATCGATGTGCAAGACAGTTAATAGCAGAGTATTCCTCGGGCAGCGGAGCATATGGATCATGAGAACCAGCACAGATTTGGCTGCTCTTATCCAGAGCCACTACGAAGTGCACTGGATTCCCACAAAGATCAGTTATCACTCGCTCTGCCCTCACCAAGGCACTCTTCCTTCCAACAGCCTTGCCTGTGACTTTTAAAATCCCACGTCTTGTCAGCTGGCTTGTCTTCTGAAAGTCATTTCTTCTTCTCTCCGAGGAAGGACATCAAGGGAAGGGAATGTGACAGCTAAATCTGTGATTGCGAGAGCAGAGAAAGGGCCTATAGTAGGCAATAGAAAAGAAAAGAAACTGCAGAAAGTTGTCCTAAGGCCTCGAACAATTGCATACAGAGATAAAATGTGAGGGACTCCACCTATGCTAAGTGCAGGACAACTTAACAAATTTCTGTCGTCCCCATGGTCATCAGAACTCTTTGTGTGTCAGCAACATCTACCTGAATATGTGAAAAAAATATTTAAACTCCACTGGATTTACAGTGGTGGTTTTAACAATAGATCTACCAACAATTTGAGTGGGTGAAGCACAGGACAGATGGGTTCACAGTGCAGGGTAGTAGGAATAGTCAAGAAAAAGGGGAATTCTTGGCAAAACCTACTATTCTAAAGAAAATCAGTATATTCTAGCTCTTCAGTCAGCAGAGTCATCTGCTGAACAACAACTGTGTTCTAGTAAGTGACATTAACAATTAATATACTACTGGCACAACCACTCTAAAGTATTAAAATTTTCATTGGCATGAATAGATATTCTGAAATTAGCTTTATAGATGTTACAGTAAAAAGAACTGGATTTCATAAAGCCCTGAATGATTACTAGTCCCTTGCTAAAAAGGAGATTATTTACAACAAGTAGCCCAGCAGAAGAACATGACAAACCAAAAAACATCCACTTACAATGAAAAACATCCACTTACGGACAACATAAGACAGGCAGAGTGTTAATCAGAAGACGGGAGTTACTCAGGTCAGGATGAACCTTTTCATGGAATCAGACATTGCTRTAGGTGCCAGGCAAGTTTTTAAAACCTGTATCCCAAAAACAAGAGAAGACTTGGCTGGTATCCACTGAAATTACACTTCTAACTTGTAAATTATACACTACAAGGACAAAACTGATGTTAGATACAGTCAAGTGGATATTTTGTTGTGACCTGAAATAGGTCATTCAGTGATGAGATGATTCAGTGGTAAGAATAACGAGCAATCATGCACTCCAAAGCCAGGTAGCTATAAAATGCCAGCCTTTTCTCTTTCCTTTTATTATTTCCTTTCATCTGWTTTAAAACATAGCTCCTTTTCATATTCTTTCATACTATTTTCATCCAATTCCAGAGTATACATCATCACAAAGTTCACATGATACATTAAGCACATATTGGGGTTGTTATTTGTTACTCTAATCACCAGAAGGTCATTTCATGTTCCTTTTTACACTGAATACAATGCAAAGTTGGAACATCAGGCAGTTTATTTGATATATTTAGGGGTTTAGCATAATTACAACCATTGCAGTTACTACAGTCTCTGCAGAGCTCTCTCTTTCCTCACTGTGTAATGACAAATTACTGGACATACAAAATTCTACTCTCTGCAAACAGACCTAGTAGATGGGTACAGAGGTTAGTAGCAACTCACAGATACTCCAGAGTTAGGGCTGCATCCAAATCATCAGAAAATGAGGCATACAATCCTATTTTTCTCCAGAAGACTGGAGCTTTAGAAATGAAATTTCCTACCAGCTTAGCAAACCGGTCTCTCAAAATTTCTTAATCATCTCTGTTTGCTTTTGCTCCATAAATACTTAATAAGTGGCCTTTAAATTGAACTCTGACTGATTAGTTTTGGGGTGGTTTGGTTTTGGAATTTTTTTATGCTTTAGCAGTTCTACTTTCCTTACTATTGAGATGCAAGACTGAAAATTTTCTGAGGAAGGTGAATAAGAGTCTGAAATTTCTCATTCAAATAATGCTATGAATGCAAACAGTTCTGTTTGATTTCTCAGTGACCCATCTTACAAACTGCAATATTATATTAAGGTAACAGAATCAGCTGTAAACCAGTCAGCATTTTGGAAACCAGGTAGAAAAAGATGCTTCCCACTGCTTCTGGTCCCCAAGCTAACTTGGGCAGGTTTAATTAGAGTATCTGTGCTGTTTTTAAATGTAATCTAGGACCTAACAAAGTCCATTCAAACTGGACTAGCAGGTGGAGGTGGTCTGGTCTATCAGTGYACTTTGACATCATCCAGCTCCAAGGATTTAAAATAATCCAGTTTGCAATATCACTTCCTAAAGCTGTCAACTCTTAAACATTTAACTTTAGGACTTAAACCAAGAAGGGAGGAAAATCCCCTCCCCCCCACCAATGATTTAAAAAAGGTGTAAGTCTGTTCATTGCTAAGAGGTTTGTTTCTCCAGGAGAAGCTCTGGAAAAGATAGAAAACACTGATATTGTAAATAAATACTCCTGTGCTCAGTCACTAGAGCTCTAAAATATCAATCTGTGAGGCTTCCACTGAGATAAATCCATTTATTCTTTCTGCCCTGGGAGTCACATGGTGTAATAGCTCTTACAAATAGAAAAGAAGAAGCAAGCGGCTAGGACATCAACTTTTCTCCAGTTTCAAGACGTATGTGGTTGGATTTTTTTCCTAAATTTTAAATAATTTTTATGGCCTTAGTTGTTTCTAGAAATACTCAAATATATATTTTCTACACCAGCTGTTTATGATCTAAGTAAAAATGCAGGAGTAAAGACGAAAGAGGGAAATTGAACATAAAAGGAAAGGAGCAAAATTGTCCCAAAATGTTCAGATCTATACCTTGGATAGATCATCATCATAGATCATCATGTGGCTTATCATCATTATACAGTATTTGGTTTGGTTTGAAATGCATCTTATTAGGATGGACTTTCTTGCCTTCCAACTCATTTCTGTGTGTCTCAAAAGCCATTGTTTTTTAGGGAATGCTGCATCATCCCTATTTTATATTGGCCATTGCTAAAAATGCCTTCCTCAATCTCTTTGTGCTCTTTCCTCTAACCAGCTGGGCCATAATGAAAAAGTACCTCGGGCTGATGATGTGCTATCAATAACTCTGTGCGGTTCCGTTTCAAACCCCTATTAAATCTCTTTYGTAGTGCTGGCACTATTACTTTCCCTCTGTTCTCACTTTATCAACCACTGCTCTAGTGGCAGCGTGTACATTCTTTTCCTTTATGTTGCCTCATCCCAAGGCTGGATCCTCAGGCAGTGTCAACTGGCCTATCCCCRTTTCCTTTTGGCCTTCCAGCACAGAACCTGGCTAAATGTATTTTTCCGATTTCACCAGAACATGTGTCGACTTCTATTCATTTCATAGTAGCAATAAATATTTCTCTGTTAAAACATCTGGAGTGATTTTCTGCTGCTTGACTGATTTGCCTTCCACACGTGGTTCTGACCAGCAGAAATGGACTGAGGGCATCATCAGTGATTTGATTGGACACGTTAATATCTTTCAAGTTTTTGTCTTCGTTCTCATTACTGCCATGTCTGATGGTGCCAAAAGTGGGCTAAAATTTCAAGACCTTGAAATTCAATTTCCATCCAAGCTAAAACTTTTAATTCAGAAAGTGTAATTCACTTAAAAATGTGGAACCATAAACATGCAAAGTGCATCCTGCCATCTTTCAAGGATCACCACACAACTTGGATCAACAAACAGGACAACATGATTCAACACAAAAATAAATTAAGCTCTTAAGTTACTAAAAATTTCTCATTTTCAGCACATGCTTTTATAAATCTGGATCATGAAATAAAAGCAATTCTGTGCAATTTGGTAGTTTTGGTACTTTCAACCTTCTGCAAAAAATCCTWGGTATGGGAGACTTGGATGATAGAGAGATAATCTTCGGCCTGACACAGAAAATACAAGAGGAAGTTTCTCTCATGACTATGAAAAGAGAGAGCAAAATGGAATACAATCTAACAGAAAAGTTCACTGAAATATTTGCAGAATTTACTAGAGCAAAGACAGTACAATCAGGAAATCAGAAAGTAATTCATTTAAAGCAGATGTGGAAAATGAGATGTAAGAGCAGCAGAACACTGATCAGAGATAAAAGGAGGGAGCCCAATTGCATTAAAATTGGGAGAGATAAAAGAGCAGAATAATTGCTAAGGAGGTTCTGTATTTCTAGGTCTAGTTTAAACTGTTTTCATTCCATATTGTATTCAACAAGAAATAGAGAGTAAGCAAAAGTCTGAGGTAGTAGCAAAAATCAAGCCAGCTACAAGAAATTGAACAGAAAGCAATAAAGACAGAAGGTTCAGTGATTATATTCAGCATATTGGAAAAATTCCTCAGGGCATACACAGAGAAACAGCAGCACAAAGACGTGGGACTCTGAAGAAAGCACTCTTGATTAACCACACCTATTCCACAGACAGCTAGACAAGGAGCAAGTTTCAGTCATTTCAGCAAATCTAAAAAGATTTAGGGGGATTTAGAACAAGAGAGACGAGCAGATCCTCAGCTACACGAACTGACCCTGCACCTTGCAATGTAAGTTCCCCAAATTGCCGTTACTGCCTGCTCCATGACGATTTGTGGCATACACACGCTGGAAAGAGAAAACCCTGTACAGGGATTTTTACATATGTTTGCAGAAGCACCTCTCCCATTGATCTCTCAAGGCTTTAGAAAACAGGTTTTATTTCAAGGAACAGTGCAATGAATTTCCTCTCTCCTGCCAGACCATACTGCTTGAAGCGCCCTGCAGACGGAGGTGGAGACAGATGTAAAGATACTGGAATCTGTGTTTCAGGGAAGAATTGCCATGTTGGTTTTTTCTTTTCCCTATTCCAGAGGTAATCATTAATACTTCCCTACAATGTTCCTTCTAGACTACGTATAAGGTTCTACTGTGATTTGTCAGAAATGGCTCATTTCCCTCCTCTCTTTCCAGTCTCAGGTGTGGGGTGGACTCAGCTTTTTGCTGGATTTGTGGCACAGCCCTGCACATGTCACTCACTGACTCAAACACAAACAGGCCTCTCAAAAACAGCARTAAGGAGACTGCCTATACTATGCATGAAGCCCTCTGAGGCCAATGGATGACAATCATGAATTGCTTCAGTGCTAAATATTATACCAAGCAATTTCCTAATTATTCTACTAGAGTATTTGATATCCTTAATTAAGTGTGTTTCCAGAGTACAGTTTGAAGCTCCTTTTCACTGGCACATCCCCTAGCTCATCAATAGACTTGTGGGAAGTAGCTTTACTATCCATAAGTAGACAAGAGAAATATTTCTGTCATTGCCTCAGAGGAAAACGAAAGAACAGAAAATAAACGTGTGCACCATTTGTATTTAATGACAACAGGGCATTAGCTGGGAACAGAACTGAACTCAAAGCACTCCAGACAAGGCTCCACCAAGCCCTGTAATGGGACTGTCAATTAATGTGCTGGCTGCTTTAGCTTTTTTCAGACTGCTCTCTTCAAGGCTTTTTAATCCATAGTTTGAAAGCCAAAGGCYCCTGCACTTAAAAAACTTGTGCATGAATGTCACCCGTGTCCCTTTATTATTACATCCCCTGATGGGCAAGAAATACATGGAGCTTGCTTCTAATGTGATCTCCTTTTAGATTTTTCCTTTCAATACCCTCTGAACTTCTGCTGACTCACTGTGTTTCTTTATGGGAGATAGCAAGCAGAGCTTCTTCATCATTAGTGTCCTTTGATCCTGCTTTCTGTCTTGCCTGCCTCTCCCTCATCTGTTCTGTACATCTTGTAAGTGCCCTTTGATCTCTTGCCACTCATCTCCCTCTTTCATTCTTACACTAGGAAAGAAACTGCCTATTCCAAATTTTTATTTCCAAACTTACAGGTGGACCTCTGCTTTTGAAATAACTTCTGCATCTACTATAACTTCGAATAGTTTGAGAAGTTATTTGTTTTGTCTCTACAAGCTTCAGTTAATTTTCTTTCACCTGTGTGCCGGTTTGGCTAAAATTTAGCAATATATCCTTTGAGAGAAAACCAGGTTACAACCACCCTTCCTCCCACGGGGTTTGGGAAAAAAAAAGAATATTTTCCTCGAAGGAAAGTGAATGAGATAAGAACTATTTATTTAACAAGCACACAGGAAAAAGATAATAATGCTAAATAATGAAATGAAATCTCTCACTATAGAGAGAGAAACCTGGGAAGATTTCAGAGTCTTTCTGTAGGTGTGGTCTCTCTCCTCCTCGGAGCTGGGCTGGCGAGGGGCTCACCCCCGGGCCTCGGGGAGAAAATTCTCTCGATGTGTTTTGATGTTGTTGAACAGTCTAGAAGAGAAGAAGGGAAAAACCAAAGTCCCAGGAAACAAAATTTAGCTTTCCGTCTTACGCCGGGAAGAGAAGACAAAAAAAAAACCGAAACCGCTGGCTGAAGAAAGCAAGCCGGGTGCTCCCTCCTGCTCCTGCAGCCAGAGAACGCAGAGGAGTGTGTCTCCGTGTCCTTGAGAGACTGTTTTGAAAAGTTCGTTTGGGGTTTTTTTTTTTCCTAGCTCAGTTTAAAGGCACAGAAAGGCACAAAATTACTTTTTGGGCATAGAGCATGATAGGGGATACACATGATAGAGTCACTCCAAGACAACCTGTAGCATTATTTCCTTTGTGAGGGCAGGTTTAATCTTCCTTTGCATATTTTTCTACCTATGACTTGCATTTTTCTTACATATGCTACCCAGACAGATATATATAGATATACAGAGATATGTTTATATGAGATATCTGGAAAGATTGCTAGCACTTCTTTTACCTCTATACATTAACTCTCATTTATTGGAAGGCAGCTGGGCAGTTTGGTTTGGAACCTGACATATCTCAGCTGGACCACAGGTCCATCCACATGCACTTTGCACCTAAATACCAGCTGAAAGAAGGTGCAGGAGTGACAGATGTCTGAGTTAACCAAGTGTTCTTACTTTGAGTGGAGAACACGCATCATCCTCTTGAAATGCTATTACCAAAGCAGCATCTACTGTTATTTACCAAATAATTCTCATTTCACTGCCTGGAGGCTCCCAGTGTCATCAAAGTTCCTGATTTCATTTCATTTTACTTACAGAGAGAGCAGAGCAGATGGGCAGCTCTTTCTCTAGAAAGCCCTGTAGGTTAGTTGTGCCTCTTGCATGCCTACCTGACACCCACAGAGGCTCGCAAATCCAAGTCGGTGATCSCACAGAAACTAATTAGGGGAAGCCCTAACAGCAGGGGGAACATGAGGAAGGACCAAGGATTTTCTGTGATTTTCACATGTGAACTGCAGCACCCTAAAAACAGAGASCTGCCCTGTCTGGAGACTGCTGCAACCTCCAAGACAGACTTCAGTGCAACCTCTTGCTCCCACAGCTCATGAAGTCCCTCCCAAGCTGCTTCTTGGATGAAGTATCTTTTCCTTCCCATACTTCCTACAGAATTTTATGTGCCATAACTCATGTCTGGAATACCACTCAGGCAGACTTGCTAAAATCTTGATAAATCAGTACAAAGAAACTGGTGGTGAACACCCCAGCACTTGAGAGCTCGGCTCTCCCTGCCAGTGATAAACCATGTGCCAGTGACTTCTTCCCGTTCTCCTGAGGATTGGGATGAACAGTCCTACAAAGCAGACCAATGAACTTCCACCRATAATGCTCAGACAGTATTTCCTCTAGCACTAGAAACATGGAAATAAACATCCCATGGACCAAAAGCGGAAGAGACATTCAGAGTACAGAAAATCCCACAGCAGTCCCAAGCAAAACATGGACCCACACTATTTCTCCCACTGACTTTTAAGATGTTGCCTTTTGCTTTCAGGCATTTAATACAGACTGCTCACGTGCCACTTACAAATCTCAAGTCTCTCTATAAATTTGCCTATTTTTTCTGACTTAATTTTCACCTRTTTTCCCTTCAGTATGTGTAGGTGCTTAGCAGTTTGGTAGAAAATATCCAACTCCCTTGCTTTCAAAAATTCTAATTTTTCAATGCCAGTAAGCTTGACACCTCCAATTGAGTCACTCAAAAGTCTTTCTTAAACAGCAATCTGAGGAGATGGCTTTCAAACGTTTTGTGTGCCACATGCTTACTGTGATGTCTGACAGAGAAAAATGTGTGTTGGCAACACTGCTTAGTCCACACTGAAAAAGGGAAATTGAAATGATACTTCTAAGAAGATTAGTTAATGATCAATAGCGACAGGTAGCTATAAACACAGTAATGGAGACCCTCTCATATGCTCTCTCATCTGGCGCAGCCCTCCCAGAACTGCATTTCAGGAAAATTAATTTCCTCCAACTCCCACTCTGGGCAAGTTACCACAAAAACAACGTGAGACAGAAAAACAAAGCCAAAGAAATGTCCCATAAAGAGAAATATGAACAGCTGCAATGCTAGACAAAACCACACTAACCCAGCTGTAAAGAAAAGGAGAAGACTTTCACAAAGGGGATTGTGAAGTCCATGGAGTAAAATAAGAAGCTGCTCCAACTGGAATCTTCTSTGTTGGAAATAAGTAACTGTAGAGTAAGAGGTCTCAAGAGACAGGAAGACCAGAGAGAGGAGACAGGGGAAAGTTTATGTACAGAATGGAAAACACTTCTTCTGGTAAAAAGGTTTGGCTGTTAAGAAGAGTCAAGATCCTGCTTTTTTTTCTGACATATTTCTCACTTCATAATGCTGTGTTCCCAAAAGTGTTCCTAAGAAAAGCAAATCACRATTTCCACCTGAAAATTTCACATTTCTTGACTTCTTAAATAAACCTTTCCTATATAAGAGGCCAAATTTTGTGCATGCTTTGTTGTGTACAAAGGCACCATTCCTCCATAAAACACCACTTGAAGGTATGGATTTTAAATTCAGGAATATTAAGCACTTAACATAAAGATAATGGCAGAATCAGGACCACTGCATAAATATCAAGTCTGTCTTTGAGGGGAAGTTCAGAACTGCTACTCTAAGTACTCTTAGGCATAACTTAAAATACAAAAGATTCTATCCAAAAGTGAATTGTCATTTACGGCTAATGTTGTTTCTCACTAAAAGAAAATCACTGTAAGTTTATAGAAAGCAAATGAACATAAGCAAATAAGAAATCTGAGTATCTTAAATAAGCTGCAAAATATTAAATCAAAATTTACTAATTAAAGTGAAACTTTATCATTATTTTATGGTCACACTATAAGGGCAATAGCATAACAATGAAGATGAAAAATACAGCTTATATGAGCAAAATAAATACATATTTCTTTGAGTCACAGTGGAACTGACAATGCAGCACCATCAATTCAAACCAAATTAAGTTTCAGCACTCAGTTTGGAACAGTTAAGGCCCCAATCCATATTTCCTGCAACCTAAAAATTATAACTTAAATCAAGATATGCATGGGCAGACAAAACCAACATCAGTCTCTAAAGAAAAAGGACCACAATGCTTGATGCTTTCTTGAAATCTTAGACATAAAAAAACTACATTTCTTCTCTGTGTCACTGCACCCAGARCAGGCCGAGTCTGTTCCTTACATCCCAGAACTCCAGAAGGAAGTTGAAAGTTTGCCAGACCTCCTTTATCATTCAAAACCTTCAGTCTGTGTAGGAAATCCTGTACCCATTTGAAAAGTGTATCAGCCAAGATTTCCTCTGCTTTTTCTGCACAAAAATACAGAATAAATGACATATGCAACAGCAGTTCTACTCAATAGGTGAGGTAAGCAAATTTGGTTTACTCTGGGAGTGATTTTTCTTCTGTGTTTGTCCTACTTTTCACCTTTACAATCTGATAACCCTRGACCAGAGGTGCCATGCTGCTTCAACATTTCACTAACAACCTAAGTTCTGGCTTTGGTCCTTGACAAAAACACTTCCTTTACTCACAGCTCCTAATCTACTTTTAAGGAAACGTTACCACACACAAAATTCTTTGCCATGGTGAGACAGCCCAGAGCTGCACTACTTTTGTTTTGCAGGCTCCATTCCAACCTGTACTGCGAGTTTCCGTAGAGACTTGAGAAGGAAGAACTATCCCTGCTATGTCAAATCTGGAGATCACAAACATTTTCCTTCCAATATTTAAGGAAACAAATCCAGAAGGAGCATCTTGCCCTTAAGGGCCATTCCTTGATTCACAGTTCCAGCCTCCTGTCTGATCTTGGGAAAAGTTAACATCTTTGAGCTCCAGTTTCTCTTAAATTACTTGTAACAGTTCTTCCCTTCTGCCACGCTTTGTCTGTCTTGTATATTTTAARGGTACAATCTCCAGAACAAAGAGGCTCTGGCTAAAATTTTGCACCTCACCTAGAGAAGAGGGAAGAAAAGAAAAAGAAAGGAAACCTTCTTCGTTTGAGAGTTCTCTAAAGGAACCACTGACTGGTTTTCACACCATTTTATGCCAGAGTGATAGTTTCCTATAAGCATGGTAAAAACTGCTGATCTGAGTCAGTTCAAATCAGAACCAGCTTAATTATGGTGAGATGTCTGCATGTTTAATCAGATAATGCTAAATAAATGATTAAAACAATTAACTGCATCTTGTAAGGCACTGAATACACACAGAGCAACACTAAATTGCTTGCAAACATTACGTGTGGTTTGATTTCTTATTATACTTTGGGGAAAGCTGTATACACTGACAATAAACTGATCTAAGATTTTTGTCTACCAGCCCATGGAAACTTTAAATAGCAGGGATTGAGACAAAGGGAAGCACCTAAAGAAACATTGCATGCCAACCATTCTATTTTCCAAAGGAATGTAACTCTTCCTTCTGCCTCAAATTCTTTATAGATTTTTGTCAACATCTTACATTTACACCCACAAGAAAGCAGTTTTCTCTTCCTTAAGCTTGAAATACAATTTCTCTAAGGTCATCTACCAGCACATTTTTATTCTTTGATTTCTTTTTACATAACTTCATCAAAGTAGGACTCAGTAAATTGAGCCTAAAGAGCAGTGCAAGATGAAATGCTGCAGAAAACGAATATTCTCATTTCYCCTAACATTGCAATATATATATTAAAGATGAATTGGAAGAAAAAAAGTGATTTTATTTACCATGCTTAGCCTTGTTCCTACTCTTAGTTTAATGGAGATCAGGGGTGGAAAGGCAGTTAAAAGAGTAGGTTTCACGATTTTATAACATTCTAATTTACCAACCTTTCATGATATATATGTAAAAGTTTGAAATTTACCAGTCAAAAACTACAAATCCATCTATTCCCCTTCCTTTTTAAAAGAAAGGATTTTTAGAAATAAGGATCAATTCCTTCCTTTCCTGTTGTCTCCTCACCTGTATCTTTCTTCCCTTTCAAACCCATTAGTGTATTTTCAYGCCGCTACCTTCTCAAGTGTGTAGGGCTGGCAGTAAAAAGCCTGCATGGAAAACATCAGAAGATTTTTGGAAGACACAAAGGGATGGGAATCCTTTGAAAGCTATTTTTTCACAGAAGTTCACCAATGAACTGATCATTGCAGGGCTGTGCAACTTCCAAAAGGAAAGAGAGATGAGAACGGTAGAGCAGTTCAGTGTGTATTTTAAACTGCAGCACGGTACATTTATTTTGGCATTTAAATTCCTCATTTCCCCAAGGACAAAGTGTGCACATCTCAAGTAACGATGCCCAGATGCTCCATGGATATGGCTTAGCAGTCAGGCTCCTTGCTGGTGTACACTGGCAGTTTCCCTGAACTCCCAGATGTGCTGTTGAAAACTCAYGAGCTATTTCATCCCCACCAACTTCAACAGGTCCAGCAGCCTGCCTAAGCTACTTTTGCAGCAATAATATTTAGCTTTTTGATTTTGAAATTTGCTTCCTGGAAGTTAGCAGTATTTATCCAAAATGCATTGCTTTGCACCCATTCGTGCCGTTGAAAGCCTGCTAGTGAAAGAAGATCTCCGAGGAGTGCGAACGCTGCCAAAGCAAACATGATACCAAGTCAAGGAAATATTTGCAGAATTCTTTTCAGCACCCACCAAGCTTTAGTGTCAACATATTTGTAATCACTGCAATTAGCAGCAAGTGAGGCTTCAAGACTGTGACGTAGGAAAAGATCCTAAAAGAAGGAAGGGACCTTTCTTGACTTGCTAAAATGATTAGGGAAGAGACTGGAAGTGAACAAGCAGCCCATGGCATTTCCAGAGTTACACAAGTTTAGCAAAAAGAGCTGCTCCATTAGTTCACTTAATAGAACATTCTGTCATCCCCAGCTTCCTCTGAGGCTGTGCAGAAAAAAAGAGGAATTATTTTCCCTTAAATAGAATCAAGGTCTAAAAAAGGGAGACTATATAAAACAAAGTGATTATTATGAGACTGAGTTTGTTGCCAGAATTGCTAGGACTCAGCCTATATTTTAGGTGCAGTTGAATTATCGACTTAAGGCCACAATCAGGATATATGTTCAAACTTAAGGCAGCTGATATGGAAAATGGACACTTATTGATTTCCAAAGGAAAGGGATTTAGTATTTATTTAATCTTTAAACACCACTGAAAGTCTACAGACAGATGAAATTCATMTTTTTATTTTGGTCACCATAGAATTCAAATATGAAGGTACCTTTTGTCTTTTCTTACATTGTTTTAAGCCCATAGCAGCCAAAGTATATCCAGCTCTCTTAATGACATAAGAAAAAAAGGAAGGAGAGATGGATGGTGCGAAACAGGGAATGGAAGGGGAGAAAGGGGAAAATTAGAATAAATGAGAAAAACATTCTTTGCATTAAAGCTTAAAAGGGAAAACCTCTCCTTGAATTAAGAAGCAACACACTAAACCGAGTAATAATTTCATTTTCTCGTAGGAAAAACATAATTACTCACACAATGCAAAGTTCTGAAATCATGGAATTTGCTGTAACTCTTTTGATTTAAAGCTAAATAGCTCATGAGTTTTCATGAAATAAAGGCACTTTTTTGCCTCATTTGCAAACAGAATCTTGAGCACCTACAAGACAGTGGATGGGCAAAGTACATTAGGGTGGGTTTATCTTCCCTCTTATTTTCCTATCATCAATTTGCTCAAAGGAAAATTACAGTGGAAAGGTCATCACAGTGGAGAAAGCAGCTCAGGGTTTTCAACACCAACAAAACACACAACCTTGCCATTTACTGTGAAAATTTAACAGTAATCCTTCTGAAAGAGCTAGTTTTAATCTTGCTGCCATTGCAGCTTCTGATTCTCTACCTTTTCCTTGTTCTTTGATTTCCATTCAAATTATTTAATGAAAGGATGATAAATTCTTGACCTTCCTCTCATGGGCAGTCCCCTCTGACATTTGGTAATGCTCCCTGATAGGACACTGTGCCTGCAGGGGATTAATATTGTATATTAACCTTCCAAACTGAACCCATTAGGAGAATGTAAATTAGGCAAGTCCTCTTGCTGTACTTTTACCTTTTGATAATTCACTATTGATAAAATTTCTGAGGCTAATTAAGAGCTGGAAGCTTTCTTTTTCAACTGTAGAGCATTTGGAATGTTTTCTGATATGTTACAGCTTATTCTGCTTCCTGGGAGAACCACAAAAGTGTGTTTCATCCCAACTCTGTTGTTGTGTAAATCAATAAAACTGTAGGATGTCTTGGTTTTTTTCAATTTTTTTAAAATTTTTTTGGGGTTGCTACCACAGATCATGGTGCCAGGACAGACTGCTGTGGTCTGTGACTGGCTTCATGCATAAGGAAAGCCATGGGACTCCACTGAAATGTTTCTGCTTGGACTACCTTGTGCACTCTCAGGAGAAAACCCATTCTTCCTTTTCAAAATCCCAGAGGGTGCTCAGACAACCACCATGCTTGTCAAGCTAAAGTTAATTATACTCCGTGTTCATGTGTTCTGTTTCACCTCTGAGTTTGTCACCTTCAACTCCCAGCCTTCTGACTCAGGTATTCTCCTCCCTGCCTGACTAAACACTCCAATAGTGCCAACACTTTGTCCACTTGGTGTGTTCTGCATCTCTACCTCCCAGAGGAGGGAAGACATGTGGTGGCACAGCCAAATCCAGTAAGTCTTCCCTGAAAGTCAAATCCTGAAAGTCTAAGCTGCTTTCAGGTCTGAGCTTGGCTGGGTCAGTATTAATTCACACTCCAGTTCATTAGTGACCACAGGCACCAAATGTACAGATGAGGTACCTTCTCTACCTCAAAGGCGTGATAATTCCTCAGGTATCAGCCAGCGTCTTATGGTCACAACATCACCCTCATTTCTCACCTGGGAGGTAAAATGCAAGAGTTTCAAGATTTCTCCAATGTCACTTGCCGAAAGAGAATCCTCCATCCTCACTGTCACTGCCTCCACAGAAGAACTCCCCACTAAGAGCCAATTTTCTTTGCTCTTTTCAGTATGCCAAACCAAGCCAGGTTATTCCACATCAGCCATCTTCTCTCCTTCTGCAATCGTCGTATTCCCAACACCTGCACTGCTTTAAACTTCACCCCTGTTACACAACCTTTGTTAAGCTAATTCTAGAAAGAGGCAAAGAGAAAGGAAAGATTTCAGACAGGAGTTGCATCTTCCTGTTCCCAGGTCAGGTTTGAGGCATACCACTTAGCTGGTATTCATCCATAGATGGTATAACAATTTGATTTTGTGTCATTTTTTTTTCCTAATGAGAAAATTGTGCGGAATTAATGCAAGTCTTATCAAAGTTTAATTATATTACCATTAAATTATCAATGCTTTCAAATCAATAGTAACAGACTCTTGTCCAAGGCAGATGCCAGACTGGTTGGTCAAGAACTACCAAGAACTGTCTCTTTAACGTATTTAAATGTTGCAAACTTGTTTCCTTTCATTTCAAGGAAGGTTGTCATGATTTTGAAAACTTTTCAACGACCCTGGAAGGATACTTGCAAATTATTTGGATCTGTAGAATACAAAATATTAACAGTTGCTGTTGAGGAACCTTTTGACCGGCTCCTCTCCTGTAAGGGACAGGGCTGCAGAACCCATCTGAAGACAGACTCAATAAAGCACAGGGATCCGTGCACATAATGCTGTGTGAGCCCATGAGAAATTGGACTGAAGGGCTGTGACTCGAGTTTTTATTTCCATCCTTTTAGGCCCCTGCTGTTCCCTAAGGAGGGCCAAGGGATGAGTAGGGTGCTTATGAGGTGAGCTATGCTTCGCTGAATTTCCTACATTACATAAACAAGTGGAGAACCAAAGAAAAGTACAGCCTGGTTTTTGTAGACATTTACTGAATATTTCTAACCAGTTCTGAGTTATCATTTTTTTGTCCAAATGCAGTTCATGTGGCCAATAATAGTTTCAGCTTTGAGAAACTGGCACGCTCTGAATGTCATTCGTCTCTGAGGTATCAGTCTTTTGGCAACAGGTTATGCCATTTTTGGAGCAATTTGACACTTCTTCTCAAATTTTCCTCACTTTGTGCTTCCTGATTATCATCTTTACTACAGTAATAAAAACTTCCCCCTCAGGTGTCATTCATAGTAACTCAATCAAATTAATGCATGTCAGTAAGCAAACGTTCTCTGTTTTGTTACCCATGAAGCAGATGAAGAATTTTCATTACAGCACAATTTAGTTGAACTTCTTTGACAAGTTCTGTAAATTCATGGAGCTGTTCTGAATTTGCATGGCTTTGGCTCTACCATCCACTCGCTAGGAAACCTGAAGGAAGGTAGAATAAGGTTTTCAGAATGGCATAATGTAACTTTGAGCACATCCTGTTAGGTGATTTGGTTTCAGTATAGCCATTGGGACCCTGGGGATTCAGCAAATAGTCATCGTTCCTCCACTGACACTGGGCCTACAGTCAGTCAGGTGGTCAATGCTACCATGGGTAAAGATTTCTAAGTGATAGAGAATTCAGTATCTTAGTAAAAAACCTTAATTTCATTGTCACGGATACCACACTTGTGATGGATTATGACACAATACTGATCAGTAACRTCAGCAATCATGGACAGAGCATTTTTTAAAAAAAATTAACCCTMCTTTACTGAGAATTTCAGATGTAGTAATGCCAACATGGATGATAAGACAACTGTCTCCAGCCTCCTGGATAGGAAGGGTCTCTGACTGACAACAAGAATTATTTACAAACGTCCTTCCACTAATGACTTCAGATTAATTGGTTGAAACCCAAACCAGTGGGTTGCCACACCCAGGCAGACACATCAATGAGATCCTGGACCACTCAGGGAATTAACAATTTACTTTCATCCTTGTATCTCACTCACTGCTTAAATTGATGGCTTATTTTGTTTCTAGACTGTATGCAAAGCTGTAATTTAACAAAACTCAATCTAACACTGAATTGTAAACTAACTATGTGGGTTATTTAAATGCCCCTTTATTTTTCAGCTGATGATCTTCTGTAAAGTCATGCTGGATATTATGCTAACACCTGGTTACAGGCCCAGAATGTTAAGTAAGTTTGTTTGTGGGATACAGGGGTATTTTTAACAGTGTTTCATGGAGGTTTGGGCTATTTTGAATACTATAGACCTCAATCTTTTTCCCAGCTGTCTCATAGCAGAGCAGAAAGAGAGTTAATTAAATAAGTTCATCGTGAAGTGAATCAGAGCATGTTTTGTTGAGGAGGACTCAATGTTTTAAGTGCGCACACCTGAAACTGTCTAAACTAAGTTAGAAGATTCACAGAAAAGACAAATCACAATGTATAAACAAAATGTGCAATGGCATTTTTTACTGCTCACTGGGTTTAGGAATCTAGTCAGTGCTTTCTGACACRATATGAGGATTCCTGAAGAGACAGAAGTGTTACAGATTTGAACTACATAAATATCTGCATCTTAAGGCTGCCCTTGACAATAGATACCCAGTAGGTATTGAGTGCTTGCCCTCACATTACTTCTTGGGGTTTTTCCCTCTTTCCTTCCCCTATAAAACCTTCTTTTATCTTGTCCAATGATTTTTCTCACTTTCAATTTCCCTATTCTCTCCCACATCTTGCAGGGATGGGATGAGAGAGGGAGTGAAGTGAGCAAACAACCCTGTGGGTGCCAGGGTCAACATACCACAAAAGGTGATATTGTATCTTCATCTCTTTTTCCCCTTAAATACTTGATGTATTGCTCTTTAAATATTGCTGAAATCAGTAATATCTCTAAAGTCAGAATGAATTTGGAAGCCAGCTGRCAATATTCAGGTTATCAGCACGTAGGTTGTAATGACCGACAACATTAGCTACTATTCTACTTCTTTAAAAATCTGGTCAGAATTTAGCTCAAGGCAAGACTTGGTTCATATGTGAATATCCACAAAGTTCATTGACTCACAGATTTTCACCCAGCTCTCAGTCTGGTTTAGAAAACATCRAGCATCAAAAGACAATAAAGTCTAGACTTAATAAAAGGGCTGTAAAAATGAAGGTGGCAAGCAAACAGTGACGGGAAATTTACATCAGTCTCAGAGATGTTCATACATCTGAATTTAATGAAAGTGTTGAGATTGACTTCAGAGGTTAATAAAATTAAACCTTAATAAGAATGCAAAAAAAAAAAAAAAAAAAAATCAATGAATGCAAACTGAGTGATTACACATTTCTACAGCCTAGGTAAATTGGAATGCACTAACTTTACCAGAAAACAAATTTTCTAAATATGCCCACCTAAAGGAAAAAAAGGAGCAGTGGATTAATATTTGGAAGCACACAGTCARCTGTGCTTAGTATGGAAAATAACTCTTTTCTAAAGCTCTCGTACACGCAGTGGTATGGATTCTGTCCTCTTCTATTTTTGGGAGATAAGGGAATATCCTGCTGTTTTTTAATTCTTTTATTTCATCAGCAAAATCCAATCTTGAGAGAAGCAGAATGAGGCCTGTAAGAGCAGAGAGACTAAAAGACAGGAGAAATGTAACAAAGATGTACCATGGACAGAAATTATTCAAGGCTAAATTGGGGAGATTCTTTTTTTGTTTTGCTGCAGGCATTTGATAACAAGWAGCATTCTCAGCAAGACAGATGGGACTCAAAATCTGAGTTCAGGAATGGCAGAAATGTTTCAGGAGGCTGTAAGAAACAATACAAAATAAAGACATTTGCCGCCGGTTCACTGAAACGTAAAAAAAAAGGAAAAATCCCCTCTATGAGTAAATTGCAACTTTCCTGACTGTTACTAGATTCTACATGATCRGGAAGCTTAAATTACCACTTAATTTCTGTGTGACTGTAGCCTTCCACTGAGAGCAAGCTAATATWTACTTCGTGTTCCCCCCTCCCTTGTTGCAATGGTTTTTAAGCAAGGGGCACACAGTTCATTGGCTTAGTTCTGTTCCTGTTCTTGGTGTCCAACATTTTCTGACAAACTTCATCTCCAGAGAGAGGAGTTAGATGTAAAAGCCAGGCCTACCTAGCACCTATGAGCATCACTTCGAATCCWTAAGGAAGCCTCCCAGGAAATCTTGCTGTTTCATGCGGTAGACAGTAAATTAAGGTCACCCATGACATTTTCCCCTACCTACAAGCAGCAACACCCATTCTGTTTCTTGGTGGTCTGCTAATCAGAAATGTCTTCAGGATCAAAAACTTTAATGGCTCTGAGGATCATGCAATTAAAATTCTCTGATGAAGCAATCCCCTAAGCAGCTCAAAATGCACAGGATTGCCTATATACAGACAAAAAAGTGTAAAGTGACATTTAAAGTAAACACATTTTAAGCATATAATGCTGATTACAGCAGTTTTCAAGGAGCATTTAGTTCTTTCACTTTGCATATCTATCAGTGTGTGTGGTGACTGTTGCATGCAGGTCCAGCAATTTAAAGAAACAGAAAAGTCAGGTCTGATTCGATGTGACATCCACTACACTCACCCACGCTCCAGTCAAAGTGGCAAAAATCTGAGCTGAACTGGAGAGTGGAAGCAGGCTGAGTCAGCACTTCACCTGACACAACCCAACTCAGCTTTCCCTGGTATTCCTCTGCACTGCACAAGAATCATAAAAGTAGCCCGAGTGTGAAGATATTCTACGTAAATCTAAGATACTACAATTAAAGTGCATAACATTCACATAAAAATTGTCTCCTCACTTTGTTTACTTGGCCAACTGATTGTTCATAACAATGTAGATTGAAGATTGCTCTCAAAGCATTTAAAAATGTTGACTGTTTTGGTTTTGCTTAGAAGAAAAATTACACCCCATTAAATTTTTCTTTGATGTTCTGGCTGGGTCAGTACATGCTGTCCCTTATTTTCAAAACAAGGACAATTATCTGCAGGCACACAAATCAATAATGAGCATTAAAGATAAAATACYGCAGAAACAATCATGTAAATTATTGCAATATCAAAGGAAGGCTCAGCATGATGTCTAGCTTTTGGTGTCTGGTATGCAGGGCAGAAACCACAACTATATTTTAAATGACTGCTGAAGATCATTTTATTCAGCAGGAAACTTAAGGGAAGTCTGGAGGGAAATGCTGAGCAAAGCCACTCTAAAGACTGAGCCACTGAGGAGTGATATTTAAGAATATTCTCCAGAGAGCAGAAGCTTAGAAACTCTTTCAAATTTTTGAGCACTTTCTTTTAAGACAAGAAAAAGATACCTGCCTGCCTTTCCTTTAGCTTACTTATGGTAAAGCCAGGTCACTCTTTATCCCATTGCCCATTTCCTCATGTGTCTTAATCAGTCCTCCCTTCAAACTTTGTTCTAAGCCATGCATGCAGCTGTGGTGAGATTAATGGCCTGTCCTTTCCCACATCACTTCTTCTCCCTTCCTAAATAAAGGTACTGCATTTGCTATCCCATGGTCATCTCCATTCTCCCCAAAGGTTTATTGAAGATACTCAGCCACAGCCCTGCAATTTCATGTGTCAGCTCCTTCAGCATTGTGTGATGGAAATTAGCTGGTCTCCTGACTTCATAGGATTAAGTTCTTTGAGTTCTCATCTAGAAAGGTTCTACTTCCATAACCTCACGGCTGCTTGCCTTTGCTCAAAGGTTACCATCCTAGGACTGCTCAATCCCAGCAGAAACCATTCCGTTCAGCTCTTAGCTGTGTTTGGATTATGTTCCCCTCTCCTTCATTGCACAGTGAACTATTCAGTCATTGCTCTTTTTGGTTTCTAAGGCTGAAGAAAATTTTGCCATTTCCTATTAATATTTCTTTCAAGGTCTCTCTCAGTCTGGCTTGTGGCAATTATCATTTTATTCCTGTATTCCTTGACTTCTTGTTGAATATTATGGGGAGAATTTTCTCCCTTTTTCTGTGTAAGGATTGTCCTCAAATCTTTACTTTCATTCTTTGGAGTTTAAATCCTGACTGGAGTTGTTGGACTTTATGACCGAGCACTAAGACTGAAGTAATACAGGAACAAACAATGAAACCTACATATTTGTGGCATGACATCAGAACACACAAAAGGGTTACATGGAGTGGCTCGTGCCAGCTGAAAAGAAGAAACCATGAAGATTGGCAGATATGACAACACAAAAGAAATCCCAAGGATCCCAGGCATAATACGATTTATGTATGTGACACTTCCCTCGTTCAGCCACTCAAGACCAGGAAAAGCTCCACAGAAGTTGAAGGAATCACTTTCCATTATGGAGTAATACAGAGAGGAGTTAGGGCTGCTGAAAGGAAAGCTAAACCAGTCTGAGCAGCCACATCTTCACTTCTGCTCACTGACAGCCCCCTTTAAATGGGCCCCCTGCAATCAGGGACTAGAATTGGAGAAATACATAATCCCCCTCTGTCCAGCTRCAGCAGCCCAATACATTTAATGCAACTCAAGGAATATTGAGAGATGTATGGTTTATTACTTTGTTAAAGTTATGCACCATAGACGCTGGAGGGAAAAAACCACTGAGTAAATCTCAAGAGTGTATTACTCAAATTCATTTAAGCCTTTCCTGTAGATCCCCGGCAATTTTCAGGTCCCTCATTAATTCTACTCACAGCTCAAAGTAAATCCATTGTAAATAGTAGTGCATATCCCATTCAAATGTGRTCCTGGAGTCAGACCAGAAATCACCAAAACTGCCCATTTGAATTCAAGGGAGAGGATAAACAACAGGTACCATCTGGCTGAAGAGAAGCTGATTTTTATTGACAGGAATGACATGAGGTATTACAGAATACCTGAGTATAAGAGAAGAACTGAGAGAAGATTTCTCTCTGGGTGTGCTGCTCTGACAGCTCTCTGAAAGTGGCACTAAATGCCAAAGTCAACTGAAGTATATTCATCCTCACTAGCAATAACAGCAGAAAAGTCGTGCACAATAGACCTTACCATTAAAAAAAGAAAGAATTATTCCATCTCCATTCCATCTTACTGTCACTCTCAGTAAGCAATAAATCCAGCTGACCTCATGCTGGGAGTAGGAATAGCTGTAGCTACAAAGGAGTATTAAAATACAGCCTTCTGACTGCATGCTGGGCTGGGTGGCAGTGGATAAATCTGGCTTATTGAGCCTGCTGCTGGAAACAGACTGCTGTAATCAGAAYCCCACTTTCCTAAAGAACCATCCCTCCTCTCCTGATGTATGCTGTCCCTACACAGCTCTTCAGATGGCTCTTCCTAAGGTTCTTCAAGTCTCCCAAACTGAGTGGCCTGCTCTTTGTTACCTGCCAGTTTTTTCCCTGTGTTTTTGCCACTGGTCGTGTTCAGGCACCGGGTGCCTGTGTAAGCACACATCGATCTGAGCCACGTCATCCACCTTGATCTAGCTCTCTTTTCAAAACTTTGCTTCCAAAATCAATTTCATTCCTGCTGAAATGATAGAAAATAAGGATGGTGTGGAGAAGGATCACAAGGAGTAAACACAGCTGCTGATTTGTGAGGTCTGTAACACAATACAGGTATTTGGCAGTAGACAACCAACACTTTACAAAAGTTTCAACTTTACCCAATACCACTCTTCTTACCTGAGTATCAGCAAGGCTCTCTGGGGCTCTCTCACTGTCAGCAGCACTAATTCCTGTGCACCAGCACTACCAACTCCTCCTCCACCATGATGACTATTTCTTCTTTAGTTTCACCAACTGCTATTTGCCTAATTATCACTTCTTTCCTCCTTTTCTTCACCTGCTAATCTGGCAACCCCAGCTGATCCTCATGATCCCCTTTTTGCCTCCYCAGAATTTCTGAAGGAAAAAACAAGATCAGGTGTCTGTTATAGGTGTATCCTCTCAGAGTTTGGTTCGTTAAGAATACCTCTCCCTTGAATTAAATCCCGTGTTGCCATGGATGTGGACCACAGCTTTGCTGCTGTTGCATGTAGATATTCATGTTTAATCAGAGCACAGATGGATCAGGTGGACCTTTTGGGATCAAGCAAGCAGTCTGGTGGGAGAAAAGCATCCAACTGGTTTGGGTGGAGTAGGCTGAGAGGTGTTGCAGGGGAGTATGAGAGGTCAGCATGAGACACTTCCCAATAAACCAGGTTGCTCAAAGCCCCAACCAGCTCATCCAGCCTGGCTTTGAACACGTCCAGGGGTGGAGCATCCACAGCTTCTCTGGTCAATCTGCAGATATTTTCACCTTGCCATCACCCCAAGGACTTGCGTCTACCTCATATTTGTCTTGTGGGAAATTCATATCTTGACCAACACCTCAGTGATCCTTCACCATGAAGGGAAGCACAAGTAAACCTAAAACGAGTTCCCAATCCCTCCTTTTCACAGGTCCTGTCTCTTTTTTTGGTCATTATAACTCACCATTTTGCTTGTTGCTCAGAATGATAAAACCCTGCCTCATCTTCAGTTCTGACTACACCTCCAGGTTCTGTAGAGCTACCTTGTGAATAACTTTTCAGTGAAAAACATTTCTGTCTGGTTAGTGCCATGCTGCTGATATTCACTTTTAGGCTCCCACTTCCATCTTGCTCACTGTAATATCATTTAATTTGGCTTTTAAAAATAAAAAAAAAGGTTCATAGCCATTTCAGACATGGCAGGAGGTATCCTGTTCCTACCCAATCCCTTCAACTACACCAGTTTTCACTTTGTATTCCTCTGTGGGCTCCTTCCTCTCTCACRAAAGTCATAAATTCATTTTCCTCCTTCACTTTTAAGGTATTTCATTACCTGTTCCCCAAAATCTTCCATTACCTATTGAAAGACTATTTTCAGTCCTTATTGGGCCTATGACCTTTCCCACCATCATTTATTTGCTGTGGTTTTTTGAATTAGTATCCTTCCACTTGTCTTTTCTCTGTTCCTTATGACATCTTCCCCCTAAGCTGTATATTCTCCTCAGCAGCCATATAACCAGATAAAGTCATACACTAAGATAACAAAGCACAAATTTCTTGTTTCCTTGCAGTCTCTGAGGTAGCTGCATKTGCTCACCTGTGGCCTCGTGCAGCAGCAACATCATTACAACAAGAGGTCATTGAAGTCTATTCTTTGCTGGTTGCTTTTGCCAATATCTGGGTGAAAAAAAAGCACTAAAAAGAGCAGAGATCAGCATTAAGTCCAGTAGGAAAGTGGAGGTAAAATCATTTGTGCTGAAAGGAACATTTGGACTACAGATGCATTGCATGCTTAGAAATTCTGACAATTCACTAAATTCAGAGGAATCAAAATGAAATTATTCCACTTCCTTGCCTTGACCTCCTCTCTTTACAAGTCAGCAACTCCTGTATTAGTCTAACGTGATCTAAATATGTGTCATTATTACTTGGGTTGTGTCAACACCCTCTGCACATGGACCAGGACCCTAAAGCTACAGGGCTCTTCCCACACAGAACCAGATGGAGAACACATTCCCAGCTACGTCGGGGTGTATCCTGAGCAGCACCACAAGCCATGTTTTCAAAATCGACTCTCAAAAATAGTCTGTCAAAAAAAAAAAAAAGGGAAGAGGAAGAATTTCTGTCCTAAGTGAAGATCATTTTGCACACCATCTGCAAAGTGCTAATTAAATACACTTTTTATTTGGCAGGGTAAGATATCTCAGAACGATATCTGTAAGCTGTCTGCCAGCTCTTACTCACATTCTTTACATCACCGGCAAGAGACCTTATACATTTTGTTTTCCTTAGGTAAGAATCTGCAATACGCAAAAAAAGTTAAACTTTCTAAAACTGGCTTCTTAGTGTTTAAATGAAGTCAAGTGAACTCCAAATGAATTATTTTGATTTGTTAAAAATGTCATATTTTAAGTCATGATTTTGATATTGCGTGCAGGTATCAGGCAAGAATTTCAACAGATGATTTTTGCTATATTTTCTATATCTTTTATGTGATTTTCAAGTAGAAACAGCAAGGACTTCCTGTGATAAAAATTAAGTACCATTAATAATTACATTATGCAAACAGCTTATTTTATGTTCCCCTAATCCCAATCTTTCTATTTTGTACTTGCTTAATATGGTAAAGTTTTGTTGGTTTGGGGGTTTTTTGGTTTGRGGGTTTTATTCTCCGTATAAATCATTTTTATTTTTATAAACATAAAGAGTACTGCCACAGCATTTTACTGTTCTAACCAGAGATTAGTAGGCTTCAAGCTACTGTACAGATGCAAACCAAAAAAAGGAATTTCTCMCACAAAGAGGGTAAAATTTTGATTAAGAAACGTAAACACATCCAGACACAGAGGAGGCTTTTTTGAACATTTTTTAGGGGATAATAAAGATGACAGGCAAATGTCTACTGAAATATTCTTGGTATGAATCTTCTCCAGAACCATCCATGTAAAATCTGTCCCCGTGCATAACACCTGTCAGGATATCTGAACAAACATGTGCAGAAACAGAAATGACAAAGAAAACTTTCCTGAAACCAGATTCAGCTCAGGGCGGGCCTGGAGGGTGGAAGAAAAGGAAAGAAAAAAAAAATAAAAACCCCCAAGCCATCCATCCTTCAACACACACAAACCAATGGGATACTTTCTACTCCCGCCTTCGGAACATGAGCTTCTTCCTTCACCACCCTCACTCTGCCTGATGGAGTTATTCTGCTGTCAAAGTTTRTATTTCCATTGCCAGAGAAAAGGTTGGCTATTTGTAAGCACAACAAATAACCTGATTTATCTAGGACATGCAGTAAGTAAAACAGCTATATAGATATCATCTTAACATAGCTGGCTGAGGTCAACTGCAGTTGAGAAAACAATGCATTATTTTCACCTATGTCAAGGTAAGGATCACCTGATTCCAGCTGGGATTTTACCACAAAACAGCTGTCTGGAATTGCTTATCCCACTATAAAAGCACACCATCAGAGAGAAATGTATATATATTATTATTGCACACACACAGAGAGTTCTCAGCCTTTGCTGAGAGAAATGATATCCAAGACAGGCAGAAAACGTTCCTGGCAGATGGAGGAATTGTGGATAGTGAATAGCTTGGGGTAGTCTCACCCATCTCATCAAAAGGGCAAGAAACTGCATGTGAGAGGAGAGGACCACTCTGGAGTGGAAATGATGGAGAGCAACATGTGGCTCTGTGGGGGAGAAGAGATGGGAGAAAAAGGGATTAAGTAAATAGAATTTCCTGTATTGCCCCAGCCAGCCACATGTGAGGTCAAGCAGAAATTACCATGTATTTATTAAGTAACATGGATGTTACTTAATCAAGGCTTAATGAGATGAAAAAACATCAGCAGAGCTCATCAGCTGGATACCACTTCTTTCCACTAATGCACGCAGAGTTTTAGGACTGACATCTCGTTAGAAATAACACTGCCCACTTCCCAGTCCATTATCACACACAGTCTAAATCACACAAAGAACACAAACATCCAGAGCTGGAATATCACATTGTGCTCTTTCTCTTTCAGAATATATTTTTTTAAGGCATCCCACAAGCATCTCAGTTTGAATTTCACTAATTCATGTTCTATCCCCTTCCTGGGCTGCCTCTCAATGCCGAGTCCAACAACAACAGAGCTGAGTCAGAAAGAGCAGGTTGAATCCATGACATCCAGAAATAGGAATATTTAGGAGTGTGGACACCAAATCAAGTGGCCAATGCAAAAACATCATCCAGGTAAGCAAGGCCTTTCTCACATAGAACACAACCCCGTGGTTATTGTGCRAATGTTGTCATGCAGATTCAGTACTCCCCAAGAATTTCTCTATTGCACCAGTTACACAATACCCTCAGCTGCTTTTTTCCCTCTTTAATTATTTTGTTTTAAAATAAATACTCTTATGCTCTGTACACAAAGTCTTATTTGCCACTTACATTGTGGTTTTCATGTGCACAAGCACTGCCTTAATGAGCTCCTTGGTATTGTTATCTTGTTATTGCAAGCCCGTGTTTCACTATGCAGTCTCCAGCTGTCATTAAATTTAAAGAGAGAAACAAGCCCCACTTTAACTGTCTGTCCCTTGGAAGGAGAAACTTGAGAAGATAATGAATGAAGGAACCTTTAAAGCTTTGAAAAGGCATGTACCACCATAAATCTTTTACTGCCTCTCCTCTTGTGTATGTGCCTTATTTCTTCATTTGCAAAGGTCACCTCTCTTAGAAGCCGAGACATCGAAACAAARGTAATAACTGGAACAGAACAGAGAGGTTGTAAATCCCACTTGGATTTTGATTCYTCCCCACACTACRCAGTTGAAAGCTTTTAAGCAACTSCTYRTCTGTGACCACYGAAGCCCACCCTCCTGAATATGCCTCTGGAATCTTGGAATTTGGCCTGTGAACTAAGCCACCTGATGGGAACTTTTCTATTTCTCTCTCTCTCTCTCTCTCTCTCTCTCTCCACCTCACATTTAAATACTGTTAAATAAAATCTGTACTATTGTCTTTGGCAGATGGTCTTGTCTGCACCTTAATTCAAGCAGACGCCTCTCTAATAATCAGATTTCAACCTACATTACTGCTACACTTTTTACATTTATAACCTGACAGTCCTCATGCTCTCTCATGCTATTTATTATATAAATAATATAGAAAATCAGTGCATAATACACAAACGATATACAAAATCAGTGTATAACTGTTCTAAATTAATTAAGGTTTTTGCAGCTGTTATTGTTCTTGCTGACATAAAAGCATTCCTTTTCTCCTCCATGGTAATTCAGAGCTCTTCCGCAACACAAGCAGGG